>JARPMR010000010.1:19576802-20826802 GCA_029955525.1 Oeneis ivallda
GTACACGATGCCGTGAACTTGCGCCGTGAGGAAGGACGGCGCGTCCGCCGACACCTCGCACGTGTATCTCCCGTGCGCCCTCCGCGTCACCTCCTTCAGCATGTCTTGCTGCGTATTGCTCGCCTCGGTTTATTCATGGTGTATCAATAAGCCACTCACCGCCAACGTACATGGCGCCGTGAACTTGCGCCGTGAGGAAGGACGGCGCGTCCGCCGACACCTCGCACGTGTATCTCCCGTGCGCCCTCCGCGTCACTTCCTTCAGCATGTCTTGCTGCGTATTGCTCGCCTCGGTTTAGTCATGCTGTATCAATAAGCCACTCACCGACAACGTACATGGCGCCGTGAACTTGCGCCGTGAGGAAGGACGGCGCGTCCGCCGACACCTCGCACGTGTATCTCCCGTGCGCCCTCCGCGTCACATCCTTCAGCATGTCCTGCTGCGTATTGCTCGCCTCGGTTTAGTTATGCTGTATCAGTAAGCGACTCACCGACAACGTACATGGCGTCGTGAACTTGCGTCGTGAGGAAGCACGGCGCGTCCGCTGACACCTCGCACGTGTATCTCCCGTGCGCCCTCCGCGTCATCTCTTTCAGCATGTCTTGCTGCGTATTGCTCGCCTCTGTTTAGTCATGCTGTATCAATAAGCCACTCACCGACAACGTACATGGCGCCGTGAACTTGCGCCGTGAGGAAGGACGGCGCGTCCGCCGAAACCTCGCACGTGTATCTTCCGTGCGCCCTCCACGTCACCTCTTTCAGCATGTCTTGCTGCGTATTGCTCGCCTCTGTTTAGTCATGCTGTATCAATAAGCCACTCACCGACAACGTACATGGCGCCGTGAACTTGCGCCGTGAGGAAGGACGGCGCGTCCGCCGAAACCTCGCACGTGTATCTTCCGTGAGCCCTCCACGTCACCTCTTTCAGCATGTCTTGCTGCGTATTGCTCGCCTCGGTTTAGTCATGCTGTATCAATAAGCCACTCACCGACAACGTACATGGCACCGTGAACTTGCGCCGTGAGGAAGGACGGCGCGTCTGCCGACACCTCGCACGTGTATCTCCCGTGCGCCCTCCGCGTCACATCCTTCAGCATGTCCTGCTGCGTATTGCTCGCCTCGGTTTAGTCATGCTGTATCAATAAGCCACTCACCGACAACGTACATGGCACCGTGAACTTGCGCCGTGAGGAAGGACGGCGCGTCTGCCGACACCTCGCACGTGTACCTCCCGTGCGCCCTCCGCGTCACTTCCTTCAGCATGTCTTGCTGCGTATTGCTCGCCTCGGTTTAGTCATGCTGTATCAATAAGCCACTCACCGACAACGTACATGGCGCCGTGAACTTGCGCCGTGAGGAAGGACGGCGCGTCTGCCGACACCTCGCACGTGTATCTCCCGTGCGCCCTTCGCGTCACCTCCTTGAGCGTGAGCTTTTGAGCATCGCTCTCGTCACGCTGCACAAAAAATGCATACTCTTTATTTATGTACAATATTACTTTCTTACTACACTAGCTTTTACCCGCTAGACAGATAGACTTCGTTCGCGTGAATTCCATATGGACGAAAGATAAAATAAATTAAAAACCGCGCAGGAACACTCAGATTTTTATTTTAGCATTGCTTGACTGGCGCCATGTTACCACAGATAAATCTCTATCAGCCACAAGTAAAGTAACCTGCTGCATGCATGCTGCATGGGTAATTCAGGATTAGGCCACGGACAGATCAGGAAAACGTGAGCGGCATTCCGTCGCAAATTGAAATACTTAGTGGCGTGCTATAATATCTGCCTGCGCGGACGAAATGTCGATGTCAAACAAGCGACGAAAACAGTTGACGTGAATAACTTGCTTGCGTCGGGCATAATCTTCTTCTAATATATAAAATTCTCATGTTGCGGTGTTTGTTACCAAACTCCTTCGAAACGGCAGGACCGATTTTTATGAAATTTTGTGTGCATATCGGGTAGGTCTGAGAATCGGCCAACATCTATTTTTCGTACCCCTAAATGATAAGGGTGACCAACCACAAAATATTTTTGTTGGCGGTACGAAGTTCGCTGGGTAGTAAGTAGGTATTTTTATACGCTTTTTATTAGCTTCACTTGTATGTTTGTAACAATGTTTGTAACCGACTTCTTTGGGTGCGATTTTGACCCACTTTAAACGGCCAGATTTCGTTCAAACTTTGTAGATTTATCGAGGACCGATGACAATACACTAATTTGATAACTGCTAAATGAATAACTTGCTTGCGTCGGGCATAATCTTCTTCTAATATATAAAATTCTCATGTTGCGGTGTTTGTTACCAAACTCCTTCGAAACGGCAGGACCGATTTTTATGAAATTTTGTGTGCATATCGGGTAGTTCTGAGAATCGGCCAACATCTATTTTTCATACCCCTAAATGATAAGGATGACCCAACCCTAAATATTTTTGTTGGCGGTACGAAGTTCGCCGGGTCAGCTAGATATACATAATTATCATGTAATTATTACGGGAATACATAATTATTTTTTACTCACTTCTAAGTAGATAGGTACGCACATTATTGAGTCGAGCAACTACGGAACCCTACGCAAGGCGTGGTTTGGCACATACTTGGACGTTTATTTCTTAGCGGGTTAATATTTCTCATTTACAAATAATAAACCTCGTAGACTTTAGGCTTTTAGCTTTCCCAATGGATTATCATTGAATATTGTATTATTAAACTCTGCCCTCTAAATAATTCTGTGCCACACAAAGTGCGAGCTGAAAATACGTCCATCCTACTTTACATAATATAGTATAATATTAATATGTAAAGTTACAGTTTTAATACTCTGTGTCACGTGCAGCGCTTGTGAGTTAATTTTAAACGATGCCTTCAACTTCAAAATAACAGTCAAGATGCTAATTTATGCAATTTTTTATTCAGCATAATAATTGGAACGAAGTTCCTTATCGCGCGATGCGAAAGGGGGCTAGACGGAAAAAATTAAGACTAAATTGAACCGACACTTTTTTGAATGTGAATTTGGCATTGTGTTCAATATTTTCACACTACAATATTAGATCTCCGTAGCCTTGTGGTTTCAACAGTCGCATAAAGGTCGATGGTTCGAATCCCAGCTCGACAGACTGAATTTTCTATTTTCAATTTTATTTTAAATAATTTCTACATGTGGAATTTTTCCCTAATTTTTTATTTATTTTTATTTTTATTATTAATTCATTATTAGGAGGAACTTCGTTCCAACCGAGTGTTCCGCGACACTCAACTTTTTTATAGCTCTAGAAGTATTATTTCTTTCTATTTCTATTCAGGGTGTAACAGGACGCACATGCCAACGAAAACTTTGTGAAAAGATTATACTTACCTAATGACTAACAAAATTATAAATATTACATGTTGTACTTAATTAATAAAAAACATTGGTTGTCTGTAAAGTCGGTTTACGGACGATAGTTTTACGTGATAACGTTATCTGGCGGGCCGGGCGGCGGCGGGCGCTCTCTAGTCACACCCAACGCTTGGGCCGATCGTGCCTCTCTATCGCTTGTTCCGCGCTCTCGCTTAAACGCGCAGGCTCAGGCGGAACGTGACACTTTCATGCGTGCAGCCGGTGTTCATCGATTTATAAGACGTTATCACGTCAAAAATCATCGTGAGGAATCAGGAAACAGCGCATGCCTGAGAGGTCTCCATAATGTAGGTACCTACTTATAGGTATTTGAAGTCTGTCAATCGGCACTTAACCTGCGTGGTGGGCTATAACCATTCTGAGTAGTGACCCATGCCACTGAGCATGGGTCTCTCTCTTCTCAGAATGGTCATGAGTGGGCCCGTAATGAGTTGAGATGATAATGATAATAAAAATGTATTTTTTTTATACCGACTGCTCTAAGATTGTGCGCGCTTGCCTAGAAGATGCCTATTCACTCCTGATTTAAAGATACCCAAGTCATAGCCAGTTGGAAAAACGAAAGCCGGAAGGGCATTCCAAATTTTTGCGAAGTAAAGCGCTTAGTACCTACTAGAGTATGTATAAACTAGCTGATGCCAGCGACTTCGTCCGCGTGGATTAATCCCGCGGGAACTCTTTGATTTTTCGTGATGCCTATGTCACCTTCCAGGTTCTGAACTATACCTATCCAATCACGTCAATCCGTAACTTTGTTGCAGCGTGATTGACGGACAAACCAACGGAAAGGAAGAATTAATACTACGATAATAAAGGCGATCTAATTAAATTTTACAATACAAAAGCTACTACTGTGACATAAATATGATAGTTAGATATATTCCCTTGGGGACTTTTCTATAGGGAATAAGGATTACTTTACTCATATAGTACATAATTTTTATGTATCGTCAATAGTTTTCTCAGCATACGCTAAATAATGCATTTTATTATTGCAATTTTCTTAAGGATTTCTAATTTTTTTGAAAATAAATTAAGGCATATGTTACTTCCTGATAACATGGCTTTCTATTGGTGAAAAAATTGTTCAAATCGGTCCAGTAGTTACAGAGCCTATTCGGTACAAAGAAACAAAAAACAAACAAACAAAAAATCTTTCCTCTGTATAATATTGAATACATATAGGTAAGTAATAAGTATAGATAAATACTAAAAGCTTTTGCAAATGCAGATTTCAGATTTTTCTCTAAATAGAATTTATGGAAAACCCGGAAATTCTACCGCAGTTGATAGAGCTTTCACACGCTTTTGAATCACTTTGAATCGTTATCGAATTGAATTACACGCAATTCAATGGAGTAAAAGGATATTGGAAAAAACACCTGAATAATTTACCTACTTTTCTGTTTGTGTTAAACAAGCATTGAGGTGAAAAGAACCTTGACCCTTATACAAACTGTATACTCACCACTGATAATAAAATAATTGGTCTAATGCACCGATATAAATATAGTACCTACTAGATACGCGGTTACGAACACTTACCATGTTCAACTAAGTTGCACTGATGTCCGAGCACTAGTTGTTAGTATGGCATGGCATTCGCGACGTACGGACGCGGGCACTATATATGCGATAAAACTTGCTAGGTTTGTAAATTAAAAAGGCAATAATGCCTATATTCAAGTAATTAACAAAAATATTATAATTAGTATAGTTAATATAGTGAATAATTGGATAACATCGTAATTCGTAACACTAGATACGAAATAAAAATTATTTCTTGATATTTTATTCAAATACTTTTATAATACGAACGACTGAGCGATATTTTCAAGGATAATATGCCTCCCGCGCCCCGCACACCGTTCCGCCTCTGCGAGCCGCGGCCGCGTATGATCAATGACGATTTGCAACCTTATTCACCATGCCAGCTCCCCTCTCTACCTCATCCCGCGCAATCCAAAATGGGACACAGTTCTTATTCCAAATTGCCTGTCCATAGGTAGACGTTCTTTGGTCTAATGAGTATTTCAACTTATTCTATTTTAGGTAGTTATATATATTTTAATTAAAAATCAATTGCTCTTCGTTAGCCTGGCTAAAACTCGAAAACAGCTTGACCGATTTGAACGACTTTTTTTGTTTTGTTCGCTCTAATACAGGGTTGGTTGTTTTAAAACTAAAAAATAGAGAAAACCCAAAAGAACAGACGAAAATCGAAAAAATCCAAATCGTTTATTTTGTATAGAAATCGGAACTTCGCATTAATTTAACAGATGGCGAGAGCCGCGGGTAAAACCTTGTACATATTGTATAAAGTTGGGATCCGTATTGAACAAGAGAATCGTATCAGCTGATATTAGTGTTAATACATATTATAATGCATGCGTGCTGCATGGGTCTTAGCGACGACGGCGCGACGCTTACCTGGCTTAATTAAACCACACAATCGTTTCAAGTTAAGGTTGAAGACATGGTTCTGCCCGCTAAATTCAAATTTAATTTGGTTTTTCGCAATTTATAAACTAATACGACAAAGTAGGCTTATGGCATTCTAATTGCGACAATGGCAGTATCATCTTCACAGGTTTATATAAAAATCTTTAGTTGAAAGTGTCCAGTTTAAGAAATTAATCAAAATATCGACCAATTTGTCAGTAACTCACGTCCAACTCAGTATTTTGACTATCGATTTTGATTGTCGTATTAGTTTACAAATTGCGAAAAACCAAATTAAATTTGAATTTCGCGGGCAGACCCTTGTCTTCCACCTTAAGTAGCGCTATTCAGTAAAATACAAACTCACTTCGAAAGAAAACTCACGTCACCGATCACTGAATGGGTAAAAAAGATTAGAACGGTTATGACTGTGGAACTAGGAAAAGGACTAGTTATGACACTCGTCCTAAAACAAAACAGAAGCAAATACATATCCATTTTCTATCATCTTATTCCATGGAACTAGGCATTACGACTAGGTCTTCCTACTTCCATGTCTTATTCTGTTATCAATTAAGTCGATTAAGACCTAAACTTCATAAGTATTATCTTATGTGTTAATTCTTACTTACTACTTAATAGACAAGTGAGTTCGTTTTTGAAGTGAGTTTTATTTGGCATAAAAGGCAGGTATATCAATTGGAATGATTGAGGCAAAATATAAATTAGATTGATTCAAAATGGTGCAATGCCTATATTAAGTTATGGCCAGATAAAAATCTTATTTGTCGCCTCAAAGAGTATGGCATGCAATGGTTCATCATTGCATGCCATACTCTTTGAGGCGACAAATAAGATTTTTATTTATCACAATTTCCCGAATAGAGTAAATTTACGAGTCAAGTACGTTCATTATTAGGTTTTCTTCACGCTTCGGCCCAACTTATGATTCAATTAAAAAAATCTCTTTCAATTTATATAGATTACTATAGAGCTATATAGCTATAGAGGGCCACTTCGTTCGACCTCTAAGGGGGTAAAATAGGGGTTTGGAAAATCGAACTTAACGTGAGCGAAGCCGCGGGCAAAAGCTAGTCCTCCTATATATAAATGGTTTGGCTCATAAACTAAACTATGCACTACTACTACTTAAAGGTAATTAACACAGATTGTTCCTGAATTTCCACCACTATGCGCAGATTGCCTCGTCACCGACACGGACGGTGACGTTAATTGCTGGAATTCTCGAGATTTTCCACAAAATAGGGTATTTTACTCCTAGTGAGAAATAATCTAAAAATATTTAAATAAGATAGTTTAGGCAATTCTTATTGCCTAAACTATCTTATTTAAATATTATATTATTATAATATTAATCGGGAAGTTTAAGTTTCAATTCACAAACTATATAGTTATATTTTATTTCAAAGTTTTCACTTTTTTTATGCAACTAATATGCGAAACGATACCCACCATAATACTACGTCATTAAGTCAGTAAATCCTTCCTATCTACTTCCATGGATCTGACTGGCATCTTACATGAGTAGATGACATCTTACATGATCCACGCATCAGTAGATGCGTGGATTAGAAGTAGCTTAGGCTCCCCTTTCTAAAAAATACTATTCAATTTTGCGTGAGACGCGTGTTTTTTTATATAAAATATTAAATTATTATTATTTTTCATCAACAAGCGTGTAATGGAACGATATTTTTAACTTATTTGGGAACCATAGACAATTTTCTATACTGTATGCGTAAAATGGAACGCAATTTGGCTTAACTGTCAGCTTACTGTTGTTTACTTTTTATCTACTATCACCATAGACGAATGATATTTACTACGAGGTTCATTTGTCAAAGACTATCACAGATTAATATCTAGTTTAGAGACAAAGTTACTCTCTGTCACTCTGTGATCTCTAGTAGGTATGTACCTAACTTCAGACTGGAATCACATCTGTGCGCCTCGATTTGCATTTTATCCATAGAAAACTGTCATTACACTAGCGGCACGCTATGATGGCCGGTTTGACACATTACAATAGTGATGTGGAATGTCAATTTATTCTCGAACAAAAAACAATTAAGTTTTGTTTTTGTACCTGATTAAATAGGTTTAATAAAACAAAAATGTATATGTTTATTTAATTTATTTGAACGAACTGAATATTTGAATGAAAATGAATATACATACTTTATAAGCACACAAGAAACATATGAATACAAAAGATACCAAAAAAGGTGCCACAAAAGGCCATAATTAATCAGATTCGTCCATACTACTATTTTCACTGTCGTCACTGCTATCATCACCTACATTAATAATTATATGTTCGTTTTCTATAATATTATCTATTTTCACATCTCTTTCATAATCTTCCCTTATTAATTTAACAGTTCTATTCACAACCTTTTCCCAGTCTCCTTTAGTCACATGTTCACAAGCTTCTTCTAATAATTTTAGCATTTTTTTTGTGGTAAATGGGGGTTCTGTATTGTGTCTTGCAGCATATCCCTTAATTTGAGCTCACACCAACTCAATCGCATTATACTCACAATGGTAAGGCGGTAACCGTATAACTCTGTGCCCATGTTCTAATGCTATTTCGTCAATGACGTATCGGATCTTGGTTGGTTTGTTTTCTTTTAAAAGACGTACTAATTCCGCTTTTAACATATTCATGTTTGCATCTACGCCATTTTTACGAAGCCATGCGACGATATCAGCTTTCTTTTGGGATTGGGCAGGTGGCTTGTCAATTTGCATCGAGTGGTATGGGGCGTTGTCCATAATTATAATAGATGGTTCAGGGAGGCTACACAACATTGAGGTAAACCATTCAGTAAACTTTTCTCCATTCATGTCTTCATGATAGTTTCCAGTGGTTTTTGACGCAAAAGCCATGAGAGAACCTTCGACAAACCCGTTGATGGTTCCGGCGTGACAAATTATAAGTCGCGATCCTTTTCCTACAGGAACTTTGGAAGTAGATGCTGCTGTGTCATCGTTCCAAGAACGGCCTACAGTATGGTTAGCATTAAGCCATGTTTCATCCAAGAACACAAAATTTTGCCAATTTTTGATTTCTTTCACTTGCCGTAAAAAAGTATACCTTGCCATCGCTATATCAAATCTTTCCATCAATATTTTGCGTTTGTTACATTTTTTGTATCGAAATCCAATGGTCTTCAAAATCTTCGTTAAAGAACTTTCCCCACCGAAGAATAATCCAGCTTCCTTCAGTGAATGCACCAACTTTTTTCTTGTTGGATACTCCTTCTGTAAATAGTAGCCGTAAACATGTCTTCGGATAGCATCGGCATCAAAGCTATCGATGCCTACGACTGGTTTTGCTCGTTTTCTCTTTTTTGGTGTGTGAAGTTTATTTTCTTCTGTGCCAGTCTCGCCATATTTTTTTTTAGTTATCCGTCTAACAGTTCGTTGTCCAATATTAAGCGCATCAGCTACGCGTTCAACCACTGACGTTATAGGTAAAATTGGCCCTCCATTTTGAGCTTCACGATCGAAATAGTTACGAAGGCGTATTACGAACTCACGTGTCTGACTATTTAGAACAGTTCTCTGCGTACGTTCGGTCATATCGACGAAATCCACAACAAAGGGCTTGAACAGAGTCCAAATTAACGAGCAAGGGTCAACAGTAATGCAGTATCAATATTTGAAATCCAAAGCCAGGTCAAAACTATATCACAATCGCATTGCACTGACAGTTTATACTTTTCGAAGCAACGTCAATTCGAAACTGCTTTGTTTTGCATTGAGCATTGACGCGAGTTTGCCGGAGGTAGTAGTTGTGCTAGCCAGCGATCCTATGTGACGATCGTATTAGATTCCATTTTTAAAAATTTTCAATTTAGAAAACCAAATGCCGAGTTGTGGTATATATCATATAAAAATAAAAATTTTACCTTTTGTATGAAACAGCTGATATTTTTTTGCGATTTCAGAGGTTTGTCCACATAGTGAAAATTGTTCATATTCACAAGTACATTCACCCCTTAAATGGTGCAAACTGATTTTTCTACACTTGTATACATTTTAGAAATCAATTTAATAAATAAATTTTGAGTCCTAAACCTAAAACTACATTCGATAAAATTTATGAATCTCTGCACATCACTATCGTCAATAAAGTAATACAATTATTTCCTTCAAAGTCGTTATCAATTAATACGGAACTTCATGAGCGGACAAACGTCAAACCGGCCATCATAGCGTGCCGCTAGTGTAAGCATAGAGTCGTGTACGCATCAATTGAGCTTTGCGACGCGTAGGTACACGACTCAATGAAAAATGACAGTTTTGCATGGACAAAATGCGAATCGATGCGCACAAATGTGATTCCAGTTTTATAGTTTAAAGACAAAGTTACTTTTTGTCACTCTGTGATCTCTAGTACCTACCTACTCTGTGAGTTTACTACGCATATGACGTCATAACATCAATTATTTTAAGTGGCATCTATTAGTGTTTTCGTCAATTTACGCGCGAAAAATTAAAGGAAAAATTTAAATGCATTTTATTGGTACTTATCGATTGAATAAAATTTTCAAAAAAATTCTTCTTAGGATTCAATTGAGACACTTTTCAAAAAATAATAACGCTTCCCGTTTTTGTCACACGACTAGTTCGTACGTTACACAATGGAAACAAAATTCAATATGCTATGGGAAATTCCAAAATATCGCTTTTTTACTCTTCTAATGCTGTTCTAAATAAAATCAATGAGCTTTGTCCACTAATATGTACCTAACGCATGATAACACTAAGGTAAAAAATACCATTGAGATTTAGCATTATGAGTATAATAATATGATTATTATAGCTTATTTGTAGCGTTCATATAGCAAGTTGTGGGTAGACACAAATTTGAGAGGCGCATAAATACAAGAAACCACTGCACGTGTCAATCAGTTGTGTATCTACCGCTGACAGAGCGGCACGTGAGTGGGTGTTTGTGTGTTATCTGCATATAGTAGATATACGAGTATACTACATTATTTATTATATTATATAGCGTTTTCCTGCGGTTTCTTGCGCTTGGCGTAAGGTTTTTAAAAATATCGCGATAACCTTTTGTTTTCCCTGGATAAAAAGTATCCTGTGTAAAGGGTGACAAAGGATACTTTTTATCCACAGGACACACTTTTGTAACTATATCTATGCACAATATAATTATTCTCGTTTTACTCGTTGCTGCGTGCAGCGTGAATGAAGGAAAAATCAACAAAAATGCACTTTCACGATGTTTAAAATTAAAATTACAGTATAATGATTATTATTTATTTTCCCACTTCAAACCCAATTTACATAATAGGCCTTCAGGAACAGTATCAATAAAATAGAACGTTACGATGTAGTTAGCAGTTATGTTAACATCTAACACACAGTGGTTTATAATTAAACCTAGCGTCCATTAGAGTGGTAACAAATAGCATTTCATTTACGCCCATATATTGAACTGACTTCGTTTAGTTATTTTAATTATCTTTTTTGGTCTTAATGAATATCTCGTGCTTGAAATAATTTATTGATGTGTTATTGTTGTTATGTTTTAATTATTTATTGAGTCTTCTACATGGCCGTACTTTATGTTAGTATGTAGCCGTGAGTTAAAATTAAAGGAAGTTGTTTCGAAATAAGACACAAACGCTTCAGATTTATTTATTCATACAAATGGAACTGCCTTAATTAATTAAATAGCCTCGGAGTGCAAAGCCAAATCGAAGCTATTTTTAACCGGCTTCTAAAAAAGAAAGAAAGTTTTCAATTCGGCCGGTATCGACTATTTATTAAAGTCAACTTAGGCCTTAGCACGTCGAATCGAATAGCAGTCGAAAAGAGATAATTTGTTCCCCCTTGGCAAGGGATTCATTTGGCGCAATTCTACTCATCACTAGTCGACGCTAGTTTCCTATAAAACATTATAGGAAACCAGCTGTTGCTCGACTTCATTCTTGTGGATTTTATTAATCCCGTGGGAACTCCTAAATATTTCGAAAGAGTACCTAACCTATGTCCGTCCTCAGGATACACGCTATCTCTTTGCTTTTGGTTCAAAACAGACAGAATTACTTGAAATCGCATTTATAATATTAGTATGGATAATATATTTGTAACCTGTAATACATTTGTGTTTTGTGGTGCAATAAAGTATATACATACATACATACATACATAGGTGGTGAATTATTAGCCTAGTCTGTGTCAGCTTAATACCTATAACTTGCCTAACCTTTATTATAACCCAATGATTCGATTAGATGCGACTCGATTTCACTCTAGAATGGGCGCTATAGTCGGAATTTTAATTCGATTCCAGATTTGACAATTTCAGTGTTGCAACGTTATGACAAGTACTAAATAGTGACGTTACGAAATTATTCGATACGGAAATGGAATATTTCCGAATCGATTCCTCTCGTTTATGGTAGTATATCTAAACAACTACTACTTTAATAGAAACTAAGTATATCAGGAAATTAAATATTTCTGAACGAATAATTTAGTTATGACGATTAATTTTATTAAGAATCTGAGAGTTTTCTTTAATAATTGTGTGTGAAATAAATAAAAAAATGTGATCATGAAGGAACATGAGAAATAAAACAAATAGATGTATTATGGTAATATTTTATTTTATAAATCGTCGCCGTCTTCGCTATCGCTATCGCTGTCACTTTCTGTAACATGTATTATAAATGTGTCTGTGATTTTGTCAATTAAAATATCTAGCCTACTCATTTTTTCCTCTTCTTTGACAACATGGGATACGCATTTAGACCATTCGGTAGCCGTAATTTTTTGAATGCCTTCCTCAAATAAATTTCTCACGTCTGTCAATTTGAAGGTTTTATTATTTTGAGCTACATGCCCCTTTACCTGCGCCCATATCAATTCGATAGGGTTCAGCTCGCAATGGTAAGGGGGCAGTCTTAAAACCGTGATCTCATGTTGTGCTGCCATTTCGTCTACAGCGTACTTATTAAAAGACTCGTTATGTGGAATCAGTTCTAAAAGCGTAGCTTTAACCAATATCTGGTTCGTAATGAATATTTTTATTTAAAAGCCAGTCTTGAATGGCAGCTTTTTTCCAGCTCATTTTTGGTGCCGTTTCCAATTTTCGGGAGTGGTAAGGTGCATTATCCATCACCACAATTGAGTTTGGTCTTAATTTTGGTATGACTCCAGCGAACCACTCCTCAAAACAAACTGCGTTCATCTCATCATGGTAATCTTCACAATTTTTCTTTGCTTCAAAAATCATGAGCCCCTTTTCCAGGAAGCCTTCTTCACTACCTATATGGCTAATTATGAGACGTTTGCCTTTTCCAGATGGATTTTTTAATCCACTGGTCAGTCCCTCCAAAAACGCTTGCCGAGATGATGTGACTTTCTTGTCCACCCAAGTTTTTTTTACAGTATGACCTAAAAATAAATATAGTACATTAACATTCAATATTAATATTAAATTTAATGTAAAATGTATATAAATTCAAAATGTTAGCCTTACCTGCGTTAACCCAAGTTTCATCTTGATAATATATATGTCTCCCTTCTCGTCGAAACTGACATATAGATCGCAAGTAACGCTGGCGTCATGTTATTATATCATATCGATCAATAAGTGTGCTCTTGCGTGACCGTGCAACAAATTTAAAATTAAGATGCTTCAAAATTTTTCTGAGGGTGTCTTTGGAACCCTTGGGCATTTCTGGATCATCGTTCATCACTTGTAAAATCTAAAATAGTAAATTTTATAATAGTTTGGAATCATTACTTATATATATAAAAGATGTAGGTATAAAATAATACTGTCTGACTGATTGACTAACCTTTGCAATCGTTGGAGGTTCATTTCGGTAAAAGAACTGATGAACAAGTCTTCGTATTGCGGAGAATGTAAATTCATCAATTTTGTCTTTGAAACTTCGCTTTGGTCCAGTTTTTTTAGGAGGAGTTGGCGCCGCACCTTTATTTACTTCCTTCAAAACGTTACAAACAGAGCGTGAGGTTATTCCCAATATGTCAGCAACTTTGCTCATACATTCATTTTCTTCCACTACTTCAAAGGCCTCCAATTGCGCAGAAGTTTCATTTTTCACGTACTTGTAGGCATTGCGGATCATTACTTTTTCAGTAACAGGGAAAGCTTTTCGTGGACGTTTTTTTCTTGGGGACTAGAAAACATCCACGTCTTTTTGTGATGTACTTGGCTGAGGATCCATTTTGATGGAAAACCAAAACAAATAGATTCACTCAAAGTTCACAAAAAACTATAAACGTAACAACAAACACAACGTAACAAAACTTTAACAAAAACCCAACAAAATAACAAAATATCGATTCGCAATGAAACAAGATATTCGTGCAGTCAGACTGGGAGAATGAAGCCGAATGACAAGATAAACAAAATGGCGATAGCTGCACGAGCGCGCACGGGTTGCCAATACAGAAAACTATCTAGGTTCTTTTATTATAAGTTTTGTTTTTTAATTAACTTTTTATAAAATAAAGCAGCGGTTACTAATTAATAAATAATTATTATGAGTAATTATGTATTTATTTAAATAAAAATCAATAATTTAGTCTTTAATTGGCACACCAATATTATGATTACATAAACATAAATCGCGATTGTTTATCGATTTTTGTGTTCATCACTACACTATTATATGTGGTATCATTATTTTACAAAATGACAGTAGCTAATGTCAAACGTGGAATCGAATTATAATTCCGATTATAGACTTTACACTTAATGGAACACGCACGATCGCGATGTTCGCAATAATCGTAAAAATAAATTTAATACATAATCCCTTTTTGAATGTTTCTTTTGTAAATACAACCACCTATAACATTCCAATTTGCAAACGAGTTCTCTAATAATACTAATAACATTGTTGTGTTTCCCACTCTATAGTACAATATTATTAATCCATTATCGAAGTGAAGCCTAATCTGGTAATTTTGCGGAACATTGAACGCTATATACATACAGTTGTGCTCCCCCACACAGCAGATTTAAAGAATATAAAGTTTTATACAACACGATAACATTTTCTAACATAAGTTATACATATTTTGCTAATGTACAACAAACTACAATTTCTTATCAATATAATAATAATCTTCAATTTGATGTTATTTAAAAAAACGGCCATGTGCGAGTTGGACCCGCACACGAAAAGTTCCGTTCCATCATACAAGATTTAACAAAGGATAATTATTTATTTAGAGATTATTTAGAGATTGACCGCCGAATCCAACTCGGCTGGGCAGCGTTCGGGAAGCTCCGAGATGTCTTCTCGTCCAAAATCCCTCAGTGCCTGAAGACTCAAGTCTTCGAACAGTGCGTGTTGCCAGTGATGACTTACGGATCCGAGACATGGTCGCTAACTATGGGCCTCATAAGAAGGCTCAGGGTCACCCAGCGAGCGATGGAGAGAGCAATGCTCGGTATATCTCTGCGAGATCAAATCAGAAATGAGGAGATTCGTAGGAGAACCAAAGTCACCGACATAGCTCAGCGTGTCGCGAAACTGAAGTGGAAATGGGCGGGGCACATAGTTCGAAGAACTGATGGTCGTTGGGGTCCCAAGGTGTTGGAGTGGCGACCCCGCACCGGGAAACGCAGTGTTGGCAGACCCCCCACCAGGTGGACCGACGACATCAAACGAGTCGCAGGGAGCCGCTGGATTCAAGCGGCGCAAGACCAAAGCCTGTGGAAGTCCATGCAGGAGACCTTTGTCCAGCAGTGGACGTCTATAGGTTTATAAAGAAGTAAGAAGAAGAATTATTTATTAAGATCGAGCAAAAATATTTTCTTATAAGGAGAAACTAACTTTATTTTTTTACTGTTTGTTTTTATAGCTGCTATAGAAATACACGTTCTATGAAAATTTCAGGTAAATATACCTACGGCTCACTATGGAGCATAGGTCTCCTTTCAGAGAAGGGTTATAGGCCATAGTCCACCACGCTGGCCCAATGCGAATTGGCGGACTTCACACACATTCGAGAACATTATGGAGAACTCTCAGGTGTGTAGGTTTCCTCACGATGTTTTCCTTCACCTTTGAAGCATGTGATATTAAACGCACATAACTTCGTGCGTGCCCGGAATCGAACCTATATGACCCCCCGAATAGAAGACTACAGTCCTAACCACTAGGCTATCACTGCTTACCTACCTATATAACTATTTAAGTCATCAACTATCTTATGAACTCATGAGATACAGCCCTTTGACAGACAGAAGCCTTTCTCTCTGCATCGTTATCCTCAATACTGAGGGGCACGATCCTTAGCATAGATCACCTTCTCCCATACGAGTTTCTCTAGGTGTTTCTAGGGCTACGGCGGGCAATGTGTCCGAAGTATTCCAAGGTGCGCCTGAGACATATGGTCGACAGCCTGATTGTTATTTTTAGCCCTTTCAGGATAGATGCGTTGGTCCTGAATGCAGTCCAGGGTATCCGTCCGGATAGCCAATTATTAGTAAAAGGGACTATTTGAAATATTTGAAGTAGTTCCTCCATCACCCTTCTACCATCGAACCGCAAGGCATCGCTCGAATCTGCACCGCTACGTGGTCGAAATTCCACGATCCCGCACTAAGCGCTTTGCTTCCTCGTTCCTAACGCACCGCTAAAATTTGGAATGCCCTTCCGGCTTCCGTTTTTCCTACTGACTATAACTTACCTACCTACCTAGTACCTTTAAATCAAGAGTGAATAGGCATCTTCTAGGCAAGCTTGCTCCATCTTAGGCTGCATCTTCACTTATCATCAGGTGAGATTGCAGTCAAGCCCTAGTCTATATAATATTTAAAAAAAATTAAGTGGCACTCAGGGACTGCCGCGGTAAAGCGATTGCATAGCATTTTTTATCAACTTATGCAATTATAATATTTATGCAATATTTTTTTTTGCATAATAATTAAAAAACAAAAACAAGAAAAGCGCACTGTCACTACTTCGCGAGTGAGATTCGAACCTGCGACATCTAAAGAAAGCGGCCGCTCGCCCACTGCTCCAAACAGAGCTAAATGTGAATCACTAAAATGTTGAACGCTTACTGAACGACGGTGTTAGGTTTTTTTTCGTTACGGAATTTCTTGATTCGGTCGCCGCGCTCAAACTGTTTGTCCTAGTTCAAAGCCCGCGATAAAAGCTATGCAATAGCTTAAAAAAATAGTAAAGGGGTCCCGTTGGCACCCTATGGGTACGTTACTCTAAAAACGTAGCTACTTACGTTGACTTCTAACCCAGAGATCGGGAACATTTTGATCGGAGGCACGTCTCGCGGCGAGTACCTGTAGAACTCCCGGTCGCCGCGGTACCATTTCACCTGGTACAGGTCTTCGTTCTCCAGGTCGTACATGCAGCGGAGCACCACCGGCTTGCCTCTCTCTGCTGCTTCGGGTATCACCATGTACACATTTCGCAAGCACATCGACCCTGTTGACAAAATTACTGAATTAGTGACTTTTAACATTTCTCAAAATAACCTTAATTTAGTACCTAAGTATTTTTGGAACGAAGATCCCTATGGTGCGTTGCGGAGGGACCCTAGCCGGCAAAAAACGTCCGTAACGTTATGAAAAAAGCGTAAGATTTGGCCTAAGAATCTATATAATAATTTCAATAAGTTGTGCATGGCCTCCGTGGCGCAATCGCCTTGCGTGCGACTGTTAACCGAAAGGTTGTGGTTCGAGCCCACCCGGGGGCGCGCAATTTTATTTTAATTTTAATATTTTATAAAATCGATATTTAGGCTTCCCTGGGGTCATTTTGATTTTTATCGATAAAAAAATCATGATAAAAATGTATACCCGAATAATTATTTTCTTTATACCTCGAATAGAACTTGAAATTAATATTTTTATAATAAGGGACTTCGTTACTATCTGGTATCCCACGACTTTTTTATGCGCGAAACGATTTTGAGATATTATTTTCATTATTCACGAAACTAGAGTAAATCTTAACTCTTAATATATAAATCGCTTCTTTAAAATTTTGATAAATACTAATTAATTGCCAGCTAGCTTATGCTAGTGTCGCATACAGTTAGATCATACATAACGACAAATCATTAAGAGTTTGAATAAATATAATTAGTTTATGACCTGTTAAATATCTTTACGATTATTTTAAATGTTGGGTTGTCCTTCAATCACGTATCAAAGCAGTAAGCAGCAAGGGGATCGACGTGATTTTTTTGCTTGCGTACAGTTAAGGTACCTGGAGAGCAACAAAGTCAGCTATCCTGCTATACCTATAATATAATAAATACTAGCTGACGCCCGTCACTTGATCCGCATAGATTTAGTTTTCAAAAATCCCGTGGAAACTTTGATTTTCCTTGACAAATATAGCCTATGTCGACCTCAACTTTACCCATGCAAAAAATCACGTCTACCCGTTGCTGCTTTATTAAAGAACGAACCAGCAAACCAACACACTTTCGCATTTATACTCTTAGTAAGGATAAGAAATAAGCTTTTTAATCTATACATAATATTATAAAGAGGAAAGATTTTTTATTTGTTTGTTTGTTTGTTTGTACCGAATAGGCTCTGTAACTACTGAAACGATTTTAACCATTTTTTCACCAATAGAAAGCTAAGTTATCAGGAATTAACATAGGCTATAATTTATTTTCAAAAAAATTAGAGATCCTTAAGAGAATTGCAATAATTTAACCCAAAGTAGCCTAATTTTGCCTGTAAAATGCATTAATTGGCGTGTGCTGAGAAAACTATTGATGATACATAAAAATTATGTACTATTTGACTAAAGTACTCATTCTTTTCTACAAAAAAGTCCCCGAGGGAATATATCTCACTATCATATTTAAGTCACAACAATAGCTTTTGTGTTCTAAAATTTAATTACTACTACCGTACTTTACTATCGTAGTATTAATTCTTCCTTACTGATACATATTATCAATTCGAAAGTGTGTTTGTTTGTTGGTTTGTCCGTCAATCACGCTGCAACAAAGCTACTGATTGATGTGATTTTTTGGATAGGTCCTAGTTGAGAACCTGGAGGGTGACATAGGCATCCCGGAAAATCAAAGAGTTCCCGCGGGATTTTAGAAACTAAATCCACGCGTATGAAGTCGCGGGCATCAGCTAGTACCCTATACGGATGAAGCTGTGAAGACGCAGGAAGTAATTTAATAGTTTTCTCTGAGTGCGGCAGCAATTCGTACGAAATTGATGAAAATAGGGTAAATAAATGACAAACAGGAGATACTACGACGTCTACACCGATAAATCATTAAATAAATCATCCAAATTAAATTTAGCTTTAGAGTTTGGTCAAATTGATGGTCGTGTCGGGTTCTGTTAATAAAAGGAAATACAAAAATTTTAGCAATTTATTTTGATATTATTTTATTTTAATAATTATTATTATACAAAACAAATATGTTGGCGTTAAAACTCAATTGGGCGTTTTCATCGATTGTAAAATAGGGGTTTAGAGCATTATATTATATACCGATTTCACCAACATCCACGTTTAATCGAGAAATAAATTGGGCGCTTTGACAGTTATTGTATTGAAAATTTGTCTTAAATCAAATTTACGCTCGGATAAGACTTATTTTACGTTGTTGAAATCGGCCCTTACTTATATGTAGAGAGCATCTACCTAACAAAGGCCGATTGATTACATAGATTCGACGATTGATTTCGTAAAAATTTATTTAGGGTGTGTTTCCCTCTTACATAACATACACAACATAATTAATTATGTAAAATGTTCGATTTCGAGTCAGCTTTGGAAGATGGTTAATCAAACAACTTTTTTTGGACTTGTGATTTATTTTAATCGTATAATTTGTAACGATTATTCCCTTAGATTGATTCACATAAAAAAAATTCGATTCCGCATGACGAGGCTTTCAGTGTTCCCGACTCCTGTACCATATTCAAAATAATAATAATAATATCGTTTATTATATCGTTTATTTTTTCAAAATTACCAATGATTTTATAACAGATTTGAACGATGATCCCGCAGAAGTATAAACTGTGTTATATAGCATATTAGATACACCAGAGATATATAATATAGGAGGCAGCATACGTAGAGGTAAGCATAGGAGTTTTCTCATTAATATTGTCACAATAAAACGTACACTCGCGATGTGTTCACGAATGGGAAGAAATTACATTCTCATAGTAAGGTGAATTCGCCTACATCAATTATTAATTTAAAATATTTGCCGTTATGACCCAAAACCAGACGGCCAGAGGCCTCATAAGTAAATCCACTAGGACTTATTCAAGTTAAAAATGTATAACAACAAGCAAGCAAAGCGTTGTACCTAAATATGAAAATTGCTGAAAAAATTTATCTGTGTTAACTTTTGAAACGAGTATAAACACTGTAAATATGTAAACAAGAAAAAGAAAAACAGTCCCGGCGAAGCGGTTCTGCCGAATGGCGGCAGATTTAAAAGCACGCGAACCTCGTACCTACTACTTTGTCCTCAAAATAATAATATTATGCTTTTATCAAACAAAATGCTGCATGTGTGCGTAGAACCTTATAACTATTTTTAATGAGATTAAAGATTATTTGTAACCACCTACCACACAGTAGGTACAAATAAAAAATGTGAATGAGAAAAGTCAACAAAATATTCGAACATTATCCTTAAAAACCTACAACAAACCTACTACGTACAAAGAGCGCTACTTTTCAATGTACATAACTAGAGTACCTAGACTACCTAGGTACATAAAATGTTTGCGTACGCACAGACGACCTAGAAGACTCTAGGCCCTAAGGATTCAAATTATTTCTAGGGTTCCTTGACGAAATGGTAACAAGAGCGTGCAGACTTCGTCTATAAGTCTATGTATCTGGCTTATTTCTTTAACCCTTACTTCCATCTGATCTGTGACCCAAAGAGGTTATAGGCCTCAGACACTAGAAGCTGCCATGTCTATTGTCCGTCCCGTGCCGCTATTTATTTACTGGCGTCTTAACCAAGAAACGTCAACCGCAAACCATCGCAGTGTACGTTCTTGGGCCGCTTACAGCCAGTGGCTGCGCGCGTCTCGCTATGGCCGATATACACGGGTTTAGTAGTTTAGTAAATCTTTAGTATATTATATTTAGTGATTTAATACGTGTAAATGACCAATTTAGTAGCAAGTCGCAAGTTACAATTTAGTAGCTCACTGAACGGAAAAATTTAATGTGATCTATTTTTCGGTTTAGTAAGTGGGCGCGGTTTATCACTTAAACCGTTTGGACAGGCACGATTTAGTAAACTGTTTAGTAGCCGCATAAGTTAGCAGAATGACGTGCTCGTTTCAAAGCCGTTTTTAGTTTGTGCATATTATATTTAATAGTATTTTTTGCATTTTTGATAATAGCATAGTTTTAAAATCAGATATTGAAACGCGAAATCTTATTTAAATTATTTTAAATACGAGTCTCAGAGAAAGCGATACGACCCATGCCTACGCATCACTAAAGAGCTTTACTAAATGATACAAACAGTCACAAAACAATTAAAGAATATGAAATCACCGCAGTGAGGTTACGACTTAGAATATAGGCGTAAGTCGCTAAAGATTAAGTAAACTACTAGATTTACTAAACTACTAAACCCGTGTAAATCAGCCATTAGATCGTCCGTCCACCTAATAGAGGATCCTTCAATAATATATCCCGGTGAGGGGTTGCCATTCGAACAATCGAAGTACCCTAGAGCCTAGAGCTATGCGATGTAACGGCTGAATAAATCGCTTCGAAAGCCCGTCACAGACGCACCTCTCCACAACACTCAACGCATCCCAGTTAAAAGGTTAAGAGTGAGGGATTATAAAAGGGCCATACACTATCCATCCTAGCAGGGCGTCTTGCTACATAGCAAGCGAAAATGGACGGCAATATTATTATTTTTGCCGTTGCTGGAATGTATTTTTTTATTAGCCAAGCTGAACTTGACTAATATACCTACTCCTCTTCCCTCCAAACCAGCGTAATGCTTGTGCTAGGATTGGGCAAGACAATAGTAAAACGCGTGGTAATCGAATCGTTATCCTTTCAGTTTTTAGACCAATACAGACCGTTATACCGTTTCGACCCATATTTCAAGACTACCTACATTTTTCATACATATCATAAGCGTTAGGCTTAATTCCCTAATTATAATCATTTCTCCCAACCAAGGTTCCTAAATTATCCCCTCCGCGCTTGCAACGTCGCTCGTAATATGTGGGCGGAATCAGGATAGACAATTATCCCTCAATCCATTAGTATCCACTGACTGGATCCAACAGTGGAATGTATAGTACTCTGGAGTTCTCTGTGATCCACCATCAATGTATGGCTATGGAGCCGCCACCATTTACAGCTGTTGCCACCTTCCACTTGCATGAGCCACACCCTACCGTAATCAGTCGCCTGATATTGCCACATACAAGATCGCCACACGGGGCCGACGACCCGTGCACCCACCGGCTTCTCTCACCAGTGGGTTCAAGGGGAATTCGTATTTACCCGTACACCCACTGCGTTAGGGCAGGATTAAATGTAAAATATGTTGTTATATCGTATCGATAAATAAATACAAAATAGAAATATTTACATAGTGTTTTATTAAAAAACAATTAATATTAAATAGAGAAGAATATATCCTTCCTTGCTTCTTCATTTTTATTCAAAAATCAACATTCATGGACATTAATTGAACAAGATAAAAGTTGAAAAACTGAAACCCGACTACGGAGAAATTTACTTTTTATAGAAATCTAAAACTGGGCTATTACTCGTAAAAGTTGACAACAAATATTTTAAATAAAATCGCAAGCTTTCCTTTTGGCTTTGCTATAAGTAGTCGTATAAATATTATAGATTTTGGAATTTAGAAAAATCCAGAAACACAGGTAATCCGTTAATTCAAATCAAACAAAAAAGTATAATTTCAAAAAATTATACATTTTTGTACAAACCTTCATCCCACCTCCTTTGGGGTGGATTTTCTAAAAATTTTGAATCATGTAATTTTTTTTTAACTTTAAACCCAAATATCAATTTATTTTCTTGAATATCACTTGATATTCATGATAGTCTATACAGTTAGGTAGATACAGAGATACTATTACACAAATAACATTTTTTTTATTTTTTAGCTATAAAAATGAAGAAATGAGTAGCCGTCGTTTTCGGTTTTAGACCACTTTTGTTTCGGGGTCTATCTCAAAAACTTAGGAATTTGAAATTTCTGTATATTATGTACTATAAAGTGTATTTAAACAACAAATACTGAAAACACCGATTTATGATGCGGTTGATAAGTAATTGTGACCAAAACAAACGAGCATTTCCTCAAATGCTAATTTAGTACTATCTAAGAACTGAGATATTTAAATATCTAGTTAGAGTAGAAAAGTGATTTGGTCATATGTACGGAACCCTAAAAGAGCGACTCGCACCTGGCCGATTTTTATTTACATTTTTATTAATGCCGAAATTCCAGCTTTCGGAAATATTGTTAGTTCTGTGGCGTTTGCCATTTATACGGACCATTCATCGATAAATTTTTCTCGTGAATAAAATTTTTCGAAGTAAAAAATAAAAGATTTCAACTTTTTATCGTAAACTTCTTGACATTCGTCTGTACTTAATATATTTTTTTCCAACCCTCAATTATAAAGTTATTTGGTAAAAAGTGGCAAGGCACAACATAAACCTACGATGTAATGATGTAATATTTTGCTTTTCAGACCTATGGTTTTTATTTTTATTTTTTCCCAAAATAGCGGCAACGCTTAAAACCTGTATTAATCAAAATAATTTAACCTATGATGAACGAAAAACAATACTTTACTATTTCCTAAACTTACACTCTTAACTCTTAAAAAGCGCTACCTAAGTAAATTTCTATTTTGTTTTTATTTATCGATACGATATATCGACATATTTTTACAATTAATTCCTACCCTAACGCAGTGGGTGTGCGGGTAAATACGAATTGTCCTTACACCCACTGGTGGGAGAAGTCGGTGGGTGCACGGGTCGTCGGCCACTTTAGGCTGTGGAGAGTAGCCCGTTTGTATAGAGCCTCAAGGACGTCCCTAATGAATTTGTAAAGTGTATTAGGTATTTGAAAGCTCTTTGCAGAAATCAACTTTTCAAGTAATAATGTTAATGTTTTAAGCTATAAATACAACGAAATAATAAAATTGCTCCCAGAAGAATTCTTGAGGCAACAGGTGAAAATATTATTAGATGTTACCACACAAAAAGGTGGCATTATTTATACAACACCTGGTCAAGTGTGAGTCAAAACATGCATAATAATATGGTAAGGTTCCGTAGTCAGGAAAATAAATTAAAAAAAATTTATCGCGAAATAAATGGAACAATTGAAAACCGAAGAGTTAACGGTTCCAGCTACTACACCCGTTACTCTGTACAGGAATAGGAATGTTGTACCGATTCCAATTACAAGTTGTAGATACCCTTAGCTTGGCAGAAAAGGCGTACTAAATCATGTTAACACGGCGAATATTCTTTAAAAATACTAGATTTATTGGAAATAAAGATATTTTTATGCTGTATCGTAACCTCTGCCAGACTGCCACTGTAGTATTTGTTCCAAAGGGTCACTGTATCAGCTTTACTTCATTTTGGTATAACTTACGATTGTAATATTTGGTTATTGTAACCAAAATTATTACGACAACCCATAATTCAGAAATTTACAGATTTTCAGGGGAGGATCTCAGAACTTATATTTTGTCATAAAGGGTAGTTTATTCGAGAAATTTAACGAAATACCTGAAGATGTTTCACACAAGGGGCCAGAAATTAGTTTTAAATTTTCCATGTACGGAAGGAGCCCTGTTTTTGTTTTTAATTGTACCCATGTATTAGGTTCACGCCTCTGTTTCTATAAGTGTGCCTTTCAATCTTACAGCTGTAACAATAATTATCCAACCTAGACATCATCAGTGCTTACCATCATTGATCGTCGTCAACCGCAAGCCTATTTCATAATAATAATAATTAAAAAAAATATTTCTCAATAAAATAGCTGTGACAGTGGAAAGAATTTAACAACGTAACCCTAGAAACGTTTTTGTTTTTGAGACTGTAAAGTATCGCTCGCATCAATCAAGAACTTTATACGATATTAAAATATAGGAACGTAGCAATAAATCATATCGTGCCAACAAAATAGAGGAATTCCGCTGCAATGTAAAAATTTTGATATATTGAAGGACTTTAATATCTACAGGACAAAACAACGATAAGAAATTCCACGTGAAATTTTCCGCCAGATATTTTATGTCCTTCTTTGAACCTAGATTTCGGCGGCGTGGAATTAGGTTTTAAAAAATGTTTTTTTACTCAAACTTCACCACTCCTTTTTACCCCATTAGGGATGTTAATTCAAGAAAGTCGGTTTCTTTGTTGGTTTGTCCTTAAATAACGCTGTAATAGAACTACGCATCGCTTTGATCTTTTGCATGGGGATAGTTAAGGACCTCGAGAGTGGCATAGGCGGTAGGTAGCCTATAAAAGGTATTTTATCCCGGAAAAACAGTGTTCCCGCAGGTTTTTTAAAAACCTAACCTAACCTAACCTAACTCGGAATAAGATGCGGGCGAAAGCTTGTACATACCCAAGTCGGTCCTTGCAGTTTTCAAGTAAGTACTTCTAACTTATACATATTTTTGTTAAATTATTATTAGAATGACGTCATATTCATTCGTCTAATAATATTTTTGTAGACGAATGTAATACAATACATTTTCAAACTAAACATTTCTATTTTCTACCCTTGACGTTTCTGATAACCAACAAACCTATTCAAGAGCCCTCCCTGAACATAACTCGATTTCTCCCCTACGCATTTGAAAAAGTTGTTGCGACTATCGGCAATATCAAGGAAGATCCTATATATATACGAAATAAGCAGTTGAGTCGAGCGGAAATAGGGCTGCCAACTTAAGATCTCTCCGATTGACTCAAAGTGTAATATTGTTCTTCTTCTTTTTTATCAACCGATAGACGACCATTGCTTGACATCGGTCACTTGCGTCGACTTCCTCAGGCTTCGATCTTGCGCAGCTTAAATCTAGCGGCTTCCTGCGACTCGTCTAAAGTCGTCGGGGTACCTATACTAGCGGCACGCTATGATGGCCGGTTTGACGTTTGTCCGCTCATGAAGTTCCGTTAATTGATAACGACTTTGAAGGAAATAATTGTATTACTTTATTGACGATAGTGATGTGCAGAGATTCATAAATTTTATCGAATGTAGTTTTAGGTTTAGGACTCAAAATTTATTAATTTATAAATTTTAAACCGGCCATCATAGCGTGCCGCTAGTATAGTGAAGGTCTGCCAACACTGCACTTGCCGTCCTTGAAACCCAAACGAACATTTTGGTTCTTCGAACTATGTGTATTATGCCTAGAAATTACATTATTTAGGTAGGTAGGTGCCTAGTTTAATTTCGAATTCCACTGATCCGACCGCAGATTTTAAAAGCACTATGAAAATCCTGATAAATTGGCTCAATGGCTATTTAGATAAGCTTCTTTGTACATTGGCCAATGCGTAATGCGATTATAAAATATAAATAAACTGTCAAACATTTAAGGCCTATTTCAACATCACCTAGTAAACGTTAAACGACGAAATTTGACATTTTGTCAGATTGCCAATGCCAAACTGTCAAAACGTCAATTTTACTTATCGGATTAAATTATTTGGCTGTGGTGAAAAAAGAGCCCTAACAGTATAATCTTAATATATATAAATTACGTGTCACGTTGTTTGTCCGCTATGGACTCCTAAACTACTTAACCGATTTTGATCAAACTTCGTAACTATCTGTAATTTGGTCCAACTTGAAAGACAGGATAGTTTTAGTAGTTATTCGTTTTATTTATATTACTTATATAGGTAAGTTGGCGGTACGAATTTCGCAGAGTCAGCTAGTACACTAATAGCAGTCAAGCTGTAACGTTCATCTACAGTAACGCATTTTCAAAATTACGTGTCACGTTGTTTGTCCGCGATGGACTCCTAAACTACTTAACCGATTTTGATCAAACTTCGTAACTATCTGTAATTTGGTCCAACTTGAAAGATAGGATACTTTTAGTAGTTATTTGTTTTATTTATATAGGTAAGTTGGCGGTACGAAGTTCGCCGAGTCAGCTAGTAGACTAATAGTAGTCAAGCTGTAACGTTCGTCTACAGTAACGCAGTTTCATTTATAAATTACAAGCTGATGCCCGCGAATTCCTCCGCGTGGATTTAGTAATTAAAAATCCCGCGGGAACTCTTTGATTTTCCGGGATAAAAGTAGCCTATATCACTCTCCAGGTACTAAACTATGCTCATACAAAAAATCACGTCGGTCTATTTCTCCGTTGTTGCGTGATTGAAAGACAAACCAACAAACAAAGATATTTTGGCATTTATACATTAGTTTGGTAGGCTATTTCCTATACGATAGGATTATTGGATCAACACTTAATATTTCTAGCCGTACGATTCTATATGGTTTGCCTATGCCTTAATATAATACACTAGCTGATGTCTGCGACTTCGTCCGAGTGGTTTTAGTTTTTAAAATCCCTCGGAAACTCAACTTTACCCATGCAAAAAATCACGACGATCCGACCTCTTTTGCGTCGTAATTGAAGGACAAACCAAACAAACACACTTTCACATTTATAAAATTAGTAAGGATATATTTTAAGTTTTAATCTCTACTTAAATTATCTTAATTATGTAAAAAAAGTATTAAAGATGGACAAAATTAGTGTTATTAACATTAATTTTTCAAACAACTTATTGCTTTGTGTATGACAGCAATGAAACATTTATAAAGAAACTAGCCGATACCCGCAACTTCGTCCGCGTGGTTTAAGTTTTTAAAATCCCTCGGAAAGCCATAATATGTCACTTTCCAGATCCTCAACTATACTTATGCAAAAAATCACGTCGATCCGTAGCTCAGTTGCGGCGTGATTGAAGGAAAAACACACTTTCGCATTTATAATATTAGTATAATAATATTTGTATTCCGTGAAATCAGTCCCCAAAGTTGGCTTCCCTAAAGATTGTCCCCGCAATTTGGCAGCCCCTAGAGTTCACCGACCTTGTAAGAGAATTATTTCAATCCAACTCAAATACAGTTCTCATTAATTGGACGTTCTGTCAGATTTTGGATATACTTTTCTTCTCACAAATGCAAATTAAGGTTCCTATGAATTATTGATGTTATGAACTAAAGTAAGAATTATTAGAAAATTATTCCATTTTCGATAAAAAGTATCTGCCTAACTTCTTCATAGAAAACAATTTTATAATTTCTTGTGCTGTTTCTTGTCGTGTAATTATTTCATAGTCGTCATGAAAGAACAAAGGCAAGGGTCCATACTTCAGTTTACCTGAAATCGATTCGAATTCGAAGCGTCTATACAGGAAAAATTGTTAAAACCGTAGATGTTCCATTACTAAAACATAATCACTGAGATTATTCGTTTGAGGAACTCACAAAAAAATATATTAACAACTTTATATGTATTTTTAGGATAAAGACGTAGTCGTAATTCCTACTTCCATGTTATTTTAAGTTCTAATTTGACATTGGGATATGTTACTTAGTAGATTATAGAACTCTCTACATAGACAAACTCTTGAATTTCCGGCGAGCAATATCATCGAGAAACGATCCAAACCAATCCAAACTCAAAGCGCGATATGTATTAGTCAGATGATGGTTCATTATTTAATAATTATTTAACTAAGGCAAAAGATGTAAAACTAATCTATATATATAAAAGAAAGTGGTGTTAGTTACACTATTTATAACTCAAGAACGGATGAACCGATTTGGCTGAAAATTGGTGGAGAGGTAGCTTAGAACCAGGAGACGGACATAGGATACTTTTTATCCCGTTCGACCGCGTTTCCGTCAAGTCACTATAAAACCTATAACATAAACGCATCTGACATGGAATAACAATACGGAAATGACAGTGGAATAACAAAACGTAAATGACAGCTAAACGTAATTTTGTCTTTGGTTATGTATGGTAAAAAATTTGAAAATTATAAAAATGATAGCTAAACGTAATTGATAATATCATCAGTAATACGTTTTCTCTTTGAATCATCATTAACAATGCCGCGAGTAATATTATAAATGCGAAAGTGTGTTTTTGTTGGTTTGTCCGTCAATCACGCTGCAACAAAGCTACGGATTGACGTGATTTTTTGGATAGGTATAGTTGAGAACCTGGAGGGTGACAGGCATCCCGGAAAATCAAAGAGTTCCCGCGGGATTTTAAAAACTACATCCACGCGAACGAAGTCGCGGGCATCAGCTAGTTTCATATAAAAAACTCATATTCTTAGACGCCTCCTAAAACATTCAGGTACAATTATGCCATTATTCTTTCCAGAACGTGTAGTGGCCGTTGTTTCAAGTGCTCTCTCTATCACAAATATCGATTTTTTGCTCTATTAAAGATGCCACAACGCGATCTGAGTAGATTCTTCGCTCAATGAGCGGATTCGTTCTTTGAGCCTAGCATATTATACATAATTCAAACATTCGCTCGTATACTCGCATTAAAATAAATATACTTACAGAGAAGAAATAAATAATGTTGCTCTCGGTGTAAATGATGCTACAGCGTAACGAGTGAGGCTTGAAACAAAGTTGCTCGTTAATTTTAAAACATAAAGCAAGTTGAGAACATGTTTTTTAAAGTTTTTGATGTTTTGCAACATTATCAGTATCTCTGTATATCACATAAACATAATTAAAGTTAGTTGGTTTCTGTACACATATTTAATTAAAATGTATATTATATAAGGGACACGCTGTCTATCAAAAGCTCAAAGCAGTTCAGGATTCGGTCTGAGTACGTACGGGTACATCAAAGTATAAACCGCAATTTGCGACGCGTAGTTAGTCTCGGCGTAAGTTTATCGCCTTGTGTTGTGATTGGCTTGTTCGCAATACATTGCTTGCTCAGTAATTACATTAACTGTAACCAGTCATTTTCGATATAATATTTAAGTTGTGTTTATAATTCCGTTATGGTCATGTGACACAATTTTCGTTAAAATATCCCTTATATCCTGTAAGTATAACAAATGTGCATTTTTAATCTACATTTTTAGATTACAATAAAGTGCTAGTCTATAAAGAAATAGTCGCTGAAAAATTATTGTTACTTTGAAATAATATTGTATCCCTTAAATCCTGTAAGTATAACAAATGTACATTTTTAATTTAAATATACTAGTGGTTCGCCCCGAACTGAGACCTCGCGGTATCCCATAATTCCCATAAGGTAGTTTTAACTATATATTGTAATTAAAACGCGCCGAATCTGATGACGTCTATCGTCATCTGCTTTCGTGGATGGGATGCGTATGCCTACAGTATTTTACTAAAATTCAGCTGGTTCGCTGTACGGCTGTTACGTAGTATACGATTTCATAAATTCTGCGGCGAGCATGTCTAGATGCGCGCTCATCTTTACATTCATAGACACAGTACCATCATACGGTAGTAAATAGGTGCTAACGTCTAATTATTGTAAATTCTATTTACATGGAATTACTTTTGCAAAAATAACGTGATACTTTTATTAATAATAATTTGATAATTGAATAACATAATTAGTAATAGACAAAATAAGAATAGCTGACGCAAAACTGTATTTACAATATTAAAGACAGCGCCATCTATTAACAGTATAGTGAAGTTTTGTTAAAAACATTGATGCTCATTAAAACTTAAATAATTTCGTTTCTTTATAATATTTATCTAATCTTAGTATTTGTTGTTCAAGTACAGAATACAACTCAAATTATGTGTAAGTTTCAAGTTTTAAAATAAAGTGGTTTTAGAGATCTAGCCTCGAATTCAATCTCCACTTTGAAAGCCCCCCATTTCTTCAATTTTAAGAAAAAAAATAAAAAAAAATACTTTTGTACTCTGTTCCAAATTATCTTTAAAATGAGGTACTGAAATCTTATGAAATGCAAAAAAATATATTTTACTTCGCATTCGCTTCTATGAGAGCCCCCCTGAAATAAAGATTTTTACAACTTTTGAAGCCATTTTCGGCTGGAGGCCATCAGTTTACATATCATATCTAAAATTAAAGTAATTACGTTCAGTTACTCACAAGTTATAAGGCTCTGACAGACGGACGGACGGACAAGTGCAAATTCACTCAAGTAAACTCAGAGACCTTCGCTTCGCTCGGTCGAATATACAATTTTTAGATTACAATAAAGCATTGTCTATAAAGAAATAGTCGGTGAAAAATTATTGTAACTTTGAAATAATATTGTATCCCTTAAATCCTGTAAGTATAACAAATGTGCATTTTTAATCTCAATAAAATATACAATTTTTAGATTAAAATAAAGCGCTAGTCTATAAAGAAATAGTCGGTGAAAAATTATTGTTACTTTGAAATAATATTGTATCCCTTAAATGCTGTAAGAATAACAAATGTGAATTTTTAATCTAAATAAAATATACAATTCTTTTGTTTCCAATAAAGCGCTAGTCTATAAAGAAATAGTCGGTGAAAAATTATTGTTAAAACAAACTGCAACGTGAAGTTTTATTAATGTTTGATATTATATGACTAAATAATAATTTTAATTGAATAATATGTTATTATATGTATTCGTACTTGTCATACAAAATAATAATGATTTACATATAGCTGCATTTGCAATATGAGATGAGAGCGCCATCTATTGACATCATTGTGAGGTTCTGTTAAAAATACTGCTGCTCATTAAAAGTTAAATAATTTAGTTTCCTTATTACATTTATCTAATTTTAGTATTTGTTGTTCAAGTACATGATATTAAGCTAATAATTATAAAACTTTCAAGCCGGGACTTTCAATGGTTAATCCGTTCTGAGGTCAAATATAATCTCCACTTTGAAAGCCCCCCATTTCGTCAATTTTAGGAAAAAATTAAAAAAAAATACTTTTGTACTCTGTTCCAAATTATCTTTAAAATGATATACTGCAACCCTAAGAAACGCAAAAAAAAAATATTTTACTTCGCATTCGCTTCTAAAAGAGCCCCCCTGAAATAAAGATTTTTATAACTTTTTAAGCCAATTTCGGCTGGAGGCCATCGGTTTCCATAATATATCTAAAATTGAAGCAATTACGGTCAGTAATTCAGAAGTTCTGGCAGAAGGCACTGACAGACGGACGGACGGACGGACTGACGGACGGACGGACGGACAGATGGACGGACGGACAAGTGCAAATTCACTCAAGTAGACTCAGAGACCTTCGCTTCGCTCGGTGAAATATACAATTTTTAGATTACAATAAAGCGCTAGTCTATAAAGAAATAGTCGGTGAAAAATTATTGTTACTTTGAAATAATATTGTATTATATTATTCTCTATCCGCACAATAAAGCACCCATTAAAGTACCTACTTTATAATCAATTGAAATAAATTAAATTGAAGTGTCTGTCTGTGATTTCTAACCAACTTAACCTAAATAACTATAGGTTAAGCTCATAATGATATCTTTGAATGAAATTTATAACATAAGTAGATCGAACTTCACTTGATATAGATCACATAAACTACTATTATGTGAACAAAACTTTCCAATGTTTTAACGGTTCAACGGTTTTACTTTTAACATGACAGTCAATCTGTCTGTCGATTTGTTCTAATTAATCTTAGGAACGGTTGACTCAATTTGGATGGGACTTTCACAAGCATACAAGAAGTGCCCAGGGTACTTAATATCCCGTAAACCTAAATCCACGCGGACCAAGTCACCATCTGCTTAAAGAAACATTTCTAATTCTTATATTTAACTGGATTTTAAGTCTATTAGTACAAATACTTGTGTGACATCCATTACCCGCAATATACCACATCATTTTAAAGGGAAAACTTTTCAAATAAAACTTTTAGCTTTGACTTTAACGACATCATTTCGTTTGCAACGCCTTAAACGTGGTTAGTGAAAAGTTTGACCTCATTATATGAAAAAGTTTTAGCACTTATGTACTCTTTTTGTATGTATACTTACAAGATACCTAGTCTAAAGAGGTAGTGACAGTGTTAGTGAAGTTACATAAAGCCTAAATCTCTCCCTTTGTTTATTACGGAACTGCATCCATCAAATCCAGCAAACGAATACCACGCTCATAGTAAATATACAGAATGGGAAATATCTTTGCTTTTCTATTGTGTGCTATAAGACGATTTTGTGCTAGCATTCATCTGCCAAATGGATTTGACAAGTTATACGTCAAGTCTAGGTTTAGACCATTACTGTTCCTGTCCTCTGTGCCATTACGATGGTTCAACTCAGTTGTGCGCGCGGCCCTATGTGTGGGTAAACCTTGTACATATTCAGTGACTTTGTGTGCGTGACAACAAGTACAGTTGGGTACAAATACAGTTATTTACGGGTTCTTAAAAAAAATTTAGTAATTTAATGTTTGTTTATTGAATATTAATCTGAATCGCTACTTGAAAAATTAAATGATGAATTTTCGGATTCGCTGCTCTCACCAAAGTTAATTATGAATTCTGACTCCATGTCAAAATGTCGATAGTATTCTTCTTCTTTCTTTTGTACATGTCGACAAGTATTACCCCACATCCCTTCATCAATTTGACTTAAGCGTTCATTTATTAGTTGCATTATTCCCGTCACATTTTGGTGGACATTATGCGAAGCAATATAGTTTTTTAAAATTCCCCACACATTTTCAATGGGGTTTAGTTCAGGATGATATGGTGGCAGTCGAAGAACTTTTATGCCATATGGCTGAAGTATGTCGTCAATCTTATAACAAATATGGTTTTCTTTTTTTTTTTTTTAATCAAATCATACAGTTCAATTTTTTTCATACCTTGATTAAAAGCTATATTTTTTTCTGCCAACCATCGCTGCATTTATTTTTTTGGAATTAGAATTTGGAGCTCTGTCATTTTGAACATTGTGGTATGAAGCATTATTAAGCACAACCACAGAGTTAGGTGGAAGATTCGGTACTAGACGTTCTTTTAGCCACTTTTCATACTTTTCTGCGTTCATGTTAGTTAGGTACGAAACCTTGTTCTGAACAAGCATGCACAATGATAATTCTTTGTCCTTTCGACAGGTTTCTCTTTAAAGGTGGTCCGGTCCATCTTTATCACCCCATCCTTTGTTTTGCACATGATTAGTTAAGATATAGCTCTCATCTGTATATACGATACACCGATTTTCTTGACGGTATCTGAGTAAATTTTTCAGGTAAGAAAATCGTAGTTTTTGGATGTCATGCCGCTCTATATTAACTCGTCTGTTATCCACAGTTTTTCGCCATTTGTATCTCAACTTCAACAAAGCTGTACGCAGAGTCGAAATACTTCCATCATAATTAAGTTTCTCTTGAAATATTCTTTTCAACTTAAGCAAGGTAGGTAGCTCGCAATGTTCTAAATGGTAATTTTGAATAGTGGAACGAATAACATCAACGTTGAAGTTGTCTAATTCTAACTTCTTTAAACGTTTTTTACGGTCTTTATGCGGAGATTTCAATTTAGAGTCAGATTCTTTTCCTTCAGCCAATATATTAGTTATTGTTCTTTCTGATACCCCCACGTACGCTATTTAAATGTTCACTCAATTTCGATATTAAAATTGGACTTGCACTGCAAACTGGATCACTTACTAGTTCCAATATATCTCTCGCATCTTTTTTCAGAAATTCATATACCTTAGCGATGGTTTCTCGAGTCTAAAACAATAACACGTGAACTTCAACAAGAATATATTTTTTCGTATATAGAATCATAATAAATATTAATTATATCTAAATTTAAAATTGATAATATTTACCTAACTCCTTAGACATTTTCTCCGTGAAGAACTAGACATTTTTGTTAACGACTGTACCCGTATGAAAAAGCGATAAGAACACGTCTTGCTCGGACGACGACTGCCGCGTCACTGCCATACAAATGAAAGATGTATATTTAGGTAGGCGCGCACAACTGAGTTGAACTATCTTTGTAGTTGAATAGTCTTGTCTAGGTCAAGTTAGTTCGAAATGTAACGTTAGAATTATCTCTAATAATAATTTGTGTACCAACAAAGTCACAAGTCAAGACTCTACCACCGGTTCTAACAATAGTGTACAAGATAATATGCAGCCCCATACAAAATTTGATTGAGTTGATTAAGGTCTCTTCATGACATGGGCGCTTGAACACTCGTAGCTTTTTTTTAAGTTGTCGTTTATAATGACCATCACAGTGTTAACTTCCAAATACTTGTAAAAATTATTTGAATTCGAAGAGATGTCGGTGCACAAACGAAAAATAGTTAAAAATTCGATAATGGTTTGACCCACTGGAACCACGGGTAAATAATTTATTTTTCAAGGACACTTTGTCAACAAAAACACCGATTGTTCCCTACTTCCAAGAAAAATACATTTCCCTTCAAACTTCTTATACTTGTGTTCATAGATTTAGGATTGGTTACGCTCCTAGTAGACCGATCCTAAATCTTTGCTCGTGTTATTATTCTGACAACTTTTTGGAAGCACGCTGCGGTGACGAGTTCAAATATGGTTCTTCACTAAAAATAGGTTCATAATCCTCAGTAAAACTTATTTTTAATGGTCTTAACATAATAATATCTAGTACATTCTTGATCGAAACTAAAGCTGGTTCATAATTATAATGTATTATAAGAGTACGTACCACGATAATTGCTGGTTTTATGATGTCGATATTTCGATCCAGTTGCATGGACCGTGTTCACGACGGGACTGCGGTGTTGAGAGATGTCAAATTGAAGTTTTTAAAGCTGGTTCTCACTCAACATCATTATGTATAGCTGCAAATAATTACTATGCAAATAACAAAGCAAAGTCAAATTTATGTCTCGCGGACCTACATAAAGACTAAAATGAGCTAGTTTTAGAACCAGGAACCTTACTCTTCCGGTTTACTTCGGTGAAATTGCATTTGGAGTTTGTTCTGTCTATAGGTAGCTCTATCTGTATAACGTCAGATCCCTATGAAATCGGATGGTAGATATGATCATTTCAAACTATCGCCGGCTCACTACTGAGTGAAGGTGTCCTCCCTATTGAAAAGGGATGGCCATGGCCATGCACCACACCACGCTGTCCCAGTGCGGATCGTCGGACAGATTTGGTAGAGTAAATATTAAACAGTAAAATAAAAATTTAAATTGGACGCTCATGAAAGCAAATAGGTGCGCTTTTGAAGTGTCATCTAAAAGAACTTTTTAACAAGAGCACAAAACTGGGGGCTTTCAAAGTCCACAAAAACAAAATGGGTATAAAACAGCAGTTTTTATACCCATTTCGTCTCGGGGTCTATTAGGGAAACGGCTTTATCTAAAAAGCTTTCGGAGGTTCCTATAAACATAAACGTAGTTAATTATACATATAAAACCACCCATGCCCAGAGTTGAGACCGCTATTACATGGTGTAATACAATATATTATATTGTATCATACAAGAGTCTACTTACTTGAGTATAATAGCTATTTATGCAACTGCATCGTAATGAGGGTCATTTTAATTCGAGTGCTATTTTTTGATACGAGGCTTGCCGAGTATCAAAATAGGATAGTACGAGAATTAAAATGACTAATTATGTTCAGTTGCATACAAGATTTTATCTACGACAAGGAAAATAAAATCATTAAAAGCAACAAAAAGTAACTCCGTAAGCCGCCACCAGACGCCTGTGGCGCCTCTGTCGTATGAACGGTACAAAAGTGCCAGAATTCAGAGCCTTAGCTTTAGGTATCCTATTTAAAGAAGATATCCATTTCGATTCAGCTCCCATACAACGAGCTGTATCGAAATGAGAAGCAAAACCGAAAGAGGGTTCATTTCGATTCAGCTGTCAAATTCGAAATTGGAACTTTTCGATGCTGGAGTAGATAAATATTATATAATATTATTATTAGTAGTTAGTATTGTTGATCATAGCAGTGATAGCCTATTGGTTACGACTGTGGTCTCGTATTCGGGGGGCCGCAGGTTCGATCCCGGGTACGCACTTCTGACTTTTCGAAGTTAACCCATCGAGCGTCGGGCCCGGATAACTACCGCGCGCTCGACGTGTCGCGGGGTGTCGACCATGAATCGATTTTTTTTGCATACATTTTGTAAAATTCATATTTCTCGATTATGCTGCAAGGTTTTTACATGTATGTTATACCGTTTTGTTCGTTATGAAATTACCTACTCGAATATAAATTTGTTAATCTCCGTAAAAGCTCAGTAAAATATATTTACGATAATAAAGTCGTAATTGGCAAAACACATCATAAACTTCGCCATGTTTCCTCACTTTTCACTAATTTTGTGATAATATTTTCGAACACTGGCACTCAAATTACATAATATAAACTAACACCTATGAATATGTACTTTTTATTTGATTAGAAACTGGTTTATTTCACACCAAAACAACTTTTTGCAATTCAAAACACACTACGAAACCGAGGCGGCCATTACCCGAGCGGGCAAATTTTGGGGCAAATACAAATTGTTCAGAAACGTGTACCCAACATTCTTGATGTAATGTCATTCTTTGACAACCAACTAATACGTTCCGACTACACACATTTTAAAATACAGCTTATGTTAAACGCATCCATTTGCCAAAGACAACATGACAGAATCCGCGCCACATAGGCGCGTCCGACACTCAAGAACAAAAAATTTGGCGCGCCAATGTGGCGCGTTCGACGCGCGAGGGGTTAAGTGCGTTTAAGAAATTAAATATCGCATGCTTTAACGGCGAAGGAAAACATCGTGAGGAAACCTGCACACCTGAGAGTTCTCCATAATGTTCTCGAAGGTGTGTGAAGTCCGCCAATTCGCATTGGGCCAGCGTGGTGGACTATGGCCTATAACCCTTCTCTGAGAGGAGACCTCGCTCAGTAGTGAGCCGATGATGGGTTGTCAATGATGATGATGATGATTGTTGATCAAATCTAAACGCAAGATAATAATTTTTAAAACAATGGACAAGGCTATGCATAAACACAGGCGCACCCTCTATTCCTTCAAGTTTATAGTCTTGCTAGACGACAATCCTAAATGACTGGAGAGAGATCAGGTGTAGGACTTACGGGTTTACGTACTCTGCAAGGCACAGGGTGATTTCCCAATTCCGGGCTGCTATTGAGAAGTTACTAAAGGAAAAATTTGTTTTTTTTACGGCCAGATCCGAAACTCAAACCCGGCACCCTAACACTACCAAATAAACTTGCCACGATCATAGCCAATCTGCTAATTCTTCTAAACATGCAGACAGCGCTTGAATGCAATCGCACCTGATGGTAAGGGAAGATTCAGCCTAAGATGGAGCGCACTTGCCTAGAAGATGCCTATTCACTATTGATTTGAAGGTAGGTAAAACCCAGTTAGGAAAAACGGAAGCTGGAAATCCAATCCAAATAGCGGTGCTTATCAGGAGCGAGAAAACAAAGCGCTTAGTGCGCAACTACGGGATAATAACCCCGTGCCGGTGCAGATCTATTCAATGCCTTGTAATTAGACTTTCCGCTCTATAATTTATACCCTTCTGAGAAGAGACCCACGCCCAGTAGGTAGGTTGGACAAGGGTAGAGACTGAAGACGCACTAAATATCCATCCTAATTATAAGAGATAGAGCGGTATTCTCACTTTTGCACAAATAATATTATATTGTTCGTTGTCTTTAATAAGACGTAAAGTAAGTACCAAAGCTAACCACAGAAGCGGAAGGTTAAAAGAATCTTAAAGCCCACAAAGAAAGTAATCAGTACTTTGTACAATTAGTACAAGTAAGACAAAAGTTATCTCAGCAAGATAATATCTTCTTTCGCACGGGTGAGCTTGCTTTGAAAGAATGTGCTCAGAGAAGAATCAGAATCAGGGAAGTTCAGAAGCTTGAATTTCCTTCTGAAACACTGTTAAAAAAACCAATATGCAAAATTCTTTATATTTGCTAATCCATCCACACAATTGGGTAATTGACTGAAATTTTTAATTTAATTAAAATAACGTTTTCATATATTAAAATACAATACCATTTTCCTTTTTTAAATATCTCAACTAGTCTCGGAAATATCGAGCTTTAAAGTTACCTGTTAAACAGAGAGAACACTATTGAGGTGTGACGTCACAACTCAAGCTCCATACACTCCATAGAAAATTTCGTTTTAGAAAGAGACGCATACAGTCGTAGTAAAACAGCAAATAACTTATTGTTTTTGACCGATTTATTTTCTGTTTTTACAAATGTTATTCTTTGTTACATTTTCGATTATCTATATCTATATATATTATATATATATATATATATATATAAAAGAAAGTGGTGTTAGTTACACTATTTATAAATCAAGAACGGATGAACCGATTTGGCTCAAAATTGGTGGAGAGGTAGCTTAGAACCAGGAGACGGACATAGGATACTTTTTATCCCGTTCGACCGAGTTTCCGTCAAGTCACTATAAAACGTGGTATAACAAAACGCATCTGACATGGAATAACAAAACGCAAATGACAGTGGAATAACAAAACGTAAATACAGCTAAACGTAATTTTGTCTTTCTTTAATTATGGTAAAAACTATATATATTATATAAAAGAAAGTGGTGTTAGTTACACTATTTATAACTCAAGAACGGATGAACCGATTTGGCTCAAAATTGGTGGAGAGGTAGCTTAAAACCAGGAGACGGACAATAGGATACTTTTTATCCCGTTCGACCGAGTTTCCGTCAAGTCACTATAAAACGTGGTATAACAAAACACATCTGACATGGAATAACAAAACGCAAATGACAGTGGAATAACAAAACGTAAATACAGCTAAACGTAATTTTGTCTTTCTTTAATTATGGTAAAAAATTTGACAATTATAAAAATGATAGTTTAACGTAATTGATAATATCATCAGTAATAATATGTTTTCTCTTTGAATCATCATTATCATCAAATGTTTCCTGCTACAAAGCTACGGATTGACGTGATTTATTGGATAGGTATAATTGAGAACCTGGAGGGTGACAAATATTTCCCGCGGGATGTTATGAACTAAATCCACGCAAACGAAGTCGCGGGCATCAGCTAGTAAATAATAAATATCAACATTTTGACAACAGCCAAATACCCAATGTCGGAAAAATCTATCAAGTCTTCGAAATAGGGCCGGAGATAATATTATGGAAGGAGATAAAAGTCCCGGCAATATCGCAACCCCTAAAGTTCAATGACCGTTAACGTGTGATTTTGTTTTTATTGAAATTGTCTCAAATCTCAATAGAAACAAAATCACATTACTGAAATAATTGGACGCAAATTCTGTATCCTTCTTTTATTACTAAAGTCTCGTTCACTTAAAATGTTTTATATCTAAAGTATCTAAGGCTTCTACGCTTGCCGAACTGATCAAGAACCGATCATGCATTTAGTGAAATGTTATAACTTCAGAAAGCATTAACATGCTAATTGAATCAAGCCTACGAAAAAATTTAGGGCCTGTAGTTCCAAGTTTAACTTTTCAAATTACCGTAAAAGTGCACTGTCATTTAAGTATTATTTATTAATCTAAAAGTTAAAACGTTAACTTTACGTTGAAAGTTGAAAAGTTATATTCAGGGCTCTGATTGGTAGGTTTTTAAGGTTAAAAAATCGGCCAAGTGCGAGTCGGGCCTCGCTGTTTTAGGGTTCCGTACATATGACAAAAAAACTTGAGAGGTTTCAAGGGACACCCGGATGGAACGTAGTTCCTTTCGATTACATTGTATTCGGTATTTTCGCGGTACAACATTGAGTCTCCGTAGCCTAGTGGCTCCGGCAGTCGCCTAACAGTTCAAAGTCGATGGTTCGAATCCCAGCTCGACAGACTGAGTTTTCTATTTTCAATTTTATTTTAAATAATTTCCACGTCATGTAGAAATTGTATCGCGAAAATACCGAACACAATGCAAAATTCACATTCAACAAAAAAGTGTCGGTTTCAAAAATATGTCGAGTGTCGGTTCCTTAATTTTTTCCGTCTAGCCCTCTTCCGTACCGCGCGATAAGGAACTTACGATCCAAAACTTTTTTAAACTAGATATTTAGATAACTTAGTTCTTAGATAGTACTAAATTAGCATAAGGGGAAAAAGTGCTTATTTGTTTTGGTCACAACTTACAAACCGCATTATAAATCGGTGTTCTTAGTATTTGTTGTTTAAATACACTATAATGTAGTCCATAATATTATACAGTAAAGTCTACAAAGTCTAAACTAGTTTAGTTTTTGAGATAGACCCCGTAACAAAAATTGACGGCCCCCGGTACGACGAAATAACGACGGGAAAATAGTAAAAAAATATATTAAGTATTTGAACTTTACTTATATGAGCTCTAGACGATGGCACTCCACATGCCAGGGTAAAAAAATATAATTTTATTTCGACTCCTTTTCCATGTATGGGAACCCCCCTTATTTTTAAATATTATTTTATTATTTATTATTTGTTACATCGGCAATAGAAATACACACTCTGTGTCACAAAATTTTAAGTGGACTGGCATAATATTATTGCAATATTTGAAATGTGCATGGTAGTTGCCTTTGAATTTGAGTTTTATTTTTTACCTATTACGGTTTACGAGATACAGACAGACGGACGGACTGCAGAGGCTTAGTAATAGGGTCCCGTTGGCACCCTATTGGCACCCTTTGGTTACGGAACCCTAAAAATGAGGCAAGCCATGTAATCTGTTTCATATTTTCATTAAAATGCTTACACCTGAAATTCTCGAAAATGTATTTAAAAATTTGTTCGGGAATTTCCTGCCACAGTGAACTACTAGCGATATTTGTAGAGTCATGTTAGAGATATCGATTTAATTTTCAAAGGTCCATAATGTAATAAATAAAATAATCTTCTGAAACAAAAGATGTCCAATCCAATGTCCAATGCTAAAATCCAATAAATATATCGCACAATAGATTCATAATGCTAAGCTTAAAAATTTCATTTTCATTTGAATTGTTATAGTATGGCATCAAAATTGTAAAATTGTAACCACAAAATAAATGACATTTAAGATAATAATATTATCTAAATGAAAATAAATGATCGTCTTAAATTGTAATCATGGATTGTAATATTCTAAAAGCTCCCACTTCAGACAAAAAAGCAATTTGGACGTGATTCATTCAAATTTTAATAATTATTTATTTACGTATTCCCAAATAAATATAAACGAAAGAAGAGAAATAATAATGAGATGTCGACAACGGATATTAAAGAGTGCTCTGAATGGCAGGTTCATTATTAATTAACTTATTACTCTCAAAAAGTCTTGAAATTACTATGAAAAGTATGGGATATTCAAACAAGTATAGTTTGTATTTTTTGTACATAATCTCCTAATCCAATATAATATTAAGATTCAGCCTATTTTTAACCGACTTTAAAAAAGAAGGAGGTTCTCAGTTCGTTGGAATCTTTTTATTATGTATGTTCACTAATTAGTCGAAGACGCCTGAACCGATTTGGATTTTTTTTCAAAGGGTATGCAGTGTTTCCACATTGAGAGGAAGACTTTCCAAAAATGCATACTTACAATTCAATACATGTTAAGATGGGCAGACTGAAAGTAGCCCCATTCCCGCCGGTGAAACCCGTTCACGAGCATGACGCATGACCCAGTCGTTGCTTCACTCAACCATATTTGAGGGAATGAAACAACCCGCATCACACGACACCACCACAGAAATGTTCAGACAGCGTGACCTACTTAGGCTACCCATGTTAAGGCATCGAATTGAATACTAATAATTTCAAATACTTATTTTAAGACATGACTTTCAGAATCGATTCAGTAGTTTATTCACTACGATGGAACAGCGCTTGACGACAAAAAATGATGAATGATGTAAGCAATGATCAAGTCTAAGTTGTAGCGCGCTTGCCTAGATGATGCTATTTCAATCCTGCCTTAAAGATATTTCTATGTCGTACCGTCAAAAGTTCCATGGATGTGCTCCCTTAATTTTGGGAATAAACTTGAAAATCACTTGAGGCATCTGAAGAATATAGTTGGAGCCTCTGCCTATGTTTTCGTTTTAACTTGAAAGTAAAGTCTGAGCAAAATTAAAGTAGGATTTAGTTCAAAGTGTGTGTCTTTTCATATTAATCGCATACCTGCGGCAGAAATGCCGAATTGCCTAGCAGTGCAGAGGTCGGGTATTAAATGCCACGCTGAAAGTCCTGAAGTTACTTTTCGCAGCACCAAATGACTAACAACTGTTATTAGGTCTTCATCATATTTGGGTAGATTTAGGTATAAAAATATTTTCCACAGAAACTTTATCATCCCAAAATGGAATGGAATTCCAAAAATCCTTCCTTTGTAACGCAAAGTGTTTTATTTCCAAATTCGATTTCAAATCTCTAGGTTCACCGGCTGACTGTGCGTTTTCTGTCAGGTAGGCACCAAGATTGAGCAAAACCACCTCAAAAATATATCGAGATCGAGGTTCTAAATCCTTAATCCTTAGTAAAATCGTGCCTATTTCTTGACAAATTGCAAATAAACACTCTATCATAAAATTCTACCTCTATTATATATTTCTGCGCGTACCACAGTAGATTGTGGTAACGATGTAATCTGCTGCTTGCGTGCAAACTTTGGCAGCAAGAACTTATGTTTGTAGATGCATTATGATTTTTAGGGTTCCGTACCCAAAGGGTACCAACGGGACCCTATTACTAAGCCTACGCTGTCCGTCCGTCCGTCCGTCCGTCCGTCCGTCCGTCCGTCCGTCTGTCAGCGAGCTGTATCTCGTAAACCGTAATAGAGAGACAGATGAAATTTTCACATATTATGTATTTCTATTGCCGCTTTAACAACAAATAATAAAAATTAAATTAAATTAACAAAATTAAATTAAAATATTTCCATGGGTACATGGAAATATTTTTATTTAATTTTTTTTTACGGAACCCTAAAAGAGCGAGGCCCGAATCGCACTTGGCCGATTTTTTTTTGATTGATTGTGATGAGTATTGACCTAACGTTTGTCAAGATTGGCACGTGTAAACCATTAAACGCGCAAATTAAGTTACGTGTGAATGGAACTGTTCATACAATAATGTGTTCAACAAAACTGTCATCGCAAATGTTGTAAGAGCGTCTGAAATGATCATTATATTAAAATTTAATTTCAATATTTCATTAATCGTGTCTACCTTTTTGTAAGGGTCCTTTTTCACTTAAATATTTTAGTACCAAGCTTTAAAATAATGTCGAGTAATAAAATTCACAGCCTCATATTACCGTTAATAAATCAGGTCTCGTTCAACGCAATAAAAAGATACAACTATAGCGTATAAAAAAATAATTTCTCACTCACAACATTAATACGAATGCTAAAATAGTTACTTTCAGTACTTACCTTGTGATAAATGCAGAAACAAAATTATCCGGGCAATATTCCATATCCTTTTACAGGCCATAGTTTAAATTTTTTAATGTTTTAGCACAGTTTTTCAAACAAACCACTGACACAGCACTTACACAGTATCTGTATCTCACATAGTTTTTTTTATTACAGAATCGGATACAATTTTCCGTGTCTACGGTACTTTGTAGCGTTAACTAAGTTCGTAGCTTGTTCGTAGCAATTTCCCTGGCGGCGCGGCGTAGCGAACAAGCGTACCACAGACGGTTAGGAAAAGACTGGCTAAAACAGTGTGCGCGCGACGAATCACAGCCCTACAAGAGCAAGCAAAGTACAAACACGTAAGGAGATGGGGGCTTTCAAGGGGAAATTGATTATTAAGTGCCTCATTATCACACAGCAAGAATATCTTAAAGGCTTATGTAGGAAACGGTCCATAAAGCGAAAACTGAATCTTATACTAGCGGCACGCTATGATGGCCGGTTTGACGTTTGTCCGCTCATGAAGTTCCGTTAATTGATAACGACTTTGAAGGAAATAATTGTATTACGTTATTGACGATAGTGATGTGCAGAGATTCATAAATTTTATCGAATGTAGTTTTAGGTTTAGGACTCAAAATTTATTAATTTATAAATTTTAAACCGGCCATCATAGCGTGCCGCTAGTATAGAGGACTTAGTGCATACGTAGAAACAACAGGTGCAACAAGCTTCGTATAGAAGTGTACGCAAGTTTCACGTGAACACACACCACCTTCACCATGGGCGGGTGAATATAAACGAGCACAATTGGTCAACATTATCATCATCATCAACCCATCAATGGCTCAACTACTGAACCCTGCTCCCCTCAGAGAAGGGTTATAGGCCATAAGTTCAACACGCCGGCCCAATGTGAATTGGCGGACTTCACATATTTTCGAGAACGTTATGGAGAACTCTCAGGTGTGCAGGTTTCCTCACGATGTTTTCCTTCACCGTTAAGATTGATTATACGGGTCTGCCCGCGAAATTCAAATTCAATTTGTAAACTAATACGACAAAGTAAGCTTATGGCATTCTAGTTGCGCCAATGGCAGTATTATACTCACAGGTTTATATAAAAATCTTTACTTTAAAGTGTCCAGTTTAAGAAATTAGTCAGAATATCGAGTAAAGTCTTTCAAGTAAAGATTTTTTTATATAAACCTGTAAAGATGATACTGCCAATGGCGCAATTAGAATGCTATAAGCCTACTTTGTCGTATTAGTTTAGAAATTGCGAAAAACCAAATTAAATTTGAATTTCGCTGGTAGACCCGAATAATCCACTTTAAAGCATGTGACATTTAATTTTTTAAACTCACATAACACCGAAAGTTAAACCCGGGATCGAACCTGCGACCTCCCGAATAGGAGACCACAGTCCTAACCACTAGGCTATCACTGCACTGAAGCAGTGATAACCAATTGGCCATAGTATACTAGTGGTTCGCCCCGAACTGAGATCTCGCGGTAACGCGAACGACAACCGATACATGACGACCAAAATTGATATTATTATGCCCATTTTCATCAACCATACCTAAATCATCCCCTAAGTAGAAGTCTCTTTACGTAGGTAGCTCCTAAATACAATCCTAACATCCCAATGCCATTTTCACCTTTAGTTGTCCCGTAGAGGTTCGTAATAACAAAGTTGACAGAAAGCGTCACCTAACTTAACATACGTAGCCCGTAAAGGTTAGGGAACGGTAGTGAAATCAGGCATCAATAGGTACCTACGTAGGTATAGTTTTTGGAACATTGAAATTAAATTATTTTTTTACAGCGTCATCTATCGACACGAACAGAAAACATGCAAAAACAACTGCGACGTGAAGTGTTTGATATTTAACTAAATAATAATTTTAATTGAATAATATGTGATTATCATAGACGAATGATATTTACTACCGTGTGATTATATTATGTATTAGTACTTGTCATACAAAAAATTAATAGTTTACGTAAAGCTGCGTTTGCAATATGAGACGAGAGCGCCATCTATTGACATCATTGTGAAGTTCTGTTAAAAATACAGAAGCTCATTAAAAATTAAATAATTTATTTTCCTTATCATTTTTATCTAATTTCAGTATTTTTTGTTGAAGTACATGATATAACGCCAATAATTCAAAAGTTTCAGGCTCAGCCCTTCAACCTATTATTGACTTCTGAGGTCAAATATAATCTCTACTTTGAAAGCCCTCCATTTCGTCAATTTTAGGGAAAAAATTAAAAAAAAATATTTTTGTACTCTGTTGCAAATTATCTTTAAAATGATATACCGAAATCCTATGTAACGCTATAAAAAATATTTTACTTCGCATTCTCTTCTATATGAGAGCCCCCCTGAAATAAAGATTTTTTTAACTTTTTGAGCCATATTGGAAGTAATTACGTTCAGTAATTCAGAAGTTATAAGGCGGACGGCGGAATAGACGGACGGACGGACGGACAGACAACTGCAAATTCACTCAAGTAGATTCAGAGACCTTCGCTTCGCTCGGTCAATTATCATAATCAAATAGTCTTTTTTCCGAACCGTGGTAGTCTTGACATGCCATAAGAGTACAGGTTATCCCAAAGGGACTAAATTATTTTGAACTTGAAATAAGGCTGATTGACGCTTGTAGCGTTTCCCCCTGGATCACTTATAGAGGGAAATCCCTACCCGGACTATGGTCCGAGTTGGTCGTGCGTTGTGGATCCAGTGAGAAAGCTAACAGAAGTTCTGTGACTGTGTGACTAGGAATGTGAAAATAAAAATCTTTCCCTAACAAGCTATCTTTGTTTATTTAGACATAGGTAACACACTAGGTTATTAGAATTTAGAAATAAACACAGATTAGAATAACTATATCACAGACTAATATTTGACCCACCAATACCTACCCGTCAACTCATATCATGGGCTAACTCCGGCTGGCGGAAACCTCAGGGGTGTGTCCGAACGGACAACGCACTAGGAATGTGTTGACGGAGAAGCAGGTTGAGACAATGATTTAAACTCATTAAACTAAATAATTAGATTTAATTGAACTAAAAAGAAAATTTCATTTACAAAGGAGGTTATGTCTTTGTGTTCACCATATGTTAACAACTAATCGTGTCATGCTATTTTATAAAACTCATAGTTAATTAAAAGGTTACTATTTAGAATTATACTTTCATAGAAAAACAAAAATGAAAGAAAAGAAACGAATCCACCTGGTAAGAGTGCTGTCGACTCGACGCGAAGACCGTGACGTGGCCGAAATATGTCCTCCAAAGGACGGCACGCCCCTCGTTGTCGATGATGCACCACCGAATCCCGCTTACAAGCGAGGATGCGCAGGATAGGCCCGGATGTAAAGGTGTGACGTCACAGATGAAATCACGCCATCATCACCAACAAAACTTTCACTAAATTTCCGACGAATTGCGTCGGAATATGAAATCCCACGCTCGCTGCAAGGAGAAATAAAACAAATTTCAACAATTTGTATCACAGCGACACGTGTATCTCTCACAAGGAAAAAACCACATAAGAGCTAACCTGCATTTTCGCAGTCTGCGTTTCCCCACCCAAACACCACAATTAGGTCAAACGTTAGGCTGGAAAGATTGGAAAACGCACTTTAGTATCGCGGACTCACAAAAGAAAATACGAACACGCCAAAATTTATACTCACTATTCATTTACAATAAAATTTTCACTCCAACAAGGTATGTCCGGCCATGTTGTACAACTCAATGCTTTCTTAACCTCTCCGCGGCATGTCTGCCCTCCACGATGGTCAACCAACGAAAAAGAAAAACTCAGAAATCAATTTCGGGTCGAACACCGAATGGGTTCTCCCGAACTTGATTAAATGTTAACTCGCGTAATGCCTTCTAACCTCTTCCCAAAGCGAAGGCTGTCAACTGTCCTTGATTAACTGCAGATCAATGTCAACTTATGTTGGTGACATCTGTTTCTTACCTTGTTTTTAAAACAGCGCCCTCTTTCGGCGCTGTGGCAGATTACGAGACTTCAGACGTCTCGACAGGAGCTTACGCCCCCGTGGTCCCACAGATGGAGTTAGCAGTCTCACTTTATACATAAAATAATTGATTTGTTTTTTACGAAAATCTTAAACGAACTGATATTGAAAATATCATGTTACAATACCTCTCCTCCCGGAAGAAGGTTCGACGAAGGGGAACCGTTCGCTGCCCTCAGCGTTCTGCACCCAAAAGACAAAAAAACCAAGAAACTATTTGTAACAAAAAAAAATTCTACCATTATACTCGACAAACATATACTTATCCCTAAACAAACAAAGATTTAAATAAGTTACAACTTAGCCTAACTGACTTAACCTATGGAAGTGAATTTCATGATATACCTAACCTTTGTCCTATATACAAAACACAAAAATAACATATTTACAATGACACCATTCATTGTTTGAATGATTTAAAGTTGCTTGATGTCTCGGCGTCACTACCTGAAATGAACTAGCACTTGTCAATGAATCAATGCCTACGACTCTTGCAGCTAAATCCTATTTTTATATCAACAGCCTAGCTGTGAAATGAAAGAGAACTTGTCTCAATATACAATATACAACAGTTTAACTGTTATAAAATAGAGAGCAAAAGCTTCTCAAAGTATTTGGTTAACAATAACCGTCTATCCAAAGTGTCATGGAACTAGTTCCTAGCATCCAAAGAGCTAAATGAACACTGCGATAGTTGTCTCTGCGCAAAGCGCAGCAAGATACAATGCGAAACTAAACTTCGCATAAAGAAGTCTCTGTGCGTAGCACAGCGAAGAAAATGCGAATCCAATTCGCCTTTCACAATAAATGTGCACCCAAATATAAGTGCTATGGTTGAAAAAAAGGTAACGCGATTGTCTCAGCTCACATGTGATTCCACAATTCCATCAACGTACCTACATCTCTCACATACAACTTTCATACTTCACGCTTATACCTAGGTAGTAACTTACAATTTAAGTGTACCACACCCTAACACATCTGTGTGTGAATACTGTATCGTATTCAGACACTGATTCGGAACTGGATTTGAACTGAGTAACAATCTAAGCCTTTAGGTCTTTAATGTGCCAGGAACCAATCTTCGTACCATCCATCCTCTCTAACTCGTACACAAGTGGGGATAGTACTTTGGTTACCCTACATTTCTCATATTTTGGAGCGAGCTTTGCCATTTTAAATTTACTGGCGTCACTTTGAGTGTAGGAAGACCTCCATACCCAATCTCCAACCGAGAATTTTGCATTTCTACGCCTAAGGTTATAATGTTTGGCGTTTTTAGCGTGTGCTTGGAGTAGCTTTTCGCGCACTTTGTCAAAGATCTCTTGCAAACAACCAAAGTTCCCTGCATACTCCTCTCGTGGCATACCTACTGTATACTCATTGTTTGTATCCATGTAGAAGTTACCATTTACTACTGGTTCGCGGGCATGAACCAAGAAAAATGGAGAGAATCCAGTGGATTCGTTCACCGCACTATTTATTGCAAACTGAATCTTACTGAGGTTCTCATCCCAACTGCGGTGGTTGTCTTCAACGTAAGACGCGACCGCGGTCATAACAGTTTTGTTGTAACGTTCTACTAGGTTTACCTGTGGTGTATACTTTGGAGTATAGTCCAATCGTGGCACATTGTATTTCTGGAGGGCCTTTTTGAACTCTGAACTAGTTAGTATCGAGGAGTTATCGAAGATAACCCTCTCTGGCACCCCCTGAACTAATATGAGACCATTCTCCAAGTGTTTAACTACCTGAGCTGATGTTGCACGACGCAAAGGGAAAAGAAGGGTGTATTTTGAGAAACAACACGTAACAACCAGAAGGAAAGTGTAGCCAGATCTGGATCGTGGCAGCGGACCAACCAAATCCACTGACACTACCTGAAACGGTCGACAACAAACCTTCGGTTTACCCATCAATCCTGGTGTTGCTTGAGTCGAGTGTTTGTACGCCTTGCATACCTCACAAGCATTCACAAATTTTAACACATCCTTATGCATACCTGGCCAATAATATCTCAGACATAAACGTCTGTGTGTTTTAAAAATACCGAGGTGTCCTGCAGTCGCTTCACAGTGATTTTCACGAATGATTTCAGATCTCTTGTCCCTAGGTATAACCTCTTTCCAATCAAACTCGCTGGTGAGATTATATTTACTTTTACTAAATCGGAAGAGAGTGTTATCTTTAATCATAAAATTTGGAAAATTAGTAGGATAAGATCTGCAACCATTATATAATCTGTCATACCATTCATCATTCGTACGGGATGTAGACGCTGATGGACTTGATTGGATCGCCTCTACTTTCATCAACCGAGACAAGGCATCTGGAACTACATTGTCCGTGCCCTTCCGATGTTCGATTTCGAAGTTGAACTGAGACAATCGGCAACCCCACCTAGCTAGTCTACCCGAAGGGTTCTCCAAATTTAGAAACCACTTCAGTGACGAATGGTCAGTAACGATTTTGAATTTTTGAGAACCTAGGTATGCCTGAAATTTCTCTACTGAGAAGATTACTGCTAATGCCTCTCTCTCAGTAGCGCTATAATTCCTCTCGCTTTTATTTAAGGATCGGCTAACGTACGCGATCGGATGTTCAACCCCGTCAACGACTTGCGACAACATACCTCCTAAACCATATGATGAAGCATCGCAATGGACGATGAAAGGTTTATCAAAATCTGGAACTGCGAGTACAGGCGCTGATACGAGCGCGTTCTTCAGCACCGTGAATGCTTCCTCAGCTGCGTCGTCCCACTGGAACTTTGGTGCATTTTTGCCTTTGCTGGTCAGCTTGTTCAACGGGGCTGCAATCGTTGAGAAATTTCGAATGAAACGTCTGTACCACGAACAGGTTCCTAGGAAAACCTTGACTTCATGAGCTGTAGTCGGAGTAGGAAAATTTAGTATCGCTGATATCTTATCAGGGTCCGTACGTAAACCATACTCATCAACAATATAACCGAGGTACTTGATAGAATCTCTAAAAAATTTACACTTATCAAGAGAGACAGTAAGATTAGCTGATTTTAATTTATCCAGTACTCGATTCAGTAGTAATAAATGGGTTGAAAAATCAGAGGAACAGATGACTATGTCGTCAATGTAACAGAACACAAATCCATTTTCAATGTCGCTACAAAAATTCTGATTTATCAACATATCCATGAGTCGTTGTTGACGAGCCGGTGCATTACATAAACCAAAAGCCATCACCTTAAACTGATATAAACCACGACCTGGTACCGTGAAGCTAGTCTTCTCCTGTGAACTTTCCGACAGAGGAATCTGCCAGAATGAGGATGACAAGTCTATAGTTGATAAGAACTTAGCTTCCTTCAAACTATCTAAGATCTGTGGAATATAAGGAATTGCATAAGAGTCCCCTTTTGTAACAGCGTTTAGCTTTCTACAGTCCAAACAAAACCTCCAGTCGCCATTTGATTTTTTAACAAGAATCGCTGGATTGTTCCACGGACTCTCGCTAGTAGTGACAACATCCAGGGCCAACATCTTGTCTAACTCGGCTTGAAGAGCTAGCTTTTTGTCCGGTGACAAAGGATATTGTTTCACCCTAATTGGTGCAGCATCCCCAGTGTCGATCACATGCTCTACCAACGAGGTTCTACCTAACCCTTTGTTTTCGAAGGAAATGTCATTATATTTCTCTATAATGGCTCTGGCTACTTCTCGTTGTTCAGAGGACAGATTGTCGAATGGCTAGATGGCGTGGACATTCTTTGTAGTTAAGGCGTCACAAAAACTTGCAGGAAAACATCTATAATCTATGTTATCAAAAATTTCTGGGGCTACTCCAAACGCCTTCCAGAAATCGCATCCTAGGATAATATCCGAAACTATGGCAGGAACTACATAAAATTTAATGGCACAGGTAATTTTATTGAAGGTTATGGGTAAATACATATGACCTAGAGATGGTAATTTAACGCCATTTGCCACTGTGCAAGTATTATCAAGGAACGAATTGAATGTATACCCCAAGTGTATAAAATGTTCATGGGCATTGTTGCCTAAAATTGACATACAAGCTCCCGAGTCAAGTAAACCATAGACTTCCAAGTTTGCAATATTAAATTTCAAATAAGGCCGAATATCATCTTTTTGAGGGCAAAATCGAACTGTAGCTAAAGAGCCGAAAGTATTAAATTTTGAAATATTATTATTAACATTACTACAGTTCGAGCTAACTAGTTTTTTGAATTTGATTTATTATTTTTGCAATTCGGGCATGTCAACTTTGTAAAACCGGGAGTTTTACAAGTAAAGCAGTACACTTTCTTTTTCGTGGGCTGTTTCTGTGCATTGCTAGGTTTGCAATGACAGCAGCTGCCTGACGGACCTGGTTGCTGTGGGTTAGCACCACTACCATATTTATTACTTGACGAACCGGTCTTGATGAAAGGTCGCTTGTCAGGAACCGTATTTTGATGAAATTTTGATTCCTGCTTATTAATGCCCCTACTATCAACGAAAGCTATGGGTTTGCTCTTGGGTTTGTATGCAAATTCCGGGGTAATAACATTTGTCGACTTGCCAGGCTCCGAGAAATGAGTTGCTCGCTGGCTAGCCGCTTCAATTTTTCTACAACATTCCTTCAACCGACAGACCGATTCAATGGGAACCAGCGCTAATTGTTGAGAAAAGGTTGGGCGAATGTTATGTAAAAGAATCTCCAGTTTCGCAGCCTCCGACAATTCTGTCCTTAACCTGCCAAATAGACAGGCCATGACAGAGAAATAAATGTGGATAGGCTCATCCACCCCCTATGTTCTGGCTCTAATTTCACCCAGTAGCCTATAATCGTAGTCTACTGGGTCAAATTCCTCCAGTACCAGGTTCTTAAGTTCAGACCATGTACTCACCTGATTCTTGATCCCTCTGTACCAGAGAAGCGCTTGCTCACTGAACAGCTGAGCGGCAGACTTGAACAACTTCTCCTCTGACACCCCATAGCAACTCTGCAACTCTTCCAGTCTTTCTAGGAACGACCGAGGATCTGTGGTTCCCGTGAATTTAATGTTCCATTTTGCAATGTTCTTTTCACTGGAACACTCGACCGTTGACGACTCATGAGTGGATGCAGAAGTTCCTGGAACGACAGTGGTAGAGGTGTCAATGTGTGTCGCAATCATTTTCTCAAGCTTACGTTTTAAGTCGGCTGTCCTAGAGAGGACCTTTTCAGGTTCGTTGTCCGATATCCTATTTAGTCTATGAAACAGGTGGTAAGCTAGGGCTTGAGCTCTAGCAAAAGAAACCTTCTCTTTCATCTTCTCCCATTTCCCAAATAAATTAAGTAATTCTTGACACTTTTCAATTATAATGGTCAATTCAGAATCAGCGCTAAGGTCTGTCTCCACAATGGCCTCAGATGGACATTCAATCATGAGTTTACGCATTTGTCGTCTAAGGTCATCTACAGTGTTAGCTGGAGTTTCCGAACGAATGGAAACTTCATAAATTAATTCGTCCTTCCTTAACGAGTGAAATTGTATAATCCTAGACTTTTCCATTTTTGTAACGGATGGTGTACACAATTACAAACAAATAATAAATTAATTAAGTTAATATAACTTAAATTAATTGAATATGCTAAATTAATAAATAAATTTTAGCTAAGACAAAGTCTGGTATAATATTATACAAACATTAAATGCACTCTAAGTACGAGTATGGAAGAATATTATTATATTTTGAATTTATGGTAACACTGGTATTTACCTATATTGATTACAATTTAATATGGTGATACACAAAGTCATAATATAAAAATCCCCTAGCACACAGCCACAAACTTTTATAAAAAAATTTATTTGATTATACAATTTGGTATTCATTTACAATAAAAATCTTTATATACCATAAATTAGTATTCGCAAAGCAAACAAAGCAAATATACACACAAAATTTAAAAAAATCACATAACGGTACCACTGTATTACTAGTGGATATAAAAAGAATTATGTGAGGGCGTCACTGTATTATCAGTGGCTATACAAAATTAAAAATAAACAGGTATATAGTTAAAAAAAAATCAATCACGAGTGAGCATCACTGTATTATCAGTGACTATCAAATTAAAAAAAATAAACAGGTATATTATTTTCCCGCCTAGGTATATAGTTAAAAAATCAATCACGAGTGGGCGCCACTGTAGCGTTTCCCCCTGGATCACTTATAGAGGGAAATCCCTACCCGGACTATGGTCCGAGTTGGTCGTGCGTTGTGGATCCAGTGAGAAAGCTAACAGAAGTTCTGTGACTGTGTGACTAGGAATGTGAAAATAAAAATCTTTCCCTAACAAGCTATCTTTGTTTATTTAGACATAGGTAACACACTAGGTTATTAGAATTTAGAAATAAACACAGATTAGAATAACTATATCACAGACTAATATTTGACCCACCAATACCTACCCGTCAACTCATATCATGGGCTAACTCCGGCTGGCGGAAACCTCAGGGGTGTGTCCGAACGGACAACGCACTAGGAATGTGTTGACGGAGAAGCAGGTTGAGACAATGATTTAAACTCATTAAACTAAATAATTAGATTTAATTGAACTAAAAAGAAAATTTCATTTACAAAGGAGGTTATGTCTTTGTGTTCACCATATGTTAACAACTAATCGTGTCATGCTATTTTATAAAACTCATAGTTAATTAAAAGGTTACTATTTAGAATTATACTTTCATAGAAAAACAAAAATGAAAGAAAAGAAACGAATCCACCTGGTAAGAGTGCTGTCGACTCGACGCGAAGACCGTGACGTGGCCGAAATATGTCCTCCAAAGGACGGCACGCCCCTCGTTGTCGATGATGCACCACCGAATCCCGCTTACAAGCGAGGATGCGCAGGATAGGCCCGGATGTAAAGGTGTGACGTCACAGATGAAATCACGCCATCATCACCAACAAAACTTTCACTAAATTTCCGACGAATTGCGTCGGAATATGAAATCCCACGCTCGCTGCAAGGAGAAATAAAACAAATTTCAACAATTTGTATCACAGCGACACGTGTATCTCTCACAAGGAAAAAACCACATAAGAGCTAACCTGCATTTTCGCAGTCTGCGTTTCCCCACCCAAACACCACAATTAGGTCAAACGTTAGGCTGGAAAGATTGGAAAACGCACTTTAGTATCGCGGACTCACAAAAGAAAATACGAACACGCCAAAATTTATACTCACTATTCATTTACAATAAAATTTTCACTCCAACAAGGTATGTCCGGCCATGTTGTACAACTCAATGCTTTCTTAACCTCTCCGCGGCATGTCTGCCCTCCACGATGGTCAACCAACGAAAAAGAAAAACTCAGAAATCAATTTCGGGTCGAACACCGAATGGGTTCTCCCGAACTTGATTAAATGTTAACTCGCGTAATGCCTTCTAACCTCTTCCCAAAGCGAAGGCTGTCAACTGTCCTTGATTAACTGCAGATCAATGTCAACTTATGTTGGTGACATCTGTTTCTTACCTTGTTTTTAAAACAGCGCCCTCTTTCGGCGCTGTGGCAGATTACGAGACTTCAGACGTCTCGACAGGAGCTTACGCCCCCGTGGTCCCACAGATGGAGTTAGCAGTCTCACTTTATACATAAAATAATTGATTTGTTTTTTACGAAAATCTTAAACGAACTGATATTGAAAATATCATGTTACACGCTACGCCGCACTATGGCCGCGCGGGCAAGTTCATACAAAATTCTGACAGTGCCCACTTCTATAGAAAAAATTTAAAGAACCAAAAGGCCAACTACTTTAAAATATCTACGATTGGCACAGACCGTCTTGCTTTTGTGAGGCATGAAAAATAGATATCCTACTTTTATTTTATTTTATTTATTAACGCCCAAGCAGTATTCAAAACACTTAATTAAACACATAAAAAAGCGCAGAGGTACCATCAAAGAAGCCTGAATTAACTAAACAACATCAAACGTCACAAATACGTATTTTGACGTGATAACGTCTTATAGATCGATGAACACCGGCTGCACGCACGAAAAAGTGTAACGTTCCGTCTGAGCCTGAGCGTACAAGCGAGGGCGCGGGACAAGCAATAGAGAGGCACGATCGGCCCAAGCGTTGGTTTGTGACTAGAGAGCGCCCGCCGCCCGCCCGCCAGTCATCGCGTGTGCGCTGTGGTTGGCGGATGTGTCGCGTTTATGACGTTTTTTACTATTAAATGGAAAAGTAAACAAAAACAAACAAATTTTAAAGTACGTAAAACAAGACATTTTTAAATTAAACTTTGAGTTTATTAAATTAAGAGTGGGTGTGCGTTCGTTAACAGTAAACAGATTTGATTTTTATTACAGTAGTAGACGCAAAAAACGTAACGTAGACGTAAACACGCAAAAATTACATCATACTGCCAAGGGACGTGCTTGGGCAAAAACATAAAATGATGAAATTTGTTCGATAATAAAAAATCGCGAAGTTAGGTCTAATTTTTAACCAATATTCATTTATTTTAGATGTGTTGCATATTACAGAGCCAAAATTTTTACATTAAATTCCGATTGATATTATCAAGAGAGTAGCCTAGTGAATTGAAAAGAAAATGAATATTTTACGAGTTACAAAGTATTTGGCGCTTACTACACTCCTATTCCGCGCAAAACGCTTTCTTTTGTCGCGCCTCACATGAGGTTGCGGCTATGTTTTATTTCATCGCGAAATTTGATTTTTTTTTGGCGCTATACGCGTTCGTGTGTATGTCACTGAACTCCTCCTAGACGGTTGGACCGATTTTGATGAAATTTTTTGTGTGAGTTCAAGGGGATTCGAGGATGGTTTAGATTCACAATTTGGTCCACTGGAAAATGTTTATTTAACTAATTTTTCATTTATAAGTATGTAGTTGTTAATTTTGGAATGTTTTACATTGGATCCGGTAGACTGCGCTACCATCGCAGCATCAAATATTAAATATTATTCTATTTTAATTTCAGTTTATCCCGACAGTTGGTGCTGCGATCAAATTCGTGTTCGTTCAAGTCGTGTGCTAATTAAAATATTAACTACGAATAGAAATTGATGTTTGAAGAGTTTTGAAGTGTGCCTAAAAAACGATACTTTTTGCGAATTTAGGGTGGAATCGAAGTAAGTATATTTTGTTTAAATTTTTTATCAAATTTACACGTGAGTTTTATAAAAACCAACCTAACCTAAAAAATTATTTGTGTAGTTCATTAATTTCATAATAAATTTTTTAAATTATTTTTATTATTCATGTTTTAAATAAAAAAAAATATTAAAAAATTAGAAAAAAATTCTATTAAAAATTATATACTTTAAAAAAATATTCATTTTCAAAATTAAGAAGCAAGAAATAGTAGATTATTAACCAAGGGGATAAAGCAGTGTCTTCTGTCGCGGGTGACGATTTAAATCGCGAGCGTAACGAAGGACTCGAGGTTTACTCCCGAGCGTAGCGAGGGTGTTAAAAACTTAAATCACGAGCGAAGCGAGGGATTTAAGACGAGTCCTGAGTGTAGTGAGGGATTTAAGTTCACCCAAGACTAAGACAGCTTTATCGCCGAGGGAAATTCTCTACTTTTCGTACCATTTGCGAAAAAATTAACACAATAATAATATGAGATAAGCATTTATTAAAAATAATGACAATTAAAAGTAAAAGTCAACATTCGAAACATTGGTCCAATTATTGATAGAGAGAGTTACATTTTTGTTTGGTACATTTATTGTTGATGAGTTGATTTGAGTATTTCTCTGTTCTTGCGTCTGACCATTTGCACCAGGATGGAATCCGACAATTCACTGTCACTGTCGCTTTGATTTAACATCGTAACGTATTTTTAGAACATTAACTTATTTATAAAAATAAATTAAAATAAACTTAACGTTTAGGCCTAGCGCAAACATACAACTTTTAGTTGAACAACTGTTTAGTTGTGTTTCATAAGTTTATGGAAATGTACTGCGATCATAGAATGTGCGCAAACTATCAACACGATAGTTGCTCGACAAAAAAATCAAAAAGCCTTACGATTTGCTTTTGATTGTATTGAATTCACGAAAAGTACTCGACTAAACAGTTTAGTCGATGTAAAAGTTGTATGTATGCGCCTTACCTTATGTATTTGAAGAAAACAAATACGCGGCAAATTCCTAGACTAATATTTTTTTGTCGGAAAAGCAAAGGCATCAAGCTCATACGGCCTCGTCGGTTTTCGTAATTTTATTTAATAATCATAACTGCATAATAAATGCGTATTCCTTTTTCAAAAAGATGTATAATGCTTTATATACAAACTCAATGGTGTAAATGTAAACACAGATGTAGTTCAGTATCGGTAAGTATTCCAAATTTAAATCACATTCTCCCCCTAGAGGATGAATGAAATTCAGTACAATTTTCTTTCCCTGTTTTTAACAGATTAAAAATGACTATTGTTATGTTCGCTTTTTGTGGCACAGAATGTCACTTTTTTGAGCAAGTGGTACGAAAATAAAATTACACGTTTTTTATCTAAAATTTGTTACAATACTTATAGGAGACAGAGGACATAATGCTTCACGGGTAGCAGCAAAAGTCGCTCACTAGGACAACGATCGAATACAGGCATTCCATATTTATATGAGCGTTTTAGCCATAGACATAGACTTAATCATTAGACCCTAGATGATTATACCATTGTGTTTGTTTTGTAGCCTACCCGTGCGAAGCCGGGGCGGGTCTACTAGTCTATCTATATAATTCTACCTAAGCTATTTGAACAAAAACCCGATGCTTCTGTTTGTGATAATGATTGTCATTACCAGAAACTAAATACATATTTATCTTAAACGTAGAAACAGTGTACATAAAGGGTGCTTTAATATTTATCGTGCGTTTGTAGGCCGTATTTAAACAGCCGCTTCCCACTCGAATTTAGAATCAGATTACAATTTATATCCATTAGTTACGCGGCTTAAAACTGATGACGGTCGTCTCGTCTCTTCTCGACCTGAGATTTTGGGAGAGGTCGAGAAGTTCTATGGGCAGTTATATACCACGACACAAAAACCTGTTGAGGATTTGGCCAAAGATCCCAGAGCCAAACTGACCCGACACTATACCGAAGATATCCCGGACGTCAGCCTATACGAGATTAGAATGGCTCTTAAACAGCTTAAGAACAACAAGGCGCCAGGTGATGACGGAATCACTGCGGAACTCCTGAAAGCGGGTGGAAAACCGGTACTTAAGATCTTTCAGCGATTGTTCAATTCCGTCATTCACGAGGGTATAACGCCGGAAGCATGGCACAGGAGCGTGGTGGTCCTGTTCTTCAAAAAGGGTGATAATACCTTGCTGAAGAATTATAGACCCATCTCGCTGCTGAGTCATGTTTACAAGTTGTTCTCGAGAGTCATTACGAATCGTCTCGCTCGTAGGTTTGACGACTTCCAGCCCCCCGAACAAGCCGGATTCCGAAAAGGCTTTGGTACCATAGATCACATTCATACGCTGCGGCAGGTTATACAGAAGACGGAAGAGTATAACCGGCCACTTTGCTTAGCGTTTGTGGACTATGAGAAAGCCTTTGATTCGGTGGAAACTTGGGCTGTGTTGAGGTCGCTGCAGAGATGCCGGATTGACTACCGGTATATCCAAGTGTTGAAGTGCTTGTACGAAAACGCCACTATGTCAGTACGTATACAGGACCAGACTACGAGACCGATCCACTTGCAGCGTGGAGTGCGACAGGGAGATGTAATCTCCCCGAAGCTATTTACCGCTGCGTTGGAGGACGTCTTTAAGCTTCTGGATTGGAACGGACTTGGCATCAACATAAACGGCGAGTACATCACTCACCTGCGATTTGCCGATGACATAGTAGTCATGGCAGAGACTCTGAGAGATCTCAATACAATGCTCAATGATCTCAGCAGGGTTTCTCAACAGGTGGGCCTGAAAATGAACATGAGCAAGACGAAAATCATGTCCAATGCTCATGCTCCGCTCCACCCAGTAATCGTTGAGAACTCTGCGCTCGAAATTGTAGACGAGTATATATACCTGGGACATACAGTCCAGCTAGGTAGGTCCAATTTCGAGAAAGAGATTAATCGCCGAATCCAACTCGGCTGGGCAGCGTTCGGGAAGCTCCGAGATGTCTTCTCGTCCAAAATCCCTCAGTGCCTGAAGACTCAAGTCTTTGAACAGTGCGTGTTGCCAGTGATGACTTACGGATCCGAGACATGGTCGCTAACTTTGGGCCTCATAAGAAGGCTCAGGGTCACCCAGCGAGCGATGGAGAGAGCAATGCTCGGTATATCTCTGCGAGATCAAATCAGAAATGAGGAGATTCGTAGGAGAACCAAAGTCACCGACATAGCTCAGCGTGTCGCGAAACTGAAGTGGAAATGGGCGGGGCACATAGTTCGAAGAACTGATGGTCGTTGGGGTCCCAAGGTGTTGGAGTGGCGACCCCGCACCGGGAAACGCAGTGTTGGCAGACCCCCCACTAGGTGGACCGACGACATCAAACGAGTCGCAGGGAGCCGCTGGATTCAAGCGGCGCAAGACCGAAGCCTGTGGAAGTCCATGCAGGAGACCTTTGTCCAGCAGTGGACGTCTATAGGTTGATAAAGAAGAAGAAGAAGAAGTTACTACGGATATTAAAAAACTCACATCAAGGTAGTTCATACGCCCTATAATGTGAAGAAGTACACTTCAATACTATCGTACAACAAAAAATTCGTATAATTATATTTAATGAGAATATTTCATGGAACCGCTTCAATTTAAGAGTTTCAAAGAAACAAGGCATCAAAGATTCTTAAATTTTCAATTTTATAAAAAGAAATAAGGCCACGCAAAATTTCACGAACCTTTTTTATCCTCCCTATGTGTCATAATCCTCATTGCTGTGGGTTGTGACACCATTCCATTCATCGAAAGTATTGAGGCTGGTTCCGCATACAACTCGAATAAAATTACGATTTCGACTCTTAGTGCCGATTTCACGGAAAACGTTTCTCAATGTTGAACCGTGGAATACATTTGATATTTTGGCAGATTTTCAATACAAAAGCTGTCAGAATGCCAATTTATTCCTCGGTTAAACGTCACTTGACGTCTACTCAAAGCTTGACGTTGGTGAAATCGGCATAATTGATATCCGTGTTAAGGTATAAAATTAAAAATGCACAAATGAAGAGCCTTCTTTTAACTTTTCTAATAGCTGTACTAAGCTTAACGATCTTCTTTTTTAATCAACTTCAAAAAAGGAGGAGTTTCTCAATTCGTCTGAATCTTTTTTTTATGTATGAAGAAGACGTGTGAACCGATTTTAATTTTTTTTTTGTTTCAAAGGGCATACTTCCCATAAATTTTATCGAAATCGATCGAGCGGTTTTAAAATATCAACAATAAATTAAATACTTTGTATAGTGTGTGTGTATGTAGTAAAGCGGGAGTTTGAAGTTGGTTGTTTAAAAATATTTTTTTACTTATATTAAATTATTAATTCTGTTAACCAATTTTTATAAATAAAGTTTATAAATTATGCTGCCCAAAGCTATGCTCAAATTACCTAATTCCCCGCAAAAATTCGTCTTATAACTTTGAATACCTATTAGCGAGTTCAAAGAGACAGACAAAGTATTCAATGATTATTGTATTCTGTTACAATCTCTACATCACCCGCAATCCATTTTTGGCAATTTATGTTCAATATGTAGAAATGAAGGTTTTACAGTTTTAATATATCTACTTAGTATAGTGATGAGGGTTGTTACGTTCCCTCAAATATGGTTGAGCGAAGCAATGGCTGGGTTATGCGTCATACTCGTGAACGGGTTCCACCGGCGGAAATGGGGCTACTTTCTGTCTGCCCGTCTTAACATGTGTTGAATTATAATTAGATATAATTAGGTATGTTTTTGTGGAACTGGCCCTCATTGTGGAAACACTGCATACATAGCATAATAATTATCTATTATATTGTAAACTTGTTTAGAAAAGAGCAACTGCCGAGTTTATTGCTGGTTCTTCTCGGCAGGAACGGCATTCCGAACCAGTGGTAGACTCATCGACGATTCAAAAGCACTTGTAAAAAAGTTTAATTGAATAAAAATCATTTTTATTCTATTCTATAGATAGATTGAGTGATAACAACCGGGACTGAGAGTTTATCGTGCTAAGGAACGTAAAACTTTTTTATAGTCATTATTATATATTAGTTTCAATATGCTGCAGGTGAACAAGAAGTGTTATAAAAGAAAATGAAGCAACTAACGACCTCGTCTACTGCCGCTGCCGAGGTATGCAATGAAATAACAGAAAATGAAACAGCGAAGGAAATTTTTTTGCCAGCCTGGCGAAAATAATATAGCTAGAAAAAAATCTTTTTCTTATTCGCTAGTATAGCCTAGCGAATAAGAAAAAGAATTTTTTCTAAAGTCTAGTATACTAGACTCGACATTGTTTAGTCATATAACTAAACTCTCATGCGTACCACTCTTTCCGCGGAAAAGGTTTAAAAGTGTGTTTAAAAATATTTCTGCTATGATAGTCCGAAGATTATTTTTGTTATCGTTCGTTTATTCGTAAAATTAGTATTTTTTGTTTGATTTATACTGTATTAATTTATATTCTCTAATTGGCTGTTCTCAAAATATTTTTAAACAATCTCTTCAATCAAACTTTAGAACCCAATTTCAACACTCTTCAAACGGGTCTTCAGAAATTTCTCCTGGAATTAAAGAAGATAGAAAAATAAGCTGCCCATTGTTGGAGTGTAGGAGTGACGTAAAGCGTAATTTCAAAATACTAAACTTTCTCCTCCTCTAGTTCGTAATGTACACAATACTTGTTTTTGAGATTATTTTTGTTGAATTGTTTCCTCACAAAATATATCAAGAGACGCGTTAAGTCGCTGACTCTTGAGCCTTACAAAGTGTAGAAGTTAATTATTTCTATTTATAAACGTTTGATCTATTTCAAGAAGAAATATGTATTAGCGCAAAACATTTAGAAAACTATGGTAGAGCGAAAATAAAACGGATCTTGATTTTATTAAGCTTCCATTTTATAATGATTGTAGATACGATTCATACGAGCATATTATTTGCACGTAAGCGTGTTTCTTTGATCTCCATAGACTAGTGCTTTGAGGTCAGTGGTTATTTGGATATGAGATTTTGCTTAACAAAGACTCGCAAGATACAATTTTGCGAGTTTTGTGTAATTATTAGAGCTGCCAAGATCTACCTATCGATAAATAATAATGAACTCGATTAAAAATATATTTAGTTCCGACAAAAGCAAAGAGTTCCCACGGGATTTTTAAAAACGTGGACGAAGTCGCAGACATCAGCTAATGGTACATAAAAGCTGTGATAGCATATTTAACCACTAGATTATCACAGCTTTTATGTACCATTAGCTGAGAGAAGGCTCCGCCTTTATTTTCGAGGGTCCGAAGTTCGAGTCGATGTACATTTAAAGCAATTACATAGACTCGAACTGATAGATCTTAAAATATGGCTATACTTTTCACAGTCTTCCCAGCAAAAAACAATATTAGCATTATAAGCTTTTTTTTGTTTTTTTTTAAAGAATATTAGTCAAGTTGTACTAGACTTATATTCTCCTCTCTCCTCCAAATAAGCAGCTAATAGCTTGTGCTATAGGAGTGGGTACGACAATAGCGTAACGGGTGGGGATCGAACTTGCGACCTTTCAGTTTTCAATCCACACCTTTAACCGTTGGGCTATTGAGGCTTTTATGGCAAACATAGCATTACTTTTAGGTTTTCAACTTAATTAAGTTTAGTGATTGTGGAGACCCAAATTACTGCCATCTACTTACACTACATATTTTTCAACCGCTAAAATAACGTTACAAATTACACATATAATTTGACAAACTAAATAATCACTATATTCATTTCGAAGCCTCTATCGATAAAAATTTATTGATACAACCCTATTGTAATGATTGATTACAGAGATACGAGGTCTCGTACGTAAACTCATACAAGGGATCTATCTTCTTCAAGCAGCCAATGATCGATGTACGTCTTGAAACACGGCGATTAGTGTTTTACTATGCCTACAACCCAGTTGAATATAAACCTCGTTCACATACAACGCGCGACGTTGTTCAATAGCTTGTTCAACTATATACCTATTTTGTTCCCTGTTCCTATCTTTATCTGTTGTAGTTATCTTGGAAAAGATACCCCAGAAGCCTATGTAATGCCATAAAAAATATTTTTATTTTACGAATTACACATACAATAATAGTTCAATATAGTTGTACAAGGCCTATATCAATATAATATTATTATTTTGAGCAATCAGACGTGGAAAATAATAATGAATACGGGATCAGTGAATCTCACTTCTACACATTTTTTTTGATACCAATATAACATTACGAACAATGAGTCATATTGATTTTCTGCTAACATTATAATTATTATCCTTTAGAAAATTGCTCGAAAGTACGATCAGAATTGCTGTTGATTTCGTGCCTGAGTTTTCCATAATCTGTATGTATCTATCAAGAACCAATGTTCGCGTTCAATACCTCTCGTATAAAGCGACACGAATCATATTATAATCCCATCTTATTCCTCGAGGCTATTCAACGTAGGTAATCATTCCGCTGAGACATAAGTACGTCGCGACTCGAGGATTCCATCAAGATTATCCGATCCTGCAACTTTTCCACACGCCGTGACATACGAAAGGATTACAATGACTGATTTCATAGTCAATCGATTGTGTCACGCTTACTAAGGGCCACCACACACATTGATACTTGTACGTGCTTGTACGTACACTGGTAAGCAGAAACCAACAGAAACATCTACGTCTAGACAGAAACGCGAGAGGGACCGCCTCAACAGCATTGTCTTTCTCGCTGTCATCAACTGACCAACGGCCACATAAAACACATACTCTCACACTGACAGCTGGACATACTCGCAGTGAATTCTACATGAAGTGCACCCTTGTAACCGTGCTTTACATAGCAACTCTCTGCGACTCGTTTGAAGTCGTCTGTCCACCAAGTGAGGGGTTTGGCCATAACAGCTCCATGTTCTACAGCGATGACGGTTGTTCTGTAATCTTAAAGGCATTGAGTTACTGGAGTGGTTTGAGATTGGACTACTTTTTCTCCAATAAAATACAATCTGCCAATAAAATAGTTTTCTCAAATAAAATAGTTTTCTCCAATAAAATAGTTTTCTCCAATAAAATACTTTTCGCCTTGTTTCATACGTGCATCTCGTACGAGTTTAGAAGTATTGCATATATGCAAGTACTCGCTGCGAAAAAAGTGCGGTGCGTTCAGTTTGTTAAAGCACAAAATGAGTGTAACTTAAATGTTCGCTTTCGTTTCGTCCAGCTTTTTCGTAATCCATATTTCACCGCGTTTCGCTTGTATTCGCTCGTGTCATATATTATCGCGTTATAAATTATTTGGCCTTTAATTTTGCGAATATATTAAACACCTCAAGTAGCTGAGGTGTTTAATATTATATTCCCCGTCGCGTAGCATTCCCGGTTCGCTTACTTCGGATGAAATATTACAACTTAACTCAAATTTTATCTCTTGTTCTGAAACCTTTGCAACTTTTGCGTTGCACACATTCAACCATTTGCAGCCAAGAAGCTTTATTAGCTTTTAAGCCTTGGATGCCGTGATTTGTTTCATTACTGGGACCTGTCATTTTGGTACATTAACCTTTTGTACCTATGTCATTTAGTCAACAAAACGCGATGCACACCGTAGTCCTCCCAAAATCGACCTGGTCGTAGATGCCTCAAGTGTCGTGTGTATTAGCTTTAAGAAATACCGTAGGTATTTCGTTCAGAAACCGTCATATCAATCTTCACTAGTAAGAGTAACCAATCAAAAAGTAATCCGCTCCTCTGGATTCAGCGCTCCCATTAGTAGACTTATTTACATGTTTCTTCGATGATAATATTAATAAGTATAAAAATTAAGAGAATCTGCAGAGTTTCTTGCTGGTTTTTCCGGCATTCCGAAAAAATGCTAGATTCTCTTGACGAGTCAGAAGCACTTTGTAAAAGTTTACTTGGATCATAAATTTAGGATTAGTAGTTGCTTTGCACCTACTAGATACCGTCAGTGTACTGGTAAATTGCGGCAATTCATAGTACGCGAACTGGCGTACCCACATGGTCACTTATACCAATGTTTGGTAATATGATATTTCCTACAATCTATAGCGCCTTAGAAGGGCGGTTTCTAGTAGCGACTAAGCTTCCAATCCTAAATCTATGATTTGGATAAGTATTCAATTTAATTCTATTCAATTCTAAACGTAAACTTGTTCATTGCGATTCCTAAAAGTAATAATATAACTGTATGTTATTAGATACCCATCTACTAAACTGATAAATTATGAAATTCACGCCAAGAAATAAATATATCCGACAAATATTATGCTTATGACTTAGCATAAAATATTATTTGGATCGTGAATGCGGGAGGCGGATAAATGAGCCGTCATTGTGGGGATTAATGATGGCAGAAGTCATTTTGGCAGGTCATAGCTCGTACTCCGTAATGGAGAGGATTAGCATATTATTTTCCTCTCATTTTAATAAAGCTGTTTATGTAGATTGCTTGCTTACTTTTTTATCTATACTTTAGAAAGACTCGTAAAATATAAATTCGATATCATTATTAAAATGTATTTTTTCGTAGGTAGCACCGTCAAGGGTTTTATCGCACTGCTTACATTGTTAAATCATAATCTAACTCCTATACTAGTCATACGAGTCAAATAAAAAAATAATTATCTGTTACGTAAGTAAAATGCCTCTTCTTTTGTAAGAGGAATCTGCATTCCGAACTGGTGGTAGAGTCTCGACGTTTCGTAAAAGCCACAAGTTGGCCTGAATGAAATAAATTATTTTGAATTTTGAATTTAGGTATATTTGAATGGAGGAAAAGCTTTGATCACACAAAAAAATACTTAAATCATACACACCTCACTTCAAAATAAAAATGCATAGCTATCAAAATAATTTAATACGTATACAGAGAATAAGTAGTCACACAATATTGGATAGAAGCAGGCGCTACTTTGCGGAAGTCCATGATTAGCAAGAAAAGGTTAGAATTATTTTGCTATAATCCGCCAACAGAAAAAATCTGTATGGTCAAACATGCAATTAAAAGCTAAGCACCACTCACCTACCCAGCCAAGCAAGAAAGCCAAGTTCCCAAGCAAGCAATGCCACCACCACTCACATGCACCACCACACAAGACTTTTACACTACTCTCGACGCACGTTTCGCCCCGACTCCGGAGCATCCTCAGGAGATATCGACTAGACATCATTGTAAAGTTGAAGTAAATTTTGTTTTCCATGACAACTTAATGTTGTACTTAAACTTTCCTCACACACAAGCGCACAATGTATTCACATAATACAGATTATATTATATATAATATACAGCAAATAAACATAAACCTAATTTATAGCATAATACATAAACTAGCTTTTGCCCGCGACTTCGTTAAGTAGAGATGGTCTTTAAAAATTCCGCGGAAACTCTTTGTTTTTCAGGAATAAAAGGTAACCTCTGTCACTCTCCAATTCAACGATAGGTACCCATTCAAAATCACGTCGATCCGTTACCACGTCGCTGCTTGATTGAAGGATAAACCAACAAATAAAACCAAGAAATATCCCTCGCTCTCAGCTAAGTTTATCACGTTGCTTACAAGATAATTTAATTACTTTGACTTTATTAACAAAGAGAAAAAAAATCATATCATTTTCATTTATTTTATTTAAAAAGTGCTAGGACATTGAAAAAAAAAAACCTCCAAAAAAAGGCCTCAATGCCGTCCGCACCCAGTGCCTTACAAACTACTTAGTTACTTACATACTACACTTAATACTACTTAGCCAAAGAACTACTTCCGAGGCAACCAAAATACTTGAGTACCTAAATCAATAAAGATCAAGATTGTATGTGGCCTAGAAAATAGTCCTTTAGCCAAACACCTTCATGCGCACTGTTCCTGCACAGAAGGTATAGCTTTTCCCAAAACGCCCATTCCCTTAGACGACAGCCTGCCAAAACTACACTGAATGATAAAAAGTGTGGCCACTTTTCAAAACCTAGCTGACCGAGCATCGGAAAAATAGGTAAGTTCGCTTCTGCAACAATTCTTCTACGTGCAATGCCAGTCGGGCGGGTAAAGGCTTAAAATACCTAGCACGTCCAAATTTTAAATCTCAGCTTATTCTACTTTTATCTGGGACTGTATGTCTTTATGTTTTCCAGTAAGGAAAATCCATTTACTTTATATCGGTCTACAATTCTGCATACCTAGTATGTTACGACTTTTGCCAGCGACTTCGTCCGCACGGATTTCATTTTTTTAATAATCCCGCTGCCACCCTATTTTTTCTTCTTATTTCTTATAGGTACTTCCGATATTAAAAGTAATCTATGTCTTCTCCATGTCCTCATTTATATCCCTGTACAAAATCCTCAATACGTTGCTCCGTTTTACGTGATTGAAGAACCAACAAATAAATTAACTTCCGCATTATATATCATTTCATCATTAGCAACCCATCAACGGCTCACTACTGAGCGCAGGTCTCCTCTTAGAGAAGGGTTATAGGCCATGGTCCACCACGCTGTCCCAATGCGAATTGGCGGACTTCACACACCTTCGAGAACATTATGAAGAACTCTCAGATGTGCAGGTTTCCTCACGATGTTTTCCTTCACCGTCGAAGCAAGTGATATTTAATTGCTTAAACGCATTTGATTTCGAAAAGTCAGAGGTGCGTACCCGGGATCGAACCTGCGACCCCCCCGAATAGGAGACCACAGTCCTAACCACTAGGCTATCATTGCTTAGTATATATAGGATAGGATGTCTAAAATATAGCGCTTGGAACCATACGGCACGGTAAGTAAAACTACATTTACGTGTATGTTGACGCTTGAATTCAGTATTCAGCCGTATATGGTATCTCTTCAAATCTACGGTATAAAAGGGAGTAGGTAGTTAGTTATGACTAAGCTGATCATCTCCATTGTACTTTTACAAGAACAACGATCTACGAAACTGACTTCAAGCTATCATCAATTCACACAACGACGTATCATTATTTCGACTCCCGAATTTACGAACCGTAAAGACGCTGCGAATTACTTACATTATAATATTTTGCGACATCATTATCAAGGCAATTTGTATTTGTAATAATGATGTCGTCATGCCCATATTTCCATATAAGTAGCAAATTTTACCAAAACTTGCTACTTTCCTTTTGGATCTTAGATCTACTTCAAAAAGCTCTCCAGCTCAGGTATGATTTACGTCTCTTTTTATACCTACTTTCTCTTCTATTTTCTTCTTTATTAATTCACTAGCTGATGCCCGTGACTTCGTCCGTCGAAGGTAACTCTTTGATTTTCCGCGATAAAAAGTAGCCTATATCACTCTGCAGGTCCTCCACTATACCTACTCTTGCAAAAAATCACATTGATTCATAGCTCTGTTGCGGCGTGATTGAAGGACAAACCAACAAACAAACACACTTTCGCGTTTATAATGTTGGTATGATAACTTTTAGATAAAGGTCCTATGGACTTCCGCGCGTCTTGGTCTTGCGTCGCCTATATTCACCGGCTCCCCATGATTCGTTTGATGACGTAGGTCCACGTAGTAGTAACACTGCGCTTTCCGTTGCGGGTTCACTACTCGAGCACCTTGCTTTGGGACCCCAACGACCATTTTTAAAAACATAGGGACCTGTGGTGCACATAAATAAAGTAAATGGTGAGGTAAATGGTAGTACATGGTAGTAAATGGTAGTATTCGAATTCACCTTATCGGCTAAGCTGTGAAAGGAAAAATAGAAAGAATAAGCTTTGGTCTAGACTCTAGTGAATACCATACCATTTTACGTTTGGTGTTGAATCCATTTGAAGTTAGATTGAACTGTAGATATCGAATTCGCAAATGTCGATTAAATCATGCGTGCATGCTATGACAATAACAAACGAGAATACCGTATACCACACATAGAAAACCAATTGATGTAATACGAAAACGTATCAAAAAAGGGTCTTACAAGTGATGGGTCCACCATTTTTATTTATTTATTTATTTATTTTTTATTTAATTAAAACGGACATGTACCATAACTTAAGCAGCCTAATCAACATTTTTTTCAACCAATAGACTTCATGGGACATAGCATATAGTTCTCTTGTATGGATTTCCACGTGTATTAGGCAGTTACCCGTGACTCATTAATATTCTCCTATAAATAATTATTGTTGTTCTTCTAAACGATGTAAGCAATCTATTTGTAACTTTTTGTCGGAATCTGGTCAGCGGGTTGGACGTGAAAAGACTGACATACTGACAAAGTTACTTTTTATTTAATTCATAATATTAGTGTAGAACGTCTATTCTTTTTTTTTTTGGTTTCATAATATCGGTACATCGGTAGGTAAGGTTGGTATTACTTTTACTTAATTTCCTTACCAAACTTTCCTCGTATTCTATAGACGTTTAATGAAAGACAATATTATCATACAAAATAGTTTGGGAAGGAAGCCAACTTAAAAACAACGCTCTGAGTATGAAATAATACGGGGCCTATCCCAGAACAATTTGTATAAAAGTCACATCGAAACTAAGTAAACATGGGCTCGAAAAGCATTGAAATTCCACGACAAAATTGGCAAGGATATTATAAGTGCAGAATTTAATCTTAGTTCATTCATTCAGTTCAACACTTCTCTGAGTGGAGACCTGTTCTCATTAATGAGCCGTTGATGGATTGCTAATGATGGTGATGAATATTATAAATGTGAAAGTGTGTTGTGTGTGTTTGTTGGTTTGTCCTTCACTCACGGGGCAACGGTTCTACGTGATTATTTGCATGGGTAGGTGTAGTCTACCTGGGCATAGGCTGGCAAAGTTTTCCCGGGGGATTTTTATAAAAATCTAACTCCACCCGGACGAGGTCGCAGGCAATGAAACTAGTACTGCATAAGAGGTGGCAACCTCAAAACAACTTTTCTGTTTCACTATTGGCTATAAGTATAATTGGTGATGGCAACTTATTAAGGCCCTCTTTCATCATCTTCAAATAAACTTTAACCGAAGAATTAATTTGAAATTTTGACAGATTGTCATGATACAAAAACTGTCAAAAGTTCAACTTTAATCGTCTTTTAAAGTTTACTTGGCGATAAGGAATATAATTAGCTGATGCCCGCGACGTCATCCGTGTGGATGTGTCGCGTGTTTTATTTCATTCCCGCGGGAACTCTCTAATTTTCTAGGATAAAAAGTAGCCTATGCGTTAATCCAGAGTATAATCTATCTCCATTTAAAACAGCCAAATCAGTCCAGTAGTGTTTGCGTGAAAGAGTAACAAACATACACACATACAAACTTTCACCTTTATAATATTAGAGTGTGATACAACAGAATACAACACCTATTTCAGAACAATTTGAATAAAAGTCACGTCAAAGTAAATAATAATATGGAAGCGAGAAGCTTTGTAATTTCAGTACAAAATTGGCAAGAATATATAAGCGCAAAAATTATTCTTAGCGAAGATAAAAGTCTCAGGCTCGATGCAGTGCCGATGTTGGCTGCAGGCAACCTATTCACCCAGTGCAAACAATGCCGAACAAAATAAATGATAAACTGAGCATTTTAAGCGCTTACTGCGAACCGTTCATTCAAGTAATTGAACACTGATCAGAGAAATATATTTTTCCAATTTAATTTATGATTTATAAGAAACAGTAATTGAAGTATTTATCATTTTAACTCGAAGATGAATTTTTTCAAGAGCATGATACTGAATCCTAGGCTGATAAGTATCAATCCTTGCTATTACCTACTCAAATCACGCCACAACATACCTACAGATCGAGGTGTTTTTGCATGGAAATAGTGGAACACCTAGAGAGTGACATAGGCTACTTTTTACCCAGGAACAATAAAGGGTTCCTGAAGAATTTTGAACTCCACGCGAAATCGCGAGCGAAAGCTAGTAGCTAAATTGGAAGTGTAGCCAATGTATAACCTTTACTAACCCCACATGGTGTCACAATAAATCATGTGAAGGATGTGAAGGCGGTTTGAAGAACACGTCATAATATAAATATGATGTAATTTTTTAAAGCGCTGCATCTGCTATAAGATGCAGCAGTCATTGAGGGGTGGGTGGCGCCACACGGTCGCGTCGCTTCGGCTGCGAGCGGTGCTCTCGAATAGCTATATGGTCCAAGAGCCGGTAGCACTGAAAGCTCCATAATGCAGAACCGGGGTTTTTTATGTTGATTAATAGTTAAACTATAACATACAAATATAAAAATCAATTGCCGTTGTCTTGTCTTGCTAAAACTCAAAATGATTTAAATAATAAAAACCAAAGTTGGTAAATTTGTATAGTAATCACTACTTGGCACTTTGGATTACTTGGTGGAAGCGAAACTACGGGTTAAAGCTAATTCTATGAATAAATTAAACTTCTTAGTTAATTTTAAAGCCAAAAAAATTAAAAAATATTGTTATAATTTTTTTTCTGTTATCGTAAATATTGATCATCTGCAATGTATTCCATAGAAAATTTCGTACTCTTTCAGAAAACATTATATAAATACATCAGACACTTATAGTACGCAAGAGCCATCCGGTCAAAAAAAATTATGCGCATAGCGCTATGACAGTGCTTTCAGTGTCACCGGCTCCCCCGCTAGTAGGGTCACTGGTCAGTAAGAGTTTTTACAATTCAACAAGGGTAATAGATTTGCTTTATCGGAACACTATCCTTACTAATATTATAATGCACTGTGTTTGCTTGTCGGTATGTCCTTCAATCGCGCAACAACGGACTAACAGATTAACAATTTTTTTTTGCATAGATTTGAGGACCAGACAATGCTGTTTTCCCCGAGTCGAGGGCAAAAGCTAGTATGAAATCAATACTTGAGTTCCTATCTTATTGATATTAAAAACTCTAGTTATATATGTATTTATATATTTTATTGCCAACAGTAATAAATTAATACAAATATGATATAAAATTACAATCCGAAAACAAACTCTATTAGTAGTAAAGGTAAAATGTAGGATACCACAAATTAATCCGAGCATCAAAACGTGGTTTGAACATTCCGCACTGTAATGTTTTCTCTGAACCACTATTGAATTTTATATCTCTTATTAAATGCATACATCCATTGAGTTGTAGATCATAGAGATGTAGACAATTTACCACTTCGTCCCCTTAGGACTTGACGGATGATTCAATGTCCCTACGCGAGAATATTAGGGATGGGGTACGCTTTCTTGCATACTAAACTTGCATATCACTTTGCCCAAATCAATCATGCCAATTTTTAGAGTTTATTGGCTCTCATATAATAATTAATTATACGCTTACAATGTCTAACTAGTGCTTTTTGGGCCCTCGCGAGTTTTGACTTCAGGGACGTTGGTTTTTGCAATTTCTATGTTACATAACCGTACGATCTAAACGGGTTTCTTTGCAACATATTTCTGATGACATGGACTCTGAGCCTACCGAGAATATAATCTATCCTTTGTCGAACGCAACATGTGACGTTCACGTTCGACAACGCACCCACACAGTTATCTCTGTGACTCAAATTTCTTACACGTGCCTCATCAAGGCCATCTTTCACTTTCATAGTAGAACATGTCCAAAACTTATAGGTTTGAGTGGGAACCTGAGATCGCACAGGAAATTGCTTAGATGTCGCGATTTTGCCCAAGCAGCGCTTATTATTTGGGGGTTTAAAATCATGGTCGAATCCGCGCAATTCTTACAGAAAATCTAAAACAGGGGTCGGCAAGTATTTTTATGTGGGGTCCAGATACTGTGGGAAAATTTTCACGAGGTCCAGAAAAAACAACTGATAAGGTATTTATTTAATATTTTTGTTACAAATCAAATTCTGAAACTACACCGACGACGGTCTTGAGCCAGTTTTTTTATACCTACTTTGGTTCTCGAGAGGAACAGCAAATTAGAAGTCCGTCTTCTAGGTGGGCGTCCGTTAATAACGAAAGATATATTTTGTTTTAAAAAAAAATTCATCTTCGAGAAAAAGTGTCACATACGTACGTCGAGCCAAACATATAGTGGCTAAATTGATAGCTATTTTTTAGTAGATATTGCAAGAACTGTACAACACATTACAATATTTGGCGGTCCGAGGTTCGACCTTTCGCGGTCCGCAAACGGACCGCGGTGCGCCTGTTGCTGACCGTTGATCTAAAACTACAGCTACGAAGATTACGAATGTGCCCTAATCTGACAAACATAGATAACAAACTTGGCCGGGTATGTATAAAATAACAAATGATCATCACTACCTTTAATAGGGGTCGTTTTAATAGAATATTGCGCGCTCTAGTAATAAATATTACATGTAAATTAATATGCATATGATATTGCAGTTGGCACACTTAACCGGTAAAAATTGCTTTTAACTGGAAGATTTCAAAAGGGGTAAATAACTGTAGTTTGAACTTTGAACTGAAAAATCTGTTCGTTAAACTAGTCGTTAATTGTTCGTTACTGCTTTTAACTTAAAAATGGTTTTGACCAACTTCACAAACAGTTATACCCAGGTTTATGATCTCGATGCGAGAAAACTGGCTTCGTCTTTCCTCCATTCAGTTTTATTTCACCTACCTACTGGCTGCTACGACCTTCGTTTCGAACAGCTATCGGCGGCTCGCTTACCTTGCCATCTCCACCTTCGTTTCACTCAGTCTTATTCTAAGCGTTATTCTAAGCCTCCTTCGCTGGATTCTGACTTCACGCTTTACAAAAAGTCTATGGATAAGGGTAGAAGAGACTGCATGGAATTGAGATATTTAGATTTCATTTATACCTTATCCAGCTTTTGCCCACGGCTTCGTCTAAATAGAATTGGTTTTAAAAAAATCCCGCAAGAATTATTTGTTTGAGTTTCCATTTCCAGGTTATCTCTGTACTCATGCAAAAATTTACGTCGATCCGTAGACTTTTTGCAGCGTGATTGAAAGACAAACAAACATATTCTCGCATTTTATTATTTTTTAGTATTAGTAAGAATACGTACTTTCCCTGGTGATTTTCATTAACCTCGCTAACCTCGATTTTAACGTAAACTAATTCTTATCCGAGTGTAAATTTGATATTTCGGCAGATTTTCGATACAAAAACTGTCAGGATACCCAATTTTTTCCTGAGTTAACGTCACTCGACGCGTTGGTGAAATCGGCATTAAAAGTTTTGACATATAGGTATAAGCAGTAAAACTACTTTTGAGCAAACTGCTTCCGACTGCAAGCAAATGTACTTAATATTTATACTTTTCTTTAGAGAAGCACTTTTAACCGGTTAAGCAGTCTGACTGTAACACACAACACATAGTTTAAATTTTATGAAACCACTTTTTAACCGCATCAAATGGTACGGGCCTCTATATTTTATACGTTTTTTTTTATTCTCTCTATATTTTAAACGGTTCAACCATGTAACTACAATATTATATAGGTATCTTACATCTGAATTTCACGGTGTAGATAACTATTGATGGTAGGAGGCTGTATATGCCATGACTAGTTACCACCCTACCGTTTTAAGACGTGTCGTAAAGCGATTCAGCGTTCCAGTACGATAGCGTGTAGAAGTTTAGTAAGGGGTATGGTTTTAATATGAACTGGCATACATACCCCTTGTTAACCCGATGCGATTTTAGAATGCATGGTGACTTATATGTCATGACATGAGATTGCAGCCAACTTATCTTAACTTCATCGAATAAAAAAAAATCTTTTACCTATTAGGGCCAATTTCACAACTATCCGTTAAAGTGTCTGATAAATATCTAACAGACAAAGTAGCTGTCCGATAAATTAGTCTAATGTTTTATAGAGTTTATCTGCTAGATTGTCTTAACAGACACTTGATGGTAAACAGAAATTTGAACGCTATTTTTCAGACAAGTTGTGGATAGGCTATCAGGCACTATATTAGCAAGTGGTGAAACAGGTCCTAAGGGATTTCACCACTTGCTGATAAACGTCTTATAGCCTATCTACAACTTATATGACGGATAGCGTTTAAATTCATGTTTCATAAGTATCTGATAAGTCAATCTGTCAGTTAAACTCAAATAGATATTACACAGATTTACCCAGCAGATATTTTATCTGTTAGATATATATCAGGCATTTTATCAACAATTGGCGAAACAGGCCAGTAGTTTTTAAAAAATATCAGTATCACGAACCACGAGAGTGATTTTAAGCTAGGATCCTGATGGCATGGCCCTGAGTGTTGAGAGAAATGTGTCCTAAATTCTACACACCAAAAGAGGTGTAAAGGTTATCATGTGTTATTTTTTTTGTTAAATTTGTGCTTATTTTCTTTTCATATTTCAACAAAATAACGTAAATTGGCCCAGAATTTACGTACGACGTCTTTATTCGTCAGAGAAATCTGTCGTAGTATCAATGTCTAATGAGGTGATGTCAATTTCTTTTTTAAGCTTTTATGAAATTCTATCTTTGTAGATAAAGAGGCAATCACGTAGTCAACCCTATTGTCCCGTTAACGTTTGTAACTTTTCTTCAAGTATTTCTAAAGTCTAATAAATTCTTTTTTAGCTCTTCAAAGTCAATATATATGTCGGCGCCAGGATGGCCTATATCATGGGGTATTATGGCTGAGCGATGATATGTGGGCGTATATTGAAACTTGACAACTGAATTCTCCTTTGAACACAAAATTATAATCTCCAATTAAACAAATCAGTCAATCACAATATAATAATTCTTCCGACAGTTAAATAATCCACTTTGAACAGTAATTTCTTAAGTCAGGATATTTAAACCAGCGGTTCGTCGCCGTCGTGGTGCGCTGGTTGCCAAGAGATTGTCTTCTAATGGCTTCCTCGCTACCATCTACGCAGCGCTCCGCTAGAGGGCCTGCCAGTGCTATCTGGTTATAGACGCGCCGTCAAATATATATTCTGTATATCTTAAAAAACTTGGAAGTTGTGACCCAAGTGACATTTTATAAGTTTCGAGATATTGATGTAAACGCTATTCATACCTACAAATCTCATGTGCGCACAAAAAGGTCATTGAAGTTTTCACTATATTACAATGCAGTTACAATGATGGGATGTTCATGTGTTGTTATCCTTACTAATATTATAAATGGGAAAGTGTGTTTGTTTGTTGGTTTGTCCTTCAATCACACCGCAACAGGGCTAAGGATCGACGTGATTTTTTGCATGGGTATAGTTGAGGACCTGGAGAGTGACATAGGCTACTTTTTATTCCGGAAAATAAAAGAGTTCCCACGGGATTTAAAAAATCTAAATCCACGCGGACGAAGTCGCGGGCATCACCTAGTGTTCAATAATTATTGCAATGAACATTCAAAGTTTGCTTCCAAAACGAGCTGCTTTGTGCAGATTGAGTTACTGTTCGTGTCATCTCTGTATGTTAAGATAAAAAAGAATTATGTGTACATCGAAGTAAACATCTCTTCTCTTGGTCAATTATAATTTAATATAAAAAAATCTTTCTTAACCGACTTCAAAAAGGAGGAGGTTCTCAATTCGTCGGAATCTTTCGAAATTTCGTTCACCGATTACTCGAAGATGCTTGAACCGATTTGAAAAATTCTTTTTTGCTTGAAAGGGTACATTTCCCAGGTGGTACCATTTAAATTTTATCGAAATCGGTCAAGCGGTTTTTAAAAATGTACTCTTTGCACCTACCTACCTATAGATTACGTCAAACTTGAGTGTATAATTATCCGTTTGCTTTAGAAAACGATGCGAGAGACAGAGTGGAAATGTTAAGTGTTAAAATATTAAACCCATGTTGCAAAATTATATGGACTGGGTATCATTGAGGATTTGGAGAGCGACATAGACTTTTATCCCAGAAAAACAGAGGGTTCAGATTTTTAAGAACCTAACTGCTAGTCTTAAATAGTAGAATAGAATAGAATAGAATAGAAATGTTTTTATTCAAATAAACTTTTTTACAAGTGCTTTTGCATCGTCGATGAGTCTACCACTGGTTCGGAATGCCGTTCCTGCCGAAGAGAACCAGCAAGAAACTCGGCAGTTGCTCTTTTCAAACAAGTTTACAATATAGTAGATTAGTTTCCACTAATGTTTCAATGTGTTCGGAACGGATTTAGTTTTTAAAATCCCTCGGGAACTCTTTGATTTTCCAGGATAAAAGTAATCTATGTCACTTTCCAGGTCCTCAACTATACCCATGCAAATAATTACGTTGATCCGTAGCTCTGTTGCGGTGTGATTGAAGGAAAAACCAACAAACCTACAAGCACACACTTTCGCATTTATAATATTAGTATTAAGTATGATTTAATACCTGTATGTAATCTTGACATCTCACTTATATTAATTTGCCATAATATGCCTTGTAGACTTCTAGAGAAAATTTTTCGAAGGCGACTTAAAATAATAATAATAATATAATATTATTAGTCCCAAACACGTAGACAAAAGCAATTTTAATACATTATCCCACAGATTTATATCTGTTATAAAACGATTTAGTAAGAACATTAAAATCCTCATTGTATGCCCTTTGTTTGAAAGGATTAGAATTTAGATCAGTGACATGGAAAGGGCGCAAATAGCTTCATTATTTCTGTGGAAACTAACGCAAGATAAGACAGCCATATATCACATTTAGATTTTTTTTCAATACAATTATAGTAACTGCTTTTGCCGCGGGCTTGCAGTGCGAATGGCATGCGATGAATAAATAAATAATTAAATAAATCCTATACAAGCGAAGTAAACAATTTATTGATGGGCGACGAAATGAGATGAAATGAAAATATTATATTCTTAAATGTACATCATGCTAACAAACCCAGACTGTTTTTAAGCAACTGTCTTCTGTGAAAAGGCTGAAACTGTGAGCTTTGAATGCATTGCTATTAAAACACTGATATTTAAAACACGATCGAAAGTATTTATTTACCTATTAATAAAAGTTAAAATTATAATTACTAAAAAACACCATTTTTAATACATGATAGGCTTGCACTGGTGAAAAGCAGAAGGTGATTATTTACTATTGCTCTGAAGGTATTCAAGTTATAAGTGGCAGGAAACACGGACGCCGAAAGAACGTTCTACACATAGCGATTCAATTCATACGTAACGTACGTTATAAACTTACATAAAACAGCCAAAATATTAACTGTGTCTGAAGTCTGCCAATACGGATTGGGCTAGCGTTATGGACTATGCCCCATAACCCTTTTCTGAGAAGAGACTTGCGCTGCGCTCAATAGTGAGCCGTTGTTGGGTTGCTAATGATGATGATGAGTAATTTTATACGAGATAAAAAACACGTAGGTAAAACCCACTTCACGACCCGGGCTCGCACAAAAACACGGGCCGCCCTTCAATAGAAAATCTCTATTCATGACGTCGTTGTTTCGACCGATAACAACCACGGCTGGACAATGGTTTTCATATGCCCCTGTCTCAAGCACTTGTGGCAAGCTAAATCAATATATATATATAATCAATATATCTACGACGCGTTAGATCGCTAAGTTTCGTCAATGTTTTTCAGCCCTCTAATCTTTGTGCCCAGTCCATTGAGCCAATTTTTATTTTAAAATTGACATTTATTCCTTAAAACTCAACAACAATTTATTCATTCATTCATTCATAACACTATCCCACAACCTGACCATTTTTTGTGGTACACTTTAGGTACTGAAAAACTAGCACGCCTATAGATTTGTGCTTTAACATAGTAATTTAACTTCATATCCAGATATATTAACTGTCCAAAAAATATAATTTTATAACCATTAAAGAAATCTACATTAACAATTTTGTATTCATTGGGTAGAATGTTATTGTACTACTAACGCCATCTGTTAGAAAACCAAAGAGTTAACATCGCTGCATCAGAACTTATAACCCGTTAGAAAAACTACGCGAGCCCTCACAAAGCTCAGCTTTTTGCTAGTTATTAATTTACTATTACAAAAAAGAATAACAGAAATCATTTATGCTTTCATGTTAACTATGTGGGTTTGTTTTTTTTTTCATTTCAATTCATTCAATTTTTCAATTTCAATTGAATAATTTATAGCTTAGCACCTACATTGAATTTTTTTGGTTATCTAGGTTCTCTAGATTTTCAATTATTGATTTAATTAATTCGGTGCTTATAAGAGTCCTAAACATATCTTGAAATCTCGCTCCACGATACCGTCAAACCACACCCCTATTTATTAGTTACTGAACAGCCTATAACCTGAGACTACAGGAAATCTAAAGTACCTAAGCTCTCTTGCTTACAAGATCACGTACAACACAGCGTAAATGAGACCATCAGAATTGAGTCTAAACCCAACATAAGTTTCAATTTTTTTTTTTTGTCACTAGCTTTTTATCAAGCGGGCAAATGGACTCGGTATCTATTCTGTACCATCGAGTAGGTACTCCGCGCCATGGGAAATAATACTGACAATTTTTAACACCGTGCATCTGTGAATTTCCCTTATGACTAGTCAATTTTCGCCGGCAGAGGTACGAAATCGAGATATTGGAGTCGCAGATAATCCAAAAATATTGGTGCCCCAAACGTTACAGGACACCTACACAAAATTCATTTTCCGAAGCAATCATTGAGCAAGGGTGAAAACATTGAGAAAATATACCTGTCAGCATGGATTCGGCTTTTATCTATTGAAAAAGGCTGAAAAAGGTAACTTTTTATGAAAACGTGTACGTATGAATAAGGGGAAATGATGATGCGTTGGCAATGGACTTCTACAACAAAAATACAGTATCTACTTACTTACTTCATTTATAAATTAAAATTGACATTTATTAATTTACTATTACAAAAAAGAATAAAAAAAATCATTTATGCTTTCATGTTAACAATGTGGGTTTGGTTTTTTTTTTCATTTCAATTCATTCAATTTTTAGGGTTCCGTACCCAAAGGGACGGGACAACGGGACCCTATTACTAAGATTAAAATTTTTGGTTTTCCAAATTTTAAAACAACGTGTGTTGGTAAAATACAACATTGATTTAGCACTCGAACCATAAATAAAAAGCGGCAGACAGACATACTTTTGCATTCAAATATTAGAAAGGATTAATAAAAGAGAGTAAAAAATGAGAGAAGAAATGCTGTGTTACATAGTATACAAGATGATAAAAATATACATGCCATTTTTAGGGTTCCGTAGTAAACAAGGGACCCTTATAGTTTCGCCTTGTCCGTCCGTCTGTCCGTCCGTCCGCGGTTTAGCTCAGAGATTATTGGTACTAGAAATCTGTAATTTGGCAAGGGTATAAATAGTAATCACGCCAACAAATTGGTGAAATAAAATTGTGAAAAATAATTCTTTTAGGGTACCTCCCCTACATGTAAAGTGCGGATGAATTTTTTTTCTCCTCTATCCCATAGTGTGGAGTGTCGTTGAATAGGTCTTTCAAAAATATTGTGGATATGGGAATTGGGAACACCATTTTTCGATTCAGGGATCCGGTTGTGATGATATTTTAAAGTGCTAATTTTTATTAGTCAAATGTCCCCCCGCCCTGCCAGCTAAATGGTTGTTAATAGGATACGTTAAAAAATTCACAGCAGTAGTATAATATATAAATAATTTTATAGGAAAACTATCACGGCTAAGTAGGGTTCACAAGTTAAGGAGTTATATCTGTTTTTAGAAGTGAACTGCGAAAACCCATGGAAATCAAAATATATTCAATACCCATAAATAAAACAAAAGCACCATCCTAGGTCAGCAATAATAATTGTGACTTGCAACTACGGAACCCTGCACTGCGCGTGGCCCGACACGCACTTGGCCGGTTTTTAAAGTCTCATATACACTGGACAAACATGTATGACACGCGAACTATTACCACGTTGCACACGTATTCGTAAAAAAATAATTACCTTGTAATGACAGCAGCAATATTAATGTCCGCATCGCGCCACGTGCTTTTATATCTCCCATTGCAGCGTTGAAGTGTTTTTAATCCGCCCACACACGTTGTTTATGACATTTTACACATCACGTATACACTGACGCAAATTTAAAAAAAGCTTGCACTTTACAATTGTATATGACGTAATACAATTTTATTTGAGCACTTGTTACGTAGCGAGTTCGTAGTATGCACTACGGCGTAGCAGACGGGCATAGAGCGGACAGCTGAAATACGACTGACGATGTAGGCTAGGCTACGTTCCACTTAACTGGAGGTCAACCTGAATGCAAGCTAATGCAAACTTTAAGTAGAGTCTTTTATAAAACGTATAGCAAAATGTTCTCTAGATATAAAATTAATAAGGAATTGTAAAATACAGCTAAGCTAATTACCTTACAATAATAATCTCAGTACAAATTCCTAAATTGATTCTCTGGTTTTGGGTACACGAAGCATAATAATATTTTGATTAAATTCAAATAACTGTTAATTATGAAATAACACAGTTAAAACTCAACTTGGATCTTAAGGAAGATCCAAGTTGAGTTTAGGAAGACCATTATATTACTATAATGGTAAGGTTTAAAATTTTATTTTGCTCTGAAACCAAATAATTTAGAAAATGTGAAGAAAAGTTGAGATAGACTGACCTCAATACGAAACACTTGCAGAGCTCTGCTTTATAGAGAAATGTATAGAGAACATTTGAGGTGAATAAACTTAGTCAAAAAGCATTTAATCGCGCGACATTAATTAAATTGCCGTGTGTCGCGGTCGCATAACTCATAGTTTAATATGTTACACTTTATCTAGTTTTGGCCTGCCTTATAAAATATTGGAACGTAGTTCCTTATCGCGCGGTGCTGAACTCGGAAGGGGGCTAGACGGATCGACACTTTTTTGAAAACCGACACTTTTTTGAAGGCATTGTTCGGTATTTTCGCGGTACAATATTGGGTCTCCGTAGCCTTGTGGCTTCTGCAGTCGCCTAACAGTTAAAAGTCGAAGGTTCGAATCCCAGCTCGACAGACCGAATTTTCCATTTTTAACCGACTTCCAAAAAGGAGGAGGTTCTCAATTCGGCCGGTATCTTTTTTTTTTTTTTTCTTTTTTTTTTCTATGTATGTCCACCGATTTCTCCGGGATTACTGGACCGATTCGCGTGATTTTTTTTTAATCGACAGAGGATGTTTGCGAAATGGTCCCATAAAAATTTTAACCTTCAACTCCTCAAGCCTGATGCTGCAGGCTAAAACTATGGCGATTTAGGAAATTTCGATTACGAATTGATATTGTAGGTAACAAGTATGGACTACATCATGGAGCTCCAGGTCCTAGCTCCTCAATCATAGGATACTACACTTAAAAGCTTAAAATAAAAATTCTTTTCAAAAAACCGACTTCTAACGCCACTACAAAGTATAAAAATAATTTCCATTACGTTCCATCCGGGTGTCCCTTGACACCTCTCAAGTTTTTTATACGTGTTTCAGCTCACTATTTACAAAAAATAACGCAAAATTTGACAATAATTTAATCTCCCCGATGCAAAAAGAGGTGTGTTATAAGTTTGCCAATTGTGTAACTACACCTTTGAGTAATAAACCAGCAATGGAGAGGACTTGACCCCTAATTTATTCGCAAAAAAGTCTGTCAATTACGGTGGGGGGCGAGGTAGCACACATGAAAACTTGCTTACTACAGTTGCATTTTTCCATCACGTCGCTATGCACGCACACAATATAATTAGCAAACACTACCTTAAAGTATATGCACACTATCACATTCACACACAGGGACGCTCTATCATTACATGAAACAATCGCATCATTTGTGTAAACATTTTAGGGATTTGACACTATCGATTATCGACTTTCGATAAGTTTTTCTAATAATTATTTACAACAGAGTTACTTTATTCAAGAGTAAATTTTTTTGTTCGAGATCTTTAACATGGTAGGTATATAGAAGCGCTAGGAAACGAGACTCTTGCCGTTATTTTAGTCATAATATGCCTTTGCTATTAGATTGACTCTTTGTAGGCTTTTAGTACTTGCGTAAAGATACAGCTAGAAACTTTGGACTATATTGACGCTGGAAAGCGATCTAGCTTATTTCGAAAAATAACAAAATGCCTTTTTTATATATTTGGAAGAAAAAGATACTGCGTCGGATTGTCGGATTTTCGTTTTCCTATGACATTATTTTTCTAAGATACTATGTTGACCTTCTCTGCATGTTTATATTATATATCTTTTGTTATTCCACACCACACCACACCATCTATTTTTCAATATTATACAGATACTTCAAAAAAAGTTATCAATACTTTTTAGCAGTGCAGTGCACTTAGGCGAACCTACTGTAAGGACTTAGGATTATCTGATTATTAACAGATTTTGTAGATACCAAGGTATTTACTCCGTCACTATACTCTCAATCTCATGCTGAAAGCATGCTGTAGGTACCACAGTATATCACCTTAGAGCAGCTGTTTAGTTATGATTTAAGGTTATAAGCCACCAGGGAGTGCTGTACTTTGTCATAGGTTTTTAATAATATTGTTTATTAAGTTGAGAGACATTTAATTTTTATTTGAATACGTAGTGGGTATTAATATTGAACACATTGATTTTTTAAGTAATCTTGTTTAAATAAACATACAGCATTTTTAATGAAACATCATTTGTTTTATTTATGTTTAAAGCGAAATTTACGATGTATCTATTTCTAAAAAGTATATTAAGTACAAACTGTTAGGACTACATCATGTTTCCTTAAAAATAAATACAGCATAATTAGCATTTCAGAGTTTACAGTTATTTCGTGGTTTCATATGTTTCAAATACCAAGTTACAGCAACATTGCTTCTTAAAATTGAAAAACTATTAGTCGAAATTGATATAAAACTAATGTATAAAACTAAAGTAATTCTACTTTAGAATTATATAATTAGTATCATCTGATGTGTTACTTTAAAAAATATGCTTTTTGAAAAAAATCTGCTCCTGATAGCTTATTATGAGCTGTTATGATTTTGACGTGACAACGTCTTATAAATTGGTTTGCCGGGTGACACTTCAAGAAACTGCGTTACGCTCCGCTCACGTTATGCGCTCACAATGAGAGCGAGTGAGAGGCATGGTTAGCCCGCCTAAGAGCGAGAGAGACAGACATAAAAAGTGAAAGGCACGCGTCCCTTCCACTCGAGCACAGTTAGCCCGCCTAAGAGCGAGAGAGACAGAGCGAGAGAGAGAGAGTGAGAGAGATAGGCATACACACCGGTTCATGTCTTGCGCTTCTATTTCGGTTGTCACGTAAAACTTTCGCCCGTATACCGACTTTACAGGCAACCAATTTTTTTTTTAAAACGTTATTGGCTCTGGTTTAAAGTTCACTTTTTCGATTTACAAGATCGTTTTCCAGCGTTGAATAATATTCTCTCAGTCCAGTATGGAGGAAACATAAAAAGTAAAAACTAAACCCTAAAAAAAAATGTATTTAAAGTTATGATTGGTAAGTTAAAACTTGTACCTACATACTTTACTTGGAAGGCTTATTTTTTTCATCTACTTCATCTGAACGAAGTGTATATTTGTTTGTAATGCTAGGCTGCCGCCATGGCTATAGTGGCCACCCCATCTGTAATAAAACACCGCCAAGCTATTTAGCTTTCCGGTAAACCTAGCGGGATGAATAAGAAGTATGGGTACTTTAATTCAATTGCCAAGTTTTAATGAACCAAATATGTATAGAATTTAAATATTTTTTTTCGTCAATGAACCATTAGTAAGACGATAAAAATATCTCGGTATAAATAATTTATACAATCCCCCCACCAATATCGACATATGAAATCTTGCTGTCCAGCCCTAATTTTATTGCGGTGTGGCCGACTTCATAAAATTAAAGTCCTAATTTTCGAGTATGAAAGACTTACGTAGAACTTATCATTATTATTAAACAATTTTTTAGTCTCGTTTTCAGTATTTTTTGTATTATATTTGTAAAAATCCTTTCTTAGCGGATGCCTACGTCATAGTAGATGTGCGTTGATAGTTCAGTGAGTCAGTCACCTTTTCATTTTATATATTTAGAAAATCATATCACACTGGTTATATGGAAATATATACCTATAACTTTTGAAATAATTGAGTAAAAAAACTAATTTTATGAATTCGCTGAGTTTATGGAGCTCTAGCTGCATCAATGCATTTTAAACAATAGTGGGAGAGTACCAGCCAATCAGACACCATTGCGATCGTTATAATAATGCAATCATTTTAACCGACTTCAAAAAAGGAGGAGGTTCTCAATTTGAATTTTTTGTATATTTGTTATCCAATTATTCCGCCAAATAATGAATGGAATTTGATAATTTTTTTTTGTTTAGTAGGGCATACTTCAGAGGTGGTTCCCATATAAATTTTTGTTGATATAATGTTAGATGTCACTCCATAACTACGTCAAATCTGAACCGATTTCAATTTTTTTTGAAAGAACGCATAATAAGGTTGGGCCTATTTAAAAGGTGAAAGATGATTCATATCTTCGGTGATGGAGGAAGGAACTCAATGATTAAGAGCAAATTGCTCGCAATCAGAGATATACACAAAAAAGCTTAAAATAATAATGTAAAAAAAATATCTTTAAAAAACCGACTTCATACGCCGATCGGGCAAAGTTGGGCTAGCGTCGCGCATTAGTTTCATCATTTATATTTAGGCCCGCCCGACTTCAACATACATGTACAAATTAAAATTGTTTTATACTTTGTAGTGGCGTTTAAAGTCGGTTTTATAGAAAGAATTTTTTATCATTATTTGATAATCCCACAGACGATCAAAGTTCGTATTTATATATCTAGTCATATTTTACTTAAAGCTTATAAATTAGTCGTTCACCCCTTCCTATTCTATCGTGATTTTAATTCTATGGGATCAATTTATAATGCAGTTCATGAAAAAGGTCTCTAAACGAATAGTAAGTAGGAAGATTAATTTTCAATATTTTCCCCAAATTATTTCATGTACGTTTAAGTAGCAACATTTTCAGATCGACAGTTTTCTTAAGTTTTCTGCATAAGTATTGCATTATTTGGATAAAATAATACATCAGAAGTAAATAAATGTTATCCTTTAGTAAACTGGATGTTTTAAATATTTTTTTTAGAAGAAAATACTCTCATATTCGGCATTTATAGCGGAGCTCATTCCCCGCTAACCATACGTAGTTGACAGGCGCGTGACTGGAGTCAAACAGTTTTATATAACGAGTATGAGCACTGCTCATACCCAACTTACAGAGGGGTACGCGCGTCAATTCTTCTCCTGTGTTGGTTTATTACTCAAAGAACTACACACATCAAAAGTGTCTAGGGATCAACATTTATTTTTGCAATAACTTTTCTCCTGATTGATATTAATTAAAATTTTCTTTAAGGATTCATCAAATAAAGTGTTTTCGTTTATCACAGTAACGATAAACCAAGTCACCTTTGCATTAATAAAGAAATTTGCCATTTTCCTAATAAAGGGATTTTTGACATTTGAACCACTAACATTAAAGATCGAAAAAAAGACTGAAATAACAGTTTTCTTTAAAATTTTATTGGGTAACTTAAACAATTAATAATCCGTGTTTCTACCGCGAACACTAACAACACAAGAACATCGGTTTGGCATACTCAAAATGAGTTCATCCAAATCACGCTGTGGAATGGCCGCCCATGTTCGTTGCAACAACAAAAAAAGGTCTTCTTGCCACTGGATACCCTCCATATTCGGCAGAGCTCTTCTCTGTAGCATATCCCATGCATGCTCAATCGGGTTCAAGTCTGGCGACTGAGCAGGCCAGGGCAGGACATTGATGTTAGCTGCGGCGAGAGTCTGTCTTACAACTCTTGCGGTGTGCGGTCGTGCATTATCATGCATTAACTGAAATAAGGGACCGATTTGCACTTGTAGAGGAACGATGACGTCTGATACAATCGTCTCAGCATAAATTTGAGCGTTGAGGTTGCCTCTGATCCAAATCAACTCAGTTCTTCCGCCGATCCAAATACCCGCCCATACCATGATGGTTCCACCACTATAAGGATGGACTTCCTGGCAGGATTTTAATCGCTGTTGGCGTCCAGGGGTTCTCCAGTGTCGTATACGTCTTGTATTCGGTCTCATACCAAAACGAGACTCATCAGAAAAGCACACGAAACGCCATTGTTCTTCTGCCCAATTTCTGTGTTCAAGAGCCCATTGATATCGAATCCTACGATTGTGCATTGCTATAGGTGGTACCCGTAGCGGTCTTCGGGAATGAAGGTTCACTTCATGCAAGCGGTTTCTGACTGTTTGGTCGCTAATTAAGTTCCCTGAAGAGTGATGAAGCCTCACGGCTAACATCATGGCGGTTATTGTTGGAGCTCTTCGAGTTAAGATTTGAATGTATCGGTCTTGTCTCCGTGTGGTGCAGCGATACCGTCCTCCATGGCGCTCAGCCACGGTACCAGTGCTTCGGTAACGTGTCCAAAGTCGACTGATAACACTCTGACTTGTATTCAGAGCTAAAGCCACAGTACGTTGCCGGGAACCAGCTTCTATCATTCCCACGGCTCTGAGCATTTCTTCCCTGCTTAAATAACGTCGCCGCTCCATAATAACGTTGGTTTTAATCAGTAGTAGGGAAACAGTAGCACTAATAATGACTTCAATGCGTTGTATGTTTTTATAGGGAAAATATTGACAGCTGATTTTCATCTTTTACTCGAATTTGATTGACAGTTCCTGATTCAAATTATGAAATGCACCAAAAAGGATCCATATAAATTTATAAAATCATAAATTTATTACAAAGCCACATCTCAATCTCAAGAAATCCGCATAAAAATGCTTGATCCCTAGACACTTTTGATGTGTGTATATAATATGTATATGTGTGTCTGTCTATTCCCTCGCATCTCCCCAAGGAATGGCCTGATTTTGATGCGGCTATTTTTTTGTTTGAAAGCTTACGTAATCGAGATAGCTCTTAGCTGTAATAATTTATGAAGATCTGTTCAGGCTTTTGAAGATCAATCAGATCATTTCCTACTTGATTAAAGCGTCTTACTAACTTTCACTGGTGCGATTCATTTGAACTTTGGTAAGTTTATTGTTACTTCGGATTGCTGATGCATGTACTTCAATCTATCGGGCCCCCCTTGAATAGATTGATGGAATTTGATGAAACCGTTGGGAACTCGTTGAGTTTTCAATGTACATCGTGAATTCAATGAGCAAATCCAATGCACCTTTACCAAAATGATGGAAATCGCCTCTAAAATCTCAGTCAATCCAGCGGGGCCCTTTTTGTTTTCAGGCCGATAGATTTGAGATACATACCTAACGAAAGGTCTTTCAATGTACCTTTAGAATTATGTATTCCAATTTGAAAGTCTTTGATAGCACCGGAGAAATTCGGTCTGAAAGTTTTTTCAAGCCAGCGGGGCCCTTTTTATCCATAATAGATAGGTGTACAAATATAATACCAAATAAAAGCTTATTCAATGTACCTTTCAGTTTTCGGGAAATTTTCAAAATATAACATCTATTCATTCATTCATCTAGTCTACTGTACTAATAACGACGACGAAAGTTTGCTAATTATGGTGTATTGGTCTTCATAAATTCCCAGTACACTTTTAGAATCGCGGAAAATTTTCCATTGTATCCAAAGTAGAGTGGAGTTGGTGTTGCATTAGTGGAATGTCTAAATGTCTTGTGAATAGTTTATACTTTATACACTCAAAACTAGCTGACCCAGCGAACTTCGTACCGCCAACAAAAATATTTAGGGGTGGGTCACCCTTATCATTTTGGGGTATGTAAAATAGATATTGGCAGATTCTCAGACCTACCCGATATGCACACAAAATTTCATAAAAATCGGTCCAGCCGTTTCGGAGGAGTTTGGTAACAAACACCGCGACATGAGAATTTTATATTGTTACAAATACCTACCGATTTCTCGCTACACCGACAGTAGGTAAATACGCCGCATAGGTAGGTACGCGATAAGTACCTACCATGTCCTTGAGTTGTTTACAAAAACTGTGAAGATACCTGTTGTTTTATCTGGAACTTTCGAAGGCTTGTTATGTAAACAACTCGTTCACATCTAATCGAACTCTCCAATGTTCTATTAGGAGTGGGGAAACGATATATAAACAGGCGACTGCCGCCCTGGGGGTTCATTTTTGTTTTGATAAGCGATCAAGTGAGTTCAAGTGCGAAGTCGACGGTGATTCTAAGAGTGCTTTATTTGTGATCAGTGTGTGTTATAGTGTAAGAGCAAGTGGACTATTGTACAGTGCGTGAACAAACGTTCTTATTTCGGGACTGGCATTTTATTCCGAACCCCTTTTATAATATATTGTTATTAAGCTATTGCATAGCTTTTATCGCGGGATTTGAGCGCGGTGACCGAATCAAGAAATTCCGTAACGAAAATAAACCTATCACCGTCGTTCAGTAAGCGTTCAACATTTTAGAGGTTCACAAGTAGCTCTGTTCGACCCAGTGGGCGAGCGGCCACTTTCTTTACCGTATGGTGTATGATGTCGCAGGTTCGAATCTCACTCGCGAAGTAGTGACAGTGCGCTTTTCTTGTTTGTATGTTTTTTTAATTATTTTTAGGGTTCCGTACCCAAAGGGTACCAACGGGACCCTATTACTAAGCCTACGCTGTCCGTCCGTCCGTCCGTCCGTCCGTCCGTCCGTCCGTCCGTCTGTCAGCGGGCTGTATCTCGTAAACCGTAATAGATAGACAGATGAAATTTTCACATATTATGTATTTCTATTGCCGCTATAACAACAAATAATAAAAATTAAATTAAATTAAAAGAATTAAATTAAAATATTTCCATGGGTACATGGAAATATTTTTATTTAATTTTTTTAACGGAACCCTAAAAGAGCGAGGCCCGACTCGCACTTGGCCGTTTTTTTGCATAATTTTTATTATGCAAAAAAAATATTGCATAAATATTATAATTGCATAAGTTGATAAAAAATGCCATGCAATACCTTTACCGCGGCAGTCCCCGAGTGCCACACGTATTTTTTTATAATATATTGTTACGAACACGTAACAATACCTTTATTAGAAAATATAACGGTGCCTTTGCAGATCTTTTCACAAGTTACTTGTCTCTGAAACCAATATAGATCTGCTGTATAAAAAAGGTGTCATACTATTTTGGGACTGTTGTTACACAGTTCAACATACACATGCTTTTGTTTAATTTTTTTATCCATAATAGATAGGTGTACAAATATAATAGGTACCAAATAAAAGCTTATTCAATGTACCTTTCAGTTTTTGGGAAATTTTCAAAATATAACATCTATTCATTCATTCATCTAGTCTACTGTACTAATAACGACGACGAAAGTTTGCTAATTATGTTGTATTGGTCTTCATAAATTCCCAGTACACTTTTAGAATCGCGGAAAATTTTCCATTGTATCCAAAGTAGAGTGGAGTTGGTGTTGCATTAGTGGAATGTCTAAATGTCTTGTGAATAGTTTATACTTTATACACTCAAAACTAGCTGACCCAGCGAACTTCGTACCGCCAACAAAAATATTTAGGGGTGGGTCACCCTTATCATTTTGGGGTATGTAAAATAGATATTGGCAGATTCTCAGACCTACCCGATATGCACACAAAATTTCATAAAAATCGGTCCAGCCGTTTCGGAGGAGTTTGGTAACAAACACCGCGACATGAGAATTTTATATTGTTACAAATACCTACCGATTTCTCGCTACACCGACAGTAGGTAAATACGCCGCATAGGTAAGTACGCGATAAGTACCTACCATGTCCTTGAGTTGTTTACAAAAACTGTGAAGATACCTGTTGTTTTATCTGGAACTTTCGAAGGCTTGTTATGTAAACAACTCGTTCACATCTAATCGAACTCTCCAATGTTCTATTAGGAGTGGGGAAACGATATATAAACAGGCGACTGCCGCCCTGGGGGTTCATTTTTGTTTTGATAAGCGATCAAGTGAGTTCAAGTGCGAAGTCGACGGTGATTCTAAGAGTGCTTTATTTGTGATCAGTGTGTGTTATAGTGTAAGAGCAAGTGGACTATTGTACAGTGCGTGAACAAACGTTCTTGTTTCGGGACTGGCATTTTATTCCGAACCCCTTTTATAATATATTGTTATTAAGCTATTGCATAGCTTTTATCGCGGGATTTGAGCGCGGTGACCGAATCAAGAAATTCCGTAACGAAAATAAACCTATCACCGTCGTTCAGTAAGCGTTCAACATTTTAGAGGTTCACAAGTAGCTCTGTTCGACCCAGTGGGCGAGCGGCCACTTTCTTTACCGTATGGTGTATGATATCGCAGGTTCGAATCTCACTCGCGAAGTAGTGACAGTGCGCTTTTCTTGTTTGTATGTTTTTTTAATTATTTTTAGGGTTCCGTACCCAAAGGGTACCAACGGGACCCTATTACTAAGCCTACGCTGTCCGTCCGTCCGTCCGTCCGTCCGTCCGTCTGTCAGCGGGCTGTATCTCGTAAACCGTAATAGATAGACAGATGAAATTTTCACATATTATGTATTTCTATTGCCGCTATAACAACAAATAATAAAAATTAAATTAAATTAAAAAAATTAAATTAAAATATTTCCATGGGTACATGGAAATATTTTTATTTAATTTTTTTAACGGAACCCTAAAAGAGCGAGGCCCGACTCGCACTTGGCCGTTTTTTTTTGCATAATTTTTATTATGCAAAAAAAATATTGCATAAATATTATAATTGCATAAGTTGATAAAAAATGCCATGCAATTACCTTTACCGCGGCAGTCCCCGAGTGCCACACGTATTTTTTTATAATATACTAGCTGATGCCCGCGACTTCGTCCGCATGGATTTAGTTTTTAAAAATCCCGCGGAAACTTTCATTATCCGAGATAAAAAGTAGCTCTCCCGGTCTGAGGAACCACTACTACATACATTACTATACCCATGCAAAAAATCGCATCAATCCGCTGTTCTGTTGCGACGTGATTGAAGGAAAAACCAACAAACAAACACACTTTCGCATTTATAATATCAGTAATGCTTTATATAATATCAGTAACACTTTTTATAATTGTCAAATTTTTTACCATACTTAACCAAAGACAAAATTACGTTTAGCTGTCATTTACGTTTTGTTATTCCACTGTCATTTGCGTTTGGTATTCCATGTCAGATGCGTTTTTGTTATACCACGTTTTATAGTGACTTGACGGAAACGCGGTCGAACGGGATAAAAAGTATCCTATGTCCGTCTCCTGGTTCTAAGCTACCTCTCCACCAATTTTCAGCCAAATCGGTTCATCCGTTCCTGAGTTATAAATAGTGTAACTAACACCACTTTCTTTTATATATATAAGATTGTTACGAACACGTAACAATACCTATATTAGAAAATATAACGGTGCCTTTGCAGATCTTTTCACAAGTTACTTGTCTCTGAAACCAATATAGATCTGCTGTATAAAAAAGGTGTCATACTATTTTGGGACTGTTGTTACACAGTTCAACATACACATGCTTTTGTTTTATTGTTTTTAATCTAAAACTTACCTACCTTACCTTAAATCTGGTTTGGGCTTACATATCATTATCATCATCAGCAGCAACAACCCACCAACAGCTCACTACCGAGCGCAGATCTTCTCTCAGAGAAGGGTTATAGGCCCATGCTGGCCCAAAGCAAACTGTCATATCTCACACACTATTCAGAATATTATGGAGAACTCTCAGGCGTGCAGGTTTCCTTACTAAGTTTTTCTTCACGATTATAGCATTACGGAAAGCAATGTGGGTTTACACACGTGACATACTGGTGTCATTGCACAGTAGTAAAAATGTTATCGCAAGTAGGCCATAGTCCGTACCGTCCTCTCATTTACTTTCCTAAGCGTTATGTAACGGACGAGCTCCGTTTTATCAGATATTATATAAAAGGGTGCGGAATCGATGAAGGCCGGAGATAGAGTCCTGCCAGCACTTTCAACCACATCTCGACGAGTCTGCTACATCATGGGGCTCTATTGAGCTACTGACAAGCACCTTTCATGAGACTACCTGAGCATACATCAAATATTTTGTATACAGAACTTGTAGGTAGGTGAGAATACCTTAGGCTGTGTTCACACGCCGCCGACTGTGAGTGAGCGTTACTCAGTTTACTGCTTTTACATTCATTTTCAACTTTTCATTCACAACAAACCGACAATACACTATTACGCTATGTGTAGTCGCCGATTCTTATACTACGCCACTACGCACCGCAGACGCTGATTGCCTATGGAGTTACGACTTACGGCGTATTGTAAGCATAGTGTGAACGAAAAATGCAGTCTGACTTCACGTTCACACTGGGGCTCACAGTGAGCCTGCTCACAATCGGCGGCTGATAATCCTTTGGTGTTAGCGAAACGACGACTTTGACGACTTCCCTGGCTCAGTGGTGAGCGCTGTTGCCTTATAACTTGGAGGTCTCGGGTTCGATTCCCGGTGGGGTCAATTTGGGAATTTATAATTTCTGAATTGTCTCTGGTCTGGTCTGGTGGGAGGCTTTGGCCGCGGCTAGTTACCACCCTACCATCAAAGACGTGCCGCCAAGCGATTTAGCGTTCCGGCACGATGGCGTGTAGAAACCAATTAGGGGTATGGGTAGAATGTTCACTGCCATACCCCTTACAAGTTAGCACGCTACCATCTTAGACTGCATCGTCACTTACCATCAGGTGAGATGGCAGTCAAGGCCTAGCTTGTCATCGAATAAATAAAAAATAAATAAATAAAAATAAGCCTTAGTTGCCTACTATTTTATACTTAACAGATGCCCACGACTTCGTCCACGTGGATCAATCCACGATCAATCAATAAACGAGTGGATCAAGTTTTTAAAATTCCCGATTATAAACTTACTCATACACTAGTAAAATCTAAATTCAAATAATAAATCATGGCACTATAAAACTAAAGATGTGAAATACCACCGCCGGGACATTATCTCGCTGAGGCAGTCGAACAATGTTGAAAGGAATTTCATTAAATTCTACGCTCACTTATTGATATGGAGGCCAGACGTTCTAGGCCGGGTCGCACTTTATTAAGACATCATATAAATGTCGGGAGGGATGTACGTGACAATACGCCGTATTGGATTGCTCGGAATAAGCGACGTATTTCGGGGTGAAAAGAGAAAAACGCTTTACAAAATGCTCAGCGAAAAAGCATGGGCCTTGTTCTTTTTTTAACTTTTACTTTATAAAAGTAAACATTTTCAGGTGAACATTTTGTACAAGCGCTCTCCCCCAAAAATTTGAGTATTACGAGTTGGTTCCGTATTACAAGTTCGTTAATACACACTTTTTTTACAAGAAATGCAGTCCCACACAAAATCTTTCTAAAACGTGCCCATGAAAGACATGTTCAGTAGGAACACGAGAAATAAATGCAAAGTACAAAATGCACTTTACCTTTACTTTACCTTCAAACTTTATACGCTTGTGTATAACTTCTGAAAGCTTTCTCACTAAAAATATTGGTTGGAATTTGCTTGGAACCTATCTTAGTTAAGAACTTATTTTTAGCTGACTACGGCAAACCAAAAGGAAGGCTTATGATTTTAACAGTATGTATTTATGTATGTATGTGACTATTTACGAATGTTCCATCGAAGTGAATAAATACTGAGCCGGTTTCTATTAATCAGGTTTCAATAGATTCGTTATGATGGTCCGCGTGACATATGATACATTTTATATGAACAAAATCAATATGACGTAAGTTACATCAAATTTTTCGCAGTCGCGGGCATCATATTATAGTACCTACATGAATTCATCAGCCACCGATCACCATAACCATCAACACCTGGACAGGCTGTTTCAGATTTCATTGCTCCATTTAGTTAGGAAGCGCCCGATTTCCGATGCGCGGTGACTTTTCAATAGCAATTTTCATCGGTCTCCCAACAGACATTACCTGCCCGCTACCACATGTCGACCACTGTAGTTCTTGAGCTATGGTCAAAGAACGAATGATCCTGATCTATCTGATCTATCTGCTACCTATGACTCCGCTCCATTCCGAATCAATGCACGGACACTCTTTAGTGAGTGTCCGTCTCCTTGTCTGAAGACTTAAGTCTTCGAACAGTGCGTTTTGCCAGTGATGACAGGATCTGAAACATGGTCGCCAACTAAGTAGGTATGTGCCTCATAAGAAGGCTCAGGGTCACTAAACGGGAGATGGAGAAAGCTATGCTAGGAGTATCCCTGCGTAATCCAATCAGAAATGAGGAGATCCGTAGGAGAACCAAAGTCACCGATATAGCTCAGCGGGTCACGAAGCTGAACTGGAAATGGGCGGGGCACATAGTTCGTTGGGGTCCCAAGGCGCTGGAGTGGTGACCCCGCACCGGGAAGCACAGTGTTGGCAGACTCTCCACTAGGTGGACTGAAGATAGCGAACGAGGCGCAGGGAACTGCTAGATTCAGGCGGCGCAAGACCGAGGCCTGTGGAAGTCGATGCAAGAGACCTTTGTCCAGCAGTGGATATCTATCGTTTGATAAAGAAGAAGAAGTACGGACACTCTAATACTATGACAGTTTGCTTTATGATCGGCAAAAATTAAATGCGTTTACGTATCGTTTCTTTGTACGATTGTTGGCAAATAATAAATCCGTGATTACTCCATTGCAAATAGAGCAACGTGATGCTAGAGTACTTATGCGTCACAACTGCTATGCAGTGCAGGCGCGCCACTGTTTGCCGCCGGCGACGACCTTTTCAGCGAGAACAAACAATACTGAACAAATATCAAATGCGAGCATTTTCTTACGCTACTCTCTGCATGTACTTATTTCCGCATTCACTTGAAGCGCTCGCTGTAGGCCATAAATTAAATCGACACTGTCGTAGAACACTGTCACATATGAATATACAGCGGAATCTTGATTCTGACACTAACGGCTTTTATAAACAATGCTTAACACCTCAGCAAAAGAAAAAAAAATAAGTGGCACTCGGGGACTGCCGCGGTAAAGCTATTGCATAGCATTTTTTATCAACTTATGCAATTATAATATTTTTTTTGCATAGTAAAAATTATGCAAAAAAATAATTAAAAAACAAACAAACAAGAAAAGCGCACTGTCACTACTTCGCGAGTGAGATTCAAACCTGCGACATCATACACCATACGGTAAAGAAAGCGGCCGCTCGCCCACTGCGCCAAACAGAGCTGCTTGTGAACCTCTAAAATGTTGAACGCTTACTGAACGACGGTGTTAGGTTTATTTTCGTTACGGAATTTCTTGATTCGGTCGCCGCGCTCAAACTGTTTGTCCTAGTTCAAAGCCCGCGATAAAAGCTATGCAATAGCTTAAAATATTCAGTAGTTTTGGAGATATTCAATCGGACAACGTCGTATCTGAAACTCATTCCGAAGAAAAACATCGCTCGTAAAGAAGCGCTGCTGTCGCTAACTTGTCAAATTCCGGCGGCCGCCAGTTGATTGTCACTTGCGATGTTGTTAGTTGGAAAGCCGTCGCGTTTCGTATGTTTTCATTTTAATTAAAAAAATACTTAATTAAGAAATACTCAAAAACCATGTCGTGTAATATGAACCAACATTGTTCTACGGAATGCCGAAAAAGCCAAGTTCAAAACTTTAAACTGCTCTCCTGTAAAGTAGCAATTTTGTAGAAGCAACTTTGTTCTATGACAGTGTCGAAATAAATTACAGATGAGGCTGAATCGTATATTGTTAAAATGCGTGATATTGTTACCTTTTAAGATATTTCTTTTGTAAAAATATTAAATACGCGTTCGTTAATAAAAACGTCAGCTCGCGTTCACGCTCTAGAGCGATCTGCTCGCTCACTGAGATAAAAAGACATAGGATACGATGGAATCATTTATTTACACGCAATAACCCAACGGTTAAGGATGCGGACTAAACACTGAAAAGTCGACGGTTCGATCCCCACCAGTTGCACTCACCATATTATTTGTACCCACTCCTAACACAAGTTTTCCGCTCTTTTGGAGGGGAGAGAAGAAGCTGTCCAAGCGGAACTTGACTAATATTTTTATCAACAACAAATATCCGTGATAGATACAAATTGTACATTCTACTTTTCCGATATTAAACAAACATAGCTAAGAACCACCGTAAGGAAACTGGCTTTCAAATGAAAAAAACCGCATCGAAATCGGTCAATCCATTTGAGAGCCGATGCCACAGACAGACACACACACAGACAGACAGAGAGACATCGACGTCAAACTTATAACACCCTTCTTTTTGCGTCGGGGGTTAAAAACAACGCAATCGAGATCCTCTTTGCTTTTTGAAATTTTGCAATGGAAGGGTGCCTGTTCACAGAAGCGGAGTGGAGACGTGGCGGACCAATAAGAGCATTGAGAGCATTGGCGTGATAATATTATCATGTTGACGACGGTTCCAGTTGATCCTAGTGGATTTCGCGTCAGTGATTACACAAACACCCTTAGAGCCCCATCCGTACCTACTAGTCCTTAAAGTGTGTTTGTTTATTGATTTGTCCTGCAATCACGCATCAACGGAGTGATGTGATTTTTTACATGGGTAGGTACCTATATATATGGACTTGGAGAGCGACGCGCAACTAAGCTTACTTTTTATTCTGGAATAACAGAGGTTTCCTGTGGGATTCTTAAAAACCTAGCCAATCGAACGAAGTCGTGGGCAAAAGCTAGTGATATTATAAAATAGGCCTTGTTATATAATTATTATGTACCTAATCATCAAACAACTTTGTTGTAGCTATCTTACAAAGTTCCATAACATAACCAACAAGACAAACATCTTACACAAGTTTAAAACAGTCTAATACTTGCTTCAATTACTTTCAACTTTGGTTGCTAGCTCGTGTTTTCATTTGCAACATAATTATCTACCAAGATCTTTGGAGAATTTCACAAATTTACTTGTTTGAGTTAGATAGGTACTGATAGGACTGACTGACTGACTGATCTGAGGCACAGCTCAAATTACTGGATGGATTATAATGACGTAGGCATCCGCTAAGAAAGGATTTTTGAAAATTCAACCCCTAATCCCCCTAGAATAGGGGTTTGAAAAATCGAACTCAACGCGAGCGAAGCCGCGGCCAAACTAGTCTTAAATAAATGCTTTTTCTTTCTTTCTTCTTCTTTTAGTCAGAAGGTCTTTAAAGTCTTCCAATATAATATACTGGGTATTCAACCCCGTCTACTAAAAAAAAACTTCCGGCTGAATTGAGAACCGCCTCCTTTTTTAGAAGTCGCTCAAAAACTCCACCTTTGTATGGGGCACGCTCTGAAGAAACTTTGTAGAGTCCTACGTTCACGCAAACTTTTGTCTTCTCTCGGTCTTATTTATACTTAGGTGTAGTGTAAATCTTAGAAATAGGTACAAATCTATCTATATATATAAAAGAAAGTGGTGTTAGTTACACTATTTATAACTCAAGAACGGATGAACCGATTTGGCTGAAAATTGGTGGAGAGGTAGCTTAGAACCAGGAGACGGACATAGGATACTTTTTATCCCGTTCGACCGCGTTTCCGTCAAGTCACTATAAAACGTGGTATAAGAAAAACCCATCTGACATGGAATAACAAAACGCAAATGACAGTTGAATAACAAAACGTAAACGACAGCTAAACGTAATTTTGTCTTTGGTTATGTATGGTAAAAAATTTGACAATTATAAAAAGTGTTATAATAAAGCATTACTGATATTATAAATGCGAAAGTGTGTTTGTTTGTTGGTTTGTCCTTCAATCACGTCGCAACTGAACAGCGGATTGATGCGATTTTTTGCATGGGTATAGTAATGGATGTAGTAGTGGTTCCTCAGACCGGGAGAGCTAATTTTTATCTCGGATAATGAAAGAGTTCCCGCGGGATTTTTAAAAACTAAATCCATGCGGACGAAGTCGCGGGCATCAGCTAGTCTATATATATAAAAGAAAGTGGTGTTAGTTACACTATTTATAACTCAAGAACGGATGAACCGATTTGGCTCAAAATTGGTGGAGAGGTAGCTTAGAACCAGGAGACGGACATAGGATACTTTTTATCCCGTTCGACTGCGTTTCCGTCAAGTCAATATAAAACCTGGTATAACAAAAATGCATCTGACATGGAATATTAAAATAAAAAAACGAAAATGACAGTGGAAGAACAAAACGTAGATAAATGACAGCTAAACGTAATTTTGTATTTGGTTAATTATGGTAGAAAATTATGGTAAAAACAATTATAAAAATTATAGTTTAACGTAATTGATAATATCATCAGTAATATGTTTTCTCTTTGAATCATCATTAACAATGCCGCGAGCAAGACGATCAAATGTTTCCTGCTACAAAGCTACGGATTGACGTGATTTATTGGATAGGTATAGTTGAGAACCTGGAGGGTGACAAAGATTTCCCGCGGGATGTTATGAACGAAATCCACGCAGACGAAGTCGCGGGCATCAGCTAGTAATACCTAAAGGTACCTTTTCATAAAAAAGACAAGGAGCTTTTCAATATCCTACCTACCTAAAGCTTAAGCCCTCCACTATGTGCCAACAAGTTGACACGGTTTAACCAACAGCTAAAATAAACACTGCAGATCGGGCCAACAATTAATTGCAACTCATCTAAAGTATGAGCTAAAGTTGCAAACAAGTTCGCTGTCGAAGGAATTTTGACTTGCCTTAACACCTACAAATACTCGTACCACTGGTTCGGAATACCCTTCCTGCCAAGAAGAACCAGCAAGAAACTCGGCAGTTGCTCCTTTCAAAACAAGTTTACAATTTAATAGATACTATGCTATGTATGCAGTGTTTCCACAATGAGGGGAAGTTCCACAAAAGCTTACCTAATTATAATTCAACACAGTCATGTTAAGACGGGCAGACAGAAAGTAGCCCCATTCTCGCCGGTGGAACCCGTTCACGAGCATGACGCATGACCCAGCCATTGCTTCGCTCAACGGTATTTGAGGGAACGTAACAACCCGCATCACACGACACCACCACAGACATTTTTAAAGAGAGCGTGACATACCAACGCTCTAACTAGAATAGTTTTTTTATATTAACAATAAACCTCTACAAACAAAGTTAACGATTAAGGTGGATTGTACGGGTCTCCCCGCGAAATTCAAATTTAATTAGATTTTTCGCAATTTGTAAACTAATACGACAAAGTAGGCTTATGGCATTCTAATTGCAACGATGGCAGTATCATCTTCACAGGTTTATATAAAAATCTTTACTTGAAAATGTCCAGCTTAAGAAATTAGTTCGAATATCGAGTTTGACGTGAGTTACTCACAAATTAGTCGATATTCTGACTAATTTCTTAAACTGGACACTTTGAAGTAAAGATTTTTATATAAACCTGTGAGGATGATACTGGCATCGTCGCAATTAGAATGCCATAAGCCTACTTTGTCGCATTTGTTTTCAAATTGCGAAAAACCAAATTAAATTTGAATTTCGCGGGCAGACGCGTATAATCAACCTTAATAAGCAAATTAATATAATATTGTCGTTTTACTTTTACTTGTAGAGTACGGAACCCTCGGTGCGCAAGTCCGACTCGCACTTGGCCGGTTTTTTTTTGGAACCTGGAGATTATCATAGGCTACCTACCTTTTATCCCGGAAAAGCAAAGGGTTCCCCAGGCACAAATTATGATAAGTCAAGACTACCACTGATTCGAAAAGTTAATTTTACTGTTAAGAGTCGGCACGAATTTCAGCTGTTGCTTGTTTTTTTTAAGACAAAAGTAAGTATTACACTATCTTGCTTTATCGATGAGGATATATAAAATAAAATAAAATATTAGACTTTCTTGTGGAGAACTGAATGGAAAGTTGATTTTAAAACTGTTTAGGTAGATATCTACCTGTGCCTACATTGAATTGCTATTCTATTACTACACAGTACACTCTATAGGTACTGGTAGGTACCTAAATAAACGTACGTATTCGAGTACATAAATATTTAGATTATATTCGGTTCATTTGTTTGTTATTTTGGTTTAACAATGAGGTCTGCGTCACGTGAATAATTTACGTAGGTTATTTAATACAACCAAACTAATGTAGTTTATTTAGCAAACCTACATCGCGAACGGGATATTTAGTAAATTAAATATTCTATTTTACAATAAATTGAATTACTTTTGGTAATGGGAGAGCGTTGCTTTGCGTGTAGCACTGCATGCAAATTTCATTAAGCTCATAATAAACATTATTAACTGAAAATGAGCAATTAAGTTCCGCCCGGGGGTCTTCATTAATTTTCCGGCAATCAGACATTTATAACTGATCACATTTTAGTCACAAATAGTAACTCTTTCAATACATTCGCTCGAAAATTTAAATGTAGGTACCTAGTAAAAACATGTCTCGAAAGCATCTCAAAAGTTGAAGGTATAATCCATAACTTGATGGGTATTATATTCAATATTAAATTATTATGTTGTTTTTATGTAAATTGACCATTCGAATTGACGAGCCTAGCGACCGATGAAAAGTTTAATCAATGGTTTTTCAATATTTACCTACTACCGACATCGAGATTGTGAAATCCACACCGTGTTAGCTGACAGTAATAATTGCTTTCGCAGAATCTAGTGGGTAGAAGGTGCTTAGAGGTATAGTACCTACGCATTAGGTACAAATTAGAATAAATTTTGAGTGCAGAAAACTTTACGGGTTGTACCTAATTTCCGAGATACGGCGCATTTTTCTATGCGCTTCAGCGGTTTTTAGAATAGAACTAGCTGATGCCCGCGACTTCGTCCGCGTGGATTTCGTTTTTGAACCCCCTTGGGAACTCTTTGGTTTTCTGGGATAAAAAGTACCCTATGTCACCCTCCAGGTCCTCAACTATACCCATGCAAAAAATCAAGTCGATCCGTATCTGTTTTAAAGGACAAACCAACAAACCACTTTCGCATTTATAATATTAGTATAATAGTATGATTACTGATTTTATTTTATTATGACATAATATATTTCTGAACGAACAAACAATGACAACCATCAAAATATTAAAGTTTAAATACGCGATAATCCGAGTAATATCGACCGAGTAGTACCGTACCGAAGCCATACCGAAGCTAAGAGACGAACGTCAAATGTTTGACAGGAAAGTAGGTAGAACACTTTATATGGGAAAATGAAATTGTTGTTTTTACTATCTTCCTCGCAATTTTTCCATATTTTCTCACCGTTTAAACCTTCCCTGGACTACGACAAACATTTCAAAACAAAAATCAGCTAAATCGGCCCAGCCGTTCTCGAGTTTTAGCGAGACTAACAACAGCAATTGATTTTTATACATATAGAGATATAATAGAATATTGTTTATTCATTGACAAAAAATAGAAACAAACGAAACGAAAAAATAGAAACACAAATGAAATGAAAATACAGTAGGTACTTAAAATTAACTTATCCAGTGTCTACCGTGTGTCATACCCAGGGCCCGGCCAGGGTCTTTACCCGGGGGTGCTGTACTGCGGGGGTGTAATACTGAGTTGGACGTGAGTTACTCACAAATTAGTCGATATTTTGATTAATTTCTTAAACTGGACACTTTCAACGAAAGATTTTTATATAAACCTGTGAATATGATACTGCCATTGTCGCAATTAGAATGCCATAAGCCTACTTTGTCGTATTAGTTTACAAATTGCGAAAAACCAAATTAAATTTGAATTTCGCGGGCAGAACCGTGTGAACCTTAATGTTTTAAAATAGTAAACAGTGATATTTTGAAACAGGAACAAGTCTGGGAAAGTGTAAAAATACAGACAATTAAGCTCTCTGCCAAAATGGTTACAAAAATACGCTATATTTCTCATATTATTCGTCTGGCGGCCACCTGAACAAGATTTTATTATTAAAGATACACTACAAAGCCTAAATAAATAATGCATTATTATATCTTTGCATGTCCGCGATGGGCCCAAAGTTGTATGGACAGTGGGCATTCCCATTTAGACATAGGGATTAAAACCCTAATAACATATAATATTATTATTATATTTTGTATGTGAAATTAGGCTAATGTGATTGCAGCGCATCGATGTTTGCAGCGCCGTTATAAACTAGTAGGTATATTTTATTAAATTAAGTATTGAAAAAATCTGCCCTTTCATGCTGTTTGTATTTTTTTTATTTTGTCTTATTTTTTCTATGTTGTTCTGTGGTCTGTGTTTTCAGTAATCAGTGTTTAAAACTTTACTCTATGACTTATGAGTCTGCTACTTCCCATGGACTTAGGAAACAAACAGGATCGAGTACTCGCAGCTGAAAAGCGAGCCGAGCGAGATAGCTAGTACTCTGTATAATGTACTTTGTGGCTAGTACAGAGGCCGTGTGTCCCTTTCTAACAGGGTGACAATAAGATTTTCGATATATGTGAGACAAATTCAATCTTGCAATCTTCCTACTAATTATAAGTTTATTATAAACACAATTATTGAAGTTTTTCATTAGCAATGGAAAATTTCTTAGGGATTAGGGATTGATTACGAAATAAATAATACAAATAGTACAAGGTTTCGATTTGTCCAGTCATAGTGAGTACATTGCTAGATATTTTAATAACTGGTAATGTGTAGATAATGTGATAAATTATTCATTTTCTCTAGATATTAATCATAATAGCTGGTCAAAGGCACCCAAAGTAATAAATACAGACCCACTTCCCCTCCCGCGCCTTATTCCGTTGCCGCACGATCGGTATATTTACCAAAATCTTAGGTTAGGTCAGGGTTGTACAGAAATTCTGTTCTATTGGTTTGAAATGAAACATTAAAATAATGAAAATTGTAATAATAATAATAATACGGCAACCCTAAATGTCAGCATACGATATATTTTTTCTCCGTTACATTTTCGCCGAAATAATTATTATACAACCGATCTCAATAGAATTTTAGATTTAATTTAATAAATTTACCAAACTAAAAACTAATTAGAAGAACCAAAACCTAATTAGAAGAAGCAGACACCATGAAGAAAATTAAAATAGCCCGAGAAATATAACTGACACAAGCTGTCAATAGATGCCATATAATGAATACAAAAGAAATTAATAATATAGAATGCTGACACGATCCAGGGCACGGAACGCACAAACACCATCCCCGGACTCGTCACTCAACCCCGCCTCGCAGCCACCCGGGACCACGCCCAATGCTGCAGTTGCGTCGAGTTCGAGCGACGAGTTTTTCTCCCCGCCGACGTCGCCACCACCAGTACATCGTCGTGGGAGAGGCCGGCCGCCGACTTGCTTGGGATCCCGAGGCCCACCGGCTTCTGATAGGGTCCCCGCTTCCGGCGGTAGTGTGTCGCGCATGAGATGGACAACATCCATCAATGAAAATGTCATGCGCGCATACTTAGGGGCTACTGAGGGTGGAACCAACATGACCGCGTACCGTGCTAGGATGCATGCTTTGTTTCAGGTCCTTGAACCAGCTCTCAATGTGTCGGCTCAGCGACTGTCGGACCAGGTGCGGGTTATTCAGCGTAATCACATGCTGGACAACGCCGTGCTTGATCGGCTTCGCTCTGAACTGCAATGTAACCGCGCTACCCCCTCCTCACCGCAAGCTCCAGCACAATCGCAAACTGCTCATGCGATTTCGCTGCAGCCCACTCAGGCTGGTGAGGGACAGGATGGCGGGGCTGCACATGTAAGTACCCAGTGTAGTGAACAATTGAGGAGTGCTTTGGAGAGTGCTATTCGGGAATATAGATCTTCACCACCCGAGTTTAGACCGCGGTTACCTCGGTTGCCCATGAAAAATAAGAACAAAGCGCTAATGGGTGCCCTGGATTCGCTGCTGCCGAGTTATTTTGACAGCAGCGAAGACCTTTCCGACACACATTCGATTCTGTACTGCGCGGCTGTTGCGGCATGTCGTGTTGCTAATGTAAAGTTTATTAATAATGATACAGCAACACGACCGAAGCCTGCCGCACCAGCCTGGCAGTGCAGGATCGAACGTCGTATTGATGGGGCTAGGGCACTCATTGGAAAACTACTCTGCTTCAGGGAGGGCAACACTCGCCCTAGAGTCATGCGCTTTGTGAGGCGCGCTTTCTTAGGGACTGATATCAGCCCTCAAGATTATATGGCGCGCGTCACTGAGCGCATTGACTTCCTGAAACAGAAGGTCTCGGCATGGGCTAGCCGTATTCGCAGGTACAAGTGCCGGGTCGAGAGATATACCCTGAATCGCACTTTCCAAAGCGATCAAAGGCGGGTATACCGAGGTTGGGAACACCCTGACCAAGGTGTCACCGATGCGCGCCTACCGGATGATGAAGCCATGACATCATTCTGGCGCAACATCTGGTCGGCGCCTGTCGCTCACACTGAGGGTGATTGGACGTGGGATGTAGAAAGAGCGTGCGATCAAATTCCAGAAATGGACCTAGTTACTATAACCCCTGAAGACGTGGCCACTGCAGCCCGTCACCTGCCCAATTGGAAATCCCCTGGGCCGGACGGGCTGCACAACTTTTGGATAAAGTGGCTACGCAGCTCGCACGCTCGTTTGGCATCCCAATTCCAATCATCTCTAGAGTCAGAGTCGCTACCCCAGTTTCTGACAACAGGTATTACCCTCCTGCTCCATAAATCAGGTAGTACCACGGAGCCCAAAAATTATAGGCCGATTACGTGCCTACCAACATTGTATAAACTTCTTACATCCATTCTGAGAACGAAAATTAACGATCACATCGATACAAAATCCATCATGTCTAATTCTCAGAACAGATGTAGGAATGGCTCCCGTGGTACTAAGGAGCTTCTCCTCATTGATATGGCCATTTGTCAACAGGTTCGGCGCTCCCGAAAGGATCTGTCGACATGTTGGATAGACTATAAGAAGGCCTACGACTCTGTGCCCCATACATGGCTCATGAAGGTGCTGGAACTGTACAAAGTAAACACAGTACTACGCGCCTTCCTACAGACGTGTATGGGGCAGTGGAGGACGGTCCTTCACTATCCAGGGTGTCGTCGGACCCTGGGGAGCGCGGAGCCTATAAGGATTGAGCGAGGCATATTCCAGGGCGATAGCCTCAGTCCTTTGTGGTTTTGCCTGGCTCTGAATCCTCTGAGTACTCTCTTGGAGAATTCAGGGCTAGGTTACCGGTTGAGGAGAGGTGGTCAGGTTATATCACACCTCCTTTACATGGATGACCTAAAACTCATTGCCCCCAACAAATCACATCTACTAGAGTTACTAAAGGTAACTAAAGCCTTTAGTGATTCCATTAGGATGGAATTTGGTGTGGACAAATGTGCGGTCATGCATGTAAAGCGAGGGAGGATTGTGGAATCTGAGGGTGTTGAGCTCTCGGATTCCATATACCTCAGATCGCTCTCCCCAACTGAAACCTACAAATACCTGGGCATGGCGGAGGCGTTAGGTATCAGAGAGGCCGACATGAGGCAGTCGGTGAGGGAGCGTTTCCTTGGCCGTCTGAAGAAAGTGCTGAAAAGCCTTTTGTCGGGCGGCAATAAGGTGCGCGCCTTCAACGGTTGGGTCATGCCGGTCTTGATGTATTCCTTCGGCATACTCAGGTGGACTCAGACTGAGCTTGACGCCCTGGACAGACAAGTTCGTGCGCTGCTGACCGCATATCGGATGCATCACCCGCGCTCCTCGGTGATGAGGCTGTACATCCCGCGGAAGTGTGGGGGAAGAGGCCTTTTGAATGCCAAAACCCTCCACAACCGCGAGGTGTGCAGTCTCAGGGAGTACTTTCTCCACGCCGAGACGGAGATGCACCGCGATGTGGTCGCAGTGGACAGGGGTCTGACGCCGCTCTCCTTGGCTAAAGAGAACTGGCGCATACCTGTGGTGCTCAGTACCAATGACCGCAGGGTTGTATGGCAAGGTAAGGAGCTTCACGGACGCTTTTATTGGGCCCTCCACGGGCCTGATGTTGACTTTGAAGCGTCCGTGGCCTGGCTGCGCTTTGGTGACCTCTTTGGGGAAACCGAAGGGCTTGTGTGTGCAATTATGGACGAGGTCATGATGACGAACAATTACAGAAAATACATAGTGAAGGATGGAACGGTAGACATATGTCGGGCATGTCGCCGTCCTGGAGAAACTATCCGTCACATTGTTTCTGGTTGTTCTCATCTAGCTAACGGCGAATACTTACACAGACATAACCAAGTGGCCAGGATTATCCACCAGCAACTTGCCTTGAAATACAATCTTGTGGAATCGGAGGTACCGTACTACAAGTATGTGCCCGACCCAGTTCTTGAAAATGGTCATATCACACTGTACTGGGATCGATCTATCATTACAGACAGGACTATTGTAGCCAATAAGCCTGACATAGTGGTGATAGATCGATCAGAGCGCCGTGCAATGATTGTTGATGTTGCTGTCCCGCATGACGAAAACCTCGTGAAAGCCGAGAAAGAGAAACTCACCAAGTATCTCGACTTAGCGCACGAGGTTGTCGCCATGTGGAATGTAGACTCAGCAATCATTGTACCGATAGTGATAACCGCTAATGGTCTTATAGCCAAGAGCCTCGACCAACATCTTTCGAGGCTCTCGTTGGGTAGCTGGGTCAAGGGCCAGATCCAGAAGGCTGTACTCCTGGACACGGCTCGCATCGTCAGGAGGTTCCTCTCTCTGGGGCCCTGACCGCCGGTTGCTTGGACCCTGTTCCCGAGACCGGTGGACCGCTATTTTTTATATTTTTAAATATTTTTTTTTATTTTTGTTTTATAATGAAATATTTAAAAATGTAAATAATATGAGTAAAAGTAAATAAAGATGATAATAATACAAAAGTAAGGAGTAAGGGACCATCGTAATCGGCATCTGCATCGTACGTATTCGACCCATCACACAATACAAGAATTTAAAAATTCATGGTCAACATAGTTGTAGATTTAGCGTTCACGTTTTAACGGGTTGCCGCTCGAAACAAATAGACTAGATAAAAATTTATATTTAATTTTTGTTAAGAAATATATCTATCGAAATTAATGCAATTAAAAACGGTGACTTAAAAATGTTACATATACATACATACAATAAAATTAAAACATAAGTGTCTCAACTGATTTTTTAGCCAAAATCTTTGATCAAAATCATTTTTTTAGGCTGGCATGAATGAAAGAACGAGACACACGGCCTCCGTTGTTACTATCTCTTTCGGCTCGGATTAGCCTCTGTGTAATGCGCAACAGGAAATATACTTTATCTACTTGTTATAAGGTTCATTTTCGTAAATACAAATTTGCCGAGTGATCAGTTCTGTTTGTATATTAAGTTCATGCTACTTCCATATTCTGTGGTCACGTGGTGTTTTTGAACTTTAAATAAAGTTTTGTTCTTGGCATGGAACTAGGAAAAATACTACTATATATATATATATATGTCTATGGTTCTTGGTTCTTGGCATAGTAGTGTTCGTGGTCTATGGCATAGACCTTGGTTTGTAGTTTGTACTTTGTTGACCGTTATTTTGATTTTTATTTTTTCATTAGTCTTGGGATTTTATTTCAATATGAGTAAATATTTTAATAGTACGAATAATGAGTAACATTACGAATAATGAATAAAAATGCGCCTAGGATGAGTTTTGTGTAATAAACAACAATAAAATTATTGTCTCGTCAAAAAAGTCAAAATTCTTAAACAAGGACAAAGGTGGTGTCGTCACCACTGTGATAAAAATAAACAAAATTACTATAACACCACGTACCAACTATTTCAAAACTTGTTTACTATTATTTTTTTTTTCTAAGTAGGTAGGTATATAACCTAAAAATGGATTCTGAAGCTGAAGACTATTATGAAATTACTTCACAATTAGATGCTAGAGAAATACTGAGATATTTGAATAATTTAGGTATACGTAATATAAGTGGTGAAGTTTTAAAATACTTCATAACAGGTAAGAAAATAAATTGACTATATTATTACTGCATGTTTATTGTTTATATAGTACTTAATGTAATCCTGTCATTGTATTCTCTGGAAATTTTCTAGTTTTAGAACACAATGTAGGTATTAACTTTAACAACACTAGTTAAATCACAAAAGTAACTTGTGCTGGGTACAGATAGGGTTGAAAAAGTGTAATTATAATATTTAAATTTTCTTTTCTTAAAGCAACTTTGAGAAATTGTTTTAGTGCCATGAGAAAGTTTTAATATTCCTCCTTATACCTAAGTTATAAAATCGAGTACCAGCCAACCCGTTATTTCAATTTGAAGATGAAAATTTTAATTTGGATGTTATAATTTTAGTCTAGGTAAAGTTTAACAGTTAATAAAATTTATTAACTAATTAAGATAATAAAGCATTTTGTTTCATATGTTACTGGGTATCTAACTAAACTGCCATACAATAAGTTGACTTCATAGTATTTTTATCTGTTATTCCAGACTTAAAAAAACTTATAAAGTATGACCTACAGCACAAAGATGACAATTTTAGTGCCAACACACAAACATCTGAAGTTGTAGGCCCAGAGAGGTTGTACAGTGCAAGCACATTCTCTTCTAGAACTAGATCCAGAGTACAATCTGCAGAGGTGAAATGCAATAGAGAGTGTGAGAGATTAAGAAAAGTTGCAAATGTTAGAACTGTTCATTCTGCACCAAATCTGTTTCAACAAAAATCTGATGACAAACCCACTCAGAGAGCTTGTTCTTGTGTCAGAATTGACAAAAAGCCAGATATTCAAAAAGAAATTCCAAAATCAACTGTCAGTAGTAGTTGTAAGTAACTCAAATTATTTATTTATTCAAATAGCTTCATTTTCACTATATCAAATGTTTCCTGCTTTACCATGTTGCTTTTAATTTATGAAAAATATGACAACAACTTGGATCCTTGAGATAAAATCCTGTACAAAAACATACAAACTAATCCTATTTATTAACCGACTTCAAAAAAGGAGGAGGTTATCAATTCATCTGAATCTTTTTTTTTTTCATGTATGTTCACCAATTACTCGAAGACGCCTGAACCGATTTGGAAAATTCTTTTTTGTTGGAAAGGCTATACTTCCAAGGTGGTCCCATTTCTATTTTATCGAAATCAGTTGAGCGGTTTTAAAAAATCAACAATAAATTTTATATTTTGTAGTGGTGTAGGAGCTTGAAGTCAGTTTTTTAACAATAATTTTTTATATTATAAACTGTCTAAAATTCATGAATCTGTTTGGCACATAATAATTAATTGTTTGTAAAACTCTTATTTCAGTAATCAAAGTTCCCAAACAAGTCACTAAAAGAAAAAGTGACCCTGTGTCTCTATACCATTACTACACATCGCTTTGGGCAAAGTACAAGCCTAACGTACCAGGGGAGAATGACTGGTCTGACTTGCGGTGGAATATTAGGCAGAAGATGGTGGGAAATGTGCCTCAGACCACCAATAAGGTTGGTTATTTTTAACATTTCTACAGATAATTTTGAACATTTTTAATCGACCTCAAAAAAGGAGGAGCTTCTCAATCCGTTGGAATCCTTTTTTATGTATGTTCACCGATTTTTCGAAGGTGCTTGAACCCATTTGGAAAATTCTTTTTTTGTTTGAAAGAGTAGTCCCATTTAAATTTTATCGAAATTGGTCCAGAGGTTTTTAAAAAATCAACAATATATTATAATTATGTGGTGCAGGCAGTTTTTTAAAAATAATTTTGTATATTAAATTATTTAAAAAGTACGTACTTAACAAAACTTTATCAAACACAAAAAATACGTATAGGAAATAGCATAAGAAAAAAACATGAATTTTTGGTAAAAGCATCACATTTCTTAGGCTTAGCTTTGGTAAAAGAATGGTGGTTTATAATGTGATGAAATCAAAATTAGGAGATCCATGGCTGATGGGAGTATAAGTACTACTGTAGGAAACTAACAAAGCTCATTGAGTTGTGAACCTGAAGTGGCAATGGGCCATCTAGTTCTTGTTTGGGTCTACTGGAATCTCACATTAGAAATCTGTGCTACATAAATGTGTCATACATGTGACACAGTCTATTGGTTAGGTAACAAAATTGTTGAAATTGGGAAAGTTGTGCACCCCACTTTAAATCACTAAAGATTTTAACCCTGCCCTGCATTTACATATTAGAAGCATCCAAATTCGTCAGAAAACAACCACAAAACTTCACAAAACTACAAGACGTACCACGACGCTATGAACTTCGGCCAGCACGTAAGCATAATATGCATAAACCAAGCTCCATCCTAAAGATCCATAGTACCGGCCCCAACCCGATGTGCGTAAAAATATATAATAATATCCCAAACCACATAAAAGAAATGAGGAGTGATACAGCGTTTATCAATTCATTAAAAATGTTTCTGATAGAAAGAGCGTATTATAAAATAAAAGATTATTTTTGAAGAAAAATAATGGTGTCCGTCTCTCTACTTAAACTAGTAATTGCTGTGCCCCAACAGGGTTCCAATGTAAATATTATATATTGTAAGTTGGAATGCAAGGAATAAATGAAAATGAAAAAAAATGAAAATAAATTAGTCTTGTGTAGTACATTTACTGAGTAATATTAAGAATGAATTCCTAACACTGAACGAGAATGAACTATTCCATATGCTTTATAGTAAATCATTCTTTTAGTAGGGAGTTCCTTGTAGATCTATTATTTTAATCTGTGATTATATTGCTTTGCTCAGAACTACTGTACTAACTACTTATAGTACTAAGTCTTTTGAATGTACTACGGACTGTACGAAGTTCCTTTTGTGATTGAGCAAGAACAAGCAAGTCAAAGAATATGATTATACAAGCTGATGCCCGCGACTTCGTCCGCATGGATTTAGTTTTTGAAATCCCTCGGGAACTCTTTGATTTTCCGGAATAAAAAGTAGCCTATGTCACTCTCCAGATCCTCAGCTATAACCATGCAAAAAATCACGTCGATCCATAGCCCTGTTGTGGCGTGATTGAAGGACAAACCAACAAACAAACACACTTTCACATTTATAATATTAGTAAGGATTACAACATATAGGTATAGGTAATATTGTTTGATAAATGAATTATATTTTATTGTAATAAAACCATGTTTTGTCAAATGGATAGGATTTTCTTACACAATCACACCTCTGTTGTCTTGATGTGAGTAAAGGCTTGTAGCTAATTACATACGTCATCTTTATTTTTCAGGCTACAGATATGCAAGAAAAACATGCAATAAAAAAGAAGAAAACTCCTACCACAGCATGACATTTAGTAATTTATTATTTTGCTAATAGAAATAATTTAATGTTGACATCTACATGTATCTACATGCTACTTTTATCAATTATTTTGTATATTCTGAATATGATTTTGACAAGGACATAAGGGTTCTGATGAAGAGCTATTATAGATAGAAGAGAAGCCTTGCCCCAAAACAGCATTTGTGATAGTTGTAATATTAACAGTTTATAATATTTTTTTAAGTTTTTGTAATAATAAAACAAAATCGTTAAAGTAATAATCATCTATTTTATTTCCATTAATGGTTATAATTAAACTTGGCTAAGTTTAAATTTCGCTTGTTGTTGCATTGTGTTTGAATGCAAATGTGTTAATATCCTTTCTTCAATCCTTTCTGCGGCAGCTTGGGTTAGAATCAAGGTATCATGCTTCAACATCGAGTATACATTTAGACCATAAACTGGCATTATATTTACATGTGGGAGATTATCTGTTGCCACTGTTATATTTCGTGGGGCATAATCAGAGCTGAAACAAAAATATTTTGTGTTAAAAGAAAATTAATTCTCACATTTTTAAAACTACTTTAGTGTAATATTCTATGCAGAAAATGAATAAGGTATTTGTGAATCTCTACTGAAATTGTGTTTTGTGCAGTCCTAGCCTATCTTTATGGTCACTCAAAACACAGTGCAAGTTCCACTGACTGTTTAATGTGGCAGAAGCAAGCAATGCTGCCATCCCTCTGTGCTCCACTGTTCCAGAGATAGGTACCAAGTGAGTGTGCATCAGAATGTGAATTTGTTCAGAGCAGACAAAGATTTGTGGCGACTCTTTTGTGATAGGTGCTTGACAGTTGACAAATAAAATTTGCTGATTTGATACTATGAAGTGAGTACTTACTCATCCACTAATAATACAGAGGGACCCCAATTTCTATTCTCTATAAGATCAATAAAATATTCAGAATCCTCTGTTGGCAATTCTAAATCTTTAACAACGTGCAGGTCATCTTGAGCAAATTTCGCAGACAAAGTTGATGTTAGACCATGTACCCTCATATGGAATGGCAGCATAAAGAAATGAGTCTTTCCAGACCGAGGTCCATGTACTACGCCACCACCTCGCCAAAGTGGAGATCTGATGGAACCATGTCTAGCACGACCCAAGCCTTTCTGAGGCCAGGGTTTTCTTCCACCACCCCTAACTTCGGCTCTTGTTTTCGTATGCGCCCATGATACCCAACGGTATTTTTTTTGCCATTCCACATTACGATGTATAAGATCTATTCGCGGAACTGTAGCGTACACCAAAGGATGTAGTTCGAAAAGTCCAAGCTTTTTCTCTTCTATCGAATCCAAGTTCTCAATCCACACTTCACGCGGCTTCGTATACTGGGGAGGGAACTTCCAGTCCTTTTTGGTTACGCTCAAATCTCTGTTGGTAAGGGAGACTGCATTTGTTGCCGAAGAACATAGTCGAATTTGTGTAACAGCATTGATATTAAGTTTTTTAAATACATTTATTAGCGCTGAACTCATTTTAGATGTTAACATTAATATTTCTTGGCATTCGCTACACGTACAATTAATAAAAAGTACCTATTTCATTAGTGCTAAAATACCAAAACAACCAGCATAGACCACGAACACTAGGATATAGACGTCAAACTCCATAGAGCCTAAAATAGAATCTTAACAGGATTCTAGTGTGAGTGTTCCTTCACTATGGTACATCTATACATTTTCAATCTTGCATCTCACTCTCTCGTGATTTAACGACTCTATCCATTCATGTTTAATGCAAATTTCATTGATAACCCAGCATGTCCTGCTCTAACACGATGTATAGCAATAGCGGAACTCGATGCTTATTGGTCCATCGCTTAAGCAGAATTACGTCATAGCGGAACCGGAAGCGGTTACTTTTTATTTTAGTTAGGGATGGGATTGGCCCATCGGAGTGAACCGTAACCTTATAATTATAGTGATGTACTTATCGGTTTTCGAGTACCGGTTTTTTTAATATTTACCGATTTTCTTCCTTACTAAATTCTAATTTAAAAAAGGTTGTGAAATAAAAGAAATTTTAACTTTGAATAGCTGATTTATTCATTTTCATTTCTTAAACTACCACCGGTTCTGAATGTAGTTTACTTTTGAGAAGAATCCGGTAAGAAACTCAACAGTTACTCTTTTAAAATATTGTCTGGTACATTATATTAATTTATGACCATCGCAGAGTTCCATTTAAACGCGGAATAAATTGGACTTCGCTTTTAAATAATATTTATAGGTATATAGATAGGTTTTCCAGATGTTTAATTTAAATAACCTATAATAAAAATGATGATCTACTATTGACAGTCATCGCGATCGTGATATTTTTGGAAAGGCGGTAGTGCTTCCAGTTCTATCAACTGTAACGATCACAATCCATACTATACTAAATGCATTTTTTTTAATCAAGACAACCCTATTGCCTACAATGTCTTTTGCTGAGCAGTTTTTCGTAATGAAAATCTGTCTAAACGTCAAATTTATTCGTTGATTAAATTTCCCTTGGCGATTGATAAGTGGGTCTTAAATTTACTTAAATAATAGCTCTAAACATCATTAAAAAATACGATAAGTTAGATAAGTAAAAATCTGTTGTTTGAATTAAAAAATCAGCATATTTAAGAACATGAATAGGCATGATGACAGTTGTGAAGAATCAATGAAATTATGAATATATCTATGAAAATAGGATTCATGGAATATAAAAAATTTATTTATTTATCTATTTTGTCCGAGATTGATATTTATTTTGATAAAATAAAACTATAAAATACAGCAATCCGCCATATTGAATTGTGTTCAATTCAGATCAGAGCGAAAGGTATGTCACATATTATCTTGAAATTTTGACAAACTACAATGACAAAACATATTTTATCTATTTTGCTGAAATAAGATTATCTTTATTCTTTCGAAATAGATATTTCCGAACACCATCCAACAGTTTTTCAATCAGTCATCATGCCTTTTGCAAAGTACTCGTAAAAGTTTTCTCTAAATCTTTTTTACAACTAGATTACAATGCATCATACAATATAGCACAACTAAATTACAATTTAACATATCACACGTAGTAATTATTAATGAAAAAATCATGAAATAAATTTCCGTTGTGGCTCTTGCACCAATTAAATAAAAAAGATTGCCTACTATTTATTGATTCAATTGATGAAAACTGTGATCAATAAAATTCATTCTCATTGATGATCGCAAGAGAAAACTGAGAAAATACTAATATAACATTTAAAAAAACATCTTAATATTATATTAGTTTCACTTTCACTTAAATTCAATAAGTAATTTAAATATATTTATATTTAAGTAATAAATTAATAAGGTATGTATTTGACAAAAATGTATGTTCTCACCATTGATTTAGTTCTTATATTATTATAGGTTACAGACAATATGAAGCGATTATATTTAAAAGCTAGATCATATAAGTTGTGTAGATAAGTTTACAACTTTATCTAGATATTATTATTCATAGGTGGTTATGAGTGAGAAAAAATACTAAACAGACATAATTTAATTTCATGAAAGTATTACACAAGCTATTGTTTATTTAATAATTTTAATTATTATTAGTAAAACAATTGATTTCATAGAAACGTTTGATAAAATAATAATTTGATTAAACGGTTTTTGTTTAACGATAGTTCACCAAATAGGTAGGTACGGCGTATATTTTCTTCAAATGTATATTCAAAACCTACTCTTCATTCATTATTATATTATCTACAAGTTTTAACCAAACTATTTAATGTTAATTATCTTTATACACCCCTACGATAACATGATTAAAAATTGGAAACTACTATAAAATTTTATTGTAGTAGGTATTCATAATGAATAACACCCAGTTGAAGTCTGTCTGGCTGTCTGATACTCCGTTGTCTAAAACCACTGAATCGATTTCAATAAAATATGCCAAGGATTTATTTCTAATGCTTATTTATGTTAGTAATTTTTTAATAAATTAATGTTAAAGTAATGACTAGTTTTGGTGACAGCGCCATCTATCGACAAAATTGTAAAGTTTTGCTTAAAAATGTATGCAATTAAAAAGTGTAATAATTTGTCCCCGGGACAAAACAGGACTAAAACATTGACTTTGATATCCTGAAAAACAGTAGGGTTAGCGCGCCATAGGGGATGAACATTTTTGTCGACGTAGGTAACCCATAATTTTGTCAAATCTGTACTGATTTTGAGAAACCTTTGAAAAAGCTGGGTCAAGTAGTGTTATTATCTAAACATAACAAAAACAAATATTATGTTGATACAGAGAACACAATACTTCTTACACAGTGAAAATAAATGAGATGAGCACAGAAATGCAAACATCAAATCACAAACAGTGATTATAATTTAATATAAGAAATTCTTTTTAAATAACCGACTCAAACTCTCGCGCCACTATACAAAGTATATTATTTATTGCTGATATTTTAAAAACCACTCGACCGATTTTGATAAAATTTATATGGGACCACCTGGGAAGTATACCCTTTGAAACAATAAAAGAATTTTTCAAATTGGTTCAGGTGTCTTCATACATAAAATATTCTCTACATACATAAAAAAACAATAAAAAAAGATTCTGACGAATTGAGAACCTTCTCCTTTTTTGAAGTCGGTTACTAAAAAGAAAATTAATGTTTCTTACTTTCACCTATTTTAGGTTACAACAATGTTAACTACTTTGACGTCGCACTGATCAATAACTACCACCTTTGGTAACTTTGGTTGCAATCAAATTTTCCATTTCCTTGAATCTACATTGTGAATTCGTCTATTAAAATTAATGCACCATTGTCTAACAATCCAAACGCCTTCAAAAAACAGATTTTTGTTCACGACAAGTCATACCAAGATGTATCGAGATTGTCAAATTGTTTAATAATATCTGTACATATGTAAACTTTACAGAGTTTTGGCAAGGTCTGTTCGATAATATACATATAGTGCCATACTAAAGCCGACAGATTACCTGATGGATAATACAATTTTATCTTACTATCATCATATTATTTAATTGATATTAAAGAATGAAATGATTCAATTTCATTGGATAACAGTGCATTTTTACAATGTTGACATTGCACACAATCTAGTCTGGGAAATAAATAACGCCAAACTACACCAGTAATGTATGACACAGCATAGGTTTGGAAAGTATTTTCGGATGGAATACTTTCTTCAATGAAAATAACGTTTTGAGCATCCGAACTATGGAGAATATCATTGATATTTCGATTTCGCTTGATAATTACATTTTTTAGAGTTCCCTACATTTTATCATCACCAGGGGTGCAATTTGCATATAAAGATTTACCAGTAGATATCTCATTAATGAGCAATTTCTTATACAAGGCAACAAATTGTTGACAGTCTGGATGTGTGCTACATCCACCCTGTCCTCGAATCTGTCCAAAAAAGATTTCCAGGGGATCCTGGTTTAAACGCTTCAAACTCAAATATTATGTTGATACAGAGAACACAATACTTCTTACACAGTGAAAATAAATGAGATGCACACAGAAATGCAAACATCAAATCACAAACAGTGATTATAATTTAATATAAGAAATTCTTTTTAAATAACCGACTCAAACTCTCGCGCCACTATACAAAGTATATTATTTATTGTTGATATTTTAAAAACTGCTCGACCGATTTTGATAAAATTTATATGGGACCACCTGGGAAGTTGACAGTCTGGATATGTGCTACATCCACCCTGTCCTCGAATCTGTTCAAAAAGTTTTCCAGGGGATCCTGGTTTAAACGCCCGGAATCAATCTTAGTTCCGACCAAAGGTGTTTAATGGTTTTAATGTCATGAATAAAGTTACGTAACGACAGTGGCTTACATTCTCTTGAGTCTGAAGCATCAAATTTCATTGATTCTAGCTTCTTCAAGGCTTCGTTCCAAAACTCTAAGTGGACTGAATTTAAAGACAAAGCATTACGTAAATTAACACTTGAATGACCAGAACAATTCAAGCTGTCAAACAAATCATTAATGAACAAAAAGATCTCGGCAGTGAAATAGCCATTATCAATGTTCACAAATGGTACACTATAATTATGAACTATTTGAAGATGTTCATATGTCTTCTTCTTCTTTTACTCCTGGGAATTTTCTCCGCAAGTAGGCGTGTCCGCCCGTTTTGCGTATGTTCATATGTCTTCATCTGGTTGTGTAAAACTCCCGAAACCGCCCTGCTGAAAACTTGCGCAGCATACACAACCTGAAAAATTCAAATTGCTAGTCATTTTTACAGAATAAATGTGATATACCTACTTCTTTATTTTGAATCTAGAGCCAAAATACCAAGTTTCATACACATAACTTGAAAAACAACTTGAATATGAAGGACTATCACTATGATACAAACATTCAACCCCTATAATCCCTTTAGGGCTTGAATTTTAAGAAACTGTGAAAGATTTACTTCTTTGTTTTTAATTGAAAGCCCAAATACAAAGTTTCATAGATAGAACTTAAAAACTGATGGACTTTCATACAAATTTCCATTCCCTATTTAACCCCTTTGGGGGTAGATTTTACAAAATCTATGAAACACGTACTTTTTTATTTTTAATGTAAAGCCCAAATACCGAGTTTCATGAGTATTACTTGAAAAATGACGGACTTTCATATACACTTTAACCCCCCCATTTAACCCCCTTGGGGGTGGAATTTCAAAAGATCCTTTTTAGTGCTCACCTACGTCATAAAATGAACCTACTGTCAAAATTTCAAGTTTCTAACTTCAGTGGGTTTGGCTGTGCGTTGATAGATCAGTCAGTCATTCAGTAAGGCAGGAAAAGTCTTTTTATAAGTACTTATAGCTGATGTATTAATATGTACTTATTATAAAATTTAAATAGCTGCCTCGTTGGTCCAGTGGGTAACTAAGTATGACCAGGTCCTGGGCTCGATTCCTGGGTCAGGCCAAAAAAAATGTATTGGATTTTTCTGTCAAGAAATTCTTATAGTAGGTACTAGCCTGGAGGAAGAAAGTTGGCGGTGAGTCACCCCGTGCCTCAGAGAGAACGTAAAGCTGTCGATCCTGCACCTGGTCTCTCTCTGGTTGTTTCAGGCTTTCCATCCCATTGGACTAAGACTATGAGAGTGAGGGAATAGAGAGTGTGACTGTTTTTGTGCACACACTTGTACTATAATATCTCCTGCGTATATAGCTACTCTCTGAGCGAGGTTGGCCACCGTGACTGGATTCAGTCGGGAGGATATTATTATTATATTTTATAAAGTGTACACTTACCTTCATCTTGTCATAAGAAGGTTTTATGTGTTTGTGGGTAAGTTTGGTTAGACTTGGCAACACCATGGATCCCATCAATAGCATACAGCTTCTCAACGTAATCCCACTGAGCTCGCTTGTTGCCGATGAGCAGATCCTTTTTCTGAAAATTGTTTCAAAAACATTTCAGTAAGTGGGGTGCATCATACATGTGATAAATTTTCTTATTATTGATTTCATAATGAATAATGTGAGGATCATTATGACCAGTTCTAAGTAAATTTTCACATGTCTCAGATATTAACGAATTTATTGCAGCAACATTGGCAGAGCCTTGATCAGACACAGTTACTCTCAAAACAAACCCAGTTTTAAGAACTTCAGCAATAATCTCTTTAAGTATCGTTTTTAGAGACATGGTTTTAATACCATCACAAACAAAATAAAATGCAATGGGTATTTTCCAAGATAAAAATATTCCACACAGCATGAAAACTAAAGCTTTGTCAGCAACATTATGAGTGTGTTGACCACACTCGAAACCTTAAATAACACCAGTATGGAAATAGAAAAACAAGTTTTTATTAATGGCCATTTCATCAAAGAGTAACGTACATTGCAAGCCCATAGTATTTTTGGTCTTCACAACATCTGCCAAATGTTGGAATATAAAATCAATACCTGGTCTTAGTGGTTAATATGGAAAATATTAATATTGGTTAATATAGAAGATATGGTAGATTTAGCTGGTAATTTAACATTACACTTCTGCAAAAATCTATAACATTTTGGACTTAATTTATACAGTGAGAGTGCAAAAAGTATGTGTATCTCACTGCTTTAGACTGCACCTGACAATCTCAACTGTGAATCTACTAATAATTTGCCAAAGTTACTTAAAAGTGGATACTTTTTAATAAACATTTTATATTTACTTATAATGAAATGACTGAAACTTTGATTTCAATTTTTTATATTTAATAGTTACTTAATGATTTCAGCTTTGGGGTGGTCTGATCCAGACAAGATGTCTCATTGAAAGGCATGGTTTTTGATGGAATGGGACTCTATTGCGAGTTACAAGATGTAATTGGGATACCATCAGTGGGACTCAGTAGTAAGTTACAAGATGTACTGAGGATATCATCATCAATGAGCATAGCATTGCATGAGTTTGGGCTTGGCTGGGAGTTCTGAATGATATTTATTGTTGAGGGAAGTTCTACATAATTCTCTTCTTCTTCTTTATCAACTGATAGACGTCCACTGCTGGACAAAGGTCTCTTGCATGGACTTCCACAGGCCTCGGTCGTGCGCCGCCTGAATCCAGCGGCTCCCTGCGACTCGTTTGATGTCGTCGGCCCACCTGGTGGGAGTCTGCCAACACTGCTCTTCTCGGTACGGGGTCGCCACTCCCGCACCTTGGGACCCCAACGACGATTGATACATTAGTAGAAGTCAAAACCGAAGAGCAAGATGAATCTTCATGTGTAACTTGGTCTATATGCCTAGACGCAATTGGGATATGGCTGGTAACTTTAACATCGAGAGGTCCCTTGGGAACAAGCGAAGATATCTCAAGATATTTAAGATTTGACGATAGATTATGAAGTGATTTTTCATTAGAAGGTGGATTAAGGAAGGAATTGCATCTAAAGTTAATCTTAAATTATTATTAATGTTCTCTGGTTTGAAATGACTACAACAAATTCTAATATTTTCTCATTTAGAAGTTCCGGGACCAACCAACCATACATAACCAACCATACATACCTTCCATCTGTCGAGACAATTAAACGGTATTCTATGTAAATTTACTTTGCTATAACACATGAACGCATCCTGGTTCCTGGATGAAAAAGTTTACCACTCGCACTGAACTTGAAGGCACATTTTATTTGCACAAAATAACCTGTGATAAAGGCACAGCACAAATCAGACCATTTAACTATCTAGATGAAACACAATAATTATTGATTAAGGAACTTAAAATTGAGAATAGAAATAGGGGATAGTATAGGTAATAAAAGTTTATCCTGATAAAATTTAACACCGATCCGCCGCCGCCATTTGTCGAGAATTTTCGTTTTAGAAAAGAATAGGTAAGTACTTAGGGCAAAAAAATTGGAAATACCGGGAAGAACCTACAAAACGGAATCGGATAATAGTATTATTTTCGTTCATTAATCATAACTTTTACGATAGTGAAAGTAAAGAAAATATTAAGCTTTGTCAATAGTTAACTTGAGATTTCTTTTGTTAAAAACTACATTATTTTATACACACCTTAAGTAAGAAATTAATTCCTATTTTTATACAGTAAATTTTAATATTAGAAACTTAAAGATTTAAAGCCACGGATAATTTTAAACTTAGCACCGGAAATGTTACGTAGGCAGGAAATGACGATAGATGCGAACTTTTGGTAGTGTGAAATAGAGCGAGAGCGCTTGGCACCACTATGAGTATGATAGGGACAGAAAAACTCGATAAATAGTTACTATTGTTATTCTAAAGTGAGACGGGGGTACCAGCAATCGTAAATAACCTCAAAATGTCAATGTCAAATCGATAAAGACACAGACTATTGTTTTAGTGTAGATATTTTGGGTATGTTCCGTTATACACTGCGAGCACTGCAAAGTGCTCTCACTGGTAAAAAAATTCGATCCGTTATGGACTGCCAGTAAACTGCCGCAGTACCCTTGGGCCTTGGGAAATATTTATAACGTCATAAATCGCCGCTATTTTTGTACTGTGACTTCTGTGAGCACTGGCGCTTTCGAGTGTTGCTCTCAGTAGTTCAACTTTGTACAGTACGTGATCAAAAACATACCTACCTAACAGCACCTAGAGATTTGAAAAAATAAAGGGGATGATAGTGTAGTGGACTGCGTTTCGTTTTAAACAGTAACCAGTAGGTACAGCAAACTAAAAAGGAACGGCTTCACAGTATACTACTGGATATACGAAAGTCCATAATTTTTCAAGTTAATAATTAATGATTAAATGAGCTTACCTGTAAGTGAAATTCAATCATAATTATACGAGATGCCTTGTCCGAAGAGATTAGCTGAAATAAAATGTTATTTTATTATAAATATTGTAGTAACACTTGTCAGTTACTACCACGAACACTGTTTTTAGGGTAGATTTCTTTTTTTTTTTTTTTTGTGGGTAGTTATTACCTACATTTCTTCGTGGGTACCACAGAGTACTATTTATATGTGGGACTCAGTTGTTTAGCCTCATTTATTTTAGAGTTAATCGTATTTTCGGAACAACATTAGGGATTTCCAGGGGGGGAGGGAGCTAATCTCTTCGGACAAGGCATCTCGTATAATTATAATTGAATTTCACTTACAGGTAAGCTCATTTAATCATTAATTATACTCATGCCTTGTCCTCTAGATTAGCTGAAATAAAATGTTATTTTATTATAAATATTGTAGACTTTTAGAGCATGTTCCGAAAATACTGAGGTAATGACTTGTTTACCAGAGTTACAATTTATGTTTACATAACATTTGTAATCTCAATGATATATAATATATATGTTACAGTAAAACGTAAACATAATATTATTATTAATTTATAGCTATTTTTTCCTTTCGATGAACCCTTACTTATCATTAATAATAATACAAAACTGAAAAATTAATCATTAAAGTTTCAGATTAAATTTTTATATAATCATCACATTTATTTTATTGCATAATATTTTAATTATTCTATTGTTCTGGCCATAGAAGTATTGTCCTGATTAAAAATATTTTTACTATAACATTTCCAAAAAGTATTCGAGTCATGACTCTAGCCAGCAGTATTGCCAATAGGATCTATATTGAAACCTAAACTTGGCTTTTGAAGTTACAGCATGTCTGGTACTGTGACCAGAAAATATGGAGACATCTATGCCGCTACCTTTTAGCGTGTTTTTAACCCAGCAACTTAATGTTTGTGTTGAAACTGGTTTAAAAGGTTTCTTGTAACTGATAAATAAATAGTCTTGGCTACGCCGTACACAAGTTTCACTTAAATAAGCTTTAAGTGTCTGTGCTGGGTACATAGCTGGTTTTTCAGTTAAGAAAGGTATGATGAGGACGAGTTGATTTGAGCCTGGTCTAGAGTTTTTGATCAAATCAGGAATTTTGATGATTATTTCTAAAGAGGCTAGAAGGCTTTTTCTATATTTTTTACGTTAATTTTCGAAAATGTTTGATTTTTGAGTGTTGTTAGAGCTAACAATGTAATACATTTCATTGAAAGTTGGTCCAACGATAAACCCTCATTAATGATGATAATTGGTCAAATGATCTAGAACACAAGCTGTATCCCATGTAAGTTCATATCTCGGAAGAGGGGGTTTTAGTCCAAAGATTCCCTTAAATAATCTTAAAACTCTCGTCTTTAGAAATATTTGAGCCCAGTACTAAAGATAATGTGGCTCTATGAGTATTTAAAGTTCCATACTGAGCTCCACTCTTGAAAAGCAATGTTAGCAAATTTAAGATATCTGGTACTGGTGGTCTAATACGTCTATCGAATAGGGGAACAATGTGTAAACCCCTTTTTTCAAGCAAATGTCGTACTATTGGAACTTCTGCCAGGGATGCCAGCATTATGTCTAACGATGCTGGTGAGAAGTCTCTTCGTAATAACCGCCGTATAATATCTCGGCAAGGTAAGTTGCAATTGTATATCGCGTTTTCTTAAAAAGAGAAATTTTAATATTTTCATGTGGGTTTAGAATTATCATGTCAGAAATTAAAAGTGATTGAAAAAGGGGGTACCAAGGTTTCGTCGGCTACCTAGGTAGGTTCTACTTTAATTCTTGTTTCTGTCAAAAATAATTTTTTGAAGTGTTTTAAATGTGATTTAAAATGGAGGAAACACATAAAAATAGAAGTTAGTTCATCTGATAGTAAAAGCATTTATTGCGAAAGCATCGGGAAACAAATCTTTCGCATTTTTTATTGACGTGAGTTGTAAAAAGATCGATTTGAAGTTGGCCAAAAAGATTGGCAATTCAAGTGAATGCTGGATCGCTGAGTTCCCATTCAATGTCTGCGTGAGTACGTCTTGATTCAGCGTCAGCAACGGTATTTTCAGAGGAGCGAATATAATATGCGTATATAAAAATACTTCGCGATTCACACCATTGCCAAATATTCCTAGACACCTCTGTTAAGTGAGGGTATTGGACACCACCCATACGGTTAATATAACTGCTGGCGGTGGTATTATCGATTCATAGAAGAATCTGACAGTGATGACGTTTAGCAGGAAAAAACTGCAAGTAGTTCTAGTTATTTAAATATGTTGGGTCGCTTCCCACTCGAACCACTGTCCGCCTGTGGATTCTGACCCACACGCTGTACCCCATCCCGATGTTGAGGCGTCAGATTATATGTACCTATCTCTGTTTTATAATAGTCACTTCTAATTTTGCGCATAGAACTATTAATGTTATTCAGCCACCAAGCAAAATCTTCGTTTAGCGAATCTGGGATATACATTGTACGATTATAATCCCTGTGACTTAGTAAATTAAGATATTTGCATCGTTCAAAAGCTTTCGCGTATGGCCAGCCATACTCTATGGCATTACAGGCAGGAATTAATAAACCTATCAATTTTGCAATGTTTGATTAAGACTATTTTGTATTAGTTTTATTCCTAATCTATACTAATTTTTTCCCGAATCTTGGGTCTCTTATCATTAGGTAAATAAACTTTTAAATCATGAGAATCGATTATAAACAAGGAATTTGCGAGAGAGGGATGGTGAAAGATTACTTTTATCGAAATTCACTATAAAGCCTAATGCTGTCAGAAGTTTAATAGTCATATTGATATTTTCATTACATTCAATAGAAGATCTACCGATAGATAAAATATCATCAAGCTAATATATTATTAGACATGAAACCTAGACCTAGTCGCAATTCCTAGTTCCATGCATGAAACCAGCTTGACTCAACAGTTTAATGACGGGTTTCATTATTTATGTAAATATGTATGGCACTGTATTTAATCCGAAAGGTAGGACATTAAATTCATATATTTTTCCATTGGATGAAAAACTTAGGCATTTTCAAGAATCCGGATGAATTTTAATAAAAAATAGGCATCAAGTGTAGCCATAAATGAATTTTAGTTATTAATTTTATAGGTGTGCGTATATCTTTCAATTTAAATGTTGTATGTGATATGTGTAAGTATATGTTTATTGAGATTTTTTAAATTTAATATAAAACGATTTTTATCGTTAGACTGCTATTAGGAATTTATGCTCGATAAGTATTGATCAGCGCACGAGTAGTAGCACGCCAATCGTAAGGAGTTACTTTATTGCCATGTGATAAACTGCCCATTTCTTCAGCGGTATATTCAGAAAAACGATGGGAGGAATTTGCGGAATAACTTTACGTGAAAATGTTAACTAATAACCCCGAAACCAAGAAATAATCGTTTGATCATTTGTGATTAAGGCCCATTTTTTGGGCAAATAATGAAAGTCGACCGGCATATTTTGCCTTATCTTGTCGCGACGTGGATTTCTGTACTGCTGCTGCTGTTGCCGCGACCTTCTCGATGAGTAGTCGGGCTTCCGCGCTGGAGCAGGCGGGTGGCTCCTCGTTTGGGCCGGCTGCCTGCGCGCCGGCGGTGGAGCTTTGTAGTTTAAAACTTTTGAAGTCGATGGTTGAGGTTGTATCGTTTTTCTTACTACTGATCTGTTACTCTTGTCCTGACCCTTTATTATATCAAATTTTGATCTTGAGTCAGCTTTTGCTGTTTTTATGGTATCTGCTACGTTTTCACCAAAAATGTAGGTATTTATCAATCTTTATTTGAATAAGGTGGTCATTCACCTCTGTTTTGAGCACAAAGTACATTATACAGACCATAGGTACGATGAAATGAAATATTTCCCTCATATAGAATCCGAGTATTGTATATTACAGAGCATACGAATGCCTTCCATTATTTCCTTTGTCATTTTTCTGTCTGCATTCTATAGTTGAGTGTCTGCGACCAAGAGAATATAACCACTATCTACGATACGAGCGAGGCCAGAAATTACAGAAGATATATGTTTCTGTCTGGCTTCCATGCCCTTCTTTCGTTTTAATACAAACTTGGGCAAGACTTTAGTTCCATGTTTAATAAAGGAGCATTAACGCGTTCGCTGTAAGCAGGAACCATATATTTTTTGTTCTGGAACAAATCTTTTCGGACCTCTTTGTCAAGGCCATTTAGTAGGTAGCACAAACATATAAAGTTTAGTAGCAATATGATTTAATCGATCGGCCAACTCCTTGTAAATTTCCAGCCCGAATTGTGAAGCGGGTGTTTTTTCTTTATCTCCAGTGGGAACCTCCGTAGGTATCTCTGGTGTATATCATGAATACCTCGCCCAAAGGTGGGTAGTTTGATTATAATTCCATTGAGTGGAATTAACATAATTCCTGTGAATTGGTCGTTAATGTAAGGTACGTGAAAGACTCCGTTGAGTAATTCGATGCACACAATATAATAATTCCATTGAATGGAATTTACATACAAAGATTTTATGATGAAATTCCTGTGAATTGATTGTACTTTGTTAATGTAAGGTACGTGAAAGACTCCGTTGAGTAATTCGATGTACATAATATAATAATTCCATTGAATGGAATTTACATACAAAGTTTTTATGATGCAATTCCTGTGAATTGATTGTACTTTGTTAATGTAAGGTACGTGAAAGACTCCGTTGAGTAATTCGATGTACATAATATAATAATTCTATTGAATGGAATTTACATACAAAGTTTTTATGATGCAATTCCTGTGAATTGATCGTACTTTGTTAATGTAAGGTACGTGAAAGACTCCGTTGAGTAATTCGATGTACATAATATAATAATTCCATTGAGTGGAATTTACATACAAAGTTTTTTATGATGCAATTCCTGTGAATTGATCGTACTTTGTTAATGTAAGGTACGTGAAAGACTCCGTTGAGTAATTCGATGTACATTTCAAGTCCAGTAGATGATGAAAATGAGCTCGTAGACTCTTCACTTCTACGTGCCCGCTGTAATTTAATTTCTTATTATACTTGAATATTATTTATAAAAACTTGAATATTAATTAAGAACTATCTGAATATTTAAATATTTGAATGATACAGTGTTACGTGGCAGAGCACTAAAAAGCGAATGAGGCTAAACAACTGAGTCCCACATATAAATAGTACTCTGTGGTACCCACGAAGAAATGTAGGTAATAACTACCCACAAAAAAAAAAAAGAAAAAGAAATCTACCCTAAAAACAGTGTTCGTGGTAGTAACTGACAAGTGTTACTACAATATTTATAATAAAATAACATTTTATTTCAGCTAATCTAGAGGACAAGGCATGAGTATAATTATCGGATCTACGTGATTCTTTGATGGGTATGGTTGCGGACCTAGAGATACAGGTTACTTTTATCCCAATAAAATCAGAAGTTCCCACGGGATTTTCAAAGAACCTAATTCCACGCGGACGAAGTCGCGGGAGCAACAGCTAGTACTATGTAAAAATTAAGATCACTTGGAGATTCATACTAGGTATCTCTAGTCTAAAATTCTAGACGAACTATATTATGTTTACCATATTTTAGTGGCGTTTAGTACTATAAGTAAGGTAATCTATATCCATACATAAATATAATAAAACAGAAACGAAACCAATTCTGTACCTACATGAAATAGATTCAAAAAAGGGTTTTTGCTTCTAATTGTGTTCAAGATACAGATATCAAAACAGAAGCTTTTATGTCTGTTTGTCTGTCTGTTTTTTTGTCCTTCTTTCACGTAAAAACTACCGCACAGATTTCTACAAAATTTTATACCGTGGTAGCTTATTACTCGGGTCAACATCTAGGCTACTTTTTATCCCGGAAAATCATGGAGTTCCCGAGGGACTTTAAAAACTAAATCCACGCGGACAAAGTCGCGGGCACCAGCAAACTTAGTACCTACCTGTACTACGTAGTAGGTACTATTCTGTGCCTGTACCTACTTATAGCTACTAATTATTATAGGTTTTAATTATTACATTTTTTACTTTCTGCGAGATCAAATCAGAAATGAGGAAATCCGCGGTAGGAGAATCAAAGTCACCGACATAGCTCAGCGAGTCACGAAAATGAAGTGGAAATGGGCGGGCAGTGGGCACAAGCTTGAAGAGCTGATGGTCGTTGGGGTCCCAAAGTGCTGGAGTGGCGACCCCGCACCGGAAAGCGCAGTGTTGATAGACCACCCACTAGGTAAACCGACATCAATCGAGTCGCAGAGACCCGCTGGATGCAGCTAGGCGGCACAAGACCGAGACCTGTGGAAGTCCATGAAAGAGACCTTTGTTCAACCGCTTATCGGTTGATAAACAAGATATTTTTGACTAATCGAAAGTTAGTACCTAAGTAGTAAATACGTACTTCTAACCTATTACGTAAATCCTGCTATGTGTACCTACCTACACACATAGCAGGCAGGCATAGCACACTACCTACTAAGTACTATGCTTAAAGATACATAAGATGCAAGATATTTTGTATTGTAATCTATTTTAGTAACCTACACTACTGACTACCTACAATAATAAAATTTATTTAATGTTTACCTAGTTAATATAACCAATAAACGGGGTCAACATTTATCTAATTTGTAACCAACGTCAAATAAAACTACAAACATTGGAAATAGTCTGAACGTAAACGAAACCGGTGTTAGCTATCAATTCTTGTTATGAAACACGTTTCGCACTTCGCAGTCGGCTCATAACAGTCTTCTAGTGTAGTACATTATATCAACACCTTCGTTAGGTTCCGTTTTTATTTCAGTGTTATATATACAAGAATAATGTCAAAAGACTATCAAAATAACCCTTCGATTACCAACTTCGTCGAATACTTGCGCATACCGAGCGTGCAACCAAATGTTAACTATGGTAAGCTATTTATGTCAATAACTATAATATAATATTTAACAAATAATAATCAGAAATGTTCTAAGATCAACAACAGAATCTATACTAAGTATTATTTATTATATTTACGCTACGCGCTTGCGACCTTTGACGAAGTGGCGCCAAATTCAAAAAGCGATAGGTTTTATGTTCAACTCTAGCGCTCACTGGTATTTATTTACTTTTACTATTTAATTATTTAAATCGGCAAGTAAACCCTTGACTGCAATCTCACGGAGGTAAGTGACGAGAACAGGTACCTCACTTCGGTGTGTATGGTATTTTTTGATATATTAGAATATGTAACACCATTCTGTTTTAATCAGTGTTTACGCGACAAGTACCGGAACACACAATAGTAGTAACAATATTAGTAAGTAACAAATGGGCAACATAAATTGTAGGTGATGCATCACTAAATAACACGCTCAAAAAAAATTACCCGTCATATACTCGTATTTAAGTATTTTTTTTATATTGCTTTTATGAAACTATGATGACATCGCACGCTGACCGCTGTGAATATGCAATTCACAGTTATCTTTGAATTTAAATTAAGACAACGAATATCCACTACTACTCATCTAATATAAATATAAACAAAAATAAAAACGCGACTGCTTGGTTACAAAAACGAATAAAACAAGGTGTAAAGTTATTTTTACGCATAAATTCCACCGATTAGGTATTAATATTTATCTCGAACTTAACTGAACCCACTGATTAGGAATATCACGCACCTCTATCTTTCTGCATTTAAGCAATAGGTCATACCTCATGATTCAACGGTGAAGGAAAACATCGTGAGGAAACCTGCACGCCAGAGTTCTTCATAATTTTCTCAAAGGTGTGTGACCAATTTGCATTGGGCCAGCGTGGTGGACTTAGTCTGGGCTGTACCTCATGATTCAACGGTGAAGGAAAACATCGCGAGGAAACCTGCACGCCAGAGTTCTTCATAATGTTCTCAAAGGTGTGTGACCAATTTGCATTGGGCCAGCGTGGTGGACTTATAGTCTGGGCTGTCTCCTGCGCTCAGTAACTAGTAAGCCGTTGATGGGTCGCTGTTAGACGATTGAATGATCTATGGTTGCTGATGACTTAAAGTCTGGACACCGTAACTATATGATACTAAAACATTGCGCTACCTCTCATCTGCTCATTTGACTAAGATAACCTATCTTATCACCGATACATAATTACCTACCTATATAGAATAGAATAGAATAGAAATATTTTTTATTCAAATAAACTTTTACAAGTGCTTTTGAATAGTCAATGAATCTACCACTGGTTCGGAATGCCTTTCCTGCCGAGAAGAACCAGCAAGAAACTCGGCGGTTGCTCTTTTCAAAACAGATTTACAATACAGTAAATACTATGCTATATATGCAGTGTTTCCACAATGGGGAAAGTTCCAAAAATGCATACAGACTAACTTCTATCTTAAGATGGGCAGACATAAAGTAGCCCCATTCCCGCCGGTGGGACCCGTTCACGAGCATGACGCATGACCCAGCCATTGCTTCGCTCAACCATATTTGAGGGAACGTAACAACCCGCATCACACGACACCACCACAGAAATGTTTAAAGAGTGCGTGACATACTTATGCTACCCATGTCAAGGCATCAAACTGAAAACTAATATTCAAATGCTAATTTTAAGACATCACTTAGACACAAATAAAGTAGAAACACTGAATAGCACAGGATAATTTTGTTACACAGGTTGATTATTACTGTCTCATGAATCGCTGGAGCGAGTTATATCCACGCTTTTTTGTCATTAATATAGTCTTCAATTGTATAATATGCTTTTTCCATGAGAGAAGTTTTAATTGCTTTCTTAAACTTGTGTAAAGGCAAGTCTAAGATCGACTGTGGAATTTTATTATAGAACGTCACGCCCATTCCCACAAATGTCTTTCGGACCCTCTGGAGGCGCAGTCGAGGAATCACGAGCCTATTTGGATCTCTAACCTGCCTATCGTGTAAATCACCCTTTTTTTGTAACTTAAAATATTTTGTCTGACAAATATTATGTTGTTATAAATATATTGTGAAGCTACTGTCAGAATGCCTATTTCCTTAAATTTTTCTCGAAGGGAATCCCGCGGTTTTAAATTGTAGATTGCGCGAATTGCCCTCTTCTGCAATACAAAAATTTTTCCAATGTCGGCTGCTTTACCCCATACTAAGATTCCGTACTATGACATAATACTATGGAAATATGCAAAATAAACAATTTTTGCAGTTTCTATGTCAGTTAACTGTCGAATCTTCCTAACAGCGTAAGCATATGTATGTATATCTATATATATAAAAGAAAGTGGTGTTAGTTACACTATTTATAACTCAAGAACGGATGAACCGATTTGGCTCAAAATTTGTGGAGAGGTAGCTTAGAACCAGGAGACGGACATAGGATACTTTTTATCCCGTTCGACCGCGTTTCCGTCAAGTCAATATAAAACCTGGTATAACAAAAATGCATCTGACATGGAATAAAAAAACGAAAATGACAGTGGAAGAACAAAACGTAAATGACAGCTAAACGTAATTTTGTATTTGGTTAATTATGGTAAAAACAATTATAAAAATTATAGTTTAACGTAATTGATAATATCATCAGTAATATGTTTTCTTTTTGAATCATCATTAACAATGCCGCGAGCAAGACGATCAAATGTTTCCTGCTACAAAGCTACGGATTGACGTGATTTATTGGATAGGTATAGTTGAGAACCTGGAGGGTGACAAAGATTTCCCGCGGGATGTTATGAACTAAATCCACGCAGACGAAGTCGCGGGCATCAGCTAGTATCTAGATAAATATTTTATCCTATTGTTTTCTGTTATTTGCTAAGATACAATGTCTGCGCAGTGAATTGATAAAAATAGTACCTATCTACCTACACCTATAACTTTTTCTAAAGCCCTCCTCTATAAACACTAGAATACGCACGCTCTCAATAATCTAAATTGAATAATAAGCATTTCATTGCTATTTGCCACCGACATCCAGGAACACTTAATCTGCACGTAGGTACCCTATGTGAGTGGATAGGTACAGTCTAAAGCAAAACTATACTAACACAACCAGGATTTGTTGGTCGGATGCTAGAGTCGATTAAATACCTAATTAATAATAAGGTCCTCCCGTGTCCCGACCGAATCCGGCCACGGCGAAGTTAGGGCATCTGTGCGGGAGATATTACAGTGCACAAGCGTGTGCGCAAACACAGGTGCACTCTCTATTCCTTTACTCTTATAGTCCAATAGGAGACGGAAATCTGACACGACCGGAGAGAGAACAGGCGCAGCCAGGACCGATTGTGTAACGTGCTCTCCGAGGCACGGGGGTGACACCGCCAAATTCATAACTCTGGGCTAGTGTCTAGTACCTACTAGAATTTTAAAAAATTAATTATGACAATATTGTAATATATCCTTAATTCCTTACTAATATTATAATTTATGCGAAAGTGTGTTACGATGATGACTTACGGATCCGAGACATGGTCGCTAACTAAGGGCCTCATAAGTAGGCTCAGGACCGCTCAGCGGGCGATGGAGAGAGCTATGCTCGGAGTGTCCCTGCGGGATCGAATCAGAAATGAGGAGATCCGTAGGAGAACCAGAGTCACCGACATAGCTAAGCGAGTCGCGATACTGAAGTGGAAATGGGCGGGGCACATAGTTCGAAGTGCTGATGGTCGTTGGGGTCCCAAGGTGCTGGAGTGGCGACCCCGCACCGGGAAGCGCAGTGTTGGCAGACCCCCCACCAGGTGGACCGACGACATCAAACGAGTCGCAGGGAGCCGCTGGATTCAGGCGGCGCAAGACCGAGGCCTGTGGAAGTCCATGCAAGAGACCTTTGTCCAGCAGTGGACGTCTATCGGTTGATAAAGAAGAAGAAGAAGAAAGTGTGTTTGTTTGTTGGTTTGTCCTGCAATTATGCAGCGGTGGAGGTATGGATAGACGTATTTTTCGCACAAGTAGGTTATAGGTATATGAACACTGATGACAATAATACCTACCTATTATAATTATATTTTATCGAAGGGCTTATAATATTAGTAGTAATGATAATACAAAGCAATTAGTACAATTGGCGGGATTATCGGCAAAATGCGGTCTCTACCAGTCATCCATAAATAAGTGCAGAATAGGTATTTTATGCTAATGGGTCGACCCATTGGGACCACGAGTAAACGCTGGATTCTTTACTGCCTTTGTCGACTGCTGGTCACACAGCTCCTGTAGGGAATTAAACGCCGCGCTCTTGCGCCGCTTATATTCAGGCTATTCCTTGTATCTCGTCTGATGTCGGTCAACTTAGTGTTGGTCTCTACAAACACTGCGCTTTCCGATGCTTTCGATACTTTGAACTATAGCCACGCCCATTGCCGCTTCAGCTTCGCAATCCGTTCAGCTATGTCGGTGACGTAGGTTCTTCTGCAGATCTCCTCATTTCTAAGATCTCACGTAAAGAAATTCGAAGCATAACTCTCTCTTGTTTCTCTCCATCGCCTGAGTGACGTTTTATGTATTCATAAAAGACCCATGGTAACTATGGTTTACTAGCAACATGCAGTGCAGTGCGATTTTCACAATCGAGAAAGAGAAATCGAAAGAAATTAATCTGGGATTCGACTAATATTAACTACCTAGACAGAACTTATAACCTCCATATTGTGCCATAATCAGTATTACTTCTACTAAATTTTATTAGGCTGATTACCAGTAGGCTTGAAATGAGAATGAAACAGTAAGGTATAGGTATACCTATTTAAAATAAATTCAAATGGCTCAATTGTATGCTTTCAGATGGCTGCGTCAATTTTCTCAAAAAGCAGAGCGACGAACTGGGGCTCGAGTTGAAGGTTTACGAGCTGGTGCCTGGGAAACCAATCGTCGTGTTGACGTGGCCGGGGCAAGAACCCTCGCTTCCGGCTATCTTACTCAATTCACATATGGATGTCGTGCCTGTATTCGAGGTTCGTAAACTGCCTCCAGCAACTTAGTAGGTACACTGGGTAATAACTTAAAAAGCAAGCCAGAGCGCAAGCAAGCTTCTAGTAGTCTAGTAGCGATTTAGCTTAATTCACGTTGTTCAGCGCAAACAACGTACCTACGTAGGTATGTGCTTAACTTAGCTCTGTAATACCTAAGTTAGCAGTATGGTTTGCGCTAGGAAAGCAGAAAATATTTTCAGATAACTTGAGCAATTTATAGTACCTAGGTAGATACGAGCGGGGCGACGCGGCTATCAAACGCTCTTCAAAATCATTGCAAAAAATATTTTAACGTTTCTCTATGTAAATCGACCAGCGTCAAGCTGAAACTACTCGTATTTGTAGGTGTTATAAAGACTTCCCTATGCTACTTTTAGAGATTCAGTAGGCACGAGGTGTATCTACTTGTATGAAACACCTACGCCGAATGACGCCACTTAGCGTTTTAGCTTCATTTTAAAAAACGAAATGAATGAAAGCTATCCTATTTACGAATTACACATACCTAGGTATCTACTTACTGTCACTAACTCCTCTTAATTGGACAGGCTTTGCCTTACAAAATTTTAGTTGATTTCTGTGGCGAACTGGCGATGCAAAGCGCTCAGCCGTACTCCAGTATTAAGTACATAACTAGTTCGGTGGAGAGCTTTGAATTTGTTCCCATGGAAACCTAAATTCGACATTTCCCAATGCAATTTATCACAATTCGCGATAGTTTTGGGCACCTTCATTATCACTTCGTCAATAGAAAATTCAGCGTACTTATAAGTTAAAACATAACCACCTCTATTAATAAAGAGGTGAGCGCATACCACGCTATGAAATCTGTGAATACTCGCAGCATGAGCATTAGCTAACATTTTCAGAATAGTTGGACATACCCACCATTTAGTGGGCACATAGACGAAGATGGTAAAATCTTTGCTCGCGGCTCACAAGACATGAAGTGCGTTGGCATCCAATATCTGGAGGCGGTTCGGAAGTTAAAGAGCTCCGGGACTAAGCTAAAGAGAACTTTACACCTTAGCTTTGTACCTGGTAAGTAGGCACATTGGTAGGTAATGTCCATATTATGTAGTTGAAATCCAACTCGTTCGTGTACTTTCGTATGTTAAGTACGCTTTAGTTCAACGTGTCTGATACGAACCGCTGTTCCCTGTCACCTATAATTATTTTCCTTTGCCATTTTGAACCTGATAGCCAATAAACAAAAATAAATAATTACTTAATTAAAAAAAAAATTTGGATGCTTTCGCAATAGCATAACCCAAACAAACGTATTCATATTGCATAGTTATTATTTTATACGATATATCTATCGTTCAAATTAATCACAATTTTATTGAGCTTATTATTTAAAGGCCCTTATTTCGCTTCAATTCTATTTATTTGTATAGAGTTATAGACCTTCAGTTTCGCGACTCGCTGAGCTATGTCGACGATTTTGGTGCTCCTACGGATCTCCTCATTTCTGATTTGATCTCGTAGGGATACTCCGAGCATAGCTCTCTCCATCGCCCGCTGAGTGAGCCTGAACCTTCTTTTGAGGCCCATAGTTAGCACCGACATAGCTCAGCGAGTCCAGAAATTAAAGTGGAAATGGGCGGAGCGCATAGTTCATGGTCTTTGGGGTCGCAAGGTGCTGGAGTGGCGACCCCGCACCGGGAAGCGTAGTGTTGGCAGACACCCCACTAGATGGATCGATGACATCAAACGAGTCACAGGGAGCCGCTGGATTCGGGCGGCCCAAGACCGAAGCCTGTGGATGTCCATGCAGGAGACCTTTGTCCAGCAGTGGACGTCTATTGGTTGATAAAGAAGAAGAAGAAGTATAGACTATAACTATGATGCTTAATCAATTTTATACTACCTTCTAAAGTGCGTATAGTAGCCTAATCCTATAAAGTACATACTTATCCAACAGATGAAGAAATCGGCGGCCATGACGGCATGAAACAATTTGTTCTCACCGACAGTTTCAGGGCCCTGAACATTGGGTTCGCCTTGGACGAAGGTATGGCCAATCCTGGGGAAGAGTTTGTCATATTCAACGGAGAAAGGAGTATTTGGCGTAAGTGACTTACAATTGCATAATTTTATTTATTAGACTACTATTTAATTCGTTGCTCTATTTTTCTTATCCCCCACATTTTGAACAAAAACCGTGCATTGAGGGGAAACAATAATTTAAGGGCGTGTTCTCATTACGCTTCTTACAATTTGCACTGCACTGGCACTGTGAAGTGTGAACCATCAGTCATTAAAACTTTTGACGACCACTCTGCCACAGTAGCGTGCCTTACGCCTTGGGGATTTCTAAAATGTTTTTTTTTTTTTGTTAATAGAAATCCACGTTATCTGCACTGGCCAGCCTGGTCACGGATCTCTCCTTTTACCAAATACAGCCGGAGAAAAGGTGAGTTAGAATATAGTAATAAAAATATTATAAAATTAATCATAATAGCAGTAAAATAGTAACACCTAGGTAGGTAGGTAATCTACAAAGAAATAAAAATCTGTTCGTAAACGCGTCAGTTTGTTATCCTACTTAATTAATTAATTAAAAATATATTACGGCCGGTTCCAATGAATTTTCCATTCCAAAATCTATGACTTGAAAATTGGACTACCTACGATTACCTATAAAAATAATTATGTAGTAAAGCGTGTCAATAATAAATATTAATAACTAGCTGATGCCCGCGACTTCGTCCGCATGGATTTAGTTTTTAAAAATCCCGCGGGAACTCTTTCATTATCCGAGATAAAAAGTAGCTCTCCCGGTCTGAGGAACCACTACTACATCCATTACTATACCCATGCAAAAAATCGCATCAATCCGCTGTTCTGTTGCGACGTGATTGAAGGACAAACCAACAAACAAACACACTTTCACATTTATAATATCAGTAATGCTTTATTGTAACACTTTTTATAATTGTTAAATTTTTAACAACCAAAGACAAAATTACGTTTAGCTGTCATTTACGTTTTGTTATTCCACTGTCACTTGCGTTTTGTTATTCCATGTCAGATGCGTTTTTGTTATACCACGTTTTATAGTGACTTGACGGAAACGCGGTCGAACGGGATAAAAAGTATCTTATGTCCGTCTCCTGGTTCTAAGCTACCTCTCCACCAGTTTTCAGCCATATCGGTTCATCCGTTCTTGAGTTATAAATAGTGTAACTAACACCACTTTCTTTTATATATATAGATTTTGCATTTTATATTACATAGATATTATTAGTCTAGGTAGACTATACCTAGGTAGGTAGAGTTGTTTACTTGTAGACACTCAGTACATCTTTAGGTTCAATAGTTACTTTAGTAACTAAGCAGTAATTACCTGGGTAATTTGTTCAGTTTTAATTATTATTTTTCAGCTACGATACATTATCAATAAGTTCATGGACTTGAGAGAAGAACAAAAGAAAATTCTCGAAAGCAATCCAAAGTTCACAATTGGAGATGTGACCACTATTAATTTGACCCAAGTGTTTGTAAGTTAATTTATTTAAAAGATTATATTTATATACACTTAGTAAGGTGAATGTTACATTCACCTTACCGTACCTACCTTTAGTGAATGTAATAGCGGCGTTTTACTTACCAATAAAACGCATATTTTGAGCAGCAGTCTTCTTTGCAGCCGATTTAACATATTTGAGACAGCGTTCCTTCCGGTTTATGGTTAACAGCGTCTGATTGGTCGGTTCAATGGAGGGGTGAATTCCGGATGTTATCCCCTCCACTTGTTAATCAAATATGTTTAATCGGCTGCAAAGAAGACGAAGGCTCAAAATATTCACTGCATTTTTATTGCATAAAAACTAAATTAAATATTTATATAATAAGTTTATTTTATAACCCTTTCATGCTACCGATTGATGAAAAATAGATCAGGTGAGTTGCAATCATCATTATAAAGGTCCAAAAAGTCCAGTTTCTTAAAGGTCCAAAAGTTTTTTTGCTATAAGTAAGTAGGTATAGCTAAATAAGAAAATACTGAGTGGCTGCTTCGCACATCCTCGATATGACGATACGAAATCTTTAAACATAAATTTTAATATTTCAGGGAGGTGTTCAATCGAACGTTATTCCAGAAAAATTAACAGCCGTTTTTGATTGCCGTCTCGCTGTTACTGTAAATCACGAGGAATTTGAAAACATGGTACTTAAATAACATAATTAAGTAGTTCACTTTACCCTCTTCCAAGCTCAATTGCTGTGATGCTTTATTTTATTGTGATCTAAATTAATTTTGGGGATCGTCAGCCCTGTTGCCTGAAGGAACCTTTATCCTAAAGAGTACCGGTCTATCTTATATCAAAATACTTACTTTATTCATTTTAATTTTAATCAAAACACATTCTCGGTACCAATAGTTGGAACAGCCGATATGTATATTATTTTGAAAAATTGCCACATCAATAATCATCATCATTAGCAACCCATGAACGGCTCACTACCGAGCGCAGGTCTCCTCTCAGAGAAGGGTTACATCAATAATACTTACCTACATATCTATGTATTTCGCGTCTCTTTACATGTTCCAGATCCCTTTGCCCAATAAAAGTACCCAACTTTTATCATTTCTTCATCTCAACCCATCGCCGGTCTACAACTGGACATAGGTCTCCTCTTGAATGAGAAAGGCTGCGGCGATAGCTCACCACACTAGCCAAATGTGAATTGGCAGACTTCACACACCTTTGAGATCATAAATATAAATTATCTACGGAGAACTCTCAGGCATGCTGGTTTCTTAACGATGTTTTCCTTCACCGTTAAAGCGTGTGGCCTAACATGTGGTATTAAATGCTGCTAAAATTGTTTTTTCTGGTAAAACCTAAAACTTAACTAGAAAGCTGATAAGCTTTAGGTAAACACTCTATCCTTAATCTGCTTAATAAACATTTTAGGTTCAACAGTGGTGCAAGGAAGCTGGTGAAGGAGTAACCTACGATTTTGAACAAAAAAATCCGTGTGTCGAGGTCACGAAAACCGACAAAACTAACTTATATTGGATGGCTTTCAAATCTGCGGCTGACGAATTGTACGTGTTACATTATTTTTCCGTTGTAATGTTTCGGGGCATTATTTATTCTTTAATGAATTCGTCTGTTCGTCGTGTATTTTTCAATTTTATTGAGCTGAACTGAAACTACTAGATACCCTAACTATTTGGTGCATTCTGAAGATGTTTCATCGGTACCTACTTTTTATCTCAGAAAAGAGTTCCCCCGGGAAATCGAGGGCGAAAATATAACCAGGTACTTAGAAAATATTATATTCGTAACATACTCTTCAGGGAAAAATTGGGTTATCTTATCACTTATTGAGACAGACATAAATTGTATTTATACTTCCTCGGTTGCTAATTTTTATAACATTTAAGTCCCCAGATAACTATTAATAAAATATGGGGGTTGTATTTTTGTTAACATAATATTGATTTGTAAACCCAATGATCATTTTAGATGGTAATTCATAAAGCTGTACGAATTACCATCTAAGATTAACTAACCGATAGATGTCCAACGCTGGGAAATAAGTCTATGGTAAAGACTCCCGCATGCCTGCCTCGGTTTTTCTCAGTTTGTATCCAGCGCCTACAACTCGAGATTTCTCATCTCACCCCAGCTGTTGGTCCTATCTAAAATTACTAATTTTATTCAAGAATAATTATTATTATTCTTATGAAATGAGATATCTCGAGCGCCGCATTGGCATACCTGTTCTTAGCTCGAAGAACCGATTGAAGTTGGGATCTCAAGGTTGGAATGGCGACCTCGAACTGGGATGCGCAGCTTTAGAAGAATCCCCCACTAGGTGGTTGAACGATCCCAAACGTATCGCTGGCACTCGCTGGATACAAGCGGCACATGATCGTTCTCTGTGTCTTTCAAAAGACCATGTCTAGCTGTGTATGTCTATCGGTTGAAATAATGCAAGGTGGATTAAGTATACGGGTCTGCCCGCAAAATTCAAATTTAATTTGGTTTTTCGCAATTTGTAAACTAATACGACAAAGTAGGCTTATGGCATTCTAATTGCGCCAATGGCAGTATCATCTTCACAGGTTTATGTAAAAATCTTTACTTGTAAGTATCCAGTTTAAGAAATTAGTCCGAGTATCGAGTTTGGAGTTACTTACAAATTAGTCGATATTCTGACTAATTTCTTAAACTGGACACTTTCAAGTAAAGATTTTTATATAAAGCTGTGAAGATTATATTGCCATTGGCGCAATTAGCATGCCATACGCCTACTTTGTCGTATTAATTTACAAATTGAGGAAAACCAAAATTAAATTTGAATTTCGCGGGCTGACCCGTATAATCCACCTTAAAATAGGTAAGTACGTTTTATTATTTCACAGGAAGTTAAAGTTGGACTGCAGGATATTTCCTGGCGGTACCGACAGCAGATACGTCCGTCGAGTGGGCATACCCGCCATCGGCTTCTCTCCTATGAACCATACGCCGGTTCTGCTTCATGACCACGACGAATTCCTCAGCGCCGATATATTCTTGAGAGGCATTGACATTTACGTTAAACTGATCCCAGCTGTGGCCAATGTTTAATAATTATGTACATACTTCTGCAAAAGATTTTTATAAAATATTATTTTTATGATTATTGATTAATCGCCTAAATTAATAAATTAATAATGATTATGATTTCATGAATGACTGACCGGCTATTACATATATCTATAATATAATAAAACTGTAACAGGTCCAATTCTGTACATTGAAGATATTTTGAAAATTTTTGTTTGAGGGCACTCTATAATCGATACTGAAACCAAAACAATTTTTTTTTAATTTTTTTGTCTGTCTGTCTGTCTGTCTGTCTGTCTGTCTGTCTGTATCTTGGCCGCGCATCACGCCGAAACTACTGGACGGATTTAAATGAAACTTGGCACGATTTAAGTTAATACTACGAGGTATAATATAGGATACTTTTTATCCCGAAATTCAGCACGGTTCCCTTGGGAGAGGGGATGAAAGTCAAAATGTGTATTTCGCTGTAATTCATTAAGGCGTATTCCGATTTAATCCATTCTTTTTTTGTTAGAAAGCAGGTTCTTTAGAGATTGTCCTGTAATTATTTCAAGGTCGTCAATTTCGTAGTTCAGAAATTATAGACATCACAATCTTCAGTATAGGTCCAAATAACTTGAACCCCGGAATCTACAGGATACTTTGAATGAACGGCTCATCTTAAGCTGGCATTTGTAATTTATTTTATACTAGCTGATGCCCGCGACTTCGTCCGCGTGGATTTAGTTTTTAAAATCCCTCGGGAACACTTTGATTTTCCGGGATAAAAGTAGCCTATGTCACTCTCCAGGTCCTCAATTATACCCATGCAAAAATCACGAAGATCCGTGGCTCTGTTGCGGCGTGATTGAAGGACAAACCAACAAACAAACACACTTTCGCATTTATAATATTAGTAAGTATGATTAGAATATTAAATTACATAGGAAAACACTGTAATATTACGTCCATACGATGTATTACATCCATACCTACTATGTAGTATGTAGGTATAATGATCGTTTGGCAAAATCTGACGCCTTTGGAGTAGTGTGACTTTGACAAAATAGTATCCACGATGGCTATATACGATAAATTACGCATGCCAGCTTAAGATGAGCCGTTCATTCAAAGGATCCTGTAGATTCTGGGGTTCAAGTTATTTGGACCTATACTGAAGATTGTGATGTCTATAATTTCTGAACTACGAAATTGATCACCTTGAAATAATTACAGGACAATCTCTAAAGAATCTGCTTTCTAACAAAAAAAGAATGGATTAAATCGGAATACGCCTTAATGAATTACAGCGAAATACACATTTTGACTTTCATCCCCTCTCCTAAGGGAACCGTGCTGAATTTCGGGATAAAAAGTATCCTATATTATACCTCGTATTATCTTAAATCGTGCCAAGTTTCATTTAAATCCGTCCAGTAGTTTCGGCGTGATGCGCGGCCAAGATACAGACAGACAGACAGACAGACAGACAGACAGACAGACAGACAAAAAATTAAAAAAAAATTGTTTTGGCTTCAGTATCGATTATAGAGTGCCCTCAAACAAAAATTTTCAAAATATCTTCAATGTACAGAATTGGACCTGTTACAGTTTTATTATATTATAGATAGCCATCGTGGATACTATTTTGTCAAAGTCAAACTACTCCAAAGGCGTCAGATTTTGCCAAACAATCACTATACCTACATACTACATAGTAGGTATGGATGTAATACATCGTATGGACGTAATATTACAGTGTTTTCCTATGTAATTTAATATTCTAATCATACTTACTAATATTATAAATGCGAAAGTGTGTTTGTTTGTTGGTTTGTGCTTCAATCACGCCGCAACAGAGCTACGGATCGACGTGATTTTTTGCACGGGTATAATTGAGGACCTGGAGAGTGACATAGGCTACTTTTATCCCGGAAAATCAAAGTGTTCCCGAGGGATTTTAAAAACTAAATCCATGCGGACAAAGTCGCGGGCATCAGCTAGTTTATTTATAATTTTAATCTATCTATAGAAGGTATTATATTCTTTTTTATTGAGGATAAGTTATCCTGTTAAATTATTTAAAAAATATATTATTCCTAAGCTGACCTACTTATTGAAAAATATCCTATTAATAATGACCAATAGATACCTACCGCACTTAACCGCACCTACCTACTTATGCCTATTCAATAATTTGTACAATAAATATTATGACTATTAAAGTGTTTTATATAGATACTCTTTAATTTCTTTGTTTCATTCGTCCTAAAATATTATTTGTATTTTAATTCATATGAAGAATATTTTGTTAGGAAAAGTTTTGCATAGCGCAGACTATATTTTAACTAGTAATTCGCCCCGAATTGAGACGTCGCGGTAACGGTATCCCATGATTATACATTCAATCGATACATGACGACCAAAACTGACATTATTATTATTCCCGTTTTCACCAAACATACCTAAATCATCCCCTATGTAGGAGTCTCTTTAAAAAAAATTGGTTGCCTGTAAAGTCGGTATACGGGCGAAAGTTTTACGTGACAACCGAAATAGAAGCGCAAGACATGAACCGGTGTGTATGCCTATCTCTCTCACTCTCTCTCTCTCGCTCTGTCTCTCTCGCTCTTAGGCGGGCTAACTGTGCTCGAGTGGAAGGGACGCGTGCCTTTCACTTTTTATGTCTGTCTCTCTCGCTCTTAGGCGGGCTAACCATGCCTTTCACTCGCTCTCATTGTGAGCGCATAACGTGAGCGGAGCGTAACGCAGTTTCTTGAAGTGTCACCCGGCAAACCAATTCATAAGACGTTGTCACGTCAATAGGTAGCCTCTAAATATAAGTAATCTTAGGTCCTAACATCCGTCCCAATGTCCTTTTAGGTGTCCCGTACAGGATCGTGCTAACTAAGTTGACAGAAATCATCACCTAACTCAATATTATGTAGGTACTAGGTAGCCCGTAAAGGTTAGGGAACGTTAGTGAAAACATTGAATTTATTATGAACTAACGAATGAAAGCGTCATCTATCGACACGAACAGAAAATATACAAAATGTAGTAATAAAATTAATAGTTTATTGATGTTTGATATATAACTAAATAATTATTTTGATTGAATAATATGTTATTATATATACCTAAATAATAATGGTCAACGCAAAACTGTTTTTGGGATAGATCGTAGTCGTAACTCCTAGTTCTATCAGCGCCATCTATTAGCATTATTGTGAAGCTATGTTGAAAATTACTGATGCCCATTAAAAATCAAATAATCTCGTTCATTATAATATTCATATAATTTTAGTATTTGTTCAAATACAGGATATAAGTGAAATTAAAAATACGTTCAGCTTGAAAATACATAGCTGATTTTGCTAGAGAGCGTCTTCAAGCGAGCGTATTAAATCTCCACTTTGAAAGCCCCCCATTTCGTCAATTTTAAGAGAAAAATTAAAAAAAATATATTTTTGTACTCGGTTCATAATTATCTTTAAAATGATATGTAACAATTTTATGTAACGCGATAAAAAAATTTTTACTTCGCATTCACTTCTATGAGAGCCACCCTCAAATAAAGATTTTTATAACTTTTTAAGCAATATTCTGCTGAAGGCCATCGGTTTACATATTATGTTTAAATTTGAAGTAATTACGTTCAGTATTTCAGAAGTTATAAGGCTCTGACAGACCGACGGACGGACAGACGGACGGACGAACAAGTGCAAATTCATTCAAGTAGACTCAGAGACCTTCGCTTCGCTCGGTCAATAAGTACTTTAAATAATTAATTTCATTGAAGATGGGAAAAATAAGAAATTAAAAATTACACTCTTCAATATTCATGACATCGTTGTAACTACTTATTACCTAGGTTTGTATAAATATCATTGCCTAGTGTCCTCTTCCCCGATATACAGCTAGGTACAATAATAATGCCGTACGACACTCAATCCTGTAGTTTCTTTTCTATGCAATAGATATGTAACTATATGTATGTATAATGCTCACTAGTCACTATAGTAGCTATCTTTGTGCTACAGAAACGCGATAATATTATGAGATAGCGGCCGCGTGTTGAGCAGTGCGCAACTTTGGCTGTATAATACCCAATTTTCTGGATGGTATAACTTTTTTCTCCATAGGCCAATTTTGTGGTGGCAAAAAAAAAATTGGTGGTGGTTGTACAAAATTATCCTCTTTCCATGAACTACTATGGACTAGGTTTCATCAGCGGACGCCATTTGGACCAAATCCATCCGATCTCCTTTTCAGACTTCGTCCGCGTGGATTTCGTTTTTTATAATCCCGTGGGAACACTTTGATTTTCCGGAATAAAATGTAGCCTTCGGTTGGGCTCTTGCAAGCCTCTGCCGCCGACTCGCCTGATATCGCATGCAATTATAATATTTATTATGCAATAATTTTTTTTGCATAATAAAAATTATGCAAAAAAAAATTAAAAAACAAACAAACAAGAAAAGCGAACTACTGTCACTACTACGCGAGTGAGATTCGAACCTGCGACATCATCAAAGCAAGCGATCGCTCGCCCACTGCGCCAAATAGAGCTACTTGAAAACCTCTAAAATATTGAACGCTTACTGAACGACGGTGTTAGGTTTTTTTCGTTATGGAATTTCTTGATTCGGTCGCCGCGCTCAAACTGTTTGTCCTAGTTCAAAGCCCGCGATAAAAGCTATGCAATAGCTTAACAAACAAACAAACATACAGACAAACAAACAAACAAACAAACAAGCAAACAGACAAACAAACAAGCAAACAAACAAACAAACCGCTGTCTTAGTAGGTTCAGTAGAATTTTAATTAAACTGTGTGGTCAGCCTAGCGATTAAGTTTAATTAAAGTCCAACATATTTGGTAGGTACCTACCTAAGAAAAAATTGACTGTTTCATATTCATACCTACGCCGACCCTGGTACAGTAAACAACAGCTAGGGAACTCTTTATTTTTACTCATCTCTCAATATTTTTGTACTAACAATACATTAATATTTTTACAGTACCTACTATACCTACCTATGCAGATATTATAAAGTGACTTATAATACAGTGTTACATAAAATATTTTTTGGTTGTTAAAATGAATGGTTTAAGTTGCATTTATATCGTTTTTCACTTATTTTTATTATTCCTTACCAATATTGGGGCAGAAGTGATCAGTGAGTATGATTTTTTTTATTTGGCATGGACCGGGCGGCCGCTTTGTGTTGGCTTTACAAGGGCGCCAACCATTTGAGCGAACGAATTTACTATGCAGACGACGTCGACTTTGATGAACTTTTTTGTTACACTAGCGGCACGCTATGATGGCCGGTTTGACACATTACAATAGTGATGTGGAATGTCAATTTATTCTCGAACAAAAAACAATTAAGTTTTGTTTTTGTACCTGATTAAATAGGTTTAATAAAACAAAAATGTATATGTTTATTTAATTTATTTGAACGAACTGAATATTTGAATGAAAATGAATATACATACTTTATATGCACACAAGAAACATATGAATACAAAAGATACCAAAAAAGGTGCCACAAAAGGCCATAATTAATCAGATTCGTCCATACTACTATTTTCACTGTCGTCACTGCTATCATCACCTACATTAATAATTATATGTTCGTTTTCTATAATATTATCTATTTTCACATCTCTTTCATAATCTTCCCTTATTAATTTAACAGTTCTATTCACAACCTTTTCCCAGTCTCCTTTAGTCACATGTTCACAAGCTTCTTCTAATAATTTTAGCATTTTTTTTGTGGTAAATGGGGGTTCTGTATTGTGTCTTGCAGCATATCCCTTAATTTGAGCCCACACCAACTCAATCGCATTATACTCACAATGGTAAGGCGGTAACCGTATAACTCTGTGCCCATGTTCTAATGCTATTTCGTCAATGACGTATCGGATCTTGGTTGGTTTGTTTTCTTTTAAAAGACGTACTAATTCCGCTTTTAACATATTCATGTTTGCATCTACGCCATTTTTACGAAGCCATGCGACGATATCAGCTTTCTTTTGGGATTGGGCAGGTGGCTTGTCAATTTGCATCGAGTGGTATGGGGCGTTGTCCATAATTATAATAGATGGTTCAGAGAGGCTACACAACATTGAGGTAAACCATTCAGTAAACTTTTCTCCATTCATGTCTTCATGATAGTCTCCAGTGGTTTTTGACGCAAAAGCCATGAGAGAACCTTCGACAAACCCGTTGATGGTTCCGGCGTGACAAATTATAAGTCGCGATCCTTTTCCTACAGGAACTTTGGAAGTAGATGCTGCTGTGTCATCGTTCCAAGAACGGCCTACGGTATGGTTAGCATTAAGCCATGTTTCATCCAAGAACACAACATTTTGCCAATTTTTGATTTCTTTCACTTGCCGTAAAAAAGTATACCTTGCCATCGCTATATCAAATCTTTCCATCAATATTTTGCGTTTGTTACATTTTTTGTATCGAAATCCAATGGTCTTCAAAATCTTCGTTAAAGAACTTTCCCCACCGAAGAATAATCCAGCTTCCTTCAGTGAATGCACCAACTTTTTTCTTGTTGGATACTCCTTCTGTAAATAGTAGCCGTAAACATGTCTTCGGATAGCATCGGCATCAAAGCTATCGATGCCTACGACTGGTTTTGCTCGTTTTCTCTTTTTTGGTGTGTGAAGTTTATTTTCTTCTGTGCCAGTCTCGCCATATTTTTTTTTAGTTATCCGTCTAACAGTTCGTTGTCCAATATTAAGCGCATCAGCTACGCGTTCAACCACTGACGTTATAGGTAAAATTGGCCCTCCATTTTGAGCTTCACGATCGAAATAGTTACGAAGGCGTATTACGAACTCACGTGTCTGACTATTTAGAACAGTTCTCTGCGTACGTTCGGTCATATCGACGAAATCCACAACAAAGGGCTTGAACAGAGTCCAAATTAACGAGCAAGGGTCAACAGTAATGCAGTATCAATATTTGAAATCCAAAGCCAGGTCAAAACTATATCACAATCGCATTGCACTGACAGTTTATACTTTTCGAAGCAACGTCAATTCGAAACTGCTTTGTTTTGCATTGAGCATTGACGCGAGTTTGCCGGAGGTAGTAGTTGTGCTAGCCAGCGATCCTATGTGACGATCGTATTAGATTCCATTTTTAAAAATTTTCAATTTAGAAAACTAAATGCCGAGTTGTGGTATATATCATATAAAAATAAAAATTTTACCTTTTGTATGAAACAGCTGATATTTTTTTGCGATTTCAGAGTTTTGTCCACATAGTGAAAATTGTTCATATTCACAAGTACATTCACCCCTTAAATGGTGCAAACTGATTTTTCTACACTTGTATACATTTTAGAAATCAATTTAATAAATAAATTTTGAGTCCTAAACCTAAAACTACATTCGATAAAATTTATGAATCTCTGCACATCACTATCGTCAATAAAGTAATACAATTATTTCCTTCAAAGTCGTTATCAATTAATACGGAACTTCATGAGCGGACAAACGTCAAACCGGCCATCATAGCGTGCCGCTAGTGTAGACTGGTTTACTAGAACAAGCATGAGAAGTTTGATTCGTGAACGTGGGCTTGAGGCCCACAGTTCTGCCCGCGAAATTCAAATTTAATTTGGTTTTTCGCAATTTGTAAACTAATACGACAAAGTAGGCTTATGGCATTCTAATTGCGACAATGGCAGTATCATCTTCACAGGTTTATATAAAAATCTTTACTTGAAAGTGTCTAGTTTAAGAAATTAATCAAAATATCGACTAATTTTTGAGTAACTCACGTCCAACTCAGTATTTTGATTGATGATGATAATTCCACTGGCGCAATTAGAAGGCCATAAGCCTACTTTGTCGTATTAGTTTACAAATTGCGAAAAACCAAATTAAATTTGAATTTCGCGGGCAGACCCTTGTTCGGGAGCCCGAGTTTTGATCACAGGCAAACTTTTCGGGGTTATGTACGTTTTAAGAAATTAACTATCATTTGCTTTATAACGGTGAAGGGAAACATGGTAAGGAAACCTGCATGCCTGAGAGTTCTCCATAACGTTCTATGTATAAGGCTTGTAGCCAATACGCACTTGGCCATCGCGGTATGGCCTATACCCTTCTCATCGGAGAGGAGAGAGGCCCAGTAGTGAGCCGGCGCGGGTGGAGGTGAAAATCCAAAATGAAATTAACAAACAAAAAAGTAAACAAATCGATATTGTTTAATTTGTTTACTTTTTTGTTTGTTAATTTCATTTTCCTATTTTTCTTTTATTTAAAAAACTAGCTGATGCACGCGACTTCGTCCGCATGGATTTAGTTTTTAAAAATCCCGCGGGAACTCTTTCATTATCCGAGATAAAAAGTAGCTCTCCCGGTCTGAGGAACCACTACTACATCCATTACTATACCCATGCAAAAAATCGCATCAATCCGCTGTTCTGTTGCGACGTGATTGAAGGACAAACCAACAAACAAACACACTTTCGCATTTATAATATCAGTAATGCTTTATTATAACACTTTTTATAATTGTCAAATTTTTTACCATACTTAACCAAAGACAAAATTACGTTTAGCTGTCATTTACGTTTTGTTATTCCACTGTCATTTGCGTTTTGTTATTCCATGTCAGATGCGTTTTTGTTATACCACGTTTTATAGTGACTTGACTGAAACGCGGTCGAACGGGATAAAAAGTATCCTATGTCCGTCTCCTGGTTCTAAGCTACCTCTCCACCAATTTTCAGCCAAATCGGTTCATCCGTTCTTGAGTTATAAATAGTGTAACTAACACCACTTTCTTTTATATATATGTACAGGGTGGGCCAGACCAGGTGGATATAAATTTTTTTTTAGATTGTTCACTTAGGGGCCTACCAGGACCCGGAAGGAAAAAAATCGGTTCCCACCCGATTACGAGAAAAAAAATTTTATTTAAAATTTTGGAATATCATTGCTTTGACGAACTTTTAATTTTTTTTTAATTTTTCCAGTGACAATTTCCGCAATTTTTTTATGGAATATTTTAACCTAATAACTGTACTCTCTTAGAAAAAATTTCCAGTCTGGTTAGCTGGTTTTAAGAGCATTAAATTTTAAATTATTTCAAGAAAATTAAGTTCATCGTAAATCTACAGAAAACTTTAAAATTCCATTGAAAATAAAAAAAGAGGTTCATAGCCCTGGTGATTTTTTAAAAACTGTAGCAACTTATGTTCTTTCGATTGCCAAAAGAAAAATTGTATGTCAATGTGCCGGATAAAAAGTTATAATTTTTCAAAAGTCTTCGTTCCTCATTCGTGTAAATAACGACCTTATTGAAAAAAATGTTAATTGTTTGTGGAGACTGCAGTATGTCCTTTAATTTTAACTGCCTCTTTGGTCTCGTGTTTGACTGCGGCCGACGAGGTCCCGGGTTCGAGTCCCGGTTCGGACCATATCAAGTATTGGGGTTTTCCGTAAGAAATTCTCAGTACTAGCCGGAAGTTAGGAAGTTGGCGTTGTTTCACCCCCGTACCTTGGAGAGCACGTAAAGCCGTTGGTCCTGCGCCTAATCTCTCTCCGCCTGCGCCTAATCTCTCTCCGGTCGTGTTGAATTTTCCATCCTATCGGGCTATGAGAGTAAAGAAACAGAGAGTGCACCTGTGTTCGCGCACACACTTGTGCACTTTAATATCTCCCGCACAGATGGTTAATCTCTCTGAAGATAGGCCGCCGCCGTGGCCGAAATTTGGAAAAATAAAAGATTTTTTTATTTTTCTTTCTCTTAAAAATGTAGATACCGTCAGTCATCATTAAAGGACCGACCAAATTTCGACCATGGTGACCTATCTCCAGAGAGATTAACCATCTGTGTGGGAGATATTAAAGTGCACAAGTGTGTGCGCGAACATAGGTGCACTCTCTGTTTCTTTACTCTCATAGCCCGATGGGACGGAAAATTCGATACGACCGGAGAGAGATTAGGCGCAGGCGGACAGATATTAGGCGCAGGGCCAACGGCTTTACGTGCTCTCCAAGGCACGGGGATGCAACAACGCCAACTTCCTAACTCCGGGCTAGTACTGAGAATTTCTTATCGGAAAACCCCAATACTTGGTATGGTCCGACCCAGGACTCGAACCCGGGACCTCGTCGGCCGCAGTCAAACACGAGACCAACGAGGCAGTTAAAATTAAAGAACATACTGCAGTCTCCACAAACAATTAACATTTTTTTCAATAAGGTCGTTATTTACACGATGAGGAACGAAGACTTTTGAAAAATCATAACTTTTTATCCGGCACATTGACATACAATTTTTCTTTTGTCAATCGAAAGAACATAAGTTGCTACAGTTTTTAAAAAATCACCAGGGCTATGAACCTCTTTTTTTATTTTTAATGGAATTTTAAAGTTTTCTGTAGATTTACGATGAACTTAATTTTCTTGAAATAATTTAAAATTTAATGCTCTTCAAACCAGCTAACCAGACTGGATTTTTTTTCTAAGAGAGTACAGTTATTAGGTAAAGATATTCCATAAAAAAATTGCGGAAATTGTCACTGGAAAAATTAAAAAAATATTAAAAGTTCGTCAAAGCAATGATATTCCAAAATTTTAAATAAAATTTTTTTTCTCGTAATCGGGTGGGAACCGATTTTTTTCCTTCCGGGTCCTGGTAGGCCCCTAAGTGAACAATCTAAAAAAAATTTTATATCCACCTGGTCTGGCCCACCCTGTATATATATGTACAGTGTGTCCGGTCACGAACTAGCGATATTTTAAACACTTATATAACAACTAATTTTAAGTACAAATACACTCTAAACTTGGGCCCAATCCACTTCCCCTCTATGTGGCAGCCATTTTGTTTTTTTGCTGAAATATTCTCTAAGCATGTACAAAAAAAAACATATCTCTCAAAGTTTTGGTCTTACTGAGATAAAAATGGGCTTATTCGAAGCGCAACAATACTGTCCTACCGTCTACATTACAAAACAAAGTGTTCAAATTTCCATAACCTTTGAAAAAAATATGAAACCAAAAAAAAATTATCGTAAAATCATGCAAATCAACAAATTATTGTAAATAACTGCAAAAACACCCCTAACAACCTTTTTTATTTTTTTACTAGATCAAGAGATTTTGAGCTAAGCTATAATACAACATTTAATTTATAACTGTATGTCTAATACTTTCAGAGTTATTGTTGTGGGAACATAGCGCATACGCATGAATGTTATGTGTTTTTAATTATTTCCTGTTTAGGGTTCCGACAAAGGCCTTTTGTGGTTGCGTATGCGCTATGTTCCAACAACAATAACTCTGAAAGTATTAGACATACAGTTATAAATTAAATGTTGTATTATAGCTTAGCTCAAAATCTCTTGATCTAGTAAAAAAAAAAGGGTTGTCGGGGATGTTATTGCAGTTATTTACAACAATTTGTTGATTTGCATGATTTTACGATAATTTTTTTCGGGTTTCATATTTTTTTCAAAGGTTATGGAAATGTGAACACTTTGTTTTGTCATGTAGATGGTAGGACAGTATTGTTGCGCTTCGAATAAGCCCATTTTTATCTCAGTAAGACCAAAACTTTGAGAGATATGATTTTTTTTGTACATGCTTAGAGAATATTTCAGCAAAAAAACAAAATGGCTGCCACATAGAGGGGAAGTGGATTGGGCCCAAGTTTAGAGTGTATTTGTACTTAAAATTAGTTGTTATAAAAGCGTTTAAAATATCGCTAGTTCGTGTCCGGACACACTGTATATATAGATATATAGATAGATATATAGATATTTCCTAGTAGATACCTATAACGTGTTTGTGTTTTAAACTTTTAGTGGTTTCTTTACTGGTATTTGTCTTTTTTTATATTCATTTATTTTTAAGTGCTATGTAAACTGTTTGGGCCCAAATAAATTTAAAAAAAAAATCCACGCGGACGGAGTCGCATGGATCTGCTAGGCTTTTATTCAAAACAAATTGGTATAAAAAAACTTGAGGTGTCAAGGGACACCCGGATGGAACGTAGTTCCTTTCGATTAATGAATTTGGCATTGTTGTGTTCGGTATTTTCGCGGTACAATAATGGGTCTCCGTAGCCTTGTGACTTCTGCAGTCGCCTAACAGCCAAAGGTCGATGGTTCGAATCCCAGCTCGACAGACCGAATTTTCCATTTTCAATTTTATTTTAAACAATTTCTACATGTGGAACCTTTCCCCATTTTTTTATAACTTATAAGTTATAAAAAAATTAGGGAATTCCATTTTCATTCCATTCCACATGTAGAAATTATTTAAAATAAAATTGAAAATAGAAAATTCAGTCTGTCGAGCTGGGATTCGAACCATCGACTTTTAACTGTTAGGCGACTGCAGAAGCCACTAGGCTACGGAGACCCAATATTGTACCGCGAAAATACCGAACACAACAATGCCAAATTCACATTCAAAAAAGTGTCGGTTTCAAAAAGTGTCGATCCGTCTAGCCCCCTTCCGAGTTCCGCTCCGCGCGATAAGGAACTACGTTCCAAAAATCATGCTTGATTTTTATATGGTCCATTGGTATTTCCCACACGTATTTTGCTTGGTTATCATTACAGGTTATCAACATCGTTTTCCTGTACGTTCAGTATGACCACTTTAAATTATAGATTCTGCCATCTTATTGGTTTAAAGGGTTACGTACCCAAAGGGTATAGGGACCCTATTACTTAAGCCTCCGTTGTCCGTCCGTCTGTCCGTCTGTCAGCGGGCTGTATCCCGTAAACCGTAATAGGTAGACAGTTGAAATTTTCACAATGTGTAAGTATTTCTATTGCCGCTATAACAACAAGTAGGTAATAAAAATAAAATTAAATCCTACTAATACCTATTATAAATGCGAAAATTTGTGAGTATGGATGGATGGACGGATGTTTGTTACTCTTTAACGCCACAACAAATGAACCGATTTAGCTAAAATTTTGAATGAAGATAGCTCATACCCAGGATTAAAACATAGGCCACCCGGAAAATTTCAAAGTTCCCGCGGGGATAAAAAACTAAATCCACGCAGACGAAGTTGCGGGAATCAGCTAGAAAACTTGAAACATATTTTTAGACAAATATTCTGATACTTGACTAATATTCTGCTCTCCCATCCAAGCAAATGGATAGCTCATGTGGAGTGGGTACGAGCAAAGTGCAACGGTTGAGGATCAAACCGTGCGCGTCAACCTTTAGAGGTATTTTTCGACCTTTCTGTTTTTAGTCCACACCTTTTATCGTTGGGCTATTGCGTAGTACTATTATATATTCTGTGCTATTGGGGTATAACATCATCATATCATTAGCAACCCATCAACGGCTCACTACTGAGCGCAGGTCTCCTCTCAGAGAAGGGTTATAGGCCATAGTCCACCACGCTGGCCCAATGCGAATTGGCGGGCTTCACACACCTTCAATAACATATGAAGAACTCTCAGGTGTGCAGGTTTACGATGTTTTCCTTCACCGTTGAAGCAAGTGATATTTAATTGCTTAAACGCACTTGACTCCGAAAAGTCAGAGGTGCGTACCCGGGATCGAACCTGCGACCCCCCGAATAGGATACCCCAGTCCTAACCACTAGGCTATCACTGCTTAACACTTGGGGTATATAGTTGATGATAATCATCAAATGTAACCCAAAGGTTATTCTTTTTGTAGATAGCCCCGCCACAGAGTTCCGCCGCCACAGGCTAGTTGAGCCCGTACTGCATCATGGACGGACCAAGAGAGAGATCACATCGACGAGACACACGGTAATCATCATCAGTCAGAGTGCGTCCACTGTTGGACATAGGCCTCTTTTAAGTAGCGTCAACGTTGCCTTTCCTCGGCCTTTCGCGTCCAATCGATGCCACTTTCCGGATGTCATCGCTCCATCTAGCCGGGGGCGCCCTACACTCCGTTTGCCGAGACGCGGTCTCCACTGGAGGACCTTATGACTTCAGCGGCCATTTGTCCTCCAACAAACAATGTTTCTTGCAAATAAATACATTTCATTTCATTTCATTTCAAATGTGACCAGCCCACTGCCACTTCAACGTACTAGCCCTAAGAGCTACGTCGGTCATTTTAGTTCTTTGAAGAATTACTTCGATTCGGATTTTATCTCTCAAAGAAATTCCGAACATAATCCCTCCCTCCCTAGAACGCTGTGCGACTTGAAGTTTGTAGACTAGTCTCATTGTTAGTGTCCACTGTCCACGTTTCAAACTTTCAGCACCGTAAGGTAGAGTAACATGACAAATAGAAACTTAGGTACATCTCACTCTTTGTGTATCCCTACTCTTGTGGTGCGATTCTCTAAGAATTATGCTACAGTGTGCAGTCAGCAGTGTAACGATTGCAATCGCCTCTGGCCGATACTCAATCGCTATTGGCTCAAATGCATTGTTGCTGAAACACTGCGATAAATTAAGCCAATCGTCACAGAATTTACAGAATCAACACAATAAGATCTTTGGCTGTGAAAGTCCCTGATTTGTTGGTTTCTCCTTCAATCACGCCACAACCGAGTCCAACTTCCAAGTGATGCATGACTATAGGTGCGACATAGCGAGTGCCATATAGGCTACTTTTTATCCCGGAAAATAAATCAAAGATTCCTACGGGATTTTGAAAAACTAAATCCACGCGGACAAAGTTATGGGCATCAGCTATAAAACTTTATATTATTAGAATTTAGATTCGTAAATTAATTTGAACATTCGTACTTGTTTATAGAACATCACGCCTATTCCCACAAAAGAATATCGGACTTCCTTGAGGTGAATTTGTAGTACTACAAAAGGCTATAATATATATAAATGATGACGATGATGATGATTATGATGGTGGTGATGGTAGTTAGGAAGTACCTAATACCTATTTACCTAATATTTAAAATGTTTGATCGCAGGATGGTCTGCATCACCCCGAGATCACGATGACTTTAAATATCGACGGCGCGGAGTACGTCTTAGACTTGACATTGAATGCATATTTGGTAGCGGGAGGTCATACGATAAGCTATCAAAAGAATGGGTCCATGGTGACGTACACGCCAAGCATTGAGGTAAGACTGAGAAGGCAAAAAACCAAAAAAAAAAAAGACAAGAAACAGATTCTAGAACTTCCTTTTCCCTTACCAAAAAGTGTCAAGATTTAGTAGCGGGAAGTCATACGATAAGCTATCAAAAGAATGGGTCCATGGTGACGTATACGCCAAGCATTGAGGTAAGACTGAAGCTGGAAACAAACTATCGGACGCGGCTTACGGACTCCGTATATATTATTATACTCTTTGCTTACGGACGCGACTGATAAGTGTGCACAGTCGTTAAGACGCGTCTTGCGGATTCGTCCGAGCGCCCACAGACCCAACCCCAGAATATTCTACAGACACAGTGTTTATTACATGGAACAAGGAATTACGACTATGTCTAATCGATGGTCTTTGCTGTTGACGAAGATTCTTCGTCGAAGAAACATGTCTAGTGAATTGGCATCAATGTATTATAGTGAAAATGCATTAAAAAGGATCTTGTGACGGCTTGCCCGCAGAATTTAATCACTAATGTCACGCACGAAAATCGTAGTGTACTTTATATTCTCTTTGGCACGAACGTGCGAGCTCCCGAATATTCATTAAAGTCCTTCTCTGTGGTCATTCTGACGCACGGACGCGTCCCGCACCCCGTGCATAGCGTCCGCGGACGTTTTCGCATCCAGCGGGCCAGATTGCTCTCCGTATATATTATTACTTTGCAGATTGCTCTCGGACGTCCGAACGCTCAAGGTCATGTCCGCGTCTTACCTCCGATAGTTTGCACAGTTCAGTGTACATTTTATTAACCAGGATCCCCTATAAGTCGCGTCCGTAAGCCGCGTCCGTCAGCCGCGATAGTTTGTTTCCAGCTTGAGAAGGCAAAAAACCCAAAAAAAAAAAACAAAGACAAGAAACAGATTCTAGAGATTCTAGAAATTAGAGTTGACACTTTTATATAGCTGTATGTTTTTCATTCGGCGATGTACCTCTACATAATATAGCGATATTGAAAACACAAATTGAAGTCGGTGTTTTTTAAAAACATGCGGGATTGTCTAAAAACGATTGTTACAGTGTCAATCGCAATCGCCTCTGAATCCTCTGATTAGCTGGTAATGCTGGATAGCTGGATTAAGGTGGAAGACAAAGGTCTACGCGCGAAATTCAAATTTAATTTGGTTTTTCGCAATTTGTAAACTAATACGACAAAGAAGGCTTATGGCCTTCTAATTGCGCCAATGGATTTATCATCTTCACAGGTTTACATAAAAATCTTTAGTTGAAAGTGTTTACGTCCAACTCAGTATTTTGATTAATTTCTTAAACTGGTCACTTTCAAGTAAAAATTTTTATGTAAACCTGTGAAGATGATAATTGTTTTGGTTTTTTGTCATGCATTGACAAAGCAACAAGACCAATGCAGGTTCCTGACTCCATCTATCGATCGATCGATAGCGCGATAAAAGCATTCGTTTATCACAGAGCGTTGTACCTAATCGCAGTGTTCGCGATACATTGCGTGCTCAAAAATTACGAAATCCATCCCGAATCTCGTTGCGAGTTCCGATCCTTTAGGTGTGTGTAATGGATAAGTTATTAAATCATAAGTACCCAACCCAAATTCAATTAAAATAAAAAAAAATACTTTTTGAATGGTTATTATTGAAATGTTTCGACAGTGCGGCTGAATATTTGAATAGTACCTAATAATTTATTTTTTTTGTGTTTGGATTATAATAAAATTAACTACTTGACATTGTAAAATATAATATGGAATGGAAAATTACTTATTTAATGTACGACTGAACATTGTTTAATATTAATGATAAAATATTACCGAATAATAATTTGCATGTTATCATTGACGAAACATATTTGGACTTAGGTACTGTAGTCTGTAACCTGTGACCATCTGTGACATCTTTATCTACAATGTTTTTGCAAATAAATGATATATCCAGCTGCCCACAAGATATAAAAAACCTCATTGCAATGTAATAGATACATAATAATATTGTAAAATGATTATTTTGAAAAGAGCAACTGCTGAGTTTCTTGCCGGCTCCTCTCAGCAGAATCCGCTTTCCGAACCGGTGGTAGAGTCATGACGTGTCATAAGAGCCACAGGTTGGCCTAAAATCCCACAGACAATTTAAGTCTTGCCTGCAGGTACCTACACAAGTTTGAGAAATCTATAAAAGTATATCTACTTAGACTTTTATAGATTTCTCATTTTCTCATTTCATGTCTACTCATGAAAAAACATACCTACTAAGCAATTGAAGATACATGTTAAAAGGTTTAATTAAAAATAGCAAGTTTCCGCAGAGTTATTTTGCTGTGTCTTCTCGGTTGGAACGCATTCAAAACTTGGCTAATTTAACTTTGGTTCTTAACGATTCAAAAGGACTTCATAAGAGATTATTTGAATAGAAAAATATTATGTTCTATAATATATATAACAGGTGTATATACTCGTCTACAATTTCGAGTGCAGAGTTCTCAACGATTACTGGGTGGAGCGGAGCATGAGCATTGGACATGATTTTCCTCTTGCTATGTTCATTTTCAGGCCCACCTGTTGAAAAACCCTGCTGAGATCATTGAGCATTGTATTGAGATCTCCCAGAGTCTCTGCCATGACTACTATGTCATCGGCAAATGGCAGGTGAGTAATGTACTCGAGGTTTATGTTGATGCCAAGTCCGTTCCAATCCAGAAGCTTAAAGACGTCCTCCAACGCAGCGGTAAAGAGCTTCGGGGAGATTACATCTCCCTGTTGCACTCCACGCTGCAAGTGGATTGGCCTCGTAGTCTGGTCCTGTAAACGTACTGACATAGTGGCGTTTTCGTACAAGCACTTCAATACTTGGATATACCGGCAGTCGACCCGGCATCTCTGCAGCAACCATTGAGGTTGTTTCCGCCGAATCAAAGGCTTTCTCATAGTCCTCAAACGCTAAGCAAAGTGGCCGGTTATACTCTGCCGTCTTTTGTATAACCTGCCGCAGCGTTTGAATGTGATCTATGGTGCCAAAGCCTTTTCGGAATCCGGCTTGTTTGGGAAGCTGAAAGTCTTCAAACCTACGAGCGAGACGATTCGTGATGACTCTCGAGAACAACTTGTAAACATGACTCAGCAGCGAGATAGGTCTATAATTCTTCAAAAATGTATTATCGCCCTTTGTGAAGAAAAGAACCACCACGCTCCTGTGCCCTGCTTCCGGCGTTATACCCTCGTGAATAACCGTGAATGATCTTAAGTACCGGTTTTCCACCCGCTTTCAGGAGTTCCGCAGTGATTCCGTCATCACCAGGCGCCTTGTTGTTCTTGAGCTGTTTGAGAGCCATACTAATCTCGTATAGGCCGACGTCCGGGATATCTTCGGTATATTCGGTATATTCTAGGCTATCGAAATTGTAGACGAGTATAAATACCTGGGACATACAGTCCAGCAAGCTAGGTCCAATTTCGAGAAAGAGATCAACCGCCGAATCCAACTCGGCTGTGCAGCGTTCGGGAAGCTCCGAGATGTCTTCTCGTCCAAAATCCCTCAGTGCCTGAAGACTAAAGTCTTCGAACAGTGCGTGTTGCCAGTGATGACTTACGGATCCGAGACATGGTCGCTAACTATGGGCCTCATAAGAAGGCTCAGGGTCACTCAGCGAACGATGGAGAGAGCTATGCTCGGTATATCCCTGCGAGATCAAATCAGAAGTCACCAAAGTCAAAGAGAACCAGTTACCGACATAGCTCAGCGAGTCGCGAAACTGAAGTGAAAATGGGCGGGCTACATAGTTCGAAGAGCTGATGGTCGTTGGGGTCCCGAGGTGCTGGAGTGGCGACCCCGCACCGGGAAACGCAGTGTTGTCAGACCCCCACTAAGTGGACCGACGACATCAAACGAGTCGCAGGGAGCCGCTGGATCCAAGCGGCGCAAGACCGAAGCCTGTGGCAGTCCATACAGGAAGCCTTTGTCCAGCAGTGGACGTCTATAGGTTGATAAAGAAGAAGATATAATATATAACACTTCCTTAACTAGTGGTTCGCCCCGAACTGAGACCTCGCGGTATCCCATAATTCCCATAAAGTAGTTTTAACTATATTATATCGTAATTAAAACGCGCCGAATCTGATGACGTCAATCGTCATCTGCTTTCGTGGATGGGATGCGTATAGTCCAGTCATTATAGTAAGTTCACCTCGGAATTCGAGATACCCAGCTGTAAGTCTGTAAATACTTGTATATTGACACCCTAAAAGTTGTCTCAAAACCTACATATGGTAGGGTGTACGCAACTATTAAATTTCAAGGTCAAAGGTCACAAAAATCGGTTTTTTGCGCTTTTTTTGTAAATATCTCATTTCCTATGGGTTTTTTGCTATTTGTATTTATTATCAATATTGTAGAATACAAAATTCTCTACAAATTTTGTTTACAAAAATTTTTTATACGGTGAACCGTTTTCGAGATAGAGGGGCGGAGAGCGCGCGGTCACAGCATCACTTCAGGTACTGTGCTTCAGGTCAACCGGTACCTCCGGTCGAAAACGCGCCATATATAGTTGATGAACTGTCGATAAATCAATGATTATAAATATTTGTCAATTTTTATTAACTAAACTCGCCGGCATATTTAGCGGAACATAAAAAAAAGGTCCATAATTAAAAAAATATGGTTTTATTTTAAAATCTACTTACCACACTTCTTTTGTTATTTAAAGTTTCATTTGTTTTACTTAAAATGAGATCACATTAAGAACAGATTTTGCGAGTAAAGGCTATTTGTGAAAAATTGTACATTTTTGAACTTTTCATGTAACCGGGAAAAGTGAAATTTAATATTAAAATAACAATTAATTAAATTAGAAAAATGGTGATTAATATCGCGTATTTCCTCCACGTGCTCTTATTAAAGTTTCTACCCGTCTAGGCATACTGAGAATGATGTTATCGATGGTCTCCTGGGATAGTCTCCGCCATTCCTCAACTACGGCGATTCGCAGTTCTCCCACGTTGGCAGGAGCTGGAATTCTGGACTTAACTTTTCTTTTCAGCAAGTCCCAAACGTGCTCTATTGGGTTCATATTCGGTGATCTCGCCGGCCACTCCATAGCAGTGATATTCATATCATTAAGATAAGCTTGAGTTACCCGAGCGGTATGCGGCCGAGCATTATCCTGCATAAAAATAAAATCGTCACCGATATATGGGGCAAACGGTACGACATTTTCTTCTAAAACTTCTCTGATATAGTGGTCTGCAGTCAGACTCCCTCTGTCAATCACTACCAAGTCTGTGCGAGCTCCCAAACAAATGCCCGCCCAAACCAATATTGATCCACCACCGTATGCAACTGTAGTTTCAAAATTTGTCTGAATGTATCGTTCTCCTTTGCGTCTGTATATTCTTTGCCTGCCGTCAATTTGATTTAAGAGAATTCTGCACTCATCACTAAACAATACCTTACTCCATTGGTCCGCGTTCCAAAGTCGATGTTCCTGAGCAAAAGTTAACCTGTTTCTACGATGATTTACCTCGAGCCTTGGAGCCTTGGCGGGCACAAATGAACCCAAACCAGCTTCTTCGAGCGTTCTTCGTACCGTACGCTCACTTACGGTTACACCCCGCACTGCTTCTAACTCATGTCGGGCTTGGACGGCCGTCAAACGGGGGTTCCTATACGTACACGAAGCCGAATGAAACGATCATCCCTACTCGAAGTGCGTCTTTTTCTGCCTTGTCCTGCTCTTCTCACATAAGTACCGGTCTCCCTGAACCGTTGGATACTGCGATAGATCGTTGAAACTGGTCGACGAAGATCTCTGGATATCACTCTATAGGTTTGACCATTTCTTCGCATTTCGAGTGCCCTGGCAATCTCCGTTGGGGCTAAGTCAGGCATAATTCAGTCATCAACTCCAGAAAGATACGCGATTAAAAAAAACTAACAAAAAACAGTATTTCAATGAAATTTTAAATCAAACTCAGAAGGAAGAAATACTCGAAGTTCGCTCCAGATAAGGTGTATTTGAATAAAATTAAAACAATTGCATAAAATGTGATGTTCAGTTGTTTTCTTAGTTTGAAAATATATCTTTTTAAATTAAATGACGTATAAACCAGCCAGCAATCTTATATGATACTGATATCAAACCTTTTTTTTATGTTCCGCTAAATATGCCGGCGAGTTTCTTCTTCTTCTTCTTCTTCTTTATCAACCTATAGACGTCCACTGCTGGACAAAGGTCTCCTGCATGGACTTCCACAGGCTTCGGTCTTGCGCCGCTTGAATCCAGCGGCTCCCTGCGACTCGTTTGATGTCGTCGGTCCACCTGGTGGGGGGTCTGCCAACACTGCGCTTCCCGGTGCGGGGTCGCCACTCCAACACCTTGGGACCCCAACGACCATCAGTTCTTCAAACTATGTGCCCCGCCCATTTCCACTTCAGTTTCGCGACACGCTGAGCTATGTCGGTGACTTTGGTTCTCCTAAGAATCTCCTCATTTCTGATTTGATCTCGCAGAGATATACCGAGCATTGCTCTCTCCATCGCTCGCTGGGTGACCCTGAGCCTTCTTATGAGGCCCATAGTTAGCGACCATGTCTCGGATCCGTAAGTCATCACTGGCAACACGCACTGTTCGAAGACTTGAGTCTTCAGGCACTGAGGGATTTTGGACGAGAAGACATCTCGGAGCTTCCCGAACGCTGCCCAGCCGAGTTGGATTCGGCGGTTAATCTCTTTCTCGAAATTGGACCTACCTAGCTGGACTGTATGTCCCAGGTATATATACTCGTCTACAATTTCGAGCGCAGAGTTCTCAACGATTACTGGGTGGAGCGGAGCATGAGCATTGGACATGATTTTCGTCTTGCTCATGTTCATTTTCAGGCCCACCTGTTGAGAAACCCTGCTGAGATCATTGAGCATTGTATTGAGATCTCTCAGAGTCTCTGCCATGACTACTATGTCATCGGCAAATCGCAGGTGAGTGATGTACTCGCCGTTTATGTTGATGCCAAGTCCGTTCCAATCCAGAAGCTTAAAGACGTCCTCCAACGCAGCGGTAAATAGCTTCGGGGATATTACATCTCCCTGTCGCACTCCACGCTGCAAGTGGATTGGTCTCGTAGTCTGGTCCTGTATACGTACTGACATAGTGGCGTTTTCATACAAGCACTTCAACACTTGGATATACCGGTAGTCAATCCGGCATCTCTGCAGCGACCTCAATACAGCCCAAGTTTCCACCGAATCAAAGGCTTTCTCATAGTCCACAAACGCTAAGCAAAGTGGCCGGTTATACTCTTCCGTCTTCTGTATAACCTGCCGCAGCGTATGAATGTGATCTATGGTACCAAAACCTTTTCGGAATCCGGCTTGTTCGGGAGGCTGGAATTCGTCAAACCTACGAGCGAGACGATTCGTAATGACTCTCGAGAACAACTTGTAAACATGACTCAGCAGCGAGATGGGTCTATAATTCTTCAGCAAGGTATTATCACCCTTTTTGAAGAACAGGACCACCACGCTCCTGTGCCATGCTTCCGGCGTTATACCCTCGTGAATGACGGAATTGAACAATCGCTGAAAGATCTTAAGTACCGGTTTTCCACCCGCTTTCAGGAGTTCCGCAGTGATTCCGTCATCACCTGGCGCCTTGTTGTTCTTGAGCTGTTTAAGAGCCATTCTAATCTCGTATAGGCTGACGTCCGGGATATCTTCGGTATAGTGTCGGGTCAGTTTGGCTCTGGGATCTTTGGCCAAATCCCCAACAGGCGCTGTATGAGGATATATCAAAAGCCATACACGCCTCTACCACTCACTACAATGTTGTGATGGGGGATTTCAACGCGAGGCTGGGTGAACGAAGCGGTGCAGAGACGAGGGTTGGGCGATTTGGTTATGGGCGAAGGAACCAGAGGGGTCAAATGCTGGCCGACTTCATGGAGAAGGAGGGCCTCTTTATGATGAACTCCTTCTTCAGGAAGCGGCCACACAGAAAATGGACTTGGTTGAGCCCCGATGGTTCCGGCGAGTTTATTATATTATATTTTATGATTTTTTTTTCCTATAGTCGGAATTATAATTCGATTCCACGTTTGACATTAGCTACTGTCATTTTGTAAAATAATGATACCACATATAATAGTGTAGTGATGAACACAAAAATCGATAAACAATTGCGATTTATGTTTATGTAATCATAATATTGGTGTGCCAATTAAAGACTAAATTATTGATTTTTATTTAAATAAATACATAATTACTCATAATAATTATTTATTAATTAGTAACCGCTGCTTTATTTTATAAAAAGTTAATATTTTTGTTTTTTATATTAAAAACAAAACTTATAATAAAAGAACCTAGATAGTTTTCTGTATTGGCAACCCGTGCGCACTCGTGCAGCTATCGCCATTTTGTTTATCTTGTCATTCGGCTTCATTCTCCCAGTCTGACTGCACGAATATCTTGTTTCATTGCGAATCGATATTTTGTTATTTTGTTGGGTTTTTGTTAAAGTTTTGTTACGTTGTGTTTGTTGTTACGTTTATAGTTTTTTTGTGAACTTTGAGTGAATCTATTTGTTTTGGTTTTCCATCAAAATGGATCCTCAGCCAAGTACATCACAAAAAGACGTGGATGTTTTCTTGTCCCCAAGAAAAAAACGTCCACGAAAAGCTTTCACTGTTACTGAAAAAGTAATGATCCGCAATGCCTACAAGTACGTGAAAAATGAAACTTCTGCGCAATTGGAGGCCTTTGAAGTAGTGGAAGAAAATGAATGTATGAGCAAAGTTGCTGACATATTGGGAATAACCTCACGCTTTGTTTGTAACGTTTTGAAGGAAGTAAATAAAGGTGCGGCGCCAACTCCTCCTAAAAAAACTGGACCAAAGCGAAGTTTCAAAGACAAAATTGATGAATTTACATTCTCCGCAATACGAAGACTTGTTCATCAGTTCTTTTACCGACATGAACCTCCAACGATTGCAAAGGTTAGTCAATCAGTCAGACAGTATTATTTTATACCTACATCTTTAATATATATATAGCTGCTGGGGCTGATTGACTGATTCACTGATTCACTCACTGATTGATCACCTCTCCTGTAAAATTTTGTATGAAAAATTTTTTTTTCACCGATGGTTTCGTATAGAGGACAAAAATTCATTCGGAGGAAAAATATGGAGAGAGCTGATGATTGAGGATTTCGGAGACTGGTGAAGAGCACGGCCAGGGTATTGAAGATAGGTGGGGTGTGCTCGAACAAAAGTCACTCGAAACCTCATCCAATTGCCAGTGAGTTGAAAAAAAATTCCAAAATGGCGGATTCAAGATGGCGGCCATACAAATTTCGACGGTGTCTATCTCGGGGAGTATAAAAGATGGAAGAGTGGTTTCTTGGCAAAAGATAATCAAGACCCGAAGGTCTACTTGATGAATAGAAAAAAAATTAAGATGGCGGATGATTTTTTTCTCCATACAAAATATATGGCGAATATTGAAGAGACTAGAAGTTGGGAACTATGCAAGACTTTGATAGGGTTCTTTTTGAAAATTGGTTTTTATAGAAGAATTCTTATTCTGACAAATGATGAGATATGATGATCGAGGGTTTGGAAGGTGGGTGAGGAGCACGGCCAGGGTATTGAAGATAGGTGGGAGGTGCTCAAATAAAAATTACTCGAAACCTCATCCAATTGGCAATGAGCTGAAAAAAATTCAAAATGGCGGATTCAAGATGGCGGCTATACCAATTTCATATGCATCTATCTCGGAGAGTATAAAAGATGGAAGAGTGGTTATTTGATAGAAAATGATCAGGACCTGAAAGTCCACTTGACGATAGAAAAACCGCGGTCCGCTTGCGGGCCGCGCACCCACGCGCCCTACTAGTTTATATATATAAGTAATGATTCCAAACTATTATAAAATTTACTATTTTAGATTTTACAAGTGATGAACGATGATCCAGAAATGCCCAAGGTTTCCAAAGACACCCTCAGAAAAATTTTGAAGCATCTTAATTTTAAATTTGTTGCACGGTGCACATGGCGCCAGCGTTACTTGCGATCTATATGTCAGTTTCGACGAGAAGGGAGACATATATATTATCAAGATGAAACTTGGGTTAACGCAGGTAAGGCTAACATTTTGAATTTATATACATTTTACATTAAATTTAATAGTAATATTGAATGTTAATGTACTATATTTATTTTTAGGTCATACTGTAAAAAAAACTTGGGTGGACAAGAAAGTCACATCATCTCGGCAAGCGTTTTTGGAGGGACTGACCAGTGGATTAAAAAATCCATCTGGAAAAGGCAAACGTCTCATAATTAGCCATATAGGTAGTGAAGAAGGCTTCCTGGAAAAGGGGCTCATGATTTTTGAAGCAAAGAAAAATTGTGAAGATTACCATGATGAGATGAACGCAGTTTGTTTTGAGGAGTGGTTCGCTGGAGTCTTACCAAAATTAAGACCAAACTCAATTGTGGTGATGGATAATGCACCTTACCACTTCCGAAAATTGGAAACGGCACCAAAAATGAGCTGGAAAAAAGCTGCCATTCAAGACTGGCTTTTAAATAAAAATATTCATTACGAACCAGATATGGTTAAAGCTACGCTTTTAGAACTGATTCCACATAACGAGTCTTTTAATAAGTACGCTGTAGACGAAATGGCAACACAACATGGGATCACGGTTTTAAGACTGCCCCCTTACCATTGCGAGCTGAACCCTATCGAATTGATATGGGCGCAGGTAAAGGGGCATGTAGCTCAAAATAATAAAACCTTCAAATTGACAGACGTGAGAAATTTATTTGAGGAAGGCATTCAAAAAATTACGGCTACCGAATGGTCTAAATGCGTATCCCATGTTGTCAAAGAAGAGGAAAAAATAAGTAGGCTAGATATTTTAATTGACAATATCACAGACACATTAATAATACATGTTACAGAAAGTGACAGCGATAGCGATAGCGAAGACGGCGACGATTTATAAAATAAAATATTACCATAATACATCTATTTGTTTTATTTCTCATGTTCCTTCATGATCACATTTTTTTATTTATTTCACACACAATTATTAAAGAAAACTCCTTAATAAAATTAATCGTCATAACTAAATTATCCGTTCAGAAATATTTAATTTCCTGATATACTTAGTTTCTATTAAAGTAGTAGTTGTTTAGATATACTACTATAAACGAGAGGAGTCGATTCGGAAATATTCCATTTCCGTATCGAATAATTTCGTAACGTCACTATTTAGTACTTGTCATAACGTTGCAACACTGAAATTGTCAAATCTGGAATCGAATTAAAATTCCGACTATAACCTATCCACTTTTTATTCAGTATTAATTTATTTAGCAACACTTACCTGCCCATGTAATTGCAGAATTGTTAATGAAAATATAGGAATTATATTTTAATTTTAACCTAATTAATATTAATAACTTCTTACATGATGAAAAAAAAAACAAATAAATTATGAATTAATCTTTTTATTAAAAAATATCATTCAATACATTTATTTTTATTAAAAGTAAAAAAATGGAATAAAGGGTACAAAAACTACAATTTATAATTTTAATCATCTTCTTCCTCTTCATCGTCGTCTTCCGGCTGCTGGTAAATTTCAAACTGGTCTTCATCATCGTCTTCAACGACATTTGTCTCAAGTTCTTCCATGATATCGGGGTCAAAGGTTCCATCTTCGTTAATGTCGCTCTGATATGGTAGAGCATTGAGAAAAGCTTGTCCATTACATTGGCCACAAGCTAAAGAGCATTGCAAGCCCGCTTTCCTGCATCCGCATCGCGAACCACAACCACTCTTGCAGTTGCAGAAAATTGTATTTAGCAGATCTTCTGGAGCAGGTGGTAAAATTGTCATGATAGGCTCCAGAAAATCGTTCCGCATTGCCCAACCCCATGCCTGGGGTTCCAAATCATGCCCTAACCAAGTTTGAACTTGATAATATACACGTTTGAAATGTTGATGAGCAGCTGCACTTGTTGGTGGAATATTTGAAAGCTGCACAGGTTTATTAAGTTTTGTAGACTTGACGTAATGCATATAACGAAGATGATCGAGACTTTTCACAGATTTCGGAGCATTATAGACTGCCAATAAGGTTTGAGTTCCACTCTCTAATAATCTCTGGGCCAAACAATTTTCTTCCTCAAATGCTGCAGCTAGTTCATAGATATAGATTTAATGCATGAAGAAAATGATAAAATATAATATAATAGTTGATAAAAATTGACAAATATTTATAATCATTGATTTATCGATAGTTCATCAACTATATATGGCGCGTTTTCGACCGGAGGCACCGGTTGACCTGAAGTGATGCTGTGACCGCGCGCTCTCCGCCCTCTATCTCGAAAACGGTTCACCGTATGAAAAATTTTTTTAAACAAAATTTGTAGAGAATTTTGTATTCTACAATATTGATAATAAATACAAATAGCAAAAAAACCCATAGGAAATGAGATATTTACAAAAAAAGCGCAAAAAACCGATTTTTGTGACCTTTGACCTTGAAATTTAATAGTTGCGTACACCCCACCATATGTAGGTTTTGAGACAACTTTTAGGGTGTCAATATACAAGTATTTACAGACTTACAGCTGGGTGTCTCGAATTCCGAGATTCTTACCTAATTTAAGCTTATTTGACTGGACTAGTATGCCTACAGTATTTTACTAAAATTCAGCTGGTTCGCTGAACGGGTGTTGCGTAGTATACGATTTCATAATAAAAAAATTATAAAATGCCATGACTGCGCGCTTGCGGCTTCTGCGGCGAGCATGTCTAGATGCGCGCTCATCTTTACATTCATAGACACAGTACCATCATACGGTAGTAAATAGGGGCTAACGTCTAATAATTGTAAATAGAAACGGATTTACATTTGCAAAAACAACGTGATACTTTTATTGATAATAATTTGCTAATTGAATAAGTAACATAATTAGTAATAGACAAAATAAGAATAGCTGACGCAAAACTGTATTTGCAATAATAAAGACAGGCGCCATCTATTAACAGTATAGTGAAGTTTTGTTAAAAACATTGATGCTCATTAAAAATTAAATAATTTCGTTTCTTTATAATATTAATCTAATCTTAGTATTTGTTGTTCAAGTGCAGAATATAACTCAAATTATGTGTAAGTTCCAAGTTTTAGAATAAAGTGGTTTTAGAGATCTAGCCTCGAATTCAATCTCCACTTTGAAAGCCCCCATTTCTTCAATTTTAGGAAAAAAAAATACTGTTGTACTCTGTTCCAAATTATCTTTAAAATGAGGTACTGCAACCCTATGAAACGCAAAAAAATATATTTTACTTCGCATTCGCTTCTATGAGAGCCCCCTGAAATAAAGATTTTTATAACTTTTTAAGCCATTTTCGGCTGGAGGCCATCGGTTTACATAATATCTTATCTAAAATTCAAGTAATTACGTTCAGTAATTCAGAAGTTATAAGGCTCTGACAGACGGACGGACGGACGGACGGACAGACGGACGGACGGACAAGTGCAAATTCACTCAAGTAAACTCAGAGACCTTCGCTTCGCTCGGTCGAATATGCAAATAGATATTATTAACAAATAGATAAGTAAATAAATAAGTATAAAGGTACAATTATTGTTTTGTAACTGTTAAGGCATACTGCGTGCAAGGCTCGTGTCGCTCCCACACCGACCAGTGCCGACTCCTGTGGGGACCTACGGGCCTCAACGCTGACGCCAAGTGCTACAGTTTTAACCGCTAGGGTGATAGGTCAGTTTTTTATTTGTAGGTTAAAAAAGGCTTATTACACTACCCGATTTCATTTTCAAGTGACCCTTATCCTAAATCGGTAAGGTGTAAACATAATGGAAAGGGAGGAAGGGTCTCGATCGGGCATTGTAATAAAACTAAGTGCAGTTAGGGAGCTAATCTATACATCTATACCTACAAATAAGTAAAATTGAAGGACATGTGTACCTACACTATAATTCAGTTTACTCTAAACCGAGGGCCACAAAGCGATAGCGAGTATATATCGTGAGAAGTAAACAATTTTAATTAGGTGTAAACAATTTGTGTCAAAATAACAGCTATAGAAGAGAGTAATTATTAAACTATTTTTAACAAAACCAATTTTATACTTTTTTCTATCTGTCTGTCCACCTCTCTGTCTGTCTGTCTGTCCTTCTGTCTGTTTGTTCCGGCTAATCCTGGGGAACGGCTGGACCGATAGGCAGTAACATAGGCTACTTTTTAGCCAACTTTAAAAAAAGGAGAAGCTGTTGTAATATACCTAATCTTTTAAAATTAACAAAAATTTCATCATTCTCATCATTATGATGATGCTGACGATGATGATGATGAGAAAGATGATTTTCTCTCGTCACAGGCATGGCTACTGCGGGTACAACCGCTCCAGCGCGCAGTACCAACGCTGCGAGCCCGAGGATGTACTTTGCGGTTTGCTGTACTGTACACACAAGAACGAGAGACTCGAATACGGCCTTGAGTCCACAGCTGTACTAAGAGCTACATTTATAAATAATAACGGTGAGTTTGACATTGTTTGACACCATTATAGACAGAAGACCCTATGTAAAATTTCTTTAGACTAATGCCCTTTTTCACCAACGTTCCCTAACTTTTACCTGCTACCTAGGCTAAGTTAGATGACGCTTTCTGTCAATTTCATTTTCGCAAACCTTTAGGCAACACCTAAAGGTGGAATCATTTCCATCTTTAAGTAAGGACTCCTACTTAGGGGATGGTATAGGTATGGTTTGGGAAACAAATGCTGTTCTTAGGAAAATCCTTCTTTATCATAGACGTCCACTGCTGAACAAATGAACAATCAAAACAAAACAAAACAAACAATCTCCTTCATGGACGTCCACAGGGTTCGGTCTTGCGTTGCCTGTATCCAGCGGCTCCCTGTGATTTGTCTGTTGATGTCGTCAGTCCACCTAGTGCGGAGGGGGTCTGCCAACACTGCGCTTCCCGGTGTGGGGTGGAATAGTTCCCTGGGTGGACACTGGACATCTAAAACTAGTATTGTTATGGTAGCCCGCACTTCTTAAGGTCGATTATGCGGGCCTGCCCGCGAAATTCAAATTTAATTTGGTTTTTCGCAATTTGTAAACTAATACGACAAAGTTGGCCTATGGCATTCAATTGCGACGATGGCAGTATTATCTTCACGGGTTTAAATATAAAAATCTTTACTTGAAAGTGTCCAGTTTAAGAAATTAGTCAGAATATCTCTGACTAATTTCTGAAACTGGACACTTTCAAGTAAAGATTTTTATATAAACCTGTGAAGATAATACTGCTATCAACCAACCCAACTTTGTCGTATTAGTTTACAACTTGAATTTACAACTTGAAAGAAAAAAATCTTAAAAAACAAAATCGTATAAATATGGAACAAGTATGTAATTGGCGCAATTCCTTCCTATTACGTACCTACACAATATGGTTGCAGGTTGATAATTAAATGTAAAAGTACGCAACTTTGTTGTAAGATTGTAGGCCAACTTAAACTATGTCTGCGGTCGCTCTTAGTTTAAGTTTTTGCGCAGGTTCTATAACAAGTTGCCGAACAGCTGTGGTGGACTTGGGGACGCAAGATGGGGACCCAGGCATGGTACCCGATGGCGCCAAATGTGGGGAAGACAAGGTATAATATCATAGTAATATTCCTGTTTTCTGGGCACCAGAAATCCGAGGTACCGGAACCATTAAGTGAGCGAGTATGTCTCGCACTTTGCGTGGTTTCGAGGGATCACAGGTTCGATCCTGGGCACGCACCTCTGACTTTTCAGAGTTATGTGCGTTTAAGCAATTAAATATCACACGGTTAACGGTGAAGGAAAACATCGTGACGAAACCTGCACGCCTGTTCTGCTGTTCTCAAAGGTGTGTGAAGTTTACCAATTCGCATTGAGCCAGCGTGGTGGGTTCAATATGGCCTAACCCTTCTCTGAGAGAAGACCTGCGCTCAATAGCGAGACGTTAATGAACTCATGAATTCATGATGATGATGAACCTTTACCTATTATTGCATATAAGAATACCATGGAACTAGGAATTACGACTATGACGAATACAAAGACATTGAATGACAGAACAAAATATTTATGGTACATTTCAGCAATGACACTTGGTTGTTGGTTGACAACTTATTGGAGTGTTGTCATCAAAAATAATTGCTAAGTTTCTACTCTTTTGCCCAGCTATATATCCTCGTGTTCGTGGTCTATGCAGCTATACCGCTAACGGCCAGGGCATACACTATGCGTGCACAATGCTTTTTTAAGCCACGAAATAAGAAAAGCCTCCGCTAAAAGCATCGTGGACCTGCCCTGGCTTTTAATAGTCTTATACCTATTTACAGATGTGCCTGAAACAAAAATGTGTATCGGCGTCCGCCGTCCGCGAGCAAGTGGCAACAATATTATAATGTACTCTGTGAGTGGCAAGACGGGAATACTCAGTGTGTCCGTCAGACTGTTCCGGCCACGGCGTTTGTAACTCCGAGGGTGAGGGTTCTGTTTATTTAATATTCTCTGACAAGCCAGCTAGCTCTACTACTGATCCCTTAGTAAAAGTGATATTTTGTGTTTAATAAATAATAGTTTAAAAAAACTAAAAACACGCTTTTTATAGAAAACCAAACTAAAAAATAGAAAATAAATTTTAAAAAATTTAAATTAAGAATAGGGTCCAAAAATTTCAATAAATGTAAATTAATAATAGTGTAAATAAAAAAAATGTATTTTATTTTAAAAAAGCGTGGGGTGCATGGTGTCAATAGTTATAAATATTTTATTGACAGATATGAGTAGAGTGATTATCATTTTGATAATATCTTAAAAAGCACCCCACGCTTTTTTTAAAATAAAATTCATTTTTTTTATTTACACTATTATTAATTTATATTTATTGAAATTTTTGGACCCTATTCTTAATTTAAATTTATCAAAATTTATTTTCTATTTTTTAGTTTGGTTTTCTATAAAAAGCGTGTTTTTAGTTTTTTTAAACTATTATTTATTTTCTACTTTTTAGTTTGGTTTATTTTTAATAGCTTGTTTTTTTTAATTTTAATATATCTATATATATCCATGTAAAATTAACATGGATGGTGATATATCTATATCTATAAATATTATGTACATTTATTTTACCAGGGGCGCTAGTGACCTAGACCTTCCTAGTATATAATAGCTGTTTTTTCGGCAACTAATTTTGATTGATTTTTGCTTTTTTTTTTTGTTTCTGGCCGTTTAAAGTGGGTCAAAATCGCGCCCAAAGAAGTCGATTACAAGTTACAAACATACAAGTGAAATCGCGCCCAAAGAAGTCGGTTACAAACATACAAGTTTTTTTTTTGTTTTTTTATCAAATTAGTGTATTGTCATCGGTCCTCGATAAATCTACAAAGTTTGAACGAAATCTAGCCGTTTAAAGTGGGTCAAAATCGCGCCCAAAGAAGTCGGTTACAAGTTACAAACATACAAGTGAAATCGCGCCCAAAGAAGTCGGTTACAAACATACAAGTTTTTTTTTGTTTTTTTATCAAATTAGTGTATTGTCATCGGTCCTCGATAAATCTACAAAGTTTGAACGAAATCTGGCCGTTTAAAGTGGGTCAAAATCGCACCCAAAGAAGTCGGTTACAAACATTGTTACAAACATACAAGTGAAGCTAATAAAAAGCGTATAAAAATACCTACTTACTACCCAGCGAACTTCGTACCGCCAACAAAAATATTTTGTGGTTGGTCACCCTTATCATTTAGGGGTACGAAAAATAGATGTTGGCCGATTCTCAGACCTACCCTATATGCACACAAAATTTCATAAAAATCGGTCCAGCCGTTTCGGAGGAGTTTGGTAACAAACACCGCGACATGAGAATTTTGTATATTAGATTAATTTATAAATGATGCACCTAAAAATGTTTTTCAGGTCACTGCCACTGCAACGCCGGCTTCGCGCCTCCCCTCTGTCTACCCAGCCCGGGCGGTTCCATCGATTCCGGCCCAGCCCAGCTTCAGAATGTCTAAGGCTCACGTGCAACAAACCGCTTATCGTTATTGGATTGACGTCGTTCGTCGTCGTCGTTGATCGTTTGATAATGCGCAGTCTCATTAATTGTACATTATCTCACATCAAAAGTGTCTAGGGATCAAGTATATTTTTAACTAAGTATAAAATAGTTATTTGTGTTATATGGGGCCAAAGGAATTTTTTGTTCCCCGAGGGCGTTATTTTGAATTCAGAGCGTAGTGAAGGATTCTATAGTAGACTCCCGAGCGCAGCGAGGGATTCTAAAGTAGAATCCTGAGCGTAGCGAGGAATTCAATATACGCCGCCCGAGAACAAAAAATTTTGGCCCCGAATGACACACACTATTTTTCATCATTACCTATGAGAAAAAGCTAGGAGTATCAACCTACTATGTATAGAGTATAGACTATAGACATTACCAATACGTATATTGAAAGTTTAAATAAAACACAAATAATTTTTTATGAAATAATTAAATATTAATATTTATGTTGGAAGTATGGGCGTATATATCTAATCGACAAATTTGATCACGTGACTTATCGAAGACAACAGCTTCTCAAACATTTTTGAATTTCGACACATTTTTGAATTCTCTCTTCTGATTGGTCCGCGTTAGTGCTTTAGTATGCTATTAAAGCACGAACGCGGACCAATCAGAAGAGAGAAATGAAAAGTCCCATGGGGTTAAAATTAAATTTTGCTCCCGCTATCCTCTGAAGCCAATATTCGTTTTTCGAATAGGTATGATGAAAAACTATTTACCTACATGAAGGCGGGTAACAATGGTGATTTTCAGCATGTCATTTGAAAAGATGTATCTACGTAAATAAAAGTACACTAGGTTTAGCACGCGGCTTCGCTCACGTTAAGTTCGACTTTCCAAACCCCTATTTTAGCCCCTTAGGGGTTGAATTTTCAAAAATCCTTTCTTAGCGAATGCCTGCGTCATAAAAGCTATCTGTCAGTCCGATTAGTGCTTTGAGCTGTGCGTTGATAGGCCAGTCAGTCAGTCAGTCAACTTTTCCTTTTATATATATATTTAGATAGATTTAGTTCAATATGGTGTTTCGAAGTGATGAACAAAAACGGCGAAGATTTATTTTGAACTAGATGATGCCCGCGACTTCGTTCGCGTGGATTAAGGTTTATTAATTCCCGCGGGAACTCTGAGATTTTCCGGGATAAAAAGTAGCTTATATGTGCTGGGTATGAGCTATCTCCATTCCAAAGAAGAATGGCGAAGTTTGACCCAGAACTTTTAAAAACCGTTCAGATTCAGGATTCATTTCATTTTAATTGATAATTTTCAAAGTATTTTTCTGTGTAAACCCCATATTTTTAGAAGTTGGGGATCAAAAATACAATTATTCACGACACATTATAAATAACCATTCTAATGGCAATAATTATCGAAGCATTTTACCATAAATAAGAAGTCGTTATTCCTAGTTCTATGGTAAAGATAAACTTGTATTATTTAGGTCATTCAAATAAATCCAACTCCCACTGCCGCTGTCAGCCGCTGCACTGTGTGAACTTACCTCAATATGTAGGTACTCGTATTCAGTGATCACGATCAGTCAGTAGTCACCATCATCATTAAATCTCGTGCATGAATACCTACTGAGATTCTTAAATACCTACTTAGTTTTTACTATTTTCGGTAGGTAGTAATCTTTTTCCAAAAAATAGAACAGCATGACAACCACCATCACTTAGTCGTTTTCCTAGTTCCATGCACCATCATAATACCTTAGACGTAGTCGTAATTCCTAGTTCCATGATAATACCATTGGCCGCATTAATAACAGAACTATTCGAATTACACATTTTTTAAGTAAGTAAGTAAGGTAATAATAATCTGTGCCTATTAGATTATTCAAAGCACAGATTAATGATTGATCCAAAGCTTGTGGTAATATGTCTTAAATATATTAAATGGAAACATAACCTCATTTTTAATCATTTACTACTGAATATCTTTTTTTTCCCAACTTTATTTGATTGACTTTGATTAACTTTTTTGTTAGTCTGGTTTACTAGAACAAGTATCAGAAGTTTGATTCGTGCACGTGGGCCGCAAGTCTGGGTCAGAAACACTATGGGCGTTCGCCAAACTCCTTTCAACCTAAACTGTTGCAGAATAAGGGTGGAACCACATTTGTGAGGATCCTTTCGGATTTCGCCCATACAAAACTGTCAAATTCCATAGAAACGTGTACGGATCAAATCGGCTTTTCGATGCGTACACGAATGTATGAAAAATGACAGTTTTGTATAGGCAAAATCCGAATCGATCCTCACAAATGTGGTTCCACCCTAATAAGATACTACATAACCTCAAAAATATCTTACAATTAATTGAATCTCCGTACTTTTAAAAATAATTATATTGAATGCCGTTTTTTGTTACATTTATGTATACAAATTAAACAACAAACGTTTCATCCAAAGACGTTGTATTCCATTTTATTAGTCCAAGCGTATTAGGAAAGTTGCCACTCACCACTGTTCTTTGCATCATCGAATATCCTTACGCTGACAACATGGACCGATGGAAGGTCGGGGAGGAGTTGCAGGAGGGGGAAGCGATGCGGGTACAGCGATGCACCGCGCGCGCCTTTTCTTTTCATCCATTCTCATCAGTGTCGCCACCTTAGGGTATTTTCCCATACATTTAGGGGATTTTTGTACGTTTAGGCGATTTTTATGGTACAAAAATTAGGGAATTTTTTAGGGAAAGTTTTTATTTTTGTTGAGAGTTGCCTGTGACGATGCAACTCTCAACAAAAAAAACCGGCCAAGTGCGTGTCGGGCCACGCGCAGTGTAGGGTTCCGTAGTTGAAAGTCTCAAATATTATTGCTGACCTAGGATAGTGCTTTTATTTTATTTATGAATATTAAATAAAATAAAAGAATTCCATGATTTAAATACTATAATTTATAATATACTACAAAATATGCAGAAAAAACAGAAATAACTCCTTAACTAATGAACCCTACTTAGCCGTGATAGTTTTCTTTTAAAATTCATTATGTACATACTGTACTGCTGTGAATTTTTTCTTGTATCCTTTATACAACCATTTAGCTCGCAGAGGGGGGGGGGGGACACTTGACTCTGTTGTGTTTTGTTTTATGTTTTAATTTTATTTTAACATTTTCAAGTCGCCGTATTTAATTGCATTAAGTTCGATAGATATATTCCTTAACAAAAAAGAAAATATAAATTTTTATCTAGTCTATTTGTTTCGAGCGGCAACCCGTTAAAACGTGAACGCTAAATCTACAACTATGTTAACCATGAATTTTTAAATTATTGTATTGTGTGATGGGTCGAGTACGTACGATGCCGATGCCGATTACGATGGTTCCTTACTCCTTACTTTTGTACTATTATTATTATTATTTCAATTTTCATTATTTTAATTTTTCATTTCAAACCAATAGAACCTAAGTGCCCTGCCAAGTGGACACCGGAATATTTATGTACAACCCTGACCTAACCTAAGATTTTGGTAAATATACCGATCGTGCGGCAACGGAATAAGGCGCGGGAATTATGATTAATAACCAGAGAAAGTGATGAATTTATCACATTATCTACACATGACCAGTCATTATAATATCTAGCAATGTACTCACTATGACTGGACAAATCGATACCGTGTACTATTTTTATTATTTATTTCGTAATCCATCCCTAATCCCTAAGAAATTTTCCATTGCTAATGAAAAACTTCTATAACTGTGTTTATAATAAACTAATTAGTAGGAAGATTGCAAGATTGAATTTGTCTCACATAACGAAAATCTTATTGTCACCCTGTTAGAAAGGGACTCACGGCCTCTGTACTAGCTATCTCGCTCGGCTCGCTTTTCAGCTGCGAGTACTCGGTCCTGTTTTTTACTATGTCCATGGTATTCTCTTGCACCGTAGACGTAATTCCTAGTTCCATGTCTTGCACAGACCCATGCAACTAGGAATTACGACTACACAGACCATTAATAAAGTGTTGTATAGTAGCGCTCGTTTTACAGCATGGAGCTAGGAATAGGGTATTTGACTACTTTTGGGAAATCATCTAAAATTGTTAATAATGCTATGCTGAAGCTAACAAAACTTATATTTCGACATAATTTTTAGTATTTTTCATAAAAATCGAGAACTAAATTCAAAAAAATAAATTGCCGCGAAAACGTTCCATTTGCTTTAATGACGTCACCGTTCACATATCAATCGTAATTTCATTAACTTGTAGAAGATTTCCAGTATTAGCTTTTACAAAATTGGTTCCTATTTTTCTAGGTATTCTTTAATTAACTATTAACGACAAAAAACAGAGGAAATTAGCATAATAAACGCCACACAAACACGTCGAAATGTATTGACAAGATGAAATTCCAGAGGTGGTGTGAACTGTGACGTCATTCGAGGTTCAAGAACGTTTTCGATCTCGTGAACATGGCCAGAATTCTAGCAATTTTAATTAATGTTTTCTATATAAATAAAGCTTTATTTTTTAGTTTTGTCGTATGGAATAATATTTTTAGTTAATAATCTTTTAGGATGACAACCTAAGAAACGATATTTTTACTACAGTCAAATACCCTATTACGACTATGTTTTACGGCAGTTTAGCGATCTGTGAACGTCACAGACTGTGGTCACCGAGTACTATGGTCAACGTCAAAGAACACAGACCGGTCAAAGAGTGTTTACTGTTTGCTTGTTTGATGGTTGGTTTGTTTTTGTTTGCAAAATACCAAAATAGTTTACATTGATCAATTTTATCGCAGTTTAAAAAACCTGAGTCGTAATGAATAAATTATGTAGAATATGTTTAGAAGAAGGAATTCTATCATCTATATTTACAAAAAGCTACAATTTGGCCCTGTGTGAAATGATAGAATATTGCAGTAATGTTAAGGTTAATTAAAATAAAAATTTGAGTAATAATTGCTTTACGATGCAATATATTTTTGTTGGTCTATCGACTCTAGAATGTAGTTTATTAGACTTATTTTACTTCAAAGATATATAAAAACAGCTTTAAAAGTTTTATCATTAACCAACCCTAAATAAAATATTAATTTTTCTTTTGTAATAAAACATACAACATAGATAAGGAAGAATGATGGTTTACCTGAACAAATATGTAGCAACTGTATCTACAAATTGGGAATATCGTACCACTTCAAACAATCATGTGAAAGTTCAGATGTGCGTTTGAGACAATATTTAGGACTCAGTATACCAAGCAAGTAAGTGGGTTTGCAGTAACATACGTTAATCTAAGCCTAAAACGAACCTAGCATTTTAATAATCACAAGTTTAAGGAACTATGTTTGCTTTTAAAGTGCCAATCTTCTTTGTGCCGCTTTCAAACTACTGAACATTGGGGAAGTGAACAATATTGCTTTGACACTAAAGAAACACCATAAATAGAGGAAAGAAAAAGAAAAAGATTAAGAGTAATCATAATCAGTTAGACAAACACCACAATATAAAGATTAAAGATATCAAAAAGAAAGTTCACTAATGATATTCAGAAGCATTTTGATAGGATCTGTTCCATGTCATTTTATATGTTCACAGTTAAATAAATTTTATATATGAACAAAATAATCATCTCTAAAAATCTTTTTATATTTCCTTTCTTTTCAGAGTAAGCCATGCTATGGTAATGACTGATCCCATTGTAAGTATTGTTAAATGTTATAAATAAATCTAAAGTTATCATAAAGTTATTGAATTTTTTTTTAATGACACAGTATAACATTTGCACCAACTCAAAAATTTTTTTGTCCACGAATATAGCAGCAACGTCCATACTTACAGCAAATTATTTTATTTTTATGGGTGCTTAAATAAATATTTTTATACTAAGAAAGGTTAGGGTTAGGTACATTTAATAAAATAACTGCTACACAGCACAGCTAGACATATTTGTGGTTTGTTTTTGCAGAAATATATTGACTGAGACTAGTGAATAGTACATTATGATACAAGTGCGCGAAGTTGGTCATTACAGTCGAGGCGGTATTGCACAGCCCAAGCCGCAAGGCGAGGGCTGTAATAGAGCCAAGACTGTTATGAACAAAGCACACGCGTATCATACGACGTTTTTCAACACACTTGCGAGGAAAAAACAATAGGCTATTTGACTACTTTTAGAAAATCATCTTAAATTGTTAATAATGCTATGCTGAAGCTAACAAAACATATATTTCGGCATAATTTTCATTATTTTTCATAAAAATCGAGAAATAAATTCAAAAAAATAAATTGCCGCCGAAACGTTCCATTTGCTCTCATGACGTAACAGTTCACATGTCAAACAATGACAATTTTATAATATGTGTTTAGGCCGCGTGTCGCATACTATTTGGTATTTAATAAAATAGTAACGAAGAAAAACAGACGAAATTAACCTATTACGCCGCACAAACACGTCGAAATGTATGGACAAAATGAGAATTCCATAGGTGGTGTGGACTGTGACGTCATTCGAGATCACGGAACGTTTTCGATCACGTGACCATGGCCAGAATTATAGCAATTTTATTTAATGTTTTCTAATTAAATAAAACTTTATTTTTTAGTTTTGTCGTATGGAATAATGTTTTTAGATAATAATCTTTTAGGATGACACCAAATGAAACGATATTTTTAATATAGTCAAATACCGTATTAGGTAGGTATAAAATACTTCGTCACTTGTACTCGACATTTTTCAGTCACAAATCAGCAACTTATAAACGAACAAATGTTTGCACAAAATGGCGCGGAGGTTTATTTTTTCGTGCGCCGTATCTTTGGTTGAATAACTATGCGCGCGCAGGTTAAGTCCAGAGGCACCAAACACCGCCAATCAGCCACAATATATTAAACTAAATAATTATGTATTTCTAATAAGAATTTACGGTAATTAATGATTTAAAATATTGTATTTTTTAAATGCTTTAATAGATAATTAGATGAAGTATAATCTTATCTTATCAGATTTTGACTACAAGTTTATTTATTTACAAAATAATAAATCTTTTGGTAACAACCTCTTTACAGATATTAAAAAAAAAGTGGAATAAGAAAATCACTAGTGCGGCAATGAAAAGTAAAACGCACTAGTGTGTAATAAACCGCATTCCAGGCGTAAGACCAAAGAAAAAATAAGAACTTTACGAGCAAGTGTGTTGAAAATATATTTTATATTGTGCCATTGAATTAATAATTCCGTTATAATATTATTATATAATTAAATACTTTATTTACAGGTCACAACTCAACCAATAATAGTGAAAAAATGGTAGGTAAATTAACCTAATTTGTTATCTCTTTAAAAAAATATTATCTCGTATATATATTCTCATCATATAGATTTACAAAATTTAACCATTTAAACAAATAAAAAAGCAATTTTAATATATTAATAAATAATATACTTTTTGTAGCAAATGCCAACCAGTGCAGAAAAAAAGCTCTTCTAATTACAAAAAGAAACCTGAATCGGAAAAATTAAAGCGGGGTCCAAAACCAAAGCCCAAGAAAGATTATACTTGTAATCAATGCAATAAGGATTTCCGATGCCAAGCACAGTTAGAAATGCATGTGAGGTACATAATTATTATTTTATTTATTACTAGCTGATGCCCGCGACTTTGTCCGCGTGGATTTAGTTTTTAAAGTCCCTCGGGAACTCCTTGATTTTCCGGGATAAAAAGTAGCCTAGATGTTGACTCGAGTAATAAGCTACCATGGTATAAAATTTTGTAGAAATCTGTGCGGCAGTTTTTACGTGAAAGAAGGACAAACAAACAGACAAAAATTAAATAAAAATCTGTTTTGGGCTCAGTATCGATAGTAAAGCAACCCCCAATTAAAATTTTCAAAATATATTAAATGTACAGAAATCTTCCAGTTACAGTTTTATTATAATGTATTAGTATGTCAATTTGTCAACAGGGAGATATTACACCCAATATTCCATACAGGTTAATAGATTAAAAAAAATCTTGCCTATTTTTCACATGGTGTTTTTGTTGTGAATTGTAAATAGGTTTATTGTGTGAATAGATTAGAGCTTGGTATCAACCCATTGAAAACTAAACTGAAATTCCTTTTTGAATCTATAGGACAGATTTGAGGCACTGCATTCTTAATGTTTATACTAATACTAAAATGATGCCCGCGACTTCGTCTGTGTGGATGATTAAGGTTTTTTATTCCCGCGGGAACCTTGTAATTTTCCGGGATAAAAAGTAGCCTATGTGTTAATCCTGGATATGTGCTATCTCCATTCCAAATTTCGGCCAGATCGGTTCAATCGTTGTGGCGTGAAAGAGTAACAAACGCCCATCCGTCCATCCATCCATCCTCACAAAAATTCTCGCATTTATAATATTAGTAGGAAGTAGGATTAGTAGGTTTCTTATTTATATTTATTATTTTGCAGAACACATACAGGGGATAAACCATTTGTATGCAGATATTGTCCTCGCAGATTTTCACAGAAGCACAATCTGACCATACATTTGAGAGTGCACACTGGAGAAAAACCCTTTCAGTGTGAAATATGCAGGCAAGTACGCCCACATGACATTGCCAGTCTTTTATATTATTATTTTTTTTATATCCATCTGCCATCGGCTTCTCCAGCCTTTATCAGATATGGGGTATGATTAAGTCTTAATTGATTATTGGGGGTATTTCAACAAAAGTCCTCCCCTTTCATTTTGTTATTTTGGACAGTTCACCTCCCATCCAGCTCCAGTATTATGCCATCTTTTAAGGCGCTTTGTATTTGTTTGTTTGTCATAAATTAATAAGTGATTTACGCGATAGCCCAATGACAAATCTAAATAGGCTCGCGATTCCTCATCTACTCCTCAAGAAAGTTCGAAAGTAGTTTGTGGGAATGGGCGTGTTTATTTCGATAAAAAACCTATTTTTAATCCAAATAAACTTTCTAATCAAATTAAGTTCCTACTTAATTGCTTCTTTTCTTCAACTCACACTCAATATTTGAATTTTAATTATGTTTTAAATAATTTGTCTCTTGTTACAGTAAAAGGTTTTCAGCTCAAGGAAATTTACAAGCCCATATAAAAATCCATACAGGACAAAAAGATCATGTAAGAAAACTTTCTTTGTATTATACCTAGTATCTACCTATTGTTGTTTACCAATTCCAAGCTGTAGAGCTATTCACTATCTCAATGGCAATCAAAACTAACTACAAACTTTCTAACCAGCATTTTTTATAAGATGCTGGATTAAAAGTTCTTAGCAACTTTCTATGGTTTTCTATTTTCTATAGCCACAGTAAATATTAATAGGGAATACGGCAGCTGATCTGTATGTTATATTCCTCATTGGTGAGGGTCACATCTCCTTTCCATTAATCACAGGGTAGGGGTTTTCTTGGTATAATATTATTATACCAATGATGGGCTCTCAGATCCTTCTGCATAAAGACTTAGTAAGACTTAACATTGCTTTGCCTCATAAGTATATATTTTATTGGGATGTTAGTGCTAATAATATAGATGGAAACTACATAATATTTGCTAGTCACTATTGATTGTAGTTATTTGAGAAATTTAATTTCAGGTGTGTTCATTATGTAACAAATCTTTCATAACGTCCAGTGAACTAACAAGACATATTCAGAAGCATAGAGGAGTAAGGAATTACAAATGTGATATTTGTCCATCTGCATATGTTCATCTCAGAGACCTAGTAAGTATCAAACAAATCTTCTTTACTTCCCAAGCCCCCTCTTAGCAAAATAATAATAATTGACAGTCACAATGACTCTCTCCCACAATTACTGTAAAAAAAAAACGTAAATCTACATACACAAAAAGTTTAAACTACCCTGCTATAGAACACCTTTCTGGCATCCCTGAAATCGAGAGTGAATAGGCATCTTAGGCTGCATTTTCCCTTACCATCAGCTGTGATTGCCCATGCTGTGCTCTCGACATGGGGGCAACAAGCCCTTAGTCAAGTTACACTTCGTTGTATCTATTCTCTTTCTACAATCGTTAACGTTTGAAGGTTTGGCTAGGGCTAGACTAGATGGCGCTGCAGCTGATCAGACAGAAGTGTATTGATAATATTTCGCGGTATTTTGTATTATAAATGTTTTTTTAGCATTTAAAATGCATAAATTATTCAATGTAGTGTCCATTTAAAATGCACACTATAGTAAGTTAGATAACTTTATTATTGTAACTTGTTCGAGTTTCAAAATCACAAACTAGATGGCGCTGTAGCCCTAACCAAACCTAGCATTAACGATAATAGAAAGAGAATAGAAACGATCCAATATTACTTGGCTAAGGGTCACATTCTTCAGTAATTATAATCAAATATTCAGACATAATATTATATAATCTGGCTTGCACAAATATTTTACTGCCTGCAACTTTCAGTTGATTTTATACCTTTTTTTTGATTCATATGATTGATTCAAAGATTGTGATATTGCTCAACTATATTTAAGTAGTTTATATATCTTCAAGATGCAGTCTATCTTTGTTCCAAACATCATCAACATTTCAGCTGTATAAATCGGTTAATCATTTGAGCTGTATAAAGGTAGCAGACATAATATTTAGTTGTAAAATTAAGATTTTTTTTTCAGAAATTACATAAATTAAGGAAGCATCAAATTCCGGATACCTCTAAAGCACAGAATGAATATAATCCTAACAAAAATATAGATATAATTGGTATAGATGAAGGAAAAACTGTGACTTTGCCAGGGAAAGATGAAAATTATGCCCATAATGTAGCAAGCAATAAAAGTGTACAAGAGAATCTGATCATGGGCAATCATTCCATATTTAATTCAAATACAAATAAAATAAGTGAATCGTTCATTTGCTCAAATTGTGGTGAAAACTTCCAATATATGAGTGCATTAGCACAACATTACTTGCATCACCATACACTTTAAAAAGCATTTGATGAAGGAGAAAAATCTACAAAAACTTACCCTATTTCACTCCCATCAAGTTTATTTTGCAACAAAGGTAGCCTGTGTCCTTTCCCAATCTATTTATATACCAAAAGTCATCAAAATTGGTTGAGCAGTTTAGATGTGAAAGTGTAACAGGCAGATTCACATATTGTATGATAGTAGTAGTGGTATTTAATTCAAATATAATTTAGTAACATTAAGATATGGCATCTTCTTACATGTCCAAGAGTCTCAGTCTGCCAAAATGCTTTGAATGCAGAATTCTAACCAAATAGAAACAGAAAGAACTTTCCACTTCCACATAGTGGCCAGAATAGACTAGAGACACAAGTGCCTAAAGAAATAAATCTTTCTGTTATTCGTTAATCCTGCAAATACCAGAAACCCAAATAGGTACATTATCACTCCCCCCCTGGTATCTCTGATCAAGAAAATATTTTGTCTTACGATTAATTTAACTTTATACTTTATCTATGCTTAATAAATTGTTTTTTAAAGAAGTGTTTTATTGCTAACTAGCTAATGCCTGTGACTGGACTAAGGTTTTCAAATATCCCATAAAAACTTCTTTATTTGGCTCAGTGGTTGAGACATAAAAAAATAACACACACAATTTTGCTATTACAATATTATATTGTTAAAAACTTTGAGAAGTTTGTTTCAGCTATAAATTGATTACCACTATTTTACAGCTGACTAGCTTTTGCCAGAGACTGTCCATGTGGATTTAGGTTTTTAAAACCTACATTATTTTTCTGGGATGGGTAGCCTATGTCACTTCAAGTCTTCAACTAAAGCAAAAGCCGGAACGATTCTCCTATTTTGCGCACTTCGGGCTCTGAGCTTTGAAGTGAGACCACACCTCTTAAAAGATTTAAGAATATGAATTTTACGAATCATAAACTAGAAATTTGATTGACTGTTAAATGACGAATTATTAAAATGATAAAATAAACCAAAATTAAAATGATAATAATAGGAAACTAAGAAAACAAGACGTAGCAAAAAAAAGACTCTTTCTATGAAAGGGGACACCCTCGTAATAAAATTAAAAAAAAAAGTCTTCAACTATGGTGAATCAAGCTGACCTGTCACTGCTTGCAGAACAAACAAACACTTGTAATTATAATATTAATAAAGTTGTATAATATGTTTATTTGATGAGAAAAGAACTATAATATATTTTAATAATTTATTGATAGATATTAATTTATTTTAATATTAGATCTGTACTAACTTTTAACATAATATACAATTAATTAGAAGTAAAATTAACGAATTGGTACCCATGGCTCCAAGATGTCACCAATCTTCTTTCTTTCTGGAAAATAAAAACACCACTTTTTATTGCAGACTGCACTAAATTTAGAAAATAATAAACATTTTAATCAAGTAGAGCACTCTGTACTAAAAATGGTATTTTGTTCATTTTTTTAGTTAGAATAGAATAGAAATATTTTTATTCAAATAAACTTTTTTACAAGTGCTTTTGAATCGTTGATGAATCTACCACTGGTTCGGAATGCCTTTCCGGCCGAGAAGAACCAGCAAGAAACTCAGCTGTCGCTCTTTACAATACAATAGATACTATGCTATGTATGCAGTTTTCCACAATGAGGGGAAGTTCCAAAAATGCATACTTCTTACAATTCAATACATGTTAAGATGGGCAGACAGAAATTAGGCCTATTCTGGCTGGTGGCACCATGCACATGCATACATGTTGGCAGCATGACGCATGACCCAGCCGTTGTTCGCTCAACCATATTTGTTAGTGGTTGTTAATTGGTAAAATTTGATATTGTTGTAGATAGTCATGAAAGTGCTGTTGGTGATGTTATGGGCAATCTGTATAGCCTCTGTAAACAGCTGTTGCAAAACATATGTAAATTTGAAGTATCACTGATAACTCCTGCTGACACTGATACTAAACCTTGTGCACATTCTTCTTAATCAATTACCTATAGACATCCACTGCTGGACAAAGGTCTCCTCTGTCTGTGGAGGTCCGTGGACTTCCACAGGCTTCAGTCGTGAAATCAGCAGCTCCCTGCGACTCGTTTGATGTTGTCGGTCCACCTAGTGGGGGGCAGTCTGCCTACACTGCGCTTCCCGGTGTGGGGTCACCACTCTAGCACCTTGGGACCCCAGCGACCATCAGCTCTTCGAACTATATCAGAGACTGGTTCTCCTTTGGATCTCCTCATTTCTAATTTGATCTCACAGGGATACTACAAGCATAGCTCTCCATCGTTCGCTGGGTGACCCTGAGCCTTCTTATGAGGCCCATATGTGCACATTAAAGATCATTAATTATTATTGATACTTAGATGGTTCTCGCCACATGATTCAGATCCACCATAAAGATTGCCCAGAATTGTAGATAAAAACTAAAAAAGGTACAAACCAGGAATCGGGAAATCTTCAGGGTGCAATTCAATATAATGCCTGAGAACAGCATCTTTCTCTGCTAAGTATTCGTTTCGTTTTTTTGTCACATAACTAATCGCCGCAGTCCAACCCACCACACCAAGGATATGCTTTTGAATACCTAAGAACAAGAAGTAGGTAGTTTTAACATAAATTGTGATACTTGTATTTCTAAAGAGTTCCCTTCCGCATTTTGTCAGAAAATAATTTGTTATTGTTATTATGTAATCCTTTACCGCTCATGAGGGGACGTTTGGTGCCAAAGTTGATTATCACTCCTGTCCCTACTCCAAAAAAACTACCAAGAATGTATGGCCAGTATTCATTTAGAAATGGTCTCTTTCTTCCCTCATCTCCCATCTTTAAGAGTTCTATAGCAGATAAATTTGAAGACATTTTCCAAATTTATTTTCTCGCTTTTAGTCAATCCCGAACTGTAAAGTTTTGCAAATGAAAATCACAGAAGTCACAGAACAATAATAGATGAAAATCACAGAAGAGGAACAACAAGAAAATTTATTGTATTCCTGTTCGTGGTCTATGATCATAGACCACGAACACTAGGATATAGACGTCAAACTCCATAGAGCCTAAAATAGAATCTTAACAGGATTCTAGTGTGAGTGTTCCTTCACTATGGTACATCTATACATTTTCAATCTTGCATCTCACTCTCTCGTGATTTAACGACTCTATCCATTCATGTTTAATGCAAATTTCATTGATAACCCAGCATGTCCTGCTCTAACACGATGTATAGCAATAGCGGAACTCGATGCTTATTGGTCCATCGCTTAAGCAGAATTACGTCATAGCGGAACCGGAAGCGGTTACTTTTTATTTTAGTTAGGGATGGGATTGGCCCATCGGAGTGAACCGTAACCTTATAATTATAGTGATGTACTTATCGGTTTTCGAGTACCGGTTTTTTTAATATTTACCGATTTTCTTCCTTACTAAATTCTAATTTAAAAAAGGTTGTGAAATAAAAGAAATTTTAACTTTGAATAGCTGATTTATTCATTTTCATTTCTTAAACTACCACCGGTTCTGAATGTAGTTTACTTTTGAGAAGAATCCGGTAAGAAACTCAACAGTTACTCTTTTAAAATATTGTCTGGTACATTATATTAATTTATGACCATCGCAGAGTTCCATTTAAACGCGGAATAAATTGGACTTCGCTTTTAAATAATATTTATAGGTATATAGATAGGTTTTCCAGATGTTTAATTTAAATAACCTATAATAAAAATGATGATCTACTATTGACAGTCATCGCGATCGTGATATTTTTGGAAAGGCGGTAGTGCTTCCAGTTCTATCAACTGTAACGATCACAATCCATACTATACTAAATGCATTTTTTTTAATCAAGACAACCCTATTGCCTACAATGTCTTTTGCTGAGCAGTTTTTCGTAATGAAAATCTGTCTAAACGTCAAATTTATTCGTTGATTAAATTTCCCTTGGCGATTGATAAGTGGGACTAGTCTATGATTGAATGAATTTTCAGTGGAAGTGTCAAACACAGACCATGGTCCATGGTCCATGGTGTGGTCAGTGGAACTGGGCCCTGATTCTGTAACTTAGTTGCTATCAAAAAATGATAGCCACTGACTTACATTTTTTATCCATTAAAGACGATAGTAAATATCATCCGTCTATGCATTGAAGGTTTGCTACGAAAATGATACTTTTATTTTCATAGCAAACCTTCAATGGATTAAAAATATATGTCAGTGGCTATCATTTTTTGATAGCAACTGAGTTACAGAATCAGGGCCCTGATTGCTAGCTCTACAAGTTGATCCATCGCGTAGAGGTCGTAGGTCGTAGCGGCGCGTGCTATGGTCTTGGGATGGTGATGGTGTCGGTTTTTCGGCTGCACATCAAAGGATAGTGAGCCAACGATGTCGATGGCGGTACTCATCTACACGTGGCCCACTACTCACTACTCACTGTTTGCTCGAACGTGATTGAGTGCTGACACGACGTTACAATACTTTCTGTACGGTTTACTTTCCTTTGTATTTCTTTACTGTTTATTTAATTTTGTATTTTGTAAAACATTCACGTCTCCTTGTTTAAACTGCAAACTAAAACTAAACGTCGACAACGTGAAGATTACGCGTTGCAAGTTGCAACCATTCGCATCGCATCGACTGGCATCGACCATTTGATGGGCCAGCGATGGACCAACTTGTAGAGCTAGTTTATTAAGGGAGAGGTCGGCAGATTGGCTACTAGGCTAGGGCAGATTGGGTAATACAAAAGAAGAAATGGCTTTGAATCTAAAACAATTAACTATTTTTAAAGGTGACTCAAAATCATATAAACGCCGATTGCTACCGCTAAAAGTCATACACGAATGATATTTGTATTTCAATCTAGTAGTTGTTGATGTGAAACATCTATAGCGGCACGTAAAACGGCAGCGGTAGCGGCAGGGGTAGCGATAGGGGTCGGGGTCGGGGTCGGGGTAGGGGTAGGGGTCGGGGTAGGGGAAGTATTATTTTATGGTGTATGGTATTATATTATATTGTATTGTATTGTATTGTATTATATTGTGTTATAGCGTGTTATATTATATTGTGTTATATCGTGTTATATTATGTTATATTGCGTTATATTTGCAATATATTGTGTTATAGAGTGTTATATTATATTATATTATGTTATATTTGTAATATATTGTAATATAGTGTGTTATATTGTAGTATATGTTCTTTTCTGCATATTACTTTTACAAAATAATGTCGATGTTTCACATCTGCCAGGCGTCCCACGACGGCTCACAATTTTTTTTTTATTTTAAATCTCTGTTTTCTACTATGCTAACCTCGGCTAACCGTACAAAAGAAGTCTTTATTAAATACTAGCGACCCGCCCCGGCTTCACTTGGGTAGTAGAGCATATTACGCGCTTTGCAAACTCTTTGAAATGTTCTATATGTTATATTGAAAAGCTTATTGAACAGTACGTAGGCTTATAAAAAAAGTATCGCTTGGCTTTTAATTTATCAACAACACAGCGCGCGCGGGGGTGGTCACTGGTCGCATGAGCGAGTCCCGTCATCGCCATCGTCATATGTAACTCCTAAGATATTCATTTAAATTGTATGGTGTAAAGGATTATCATAATTTGCATGAAATGCTTATGGTAACTAACGTATTTAAGTTGATAAGGATTAATACTGTATCCGTCTAAATAGATTTCCAATTACTCATGGTACGTGACCATTGTTTTAGAAGTTAAAATGGGTATAGTGTATAGTGGTGGTTACCACTATAATGCTCTGCTTTGTCTGGAGTCCCTCAGCTCTTCATAAATAAAAGATGGGTCACAACTTGATGGTATATTTGTTATTTACAAACTTATAAGCACTGGTAAAATCACTAAGAAAATATAACTGTTATTCGCGTGATTGACTGTTTGCTAAGTTATAATGCTGTTACTAGGTACGCACGAGGTGTGTCTTCCTCGAGATGCCGAGATAGAATGAATAAATAATCACTGTAAATTTAGTACAAGGAGGCCGACCTATCTTGATAAAATCTAGAATGTAAATGACCAGCGCGCACACTAAACACGCATCCGTCTATCTCACGATTTCAAATTACGAGCGCGTTCTTTATATAAAAATATCATTCGTTGAAGTAGAAACTGCTCGGACAGGACGAGCGGCCAGCATCAGGAAAACGGCCAGCTACGAAGTAGGTTTTTCCACCACAAGTGAGCTATCCTTAAAAGATCTATATATATAAAAGAAAGTGGTGTTAGTTACATTATTTATAACTCAAGAACGGATGAACCGATTTGGCTGAAAATTGGTGGAGAGGTAGCTTAGAACCAGGAGACGGACATAGGATACTTTAAAAAAAAAAAACAGAACAGCGGATTGATGCGATTTTTTGCATGGGTATAGTAATGGATGTAGTAGTTGTTCCTCAGACCGGGAGAGCTACTTTTTATCTCGCATAATGAAAGAGTTCCCGCGGGAGTTTTAAAAACTAAATCCATGCGGACGAAGTCGCGGGCATCAGCTATCATATATTATCTACTAAGATAATATATGCCATCGCGGACTTTTCTGTAAAGACTTATCCCACCATACCTTATATCTCAAAGGGATTAGGCAGCGTTTTCGATGAAAGCTCCCAAGCGGCTTGAATTTTTCCGACATTGTCATCAATTATCGTCATATTTCAACTAATTTACACAAAACCATAACAACATATTATACACTAAAACCTTCCTCATGAATCACCCTAACTAGTGGTGAAAACCGTATGAAAATCCGTTAGGTAGTTTTTGAGTTTATCGCGAACAGACAGACAGACGCGGCGGGGGCACAGAATATAATAGTACTACGTAGCCGGGGACTTTGTTTTTTAATATGTAGTGATTGCATTTTTGTGTGTGTGATCCCAGATAACAATTTAAACTTGCATCTCACTTGTAACAAGTTTGATTCATCAAAAGTGAAGGGTATACACTTGCGGCAAGTTTAATTCAAACTTTTAAGAGCAACAAATTTGAATTATGTTGGTTTTTGCAAAGTATATGCAATATTGCATATTGCATAGCATACTTGCAGGATGTTTGTATTGCAAATTATATAAAAGGTTGACACAACAAACTTGCTGCTTTTTTGTGAATAAGAGCGTGGGACATAATATTATACAGGGGGCTTGGCGGCGACGGCGTTCACACGAGCCGTCTCTACCTCCTGTATTTCAGGAGATAGTCCCATCAAAGTGGAAGCAGCACTTGCCACGGTATAGCAGTAGTGCGAAAGAACGAACTAACATCGGTTAGTCAGCCTATATATGATCTGGGCGCCGTGTCTTCCGACCCGCGAGTTAACCGTCGTGCAGCGCCATCTAGTTCTCGGGTGGGAAACTAATCACTACGTTTTTCCACAGACCAGCCGAAAATCAAGTTTGTACCAACTATAAAACAAACTTGATATTTCATCTTTGAAACAGCGCTAAATGCAAGTTTGCTGCAATATTACCACAAACTTGAGTGAGCGTCCTTAAATTAATAAATTTGCAGCAACATTGTCACAAACTTATCTTTGACGTGACAATTTATAATCAAACAAAAATCAAATTTGCAACAAACTCAGTTGCTATCTGGGATATATAATAGTGTGATTTTTTTTTTGATTGTATTATAATATAAGGTACTATTCTACTTATCTATGTAAAATAATAATAATCTTTTTAAGTACGTAGTCTGTGCTGTGCCCGTCCTCCAACTGTGCCTGAAACAGAAAATTGAATGTTACCATAGTAAAGGCCCTGCGAAAATATTAGGGTACAAAATAAAATTTATTTTCATTTATGGGTTAGGTACATTTAGATAATAATGTATGCCGTTCCAATACAGAAATTATGACAGCGTGTTCTTGCTATAACAACTATACAGGGTGGAAAAAAATTATGGGCCCTGGAGGGGAACTACCTTAAATCCTTAAGTTAGATCATTTTACTTAATGGAAACAATCCCTTATTTTTAAAAATAAACAAAACTGCATTCAAAGTTTTTCAAAAATTCGCTTGTCTCACCTGGGAATCGAACCAGCTAAAATTTCAAAAAATAAACACCTGCTATTTTATTGCACTAGTCGATACAGTCGATGTTAAAGATAAAATTTCTCCAAGAAACATTATGTCTTACACTCGTCTGTCGTACAAGATATCCATAAAATCGAATTTCTCTAATCAACATTCCTTAGAACTGTTCACCTTCAATAAGTAAAAGATACGTTATAATTTTCTCATAAGTCTAACATCCAAAGACATTGTATGAAGTATAAGCTTGCTAATTATTTATCTCTAAGTACCTTGTTGAAGATTTAGATAAAATCGTTTTTTTGAGACTTGAAAAAAAAAAGAATTGCAATTTAGCTTCTACACTGTCGAGATAAATTACAATTCTTGTTGTTTGAAAAGCTTCTAGTAAATCGAATTGTTCTTGATACGCCATCATTACACAGTTACCAAATGGAAGCAAAACGAAGCAAAATCGATAAAATTGTTCAAAATGTGTCATTGAATTTCAAAATTGCAAAGTTAAACGTTAAACATTTTAAACTTTTCGTAAGAAGGAAATGTGCATAGAATTATTATTATTTATTACCAATAAAAGATTTTCTTGTCTAAGTCTTCAAAAAGGTACTTAGAGATAATAAAATTAGCAAGATTTGTACTTCATACAATGTCTTTGGATGTTAGAGTTATTAGAAAATTATACCTAACGTGTCTTTTACTTGCTGAAAGTGAACAGTTGTAGCCCTAGGCAATGTTGACTAAAGAACTTGTATACCTACTAAATATTCGATTTAATGGATATCTTGTACGACAGACGAGTGTAAGACATAATGTTTCCTGGAGAAATTTTATCTTTAACATCGACTGTATCGACTAGTGCAATAAAATAGTGGGTGTTTATTTTTTTAATTTTTAGCTGGTTCGATTCCCGGGTGAGACAAGCGAATTTTTGAAAAACTTTGAATGCAGTTTTGTTTCTTTTTTAAAATAAGGGAATTTTTTCTTTAAGTAAAATGATCTAACTTAAGGATTTAAGGTAGTTCCCCTCTAGGGCCCATAATTTTTTTCCACCCTGTATATTAATACTTTACAATTGACAAAGTTGCCTACTGATCATTATTTGGGTGTTTGACTAATATTTTTTATTTATTTAAAATAAAGTTTATAGATATTATAACACAATGCAATTTCTTTTTTTTAAATATCTTTACTAGTCTCGGAATTATAAGCTGTTTTACTATGACTGTATCTGTGTCTTTTTAAAACGAAATTTTCTATGGAGCGTGTATGGAGCTGCTGAATTGTGACATCAAATTTCAGTAGCGCTCTCTCTGTCTAACAGGAAACTTTAAAGCTCTATAACTTATTTGTTTTTGGACCGATTTATTTTCTTATATTCATATTTTGGGATGAAAATCAACATTTTTTTTTATAAATTGTTCTATTATTTTTTATGTCAATTTTTTTATACTTTATAAAATTTAAGAATATTCATGAAAATTTAAATGAATACTGTGTGATATTTTAATTACTCAAACGCACTTAACTCAAAACAGCCCGGGATCAAACCTGTGATCCCCGAATAGTAGACCACAGTCCTATCCACTATCATTAGTTACGCTTAACGCTATCATTTCTATAACGGTGAAGGAAAACATCGTGAGGAAACCTGCACACCTGAGAGTCCTCTATAATAATATTGTTCTTGAAGATTTGTGAATTCCGCCAATTCGCATTGGGCCAGCTTCACCAGTGTGGTGGATTCAGGCCTTTAACCCATCTCTGAGAGCAAATCTGCGCTCCACAGTCTTGTAGTGTGTCGTCCGTTAATGAGATGATGATGATGATGAATTTATGAATACTATGCTTTAAAATAATATTTGGAGACTACTTTTTCAAAATAATAATGTTATTAATTTTGATTGAATAAAATACATAACATAAATTACGTCATAACTTATTTTTGTAAAAAATATATTCAAATTCAAAATCATTTATTTATAATACTAGTTTATTTATACAATATGTAGGCCAAAGTTAGCACTTGAGACAAGTCATGAATCTATCTTAGATCAATAATATTTTAAATAATATGTATTAATATTTTATCAGGGAAATTACTGACGTCTGACGTCTTGCAACACCGGTCACCGACACTCAACACTGTCTTAGTGTCTGTAGTAAATAGTAGTCACAGATTAGAGGAATAGTAGTATTGATTGTAAAAATATGTGAAACGTGAAGTGAATTGTATTGTGAATGACGATTGTATTTTATCTGTTTGCTGTCAATGCGATATGTTTAATGAAATTTTAAAAAAATAAATTGAAGGAAATATGTAAAAGATCACCAAGTTACTATTAGAAACCGTGTATTGTGCTGGTCGCATTTCATTTCTGACCTTTTAAATCTGCCTATAATTTTAACTAAAGAAATAAAACTAGGATAAAATTGGTTTTAATTGGAATTATGGTGGAGAACGGTGCCTCTAGTGGTGGCAGCGAGAGTCCCAACGCTACAGGCGTTAGGTCTGGCCTGTTGGAAACTCTCGTGCGCGGTGTTTGGTACAGAGTGCATTGTTCCTTAGAAGACGATTACCTGAGTGTGTGCCTCGACGACGGCTACGATGCCACCACGACCCTAAACGGAACCTTGAACAACAACAATGTCGAAACACCCAACAGCGACTTCACGGAGGTGCCCGAAGCTATCGCCAACCAGAAGCGCTTAGTGCAAGTCGTCAAATCAGATAATAATGGCCTGGGTATATCTATAAAGGGCGGCATTGAGAACAACATGCCCATATTAATATCGAAAATATTCAAGGGTATGGCAGCTGATCTCACTGAGCAGTTGTACGTCGGCGATGCCATACTGTCTGTAAATGGAGAGGATTTGAAAGATGCTACACATGAAGAAGCAGTCAAAGCACTAAAAAGAGCAGGGAAAATGGTTCAGTTAGAAGGCAAGTATTGAAATCATTAATAGGGTATTTGACTACTTTTAGAAAATCATATTAAATTGTAAATAATGCTATGCTGAACCTAACAAAACATATATTTTGGCATAATCTACAGTAATTTTCATAAAAATCGAGAAATAAATTCAAAAAATAAATTGCCGCGGAAACGTTCCATTTGTTTACATGACGTCACAGTTCACACACAGTTCAATGACAATTCCAAAGCCCAAAGGTGGCGTGAACTGTGACATCATTCGAGATTCAAGAACGTTTTCCATCTCGTGAACATGGCCAAAATTATAGCAATTTTAATTAATGTTTTCTAATTAAATAAAGCTTTATTTTTAGTTTTGTTGTATGGAATAATGTTTTTAGATAATAATCTTTTAGGATGACACCAGATGAAACGATATTTTTAATATAGTCAAATACCCTATTACTAGCTTTGATTTGGCAATCAGGCAATTACACCCATTTTGGCATTGTGGGGTTTCTTTACAAAATGGAAAATGTTTTTAAACAATATCCATGATGAAGCTATCTCTGTGCCAAGTTTCAGCTCAGTGGTAGTGGTGGGATTGTCCTAGAATGATTGTAACAGTTTTTTCTTCATCCTGCGATTTCTTTTCACGAATAGGCAATGTTATTTTATTATTATTATTATTTATAATACACTATGCAGCTGTCGCTGATGCTCCTATGTCAATTACTGTGCTTGGAATTTCCACTATTATGGCTGTCTAATCTGTTTTTAAATTCATTAACTTTGATATAATAAATAAAGTTTGACATCACTATTTCTATGGGCAACTTATTCCATATGTGCCCCACTCTGTTTGTCAGAAAGTGTTTAAAGGGATTGGATAATGCTAGTTGACACCATAACTTTATATCATGCCCTCTTAGCCCAGGGTGGCTCTTTCTCAAAATGACAGGTTAATTGCAGTATACCTTCTTCAAACAAGGTAGAAACAAGATTTCTACCTTGTTTGTTAACTTTGGCCCCAACAACTAAACTTATATTTAGGCTTTAGTTATATCATGGAAAATTTCTGCAATAGTGACTAAGTACTATAATTGAATTAACCTACAAATTAAGTCAATTAGGCTTAATTGAAGGACTTATTTCATCACACATTGGCTTATTAACACACACTATCACCGCATAGAATAAAGTTATTGGTTGCTATAAGTTAACTTTGCTTTATGATGAAATAAAAATAAGTACCAAATAGTTGAGTTGAGGATGAGATTGATGTTTGACGATTTACTTTTTTGGTTGGTTTAGGTTTAAAAAATGTTACTTTATGAACTCTTTAGTACTCAAGGATTAGGTAGTTTCTTTTTTCCAATAATTCGTTACTTTTACAATCAGCAATATTCACACATCGGATTAAGTTAACAGCAGCTATCCACACTCATTTATCATGTAATTTTATTAGTATGTAAGTCTAGTGTTTAAATGTAAATATATGCCACTTGCCACTCTACTCTACTGCCATATTGACAGTACTCAACAAGTCTGTGTTTACGTCATGTCTCCCTACAAGAACACATCCAGTTATATCACACCCGCGGTATAACACAACAGATACAGTATATAATAATCATAATCCTGTATCACCTTGTATAATCTATTTTTTCTTAGCTGTCGTAAAAGGTAAACAAATTGCAAAAAGTGTTTTAGATTAACGCATAACCAACGAACATAGGGTGGCGCTTACAATGTTCTTAAGCTTGGTTTTTCACTTGTAGCACAGTTCCATGATTGTTAGTGCAGTAAGACCATCCTATATACTGTGCTTAGTAAGTACATTGCTGCCTTTCTGTGAGATACCACTTGCTTATCTTTTAAGGGCCAATTTCACCAACGTAAAATAGGTTTTATCCGAACGTAAATTTCATATTTTGACAGTATTTTCAATACAAAAACTGTCGCTAAATTAATTCCAAGGATAAACGTGATTCAACGTTGGTGAAATCAGCCATAAGACATACAAACAATCTATAATCTTTTAGATTGTTTAAATGATTTTTTGTCTGAGATGTTTAATGGATACAGACTATAATATTGGGGTGCTGCATTTTTTTACTGTTTTACCATTTTCCTAGAAAATATAGGCAGATTTTGATGTTGTTGTGTTACTTTGGAGCAGATTTTTAGATAATAATAATTTATTATGATGTAAGTTTATAGACCACAAGGTGTTCTGGATATTTTATAATGTTAATTGTCATGTTGTTTCAGTTAAGTACTTAAGGGAAGTGACGCCGTATTTCCGCAAGGCGTCCATCATAAGCGAAGTGGGGTGGGAGCTGCAGCGCGGCTACATGGTGGAGGCGCCGCCGTCGCCGCCCTCGCCGCGCCGCCGCCGCGCCGACACCCGCTACGTGCCGCTCCTGATGGCCTGCGTCGCCAAGAATCTACGGCACCATGACCCCGGTACATAGTAACAGTCTGCGGGATTGTCTAAAAATTATTGCCAGTGTGACAATCACGATTGCCTCTAATCGGAAAAAATTTCGCGCATTATTTTACCTACGTTTAAACATAGTCGACGAAATAATAATAGTCTCTAATAATAAACACAAGTAAAATTAAGCAAGATACTAATATTCACCACGATTATTTTTTGACGTGATAACATCTTATAATATAAATCGATGAACACCGGCTGCACGCACGAAAAAGTCACGTTCCGCCTGAGCCTGCGCGTGCAAGCAGAGCGCGGAACAAGCGATAGAGAGGCGATCAGCCCAAGTGTTGGCTTGTGACTAGAGAAAATTGTAATTTTTAATTAACTCTTTCTTTGTATTTGTTATAATATCTAATCGTCTAAACATGTCATTACAAAATCATATCGTCTGTACTAGTCTTAAGATGGTCTATGTCATGTCTATGTAGTAATTTGTCTATTGTCTATTGTCTTCGTCTAATGGTCGTCCAATAAAGTGATTATAAAACATGGTGTCAGAAGTTTAAGTGAAATTAATAATTATAATCAGTCTTCATAAAGTCATATAAATTCTAAAATATTAAAATATAATAGTCACGTCAGCAAATAAATACAATATTTACACTATTAATTATCGTCATGTCGTATCAAGAAAAAAAGGTCAAGCCGGAAACAGAAACGTGCTCATTCAATAGAATTCCCGTGCTGAACATATCAAAAGCTGATAGTCTTGGCAATGCTGCAGCCTGGAAGAAGTGGTGGCAGAGCTTTCAAGTATTTCTTTTGGCCACAGACCTCGAGAACGCGTCTGAAAAACGCAAAGTCGCGATATTTTTGAACACGGTGGGAGAAAATGGCGTCGAAATTTTCAACTCGTTTTCTATTGAACTTGAAAAAATAACATTGAACGAGTTAAAGATAAAATTTGACAATTATTTTGAGCCTCAAAAAAGTTTAACAATGTTACGTCATTCATTTTTCACTAGAGGTATGAAACCCGATGAAACAATGGACAACTTCATTACCGACTTGCAAAATTTATCAAATAAATGCGAGTTTGGATCGCTTAAAGACTCACTGATAAGGGACATATTCATCGCAAATATGAGTTCAAAGTTTACAAATGTCAAGCAAAGATTGCTTCAAGAAAATAACCCTTCTTTGGAAAGGACAATTTCTCTCGCAAAGACAGTCATCATGGCGCAAGAAAACGCACAAAAAATGGACAATACACAGAGTCAAGATAATATAATGTATGTACAAAGGTCAAGGTCCAGAGGTCCAGTCAGTAAAAGTATGTCACAACGTCAAAGTTCAAGTCAACGCAGTCAGAGTCCATTCAGTCAACGGAATGTCAACAATAAAACCTGTGGTCGGTGTGGTCAGCGTCATCGTTTCAAATGTCCAGCACAGGGAGTTAAGTGTAACTTATGTCATCGCTATAATCATTTTTCCAAATTTTGCTTTCTTAATAAAAACAATGTCAGAAATTTAGAGTCAACAGTCAATTCGGAGGAGCAGACATCCGATATACAAAATCAATTCATAGGAATGGTGAAACTTAACAATAATTCTTCAAACAGTGAAACGTCTTGGCATCTAAGTATGTACATAAACAGTGTCGAAGTGAAATGCATCTTAGATTCGGGTGCTGATATTAATATTATGTCATATGTTACATTTAATAAATTAAACTTGTCTCAGTCATTAATTAAAAAATGTCAAGCTCAGGTTAAAAGTTTTGATGGCTCAACAATCAAAATATTAGGTCAATGTGATTTAATTTGTCATTTCAATAACTGTCAAAAGTATATAACATTTTATATTGCAGATATTCAATGTGCTACAGTCCTAGGTCTACCTACATGTATTAGCATAGGTGTCTTAAAAAGAGTGTTTGCAATGAGCAATAAAAACATGTCTCAATGTGAGATTTTAAAAGAATTTAATGATGTTTTCCAGGGTCTCGGATGTCTACCACCTGTCTGTCACTTGAAGCTTCTGCAAAATGCAGTACCATGTGTTGATCCACCTAGAAAAGTTCCATTTGGATTGTATAATAAATTAAAAGAAGAATTGGATCGCATGTCAGAGATGAACGTCATAGAAAAAGTCACATATCCTACCGAGTGGGTAAATTCAGTTGTTGTCACTGTCAAAAAGTCAGGTCTGTTAAGAATTTGTCTTGATCCTAGGAATCTTAATAAATATATAATCAGAGAGCATTATCCTCTAAAAAGTATAGATGAGATTAGGTCAATATTAAAAGGTGCGTCCTACTTTTCACATCTTGATGCTTTTTCTGGTTTTTGGATGTTGAAATTAGATAGTGCTAGTTCAGATCTGTGCACATTTCAAACTCCTTTTGGTCGCTATCGTTATTTAAGATTGCCTTACGGTATTAATGCTGCGTCAGAGATTTTTCATAGAGTAATGACCGATATTTTTGCTGATATTGAAGGAGTGCTAGTTTTTGTCGATGATATTTTAGTATACGGAGAGACAGAAGAAATTCACAATGAAAGGTTGTATAAAGTCATGCAGAGAGCAAGAGAAGTCAATTTAAAATTAAACAAAGAAAAATGCAAATTTTCAGTCAAAGAAGTATGTTTTTTAGGTTATGTCTTTAGTAGAGAAGGTGCTAAGGTCGATCAGGAAAAAGTCAAGGCAATTGTCAATATGCCATCGCCAACAAATGTCAAAGAACTACAAAGAGTCTTAGGTATGATAAACTATTTAGGTCCTTTTATTCAAAATATGTCAGAAAAAACTAAAATTTTGAGAAATCTTCTAAAAAAAGACTCAGTATGGGTCTGGGATGAAAATTGTGAAAAAAGTTTTCAATCTTTAAAAAATTATATTACAAATACACCTGTCTTGGCACACTATAACCCAAATATACCTATAGTTTTGTCAGTAGATTCATCAAAGTCAGCATTAGGAGCAGTGCTCATGCAAAATAAACAACCTATAGCCTATAGTTCTAAAACTTTAACTACCACTCAAGAAAGATACGCTCAAATTGAAAAAGAATTGTTTGCAATTCAGTTTGGTTGTGAAAAATTTCACCAATATGTGTATGGTAACCGCGTCACTGTACACACAGACCATAAACCATTAGTCTATTTGTTCAAGAAACCTTTACATGATGTACCAGCCCGTCTACAAAGAATGATGCTTGCACTACAAGCTTATGATTTAAATGTAATTCATGTGCCTGGTAAAGAAATGTACATATCAGACACATTGTCAAGGGCAGCTTTAAAAGAAACTTATATTCCGAAGTATGAGTCAGACTTGTCTTATCATGTAAATGCTTTATATTCTAACTTAGCCATTAGTGAGGAATACAAAAATAAAATTTTATTGGCTACTAACGCAGATAGTGAGCTGCAAACATTAAAAAAATATTGTCAAGATGGATGGCCTACTAGTAAAAATCAAGTTGATCCTTTATTAAAGTCATATTGGAATATTCAGGCTGAAATACATGTAATTAACAATTTATTATTCAAAAATGATAAATTAATCATTCCAAAGTCGATGCAAAATGAAATGTTAAGAAAAGTTCATGAAGGTCATCAAGGCATAAGCAAATGTCTAAATCTAGCAAGAAATATTATCTTTTGGCCTAAGATGAGTGCAGATATAAAAAATTTAGTTGATCAATGTCTTATTTGTGCTAAATTTAAGCCTAATAATCAACCTGAACCGTTGCAAAGCCACAGTATTAGCAGTTTTCCATGGCAACGAGTAGGTATTGACTTAATGCATTTTAATAATAATACATATCTAGTAGTCACTGATTATTATTCAAAATTCATAGAATTAGCATTACTGAACAATAAATATACAGCAGCCAATGTAGTAATTCATTTAAAGTCCATCTTTGCCCGCCATGGTATTCCCGTCTGTTTGGTCTCAGATGGAGGTCCGCCTTTCAATTCGGTGGAGTTCAAATCATTTTTATATAATTGGGATATTGAACATATACTTAGCAGTCCCTATCATCCAAAGTCAAATGGACAAGCTGAAAGTTCTGTTAAAATTATGAAAAATATGTTAAAAAAATGTTTGGAATCTAATAAAGATCCATACATGGCTCTATTACAGTATAGGAACACACCTAAAGCTAATTTTCCGTCTCCAGCTCAGTTGTTAATGTCAAGAAATTTGAGAATGCATATCTGGTATATGAAACTAATAAAAACTTTATGGTACTAATAAAAAGTTGAAACCTAAAGTAGTTACTTTCAGTGAATACAAGAAAAGTTTTGAAAAAGATAAGGCACAAAGTAAATATTATTATAATAGGAATAAAAAACCTTTACCACTTTTACATCCTGGTGATTTTGTTAGTTTTAAAAAAATGCCTAATTCAGACTGGCTTCCAGCTGTTGTCAAAGAAAGATTAAAATGTCAAAGGTCATACATAATTGAGGATAGTAAGGGAAATAGATATAGAAGGAATAGAATTCATTTAAGGTTTTTGTCAAACGAAAGTTGTAATAAGTTTGATGAGGTGCAATCCAATGGTTCTCCAAAAGCCCAAAGTCCAGTCCAAAGGGAAAATGAAACAAGAGTTGACAGACAGATGGAGGCAAACAGAGATTCATTGATGGATTCATTTAGTAACGAACAAGAATATTACAAGTATGTAACAAGGTCTGGAAGAGAAGTTCAATTGCCTAAACGAATTGATTAAGTGTAAAATTTAATGTCTATTGTTAAGTAAGTCATTGTCCAACTCACATCCTGTTTTCTATTAATTTTTATTTTCTTATGTATGTCAACTAAAAATTTAATTTGTAATTTCCATTTTACATGTAAATTTCTTTGTCAAAAAAGGGAGATGTTATAATATCTAATCGTCTAAACATGTCATTACAAAATCATATCGTCTGTACTAGTCTTAAGATGGTCTATGTCATGTCTATGTAGTAATTTGTCTATTGTCTATTGTCTTCGTCTAATGGTCGTCCAATAAAGTGATTATAAAACAGTATTATACAAAATGATGATAATTCAGTGATAATAACTCAATTCAATTCAGTATGCAATTTTTCATCAATGTTTCTTTATGACGTTATTACATAAAACTATCATCCTTAAACCGACTTTACAGACAACCAATTTTTTTATACTTTATTAATGTAATAATTGTACTGTGTTGTTGTTTGTGAATTAACACTCTCACCGCCACGTGGGCTGCCGGCGGCCCACAAAAATTCTAGCCTAGCAGGCCACTATCGGTTTTTTGAATTTTGACTGGCAGGCCATGTGGGCGGCTGGCAAACCACAACTATCGCGCCAAATAGAATAAAGCGCGCGAGCGTGGCCTGAGCGTAAAGAAATAGCATGACCCGCGCGCCGCCCACATGGCTTGCTGCACTGTAAAAACCTTATATAGGTACGTATGGCGGTGAGAGTGTTAATAAATAAATAAGATCATACAGTGAAAGTATCATACTGTGCCTAGCTGATTGTGTTGAACCACTTGAAAACTTTCAACTATGATAATTTCCGTAATATCTTGACGGATTAAAAAAAATAGTAGGTTTTGTTCAATATTTATTCCCCATTTCAGAGGAGCGCACAATAGAAATCTACTCCCCGGACGGCGTGCACGCGCTGGCGCTGCGCGCGCCGTGCAGCACGTCGGCGGCGGGCTGGCACCGCGCGCTGCACGCGGCGGCGCGTCGCGCGGCGCGGGCGGCGCTGGCCCGCGCGAGGCCGCGTCTGCGCCCGCTCGTGGGCGACGTGCGGTACGCCGGCTGGCTCGCGAGGCGCCCGCCGCAGGACCAGGTGAGGGACCGCAAATGGATCTTCTTCTTGTCAGCTCATCGAACTATGTGCACCCTACTTAAATTGGATACTTAAAATAAAGTAAACACATTAAAGTTTTTTTTTGGGGTTCCGTAGTAAACAAGGAACCCTTATATAGTTTCGCCATGTCCGGACAGACAGACGGACATGGCGAAACTATATGAGGGTCGGCTGTGAAGCAGAAGTCCGTCGTTACATAGGAATGGCAAAGAGCGCTATGTCCCGGCTCTCTAAACTATGGAAAGATCGTAACATCTCGCGAAGGACGAAAACTCTGTTGGTACGCACGCTTATCTTTTCCATCTTTCTTTATGGAGCCGAGACATGGACCTTAAAGGCAGCCGACCGCAAGAGGATAGATGCCTTCGAGATGTGTTGCTGGAGGCGGATGCTGAACATCTCCTGGACTTAACATAGAACCAACGTCTCCATATTAAAAACGCTAGGCGTAAAATCACGCTATCATCCATCTGTCTGCGGAAAACACTCGAGTACTTTGTCACAAGTCACATAGGCCGAAAAGATGCGACCATAGCATAGAAAATCTCGTGCTCACAGGGAAAATTGAAGGAAAAAGGCCATACGGACGGAGCCCGAGACGTTGGACGGACCGTGAGGGAGGCGCTTGAGGAATCAAGAATTGAGGAATCAAGAATCTACTGTGCTTACCACGCGGCGGAGAACCGTCAACATTGGAAAGAAGCAATCAAGAGGGTGTTATCAAAAAGGAGCCACAATACTCAGTAATGAGAAAGCGACGCAAGAAGGAGTCTGTCTGTCCGTCCATTCGCAGTTTAGCTCAGAGACTATTGGTACTAGAAATCTGTAATTTAACAAGGGTATAAATATTAATCACGCCAACAAAGTGGTGAAATAAAATTATGAAAAATATTTTTTTTTAGGGTACCTCCCCTACATGTAAAGTTCTCCACTTGAATTTTTTTTTCTCGTCTATCCCATAGTGTGGGGTGTCATTGAATAGGTCTTTCAAAAATATTGTGGATAACACCATTTTTCCATTTCGATTCAGGGATCCGTTTGTGAAAAATGATATTTTAAAGGGTCCCCCCCCCCCCCCCTCTAACAGCTAATGGTAGTTTAAAGGATACGTGAAAAAATTCACAGCAGTAGTATATATGTTACGGTAAATGTGATTAATTGAAAATTATTAATAATTATCGATCATTATTAATAATTACCAAGATTGATGGTAAAAGTAATAAATTATTCACTTTTTTCGGTGATTATTAATAATTACACCTCACTCTTGGTAAATTTAATAAATTTTTAAAAATAACATTCGCTTAAAGGTAAAACGTCGTAAACTTGGTCATCGCGATGGTCTAATAGGGCTTGGGGCGGGTGATGAGTTCGGGTATACACGATACGACGGAATTGGCGACTTATGATCGAATACTTACATGATATTTTTTAAACAAATGCATTATTTTATTCTATTAGAACTAAATATATATATTAAAACTTAACCAAGTATTATATTCTAATGCAGTGATCTAATAAACAAACTAAAATAAATTTAAACAAGAGTCTTTATTATTTTTTATTTATTATTTGCATACATAATTGAAAGCACGCAATACAAAAACACACATAAAGACTAATCTGAACTTTCTGTATTATCACAACATTCTGTATTCGAAAATTCCTATGATGTATCAGTGATTGTTCAATATTAAAATACCATGTTCAGCTGTCGCTAGGAAAATATCACAAGTCAGTCACTGCCAACGCACAGCGGCAGAATACCTGATTGGTTGAGCGCGCTCTCAGCCCGTGTCCCGCAGATCATTAGAAAAGCCAAGTTAACACTGGTTTACTCATACTTAGCATTATTTTGTTTCGATGAACAGAGGTGGGAAGGGGTTGTGACAACTTGCAGGGGCAAGGCATTAACGTGTCATTTGTTACCATTAATTTGTTTTGAAAGCAGGTGTGCAAACTGGTGTTGTTTCCGTAAGTAAAACTTGTGGATTTGTGTTAACCTAGAGCTCCATGATGTAGTCTATGCTTAGTGGCAAAAATATCAATTCGTAATCGACAATTCCTAAATCCCCGCAGTTTGGGTGGGCATTACCCTGCAGCATCAGGATTGAGGAGCTATAAACTAGAGCTCCATGATGTAGTTTATGCACTTTATGCTCAGTGGCTTGGTCCCTATCCGAAATATCGCTGGTATTTTCTAATAGGTCAAGGTACGAGGAATCAAAATATTGCCTTTTGGCGGCACCATTAGGACCACCCGTATAGGTATACTTGCATCTGTAAATAAATCCTTACTATTGGTATGGTTAGCCGCTTTTATAACCACCCAGAAATGCTTTTACCCGAAACTCCTTACTGATAGTTAGGTTCATCACAGCTTTCGTTGTTATTTTTTTTTATGACAACGTAGGAATACTTGAACCCAAAAATCCTTACTGTTGGTAAGGTTTTAGGTGGCTGGAGTAAGGAGTGGGGTGGGGTTTAGAGGGGTTGTCAGACTGTTTCTCGTTTGTTTTATTACTTTTACCAAAGACAACAGTGAATTATTAATAATAACCGATAAAAGTAATAAAATTCATAGTATTTATCAAATTTACCAAATGGTGAGGTAATTATTAATAACTACCGAAAATTATTAATAATTATCACATTTATCGTAACATATATAAAGAATTTTATAGGAAAACTATCACGGCTAAGTAAGGTGATAGTTTACTCCTTACTAGTTAAAAGGAGTTTTATCTGTTTGTTTTTAGAAGTGAACCGCGAAAAACCATGGAACTCAAAATCTATTAAATATTCATAAATAAAATGAAAGCACTATCCTAGGTTAGCAATAATAATTGTGAATTGCAATTTCGGAACCCTACACTGCGCGTGGCACGGCACATACTTCGTGAGTTTCTTTTAAATATCTTACTAATCTCGGAAATATTATAAGCTTTAAAGTTTCCTGATAAACAAAGAGAGTGCTACTGAAGTATGACATCACAAGACAGTACCTCCATACAATCCTCATAGAAAATTTCGTTTTAGAAAGAGACAGTACAGTCGCAGTAAAAACTTAAAAAAAAAGTTATTCTTTAGCTGCTTCATTATAAAATTACAATTTCAGATGGTCGCGTCCGGTGGTTCGGACAGCTCGGACGACGCGGAAGGCTGGCAGCCGACATTCGTGGCTATTACAGACCGGGAGTTGAGGTTACAAGTTATTCTATCCATTGTGTAGGTCACAGAGCAAAAAATCAGGCTTCATTTATTAATAAAAATTAATTTAAGGCGTAATTTATATTGTAATCCTTCAATCAAATATAAAGACCTAGGTCTCAAATGGAGACTAAATTAAATTCAAGATGGCGCCCCTACTAGTAAACTAACTATATTATAAATGCGAAAGTGTGTTTGTTGGTTTGTCTTTAAATAACGTCGCAACAGAGCTACGGACCGATGTGATTTTTTTGCATGGGTATTGTAAAAAAATCACATAGGTTCTTCGAGAGTTCCAGATTTATCCCAGGAAATCTATGAGTTCCCTCAGGATTTTGAAAACTAAATCCACTTGGAAGATGTTGCAGGCAGCAGCTAGTATCTAATAATTTAAACTAATTTCAATAAAAAAATTGTGTGCTTAAGACCGCACGGAAGAAGTGAAAACTTCATTGGCAATCGCAATCAATTTATATACTCTAATTAATGTAATCAATATACTCTAATCAATTTATATGGCAGCTCAGTCTCAGTCTCAGTGAGTGAGACAATAGAAGAGTAGCTGACTGTATCTTTCTCGCTCGGGTACACTCGGCGGTCCCAAGTTCACCCGATCGAGCTTTTCACCTCAAAGCGTGACGGTGATCAGCCTAACTTACTACCCACGTAAAAATGTGTGTGTGGTGTGCCAAAAGAAGTTTTCACTTCAATAATATTTTATTGTGTTTAAAAATCTGAAGCAATTTTAAACAAAAATCAAAATTTGTCAGTAAAGTTCGGCCGTTCAGAGAATGCGTTCCTGACACGTCGCGATTGAACTGACGACGTAACTTTGTAATGGCGTTGCAGTTACGATACTACATAGTAATAAAAAACGAAATGATTGACTGTCGGTGCAGGTTGTACGAGGCGGCGCCGTGGTCGGGCGAGGCGTGGTGCGCGCCCGCTGAGAGCTTCGGGCTGGCGGGCACGCGGCTGGCGTGGTGGCGGCGCGGCGCGGAGGGCGCGGCCGCGCTGGGCGTGCGGGCCGGCACGCCCGCGGGGCTGTGCGTGCGCGCGCTGCGGGCCGACACGCCGCACGACCTGGCCGCCGTGGCGGGCGCGCTGGTGGACGGCGCGCACCACGCTGTGCGTGCGCAGCCCGAGTTCACTTTCCGTGAGTACGAGCTGCGTGCGTGGACACGTAGACCTAGACCTCATCGGTGCTTCGTATCAATCAATATTTGGTGGTGCAGGGTGCCGGTACCGCGGCGCGTGCGCGCGGCTGTCGCTGGGCGCGGGCGGCGTGTGCGTGTGGGAGGCGGCCGGCTCGCTGGGGCGCGGCGGCGCGCGCGCGCTGTACCGCCGCCCGCTGCACGCGCTGCGCGCCTCGGCCGACGACGACCGCGCGGCGCTGTGGCTGCACTTCGCGGACGACGACACGCTCGTGAGTAGTGCACGTGTGGGAGGCTGCTGCGCGGGTCGTCTTCACTGGCCGAGGGCAGCGGAGGGTGCGGGCTTCGAGGCGTGGCCTCATTACCCGGGCGGGTCGCGGGGAAGAGCACTTCCCCGGTGTTTCTCTTTCAGCCGGCTTGGCATGGCGGCTGAGGCTCCTGGTGGGGAGCAGGGTTGCCGCCGCGAGCGGAACGGTGTCAGGTCTAGTGTGTGGGCCCGCGCTACGGGCGATAGTGTCGCCACCGTGCGCTGGGCCGACATCGGTCCAGGGGGTCGCTGGCGGGCATGGTTGCCGCCGCGAGCGGAGCGGTGTCGTGTTCGGTAGTTGGCCCCGCGCTACGGGCGACAGTGTCGCAACCGTGCGCGGGGCCGGTGTCAGTCCGGGGGCTTTGCGTCGCGGGCGGGCAAGTCGCCGCCGCGGGCGGAGCGGTGTCAATTTCGGTGAGTGGCCCCGCGCTACTGACGATAGGGTCGTCATCGTGCGCGGGGTCAGTGTATCGCCAATCAGGCGATGTCAAGTCCGGTGGAGGGCTCCTCGCTACGGGCGATGGTGTCGCCACCGTGCGCGGAGCTGAGGTCAAGTCCGGTGGGTCTCGCGTCGTCGTCGCTGTGGCCGCCTGCGTGCCTCCTCGGTGGTGGCGATCGCAGGAGCTCACGAGGTAGAGGACGCCGGCGGGGTGATTACGTATCTCGCGACAGGCTTGCGACAGGCGTAAATCTCGCGATCGCTGCTGTCAAACGTCAATTTAAACGTCACTTTTGTATTACGTAAATATTTTTACATACTATTTGACATTTTGCGACCGGTCGCTTTGCTATTGCTGTCGCGTTGCTACTGCTGTCGCTACTGCAAAGTTTTACATAATAAGCCCGCCGGTTGGTGGTCGGCTGGCTAGCGGTGCGATACCGTGGAGGTGCTCGTACGGTCCGTGGTCTGCGCTTGCGAACATTCGCCGCGCGACTCTACGGACGTACTCCTCCACGGTGGGCGTCCTGAGGTATCGAAGGAGGACATCGTTCCTCACATACCTCGGAGCTCCAACGATCAGACGGAGGCACTTGTTCTGTTGGACCTGTAGGCGGCGCCTCTGGTATGTCAAGCAGAACACATACCAGGCTGGGGCCGCGTACGTCAATCTGGAGCGGACATAGGCTCCATAGATGAGGAGCTTGGTCTTCGGTGATAGACTTGAGGAGAGGACTTGGTACAGCATCGACAGTGCCGCCTTAGCCTGACTCACCACGTGGTTGACCATGGGAATCAGGTTCAGGCTGAGGTCGATGTGGCACCCCAAGTAGCACACCGAAGTTTGCCACTCTATGTCCTGCCCTCGGAATCGGAGCTGACGTAATGGCTTCCGGATGCCGAACAGGATGGCGGCCGTCTTCTCCACGTTGACGGCCATCCTCCACTTGTCCAGCCACTCCAAGCAAGGAGCAAGCAGGTCCAACAGACGCTGCATCTTGTTGCAGGCGACGGCTTGGTGGAACGACGACGCGAGATACGCGCTGTCGTCGGCGTAGAGCGACAACAGCACGTCTTCCTCCCCCTCGCGCAGGTGTCCGGCGAGGGTAGGGATGTCGTTGGTGTACAACGCGTTCAGGCACGGAGAGAGGCAGCTGCCTTGTGGCACTCTAGCACGGATGGGGCGCGGCTGGGAGTCCGCGCCCTCCACGGAGACGTGGAAGGACCGCCCGTCCAGGTAGGAAGCCACCAGCCGCACGATCGCAGGTGGCAGGTCGGTAGAAAGGAGCTTCGCCAGCAGACCGGTGTGCCATACACGGTCAAAGGCCTTCTCGATATCGAGGAAGACACCGACGGTGCAGTAGCCCTTGTTCGTCTTGCTGGCGATGTGGTGTAGTCCTCTGGCCAGCTGGAGCGTCGTGGAATGGTTACTGCGAAAGCCAAACTGCTCGTCCCGTAAACGAACGTACGGGGTGAGCCTTCGCAGTAACAGACGCTCAAACAGCTTGGCGATGTGCGGCAGCAGGGTGATCGGGCGGTAGCTTCCTGGTAGGCGGCGGTCCTTGCCCGGTTTGGGGATGGTAATCACCTTCCCCCGTTTCCAGGTCTCCGGGAAGTGTGCGGTGCGGAGTATGCCATTGAAGAGTCTCGCTAGCGCTGCGAGACCTCTTCTTGGCTGCTGCTGTAGTGCGGCGATCGGAATTCTGTTGTAGCCTGCCGTCTTCCGTTTGGGGAGACGGATGGCGGCTTTCCTCAGCTCAGACGGGGAGATAAACTCGTCCCCCCCGGAGCAGAGGAGTCTGGGCCGACAGGAATTGTCCATAACGCAGGATCTTTGTTTAAGCGCGTTTTTCTTTAACCGTGCGTTTTTCACATACAGTTTGCTTTTTGATCAATTTGATTGAATAGGCGATGTTAGATTTGAGAGAAAATTTGACGTGCGCAAAAAGTTACCTCACACGTGTTGTTTACTATTCTTTACCGAATTACACACATTCCATTATAGCTTTGGTGGCGTAGCCAGAGCCGTCTTAGGCCATGCCGGGGCCCTTGGGCACACAAGAATATGGGGCCCTGTTGGAAAGTAAAAAAATGAATGGCAAAAACATTTTTCTGTTATGATCATCCACAATTAAGGTGGGCAGTACCCAGCAGCATTAGGATTGAGGAGTTGGTAACTGGTCTGCAATGATGTAGTCCAGTGTTGTAGCGTGGGGAAGGGCGATTCCAAATACAAACCGAACCATAGTCAAGTTAGTTGAATATATTGGTGCTATCCAAAAATACAAAGTTACCGTAGGAAATTTTCGCGAACGAAGCGGGCGCGTAATTTTTTGGACTGCACTATGCCACTACGTAGTCCACTACTTGATACCTACAATAGCAACTTATAAAACGACATTTCTCGAGCGAGACGAGCGTGAATTTTTTTATGACGGCCGTACACTTACACTATGTGCTTCATTGATTCTTACAATACTAACTGCGCGAATTTTTTTCAATTGCACTATGCCTCTATGTAGTTCATACTTGACACCTTCAATAGCAATTTAACAGCGACATGTTCGCGAGCGAAGCGAGCGCGTTTTTTGGACTGCACTACTTATCTGTGTACTTCATACTTGGTCCCTACAATACCAATCAAGAAAAAAAGATACATCATCGCGAGCGGAGCGAGCGCAAAATTTTTTCGATTGCACGACGCTTCTAGTAGTTCATACTTGGCACCTACAGTAGCTGTTCAAAACTGATATCTTCGCGAGCGAAGCGAGCGCGAAATAATTTTGATAGCACTACACCTCTGTGTAATCCATACTATTTGGTATGTACATAAGCAATCTATAATCGACATTATCGCGAGTGAAGCGAGTGCGACATTTTTAACTACGCCACTATGTAGTCCATACTTGGCACCTTCAACAGCAATTTAACAGCGACATATTCGCGAGCGAAGCGAGCGCGTTTTTTGGACGGCACTACTTAACTGTGTACTTCATACTTGGTCCCTACAATACCAATTGAGAAAAAAAGATACATCATCGCGAGCGGAGCGAGCGCAAATTTTTTTCGATTGCACGACGCTTCTTTGTAGTTCATACTTGGCATCTACAGTAGCTGTGCAAAACTGGTATCTTCCCAAGCGAAGCGAGCGCGATATTTTTTGATAACACTACACCTCTGTGTAATCCATACTATTTGGTATGTACATAAGCAATCTATAATAGACATTATCGCGAGTGAAGCGAGTGCGACATTTTTAACCGTTGCACTACGCCACTACGCCATACTTGGCACCTATACGCGAACGAAGCGAGCGCAAAAATTTTTCGATTCCACTACCTACGCTTCAATGTAGTTCATACTTCGCACCTACAGTAGCCATGTGAAATGGATATTTTCGCGAGCGAAGCGAGCGCGACAATTTTCTGATCGCACTACGCCTCTGTGTAGTCCATACTATTTGGTATGTTTGGTATGTAACATAAGCATACCTAAATGCAAAAAAATTATATTAAGTAGCGCATTAACGTTTCGTCTATTTATTTTTCATTAGTTAAAATATGAAGACTAAATAATTTCAAAGTTCTTAAAATATATTGCGTACGATTTCGAGTAAACGATCGTACATCGTACTAGGGCTAAAAAAATCGTATAAATCGTACCTTTGGCAATCCTAAACTACGTATTTCATAACTGTTAAATCTGGCAATGCCACGTTTACTGTCAAACTCGGCAATGTCATTGGCTTGTCACTGCTCAGTGTTGCCAGAAAGTCGATAACAACGCCCTCATTTACTGAAACTTTATTGTCGGTTAACGTTTTGTTACAATATCTACCAAAAATAGAAAAAAAAATGTAAAATACAGGCGAATATATCGGCTTTTCGGGGCCCCCTTGGTGATGGGGGCCCTGGGCACGGGCCCCGTGTGCCCATATGGTAAAGACGGTACTGGGCGTAGCGGCTAAACGAAGGAGTGAAACTATCTATCGGTTCGGGGGGTTCGAACCCTGACTTCAGATTATTATTTTTTATTTTTATTATTAATTTATTATTAAAACACACTTCGTTCCAACCGATTGTTCCACGACACTCACGCATTTTAATTATCAAATCGCACGTATGAGGTTAAAGTTTCTCTAGTTACGACAGTGATTTTATAGTATACATTTTATGAGCAAATGTACTGAAATAGATGTTAATTTCCCAGGAATTAGACATGGAAGGCAGCCCGAAGCCGGCGGTGTTCATCCTGCACAACCTGCTGTCGGCCCGCGTCCACTCGCTGCCGGGCGAGGCCGCGACGCACCCGCTATAGCCCGCCCCCGCGCCGACCTCCTACAGTTGCACGTAACTGTCAACAACAACTAACCTGTTCAAAACTATTCGTATTGACCTATCGTTGCAAGATTATTTCCTGCCGCGATAAAAGCTATTCCAAAAAAGTCAACCGATAATATTCTCGATATACGGAAAATGTCTCCGATCTGTAGTTGTCTAATTATTACACTAGCATCAAATGTTAGCCCCAATACTGCTTGCGTAAGACGTGGTTCGAATAAATAGCCTTGGACCCAATATTTGATCTAACTTTTGAGCTGGTATGTGTTGGATCCTTAGAAAATACGCGCTGATACTCGCGATGCATCCAAGAAGTCAGAGCCGAAAATCTTAACGACATAGACAATTAACGCAATCACTTATTCCGAAAATTTCCGATTCATTGCGCACACTTATTTGGAATAGTTTTAGACGAAAATATAATTTATTTTAATTATTAATTTTTTGTTAATGTCTTCAATGTTAAATCTTTTTTTTTATGTTAAAACACGAAGATGCAATTTGAGATATTTTATTCAACAGTGATCGGTGGAATTCCCACATCTCTTACTTTTTGATGATTATTTATTATTAATTAATTTAATTTGCTATGCGATTCGAGCATCTGAAATTTGAGAACTTATATTCTCGATAGTTTAAAGAATTCGAATAGAGTGTTTAAGAAATGTAAGCAATTATTAAGCTTTTAAGATGATTTTAACTGTGGCACTAAACAATCGATATGGTAAAGTTTTTAGACTGTGGGCTGTCCTAGTAAATAAAAAAATGCATTGCTCAAATCATACTTCAATGCATTCCATGATAAAGGATAATGATTATAATATATTATTCTATATTATTGATTTTTTGTTTAATCTCTACATAATAAGAAGGCAACCTGGACTCTTCCAAAGAACGAATCTCTAATTTTTATTTAATTCTAAGGCAGTAAGGTGTATAATATGTTATCAATTATAATATATTTTTTATAATTTATTCGTTGTATATAACGGTAGATGTAGTGTTTTATAATCGAGAATACTCGCACATTCCCAGAATGTAGTAGAAATTTGCTTTAATAAGTGTAGGTATGTTTAATCTCAAGTATTTTTAAGATTCAACTAGCTAATATTGCGCTGAACATGTAATTACTTGTCATTACATGTTATATTTAACAAATGGATGGTCCTTATATGGTCTAGTATACAAAAATAATTGATAATAATGACTCTTGATGTTTGCTAGTATATATTACGTATCATAGTGGAGAAGGAAGGTGGGGAAGAAGTTTAATTGATCTCACACTATCGCAAGAGCTAGATGTATAGAAAATCTGAAAACTTATAAACTTTAGGCACTGTACAGGGCTTGAAACTACCTACATAGTTTCAATTTTGCGAAATTTTTTGATTATTACATAATTGGGTATTTGACTGTTTTCAAAATGTTGATATTCATTAATTTTATCGGAAAATGCCATGTAAGAATAACATTTGTAAAAACAGAAAGTGAATCGGTCCAAAAACAAATAAGTTGTAAGCTGTTTTACTGCGGCTCTATCCATCTCTACGAAATTTTCTATGAAGAGTGTATATTGAGTTGTGACGTCACACCTCAATAGCGCTCTCTTTGTCCAACAGGAAACTTAAAAGTTCTATATTTCCGAGACTAGAAAAGATTTGTGATAAGAAAGAGTTGTGTTATAACTTATACATAATTAGTATTATTTAAAAACTTTATTTTAAATATGTAAAAAAATATCAGTCACATACCCAATTACAGGTTAAAAATATTGTTCTTCAATACCGGTTAATTGATTGAACCGAAATTATACCAGAAACCGGTCTTACCGGATGAAGCACATTATGAGATTAACGGCCCGTTTCACCAACTTCAAGTAAACTTTAACCGAATAATAAATTTGAATTTTGACAGATTGCCCATACGAAAATTGTCAAAACGTCAACTTAATTCGTCAGTTAAAATTTACTTGAAGGTGTTGAAACAGGCCCTTAAAGTTAACGAAGTCTTGCGGCTGTGTGCGTTAACACTTTTAACCAAAGAAAGTTAACTTTTTTTTCAAACACACATTATATATCCAAAAAAAAATAAAGAACACAACCAGTGGACAATTCACAACGTGATATTCTAATTTTCAAACAATGTGAATAATAAATATTTAAATTCCACTAAACTTTTACGTTATCATATATGAATCAATTCCTTAATAAAATCATAGCCCCAATGGCCTAACGGTCAAAGTTGTGGACTGAAACCTAAAGGTTGACGGTTCAATTCCCACCCATTGTACTATAATTGACGTCACTCAAAACCCACATACATCAAGCTTTCCGCTAATTTGAGAGAAGAGAATATTAGTCGAGTTCAACTTGACTGATATTCTTTTTAAAAAAGACAAAGAAATGTAAGAATTCATTCATGTTATAATTATAAGTACAGTGTGCTTTGTGTTTTGACTTTTGAAACAGAATGGGGAAATCATGTACGTAAAGAAAATAATATACCTACCTAATACAGAGTGGGGACGCTAACGTAAACTGAAACTGACTGAACTGAAAGCTTTTCAGTAAGAACATGATTCTGAATCGCCGTTGGAATTTTTCATCGATCTATTCATGTCTTTGACAGTGTTTTTTTAACCGACTTCAAAAAAGGAGGAGGTTATCAATTTGTCGGAATCTTTTTTTTTTATGTATGTTCACCGATTACTCAAAGACGCCTAAACCGATTTGGATAATTCTTTTTTTGTTTGAAAGGGTATACTTCCCAGGTGGTCTCATTTTAATTTTATTGAAATCAATCGTGCAGTTTTTAAATAATGAACAATAAATTATATACTTTGTAGTGGCGCGGGCATTTGAAGTCGGTTTTTTTTAAAGATTTTTTTATATTAAATTATTTTATTAATGGAACATGGAACCGTTAAATCTGTCTCAACTTGACTTCAATTGAAAAGCAACAAACAATTATATTTAACAGAATACAGCAATTTACGTAACATAATCTTCCAGAAACGCGCGATCAGCTGTTACCAAACCAAAATTTCAAAATAGTTTATGACTCGGTCTAAGTACCTACATCAAAGTATAAACCGTCGCTTGCGACGCGCAGTAGGTATCTGTGTACGCTGATCGTATAGCGTAGTAATCGCATTGTTCGCGATACATTGCGCGCTCAATATCGGTAGCCGATCGTTTTCCAGATAAGTGGTATAATTGTAATTTCATTAAGTAAAGGCATCGAGTGTAACCTCTTCACAGTTTTCGTTGGCATGCCCCTTAAACCCTTTATAATATACTAGCTGATGCCCGCGACTTCGTCCGCATGAATTTAGTTTTTAAAAATCCCGCGGGAACTCATTCATTATACGAGATAAAAAGTAGCTCTCCCGGTCTGAGGAACCACTACTACATCCATTACTATACCCATGCAAAAAATCGCATCAATCCGCTGTTCTGTTGCGACGTGATTGAAGGAAAAACCAACAAACAAACACACTTTCGCATTTATAATATCAGTAATGCTTTAGTATCACTTTTTATAATTGTCAAAATTTTTTACCATACTTAACCAAAGACAAAATTACGTTTAGCTGTCATTTACGTTTTGTTATTCCACTGTCATTTGCGTTTTGTTATTCCAAGTCAGATGTGTTTTTGTTATACCACGTTTTATAGTGACTTGACGGAAACGCGGTCGAACGGGATAAAAAGTATCCTATGTCCGTCTCCTGGTTCTAAGCTACCTCTCCACCAATTTTCAGCCAAATCGGTTCATCCGTTCTTGAGTTATAAATAGTGTAACTAACACCACTTTCTTTTATATATATAGATTTAGCTGTATTTATTGCAGTAGAAGTCTATCGATTGTGTAATCTGAATTATTTTACTAAGTATAGAAAAGAAATGTCATCAAACACAGGGTTTTCGTATCTCCTTTGGTATTATGATTTCTCCATACTTTAAATCAATTAAAAAACTGAAAAAAAACTGTATGATAAAAGTGTATAAATCACAATAATGCATTATCAAGTAGTTCATACTAGTATTATAGGAACGAGTGTAACATTAGTTACCGTATCTATATTATGAAAACGAAACGCTATCATTGCTTAGAATAATAAATAGTGGTGCTAATTCAATTGTACAATTACAGTCTCCACTTGCCAGGCCTTAAAATACAGCTATCCTTTTCATAACGTTCGCTGTGGAAAAGGTTAGCATTACATTTTGACCTGTCAATTTAGTTAAGTTCAGAGATTGAGTATCTACAACTGAACTAGCACCAATATGTACTGTCTTAGAAGTACTTCTCTAATGAACTGTGTTGCCATATCAATTAGAAAAACTCTGATAATATTAATAAGTCTTAGTAATCTTGTAATCTCTTAGCATTTCTATCGATACAATATTGACATTTCTCTGTATACTTCATATTTACTATTGACTAATTTTGTACCTTTGTAACAGAATTGTACCCCTAGTAGCGAACTAGTAGCGAACTTGTATGATCGTTTAGTCCAGATAGAAAGGCTTAGTTCGGACTGTAAGTCGAATGAAAAATTGCAGTTTTCGGGTTAGGTCATTTTCTACATGTTTTTATATGAAATGATATTATTTTTAATATGTTATGTGATATTATTTTTAATATATTTTTTATTAAATTGGGATTTGGTAGTGTATCACATTGTAGCTGTCAAAGTTCGTTGCTAGGGTCACTAACAACATGCCATATGACGATAATATTCATATGAAGATTGTTCGGGATGCCAAGTGTTTTGCGATTAATAACAATTGCCTGGATAATAATATCTTGTATAAATTATTTCACGTAGAGCATGACAGTCCCTGGTTAAAAAGAACATCGTTGAATTATATATGATACTTTTATTTTCATAGCAAACCTTCAATGGATAAAAAATATATATCAGTGGCTATCATTTTTTGATAGCACAACTGAGTTACAGAATCAGGGCCCAGGGACTAAAGCATTAATCTCTCTTCCACAGTAGATATATCCGATACATGCACAACCAATGATTACATTTATTATTATCATTTATGTATATCAAATAAGTGATTTTTATACACAATTCCAATAAAACAAGTATTGTTGACATACTACTATTTTTCAAAGAGGTTTTTAATAATAACAATCCAAAAATTTCAATTTTTTGAACATATATAGTCATGAATTAAAAATACACATTCCAGCATTAAAAAAATACGCACATCCATTTTTTGACTGAGTTTATGTGGCACTGCCGTATCAAACAGTGTAACGACCAAGGCTTTTTAAAGATTTTTACTACTTATATAATTATTATATTAAAATAGACCCCAAATACAACTATTGCAAACCTGTATTTTACAACCACAATATACCAAACTAAAAAGGTTAATTTTTCAATGGTTTTAGAAATTTTATTTTAAGTAATTAGGACTGGAGTCATACATAGGTTTTAGTTTCTATTTTAAAGAATTAGATAGTCTTTATGTATAATATTTTGTTCTGTTATTATTTTTTATAGATATTAATTTACGAACTCACATTTAATTTGCAACGGATTCTTAGATAAATCACTTTCATGTTGTATCTGTGCAAATTTTATTGTTTTAGTAGATTCGAAAATAATACCTTTCTTCTTCCGCTTTTGGTTTTACACAACTCACACACCTTTGAGAACTGTAAGGCATGCAGGATTTCTTAGATGGTGTAGTATAAACATCAGATGGTACAAAGTTTATTTTTTAGATATTTTATATATTATAATATTATAGTGTACTTTTGCCACCGACATAAAGAATAGGCCTGCTGTATTGTATGTGAAATGTGATGTCTTGTAGTATTTCAAATCTAAACGTAAAGCAACAAGATCTGTATTTCATTGATGTTTTTAAAATAGTTTTTAGTTAAATGGTATTACATACTCCTTTCTGCGCAAACGAATATTGTTATTTACACTAATTTTTAAAAGTGGTTTTACTGTAATTTGCTTGACTGCAAGTGTTCTATTTATTTCTATAAATTAAGTATTTGATGGAAATTTCGGAAATTAATGCATATTTCGGAAATTAATGAAAAGTTCGGAATTTAATGCATATTAAATTATTTATTTATTATTCTGATAAAATGAAGATTAATTAATGTAAATTATTGATTTAGCAAATCATTGTGTTATAATATAATATTTTGTTTATGTGATCCATTGGTATGTGTGATATCATCGATATTTAGATCTGTCATTAATCATTAAAACAACGAAGTTTTTGCTTGTTTTTTTACTATCCTTTTACTCGCCTAAAAAAATACTAACTACATATCACTACATATTATAAAACAAAGTCCCCCGCTGCGTCTGTCTGTCTGTCTGTTCGCGATAAACTCAAAAACTACCGAACGGATTTTCATGCGGTTTTTACCAATAGATGGGGTGATTCACGAGGAAGGTTTTAGTGTATAGTTTGTTAAGGTTTTGTGTAGATTGGTTGAAATATGACGATAATTGTTGACAATGTCGGAACTATTCAAGCCGCCTGGGAGCTTTCATCGAAAAGTTATAACAAAACAATGTATGGTGGGATAAGTCTTTACAGAAAAGTCCGCGATGGCATATATATTTTTTAAGGATAGTTTACTATATCTATTTTAACTTCTAAAAAAAAAGCCGGCCAAGTGCGAGTCGGACTCGCGCACCGAGGGTTCCGTACTCCAAAAGTAAAAGTAAAACGATAATATTATATTAATTTGCTTATTTATCGTTAACTTTGTTTGTAGAGGTTTATTGTTAATATAAAAAAAACTATGCTAGTTAGAGCGTTGGTTTTATTTTTCCTGTAAAATATACATAAACCTCTATTGACCATAATTATTTCAGATTTTTCGATTGGTAAACTTCGGAGATAAGGGGGGGGGGGAACGGTATTTTTTTCGACATTTTGGCCGATTACTCAAAAACTATTATATATAGAAATAAATAAAAAACTGTTTTAGAATTCACAAGTAAAGGCCTTTCATATGATACCCCAATCGGTATAGTTATCTTACTTTGAAATTTCAAACCTACGGTTTTCCCCCTTTTTTAATCAAACTAAAATAATTTTCGAGTTGCTTTTATTTTTCCTGTAAAATATACATAAACCTCTATGGACCATAATTATTTCAGATTTTTCGATTGGTAAACTTCGGAGATAAGGGGGGGGGAACGGTATTTTTATTCGACATTTTGGCCGATTACTCATAAACTATTATATATAGAAATAAATAAAAAACTGTTTTAGAATGCACAAGTAAAGGCCTTTCATTTGATACCCCACTCGGTATAGTTGTCTTACTTTGAAATTTCAAACCCCCGGTTTACCCCCTTTTTTAATAAAACTAAAAATAATTTTCGATTTTTCTTTATTCCAATGATGTTGGGCCACTATTATACACAACTATACCAAATTTCATGTCGATAGCTTCAATAGTTACTGAAATAATCGACTGTGACAGACGGACGGACGGACGGAGAAAGTCTCACCATAAGGGTTCCATTTTTACCATTTTGGTACGGAACCCTAAAAAATGGTCACGTAAGTACTATGCGGTAATTGGAAATCTATTTAGACAGATACCGTATTCATCCTTATCAACTTAAATACGTTAGTTACCATAAGCATTTCATGTGCATTATGATAATCCGTTATGCCATATAATTTAAACTAGTGGGGCGCGTGGGTGCGCGGCCCACTAAAGTGGACCGCGGTTTTTTTGTTCATGAATTAGAGTTTCAAGTCTTGATCATTTTTCACCTAAGCAGCACTTTTTCATCTATTATACTCTCCGAGACAGACACCTTTGAAATTTGTATAGCCGCCATCTTGAATCCGCCATTTTGAATTTTTTTCAGCTCACTGCCAATTGGATGAGATTTCGAGTATTTTTTGTTTGAGCACCTCCCACCTATCTTCAATACCCTGGCCGTGCTCCTCACCCACCTTCCAAACCCTCGATCATCATATCTCGTCATTTGTCAGAATGAGAATTCTTCAATAAAAACAAATTTTGAAAAAGGAACCGTATCAAAGTCTTGCATGATTCCCGGCTTCTAGTCTCTTCAATATTCGCCATATATTTTGTATGAAGAAAAAAAAATCCGCCATCTTGGATTTTTTTCTATTCATCAAATAGACCTTTGGGTCCTGATCATCTTTTGCCAAGAAACCACTCTTCCATCTTTTATACTCCCCGAGATAGACACCGACGAAATTTGTATGGCGGCCATCTTTTTTCCGCCATTTTGGATTTTTTTTCAGCTCACTGCCAATTGGATGAGGTTTCGAATGACATTTGTTCGAGCACACCCCACCTATCTACAATACCCTGGCCGTGCTCCTCACCCGTCTCCGACATCCTCAATCATCAGCTCTCTCCATAATTTTCCTCCGAATGAATTTTTGTCTTCTATACGAAACCATTAGTGAAACAAAAAATTTTCATACAAAATTTTACAGGAGAGGTGATCAATCAGTGAGTGAATGAGTGAGTGAATCAGTGAATCAGCACGAACAGCTATATATATATTAATGAATATCTTAGGAGTTATCGCAAAATAAAAGCGAACGCGCGCCAAAATAAACTCGCGGGTTTCAACACGACGCGGACGCGCGGCGCTGTTGCTTTACTTTTATACCTATGTCCTGATCAAGATAAATAAATAAAAATAAATAAATAAGATACCTATATAACCTATTATGGAACATTCCAAGAAATTTCAAAAGCATAGGCGTAATATGCTCTACTACCCGTGCGAAGCCGGGGCGGGTCGCTAGTTACATACTAATAAGCAGTGACAGCCTAATGGCATCTAATGGTTAGGTCTGTGGTCTCCGGGCTCATACCTCTCGGACTTTTCGGAGTTATGTGAGTAAGCAATAGGCTATTTGACTACTTTTAGAAAATCATCTTAAATTGTTAATAATGCTATGCTGAAGCTAACAAAACATATATTTCGGCATAATTTTCATTGTTTTTCATAAAAATCGAGAAATAAATTCAAAAAAATAAATTGCCGCCGAAACGTTCCATTTGCTCTCATGACGTAACAGTTCACATTTCAAACAATGACAATTTTATAATATGTGTTTAGGCCGCGTGTCGCATACTATTTGGTATTTAATAAAATAGTAACGATGAAAAACAGACGAAATTAGCCTATTACGCCGCACAAACACGTCGAAATGTATTGACAAAATGAGAATTCCATAGGTGGTGTGGACTGTGACGTCATTCGAGATCACGGAACGTTTTCGATCACGTGACCATGGCCAGAATTATAGCAATTTTATTTAATGTTTTCTAATTAAATAAAGCTTTATTTTTTAGTTTTGTCGTATGGAATAATGTTTTTAGATAATAATCTTTTAGGATGACACCAGTTGAAACGATATTTTTATTATAGTCAAATACCCTATTCTGGGGCGATTTCACCAACGTAAAATAAGTCTTATTCGAACGTACCTAATTTTGATATTTTGACAGTATTTTCAATACGAAAACTCAGAAACCCCAATTTATTCCTCGGTAAAACGTCACTCGACGTTGGTGGAATTGGCATTCGGCACTAAATATCACATGCTTCAACAGTGAAGGAAAACATGAGGAAACCTGCACACCTGAGAGTTCTCCATAATGTTCTCGAAGGCGTGTGAAATCCGCTAATTCGCATTGGGCCAGCATGGTGGTCTATGCTGTATTGCCCCTTTTAAGAGATGAGACCTGCGCTCAGTAGTAAGCCGTTGACGGGTTGCTAATGATGACAGTATAAGGACTCCCCTTACTGTGTTATTACTACGTAAAGCGACATTCACCCTTTAGTCTATCAGATCAGTCAGGCGGAAATTAAAGTAAAAGTTAAAACTGCCCATGTATAAATTAAAAAAAAATGTATGGTAGGCTTAACCGAAACGGCCTGCAGTATTTTTAAAGGTGTGTGCTCTATATCCACATTTTACTAACATGGTTCGCTCCCTTGATGCAGGACAGGTCGAGAGCCAAGTGCTGCAGCACGCCGCCCAAGTGCCCTGCAGAGTGTAGAGCTCTCGAACGATACCTATTCGTTGAATCCATAGCCTATCGGTGTCAATGTCACTTGGTGCGACCTATGGCCCTATGCACCCTACTCCGAACACTGACATGCCATTTTGCAATGGCAAGATTTGCACAATCTTGTGTATTGTCTTTGTGGCTTTAGAATTTGATAAGGCAAATCTTCAACCTAGTTGCTGCACCCCGTACGTAGATTGAATATCGCATAGCCGGTTCTAGATACCTATGGCAGATTTAGGAAGTTTTGAACGTCTAAGTAGGAGACATTATTGTGTTGTAAATTAAGGCTATGTACTTTTGTCCCGTAAAATCAATCAGCTTATAATATACCTAATATAGCTAATAATAATAAGCTAAATGTAACTAAATTCTTATATTATAGTTTACACGTTTCTTTTTAACGAATCGGATGCTTCACGAAACCTCCCTCTATCACAGTCTCTCATAATATTTAAAGTTGGCTTTCAATTAATCGTAGGTACCTAACCTAGGTGTTAGCTTGCACTATCCCATTTTCTTTGGCGTTTTCCTCTCCAGACAAGGGTTGCCTGGAAGAGATTGCTTTTGCAATAAGGCCGCCTTTGCACCTTGTACTTATTTTCTTTTGTTGTATTTCAACCATTATTTCTTGTTGTGCAATAAAGTATTTTCTATTCTATTCTATTCTATTCTAGGTGTCTAGTTCAGTTCCAGCGCTTTGCCGAATTCATTTGGAGCCTATAAATTTCCTTTATGTCGAATGCCAACGCCGATAAATGATTCGTCCACGTCTCTAGCGGACGCTTCGTGTCTCGCAGTTGGGAATTTAGTGATATACTGAATTCACTGTTCTACCTACCTACAGCACAATAATTAAACCTACCTCCTCAATCCTTGAGTTTTAACAAGTAAGTAGGTAAGTAATTACCTCTACCTGAGGCAAACTCAAAGACTATGCGGGTTGTCTTCTGTTATCTAGGTACTCAGGTAGTATTTATTATGCAGTTATGCGCACACTAGATGACCGCCGACTTCATCCGCGTGGATTACCTGATCCCCGTGGGAACTTTAATAATTTATTTAAATTGCCGAGATAAAATTTACCTAGTCTATGTTTCAGGATATAAACTATCTCCAAACGATTTTTATCGGGCGTTAAAATCGTCTGAAAACGGAAATTTTAAATAGGTACCTAAATTAGGTACCTATTTAAAATTTCCGTTTTCAGACGATAATTAGGTACCTAACCTAATTATTTTTATTTCATTTGTATTGTAGACCATAGTAGGTATATCCACAACTTGTCTGACAGATAGCGTTCAAATTTCTGTTTCACAAGTGACCGTTAAGACAATCTAGCAGATAAACTCTAAAAAAATGTTAAGCAGATTTATCTGACAGCTTTTTTATCTGTTAGATATATATCAGACACTAACGGATAGTGGTGAAACAGGCCCTAATATTAATTTTTTCCACGCACCTGGAATAAAAGTTGTGCCCGTACCTAAATAGGTAAGTGATATTATTAGTAGGAGGGATATTATTACATTGGTAGGTACGTAGGTGAACATGTGATGCCTCTCTTCATATAATATATCGTGCTTACTTTGCAATTTACCGCTCGGCTGCGTGCAAGTTAGCCACTATACTCCTGTGTAATGTGTATCCAATGCATGCTAGGGAGGTATATTTGCAATTTAAACTGAGTCATCTTTCTTCAAATCTTACTAATATTATAAATGCGAAATTGTGTTGTTTGTTGGTTTGCCCGCGACTACATTGTCCGCGTGGATTTATTTTTTAAAATCCCGTGGGAACGCTTAGATTTTCCGGCATAAAAAGTAGCCTATGTCACTCTCCAGGTCCTCAACTATATATACCTACCACGTTTACCTCGCAAAAGTCAAGTCGATCCGTAACTCTGTTGCAGCGTGATTGAAGGACAAAGCAACAAACAAACACACTCGCATTTATAATATTAGTAAGATGCGAAAATGTGTTTGCTTGTTCTTTTGTCCCTCAGTCAGGCAGTAACGGATTGGCATGATTTTTTTGCACCGTATACCTAGCTGAGGACTTGAAAAATGACATACTACTGCTATCTGTTGTCTCGCGGAATTTTCAAAAACTTAGCTCCAAACGGTCGATGTCGCGAACAATTAATAGAAAAGAGTAAATCTCTGGACACGGGTGTGTCCCCGCCGAGACGAGCCAAGCTTAGCGCAAGGGCAACCTACCTTTTCTCGAAGCGCTTCGTCGTTTTTTTTGAACCCTCATAACTTGGGTTTGGATAGTACTAGATAAACAAAATTCTCGGGATATGATATAGTGGACTTATTAAACATATAAAGTTTCAATTGCATAGCTCTTAAAATTTAGATTTTATTGATATCTAGAAAACCCCGATTTCGTCACTGACTGACTCACTGATGATCACCAAAATTCTTAGGGTACTTCCTGAAGTCTTAGAAAGCTGAATTTTGGTATGTAAGCTAGTATTAGTGCACACATAACAAAAAAATTTCTAAATCTTGGAACTTTTACCCCCCAACCCCTTAAAGTAGAGGATGGAAGTTTGTATGAGACTTCAGCAAATTTTGTGCTAGAGGTCTGAAAATTGATATAGGGATTCCTTATTATAAATAATAAACAAAATTAAAAAATATTTTCATAAGAAACTTACAAAAAGAAGTGAAATCCCACCAAAAACATTTCATGAAATGTTGCCGAGAAAATATGGCTCTCACTGTAAAAAGTTGTCATCTCATGTAGAGCCAAGCTTCTAACTCTACATATGCCATAACTTCACAAACTCTTAACCTTAGTCAAAATAAAATGTGGCTTGGCAATTTCGTTACTACAAGAACTATTGTATATAAATAACAGAAAAGTAATGAACAGTGAATACATTTTTCACCTTATGTGAATGTAGTGAAACGGCCAAGCCACATATTTTGACTAAAAATTTCTAATTTCTGTCTGGTCTTGTGGGAGACTGGCCGTGGCTAGTTACCACCGTGCCGACAAAGACGTGCCTCCAAGTGATTTAGCGTACCTGCACGATAGCGTGTTTAAGCCGATCAGGTGTGTGGGTTTAATTAAAACTGCCATACCCCTCACTCCCCCTCCCCCCAGATAACGTAAATCCTAAGCTGGTATGTATTACAAAACATCCTGTGCGGTTCAAAGGTGTAGGACGTAGTATATAAATATGTTGTTTTTAAAAGAAAACAAGCTGTAAAATACGGCATAGTTACAATTTGTTCTCGTTGAGTTAATGGAATAAGTCATTTAAATACCGGCACAGGCGCGGCGCAAATGAGTTTGCTAAAATTGTTTTATTTCAGCAGGGCAGTTCAGACTACGCTGTAATGAAGCAGAATAGCATATTATAATCTGCATATTACTTAATATTCTGAAGTTCTTCAGCCACATCTCCAGAATTGAAGGGTCAGAGGGTAGAAATGTTCAGAGGGGTAATACTGACCAACGTTACGACATAGCATTCGAAGCGGGCGTGTCGTGTTCGTTACTCGCTTGTTTTGTTTTCCCGTACTGACTCTGACTGCACGAATGATCGCTTTGTAACATGTTACATTACACCCAGTAATGCTAGTCAGTACCTATCTTAATGAATTATTTAGATATTTTAAATTCATTCTTCACAAATTAAATAAAAATAATTATTTAAAATTGGGCACGTTCTTTAGTGTTGGTTTAATACTCAAAGATTTTAACGCGTTATAAAAAGTCGTTTTGGTAAGGAAGAGGGCAGACTGGCTACTTTTAGCGGCAGCGATCGCGGCGTTTTTATGGCCTATGGCGACTGCATCGCGTTTTCGTGACTCAAACGCGTTCGCGTTTTTATAGCTTTTTAGCGTTTTTATGTTTTTATCGCGGAATCGCTACCATCTTAGACTGCATTGTCACTTACCATCAGGTGAGATCAGTGACAAGGACTATCTTGTCATCGAATAAAAAAAAAAGCTTAAAGTGCCCTCCCCCTAAGAGTAGGTGCGACAATTTTGTGCAAAGGATGCGGTTGCAACTCGTCATCTTTTCGGATTTCAGCCCGCTTGCTCTTACCCTACTGAACTATTGAACTAGACTTAATTTTATCTACATTACCAGTGCAGTACCCTGCTGTAATATTTAATGACCAGGTTAAATTGGAAACAAAAGCAACAGAGACAATTAATGACGTCACTACCGTCAACGAAACAAAAAGGGTTTCAGCTATTTACAATATTGATCACTCAATTTAAGTTGGATTCTGAACAGATTGCTTGTTTCCCATCTAATTACGCTGAAGCTTAAAGGAAAAAGGTTTCAATAACGAAATGAATACTTTAAAATTTATATAACGAATTATATACAGGGAAGGTATATAATTTAATTTCTTTTGGTAACGAAATATACCTAGGGGAAAAGTGGAACAATTTGGTGGCTACATAAGTGTCTGATTAATTTATTGAGTTCCCTAAGTAAGTATGACAAATACTTACGTACCTACTTAATAATAGTTAATAAATTATTATAGGTACCTATCAAGTGATACCAAGTGATAACAATACTTAATTGAATCAAAGTAGGTAATCAAATCAAGTTGATTTTGAAATTGTACTTATTCGTTGGGTGGTATTGTCGAGAATAGAAGAAGCTTTATGTATCTAATTGAATAGAGATTTCATGCTTTCTTATGTATAAATAAGTATGTAATACCCTTTATAAACATTTCTTTGGTGTGTGGTGTCGTGTGGTGCGGGTTGTTATGTTCCCTCTTTGGTTAAGCGACGCAACGGCTGGATTATGCGTCATGCTCGTGAACGGGTGCCACCGGAGGGAACGGAGCCATACGTATTGAGTTGCATTTTTTTGGAACTTCCCCTCATTGTGGAAACACTGCATACTTAGCATAGTAACTATAATTGTAAACTTGTTTTGAAACGAGCAACCGCCGAGTTTCTTGCTAGTTCTTCTCGGCAGGAAGGGCAACCGAACCAGTGGTAGACTCATCGACGGTTCAAAAGCACTTGTAAAAGTTTATTTGAGTAAAAAATTATTCTATTCTATTCTATTCTATTTATTTATTTTTAACTAGCTGATGCCCGCGACTTCGTTCGCGTTGAGTTAGTGTGTGTGAAAGTGTGTTTGTTTTTTGGTTTGTCCTTCAATCACGAAGTTGTGGACTTGGAGAGTGACATAGCTTAACCAGTGACAATTTAGAAGTTATAAACTGACGTCGTAGACATTGGTTTAAATACTAAAATCACAGAATATATAATAGTACTAAAATGTAGTAACAACTAGGTAGGTAGGTAATAACAAATGTAGCGTCTATTTGAGTTTGGAGTCGGCGCACCTGGCCTCAACGGTTATTAGTTAAATATACCTAAGGGATTCTAAATAACTAGTGGTTCGCCCCGAACTGAGACCTCGCGGTAACGGTATCCCATGATTAATCATTCAATCGATACATGACGACCAAAACTGACATTATTATTATTATGCCCGTTTTCACCAAACATACCTAAATCATCCCCTATGTAGGAGTTTCTTTACGTAGGTAGCTCCAAAACACAATCCTAAGTCCTAACATCCGTCCCAATGTCCTTTTAGGTGTCCCGTACAGGATCGTGATAAAGAAGTTGACAGTAATCATCACCTAACTTATCATAGGTAGCCCGTAAAGGTTAGGGAACGTCAGTTGAAAAATTGAAAAATTGAAACATTGAATTATTATGTAGGTACTAACGAGTGAAAACGGGTTAGGGGCATCTGTACAAATCGTTATCTATCGACGCGAATAGAAAATATACAAAATGCAGCAATTAATAGTTTATTGAAGTTTGATATTTAACTAAAGAATAATTTCAATTGAATAATTTTATTTCATCCCAACTGTGGAATATTACTTAATACAGTATGTGAGAAATTGAATAATATGTTATTATATTATTTACCTAAATAATAATGCTCGACGCAAAACTGTTTTTGGGATAGATCGTAGTCGTAACTCCTACGAGTAGTTCCATGGAATAGTTAATGACTGCGCCATCTATTAGCATTATTGTGAAGCTATATGAAATTTACTGATGCTCATTAAAAATTAAATAATCTCGTTTCTTTATAATATTCTTATTTTAGTATTTGTTGTTCAAGTACAGGATACAAGTGAAGTAAGAAAATAAGTAGAACTTGAAAATATATAGCCAATTTTCGCAGAGAACGTCTTCAAGCGAGCGTATTAAATCGCCACTTTGAAAGCCCCCCATTTCGTCAATTTTAGGAAAAAAATAAAAAAGAAATACGTACGTACTCTGTTTCAAATTGTCTTTAAAATGATACACAGAAAACCTATGAATAGCAAAAAAAATTTTTACTTCGCATTCGCTTCTATGAGAGCCCCCCTGAAATAAAGATTTTTATAACTTTTTAAGCCATTTTCGCCTGGAGACCATCGGTTTACATATTATATCTAAATTTGAAGTAATTACGTTCAGTAATTCAAAAGTTATAAGGCTCTGACAGACGGACGGACGGACGGACGGACAAGTGCAAATCGCTCTAGTAAACTCAGAGACCTCGCTTCGCTCGGTCAAACATTTTCATTGGAAAGGATAAAGGATACCTATGCTATAGCACGGTAATATTATGTATACAGTATTGTAACTCGGCCGTATCTTTGACATAAATGCCTACAGCCGCGCGGTACGTAAACATGCGATAGGGCTGCCCGCCTCCAGCATTTTAATTACATTTGCCTACTTTGTGTTTCCATTTAGTTTTGTGATTGTAAATATACTTTTTTTTATATAAACAAATAAAATACTTTGTGAATTAAATAGGAAGTGTTCAATAAAAATGCGTGTTGTTTTTTGATTGGTAGATTTATTGGTAGATGTATCGTGATTCATGAACCGCCTATAACTACCTATTTCACTCGTGTCAATCACTTTCCTTTACTCTATTCCCTTTATTTATTAATCCAGACATCTTTTTTTCGGGAGATAAAAGGAAATACCTTATCCATTAAAAATACACACATTTTGTACCTACCTACTAGTAAGTAAAATTATTTTAGTCTTACCTTTCAGTGTCCAGGCAATTGAAAAAAAGTTATCTCTGGATGCGTTATTGACGAATTCATGCAACCAAAAACTGCACAATATATCCTCCTCGTCATATTAAATATGTACTTGAACTTATTTTTAGTTAAAAAATTGCGCAGTTATTGTTAAAAAACATAACACCGTCCGTTCGTCACTGCGGCACAGTCGCGACTGTCTGCGTACCGAGCGCTTACCGAGATCGAGGCGCGTAGGCATAGCTCGCGCTTCGTCCGTTTGTATGAAGTTGGAATACTGTATACATAATATTACCGTGGCTATAGCGATGAGTGGATTTCTCTTTTGAGTCTTGTGTTGACTTTGACTTTTCTCTGGGTACCCAATGAATACGTTACTACAATGCAAGTAATGCAATCTTAGTCTTCGTTACGAGTACCTAAGTATATCTTTTCTCAGAATATTTATTCGTAAGCATAAAGCAGGTATAATTTGATACTTAAGATGCACTTGCGTGCAGTCAAGTTGGCATATTTACACAAATAGCTATCGTTAGCAAGATAGTTCTGCTATAATTTCACGTGTATTTGCTTGCAATCTGAGTCAATAATAATACGTCTCGCACAGAAATATATCAAGACATCATAGAACAGAAAAGTTGGCGGGACAACGTGCCAACGGTACTACATTTATATCAGTGGTGCCAACAATTTACATTAGGTACTATTATTATTTTTAATTTTCTCGCGGGGGCTTTTAGCTATTTTCCACATTACCGTCAACGACATGCGGTCAAGCGATTTAGAATTACGGTTCGATGGCATGCAGAAACCAATAATAGGAGTGCGGGTTTTATTTGACGACTTCCCTGGCGCAGTGGAGAGCACTGTGTTCTTATAACGGGAGGTCTCAGGTTCGATTCTCGACGAAAGCTATTTAAGATTGTATAATTTTTTAACTGTCTCTGGTCTGGTCTGCTGGGAGGTTATGGCCGTGGCTAGTTACTACCCTACCGTCAAAGACGTGCCGCCAAGGAATTTAACGTTCCGGCACGATGGCGTGTAGAAACTGATTAGGGGTATGGGTTGAAAGTTCACTGCCATACCCCTTCCAAGGACCAAGTTAGTTCGCTACCATCTTATACCGCATCGTCACTTACCATCAAGTGAGATCGCAGAGAAGTCAATCTTGTCATCGAATGAAAAAAAATATTCAACCATATACCTCTTACAAATTAGTCCGCTACCGTCCTAAGCATATTCTCTCACCAACAGTATACCAACCATCTTGTAATTTAATAAAAAAACATACCTATACCACAGAATATATTATAATAGTACTACTTCCTATACTCACTACACTAATGCAGAACACTATTCTTTACCTATTCTAGAAATAAAAGCTTTGAAGTTAATAAAAAAGGAGGCATTTCTTTTATAGTGTTTATTTTCAATAAAAACAATAATATTATGAATTTCAAAGGCGGCGAGGCGTAGGTTTGTCAAGACATATCCTTCGTAACCTTTCTATTTCGATATATTTTTGTGGTATCAAAAAGAAATAGTCCATTTCGTAGAACCACGTACTTAAAGAAATGTTTCCCACGGCTTTTCCTGTGAAAATACTGTTATAAATACTACTTACCTACTATACTTGTTACAGACACACATCATCGAAAAATGCACGAAGCACATATTTTTTAGATTTTACACTCTTCATCCTTAGTAATTCAAATGCAAAAGTACCTAACTCACGTATTCCTGTTTGTTTATCTTTTCACGGCTCAACTGCCCATCAGATCTTGAAAGAAATTTTGCACAGAGATAGAATTACATCCAGGTAATGCATGTACAGTAAGTTTTATTTCCAGAAAAACAAAGACTTCCCAGGGGATTTTTATAAACCTAAATCCAGGCGTACCAAGTTGTGTTCTTTATAAGTTTCCCGTTAATATACTAATGAGAAAGTTCGACTTGGTCTGAACTAATCAAAAGTTCGTTACCTACGTGATTAAGTTTACACAGCTCGGTTGTGTTCAATACTTTGAAGCGGTAGTTTGAAGACTCTGTCTAAACACCGTAAGTAATAACTTATTTCCGAACATAGCATAGCCGTGTGCTGTTCCGAACATAGTGCTGAAGTGGCCCCTCATCGGGGAGCGAAGTGTTCACAGACTCCCTCACTAGGTGGACCGACGACAGACGAGTTGCAGGGAGACGCTGGATACAGGCGCCGCAAGAGCGAGACCTGTGGAAGTCCATGCAAGAGACCTCTGTTCAACAGTGGACGTCTATCGCTTTATAAAGAATTTGCCATGTGATATCATCATGTTATTGCTTAGGTATTAAAAAAAGAGTTTATTTATGTATACTTATTTATAATATTCTGGTAGGCGCTCCTATCACCAGCTTTAAGGTACCTACTGGAAGGGGAAATAATATAAGAATTACCTATAATATTTTCTATTACCTACTTTATTATAGAATAGAAGAAAACTAACAAATTCTCAACAGTTTACTGGTTTAATGCGTAGGTAAAATAAAACTGGTTTACGTTTAAAATTTTATGTTGACTTATATATCTATATTTTATTGATTACTAGCTTATTAATATGCCCTCGACTTCGTGTAAAGTTTTGTTTTGAATTCCCTCGAGAACTCTATTTTTAAGGATAAAATGTAGCCTAGGTATGTTACTCTCAATTTTCTCAACAATCTCAAGCAAAAACTCACGTTGATCCGTTGCTCCATTACTGCGTGATTGAAGGACAAACCAACAATCCAACACACTATTATAATAATATCAGTAAGGATTAATAAGAATAATAGGTCAGTCGCTTTATAGACCAGGGTAGAAGCCTTAAAAAATAAAAAAATGTGAAAAAAAATAATAGTAGGATGAAACCCATTGGAAAAGGAAGACAATGCAACAAAAATGAAAGGAAAAATAAATTACGGGCGATCTGAGGTCGGGAAGTGGGGGGGAGGGGGGGTTTAAGGGTAAAAAACGGTTTATCTCGATTTCCGGAAAAACTACAAGTCCTATGGAAAAAAGTTAAATGGCAAAGTTATAGGTAATAAAAAGATCTACAACTTTTTTATTTAGACTTTTTTCACATAACCTCAAAATATATGTGAAAAATTCAAATAACCAAGTTTTTGGTTTTTTATTTTTATCTTTTACAAAAATAAATATTTTTTCACGAAATTTGGTGAAAACTTACCTTTATATGTCCCAAACACACTGTAATTTTTCTGATTTAAAATATTTATTTTTTCACCTTTTTTTTTTGACTTAATATTGAAAAAGTACCTAATTTTCAATCGAAAATTCTCCCGTCAAAATATCTGCTTTTTTAAAAAAGTCGGTGAGCTTTTTGTTCGTTGAAATCTCTACTTTCTGATGGTGTAAAAAAAATTTACATTACTAAGGTAAATGCTCTCAGAAAATGCAGAAACGAAATATGAAATAACAGGTAGTAAGGCCCAGACCCTCCTAGCCCCTATGAAATACCTTTTAAATTACATGTGTAGATGGCTATTTATTGTTATTTTAAGATAACTTATATACCTGAGTGACCTACGGAAAATTTTAGCCCATCAAAATTTATTTCATAGAGAAGTGGGGAAGGGGCTAGGAGGGTCTGGGCCTTACTACCTGATATTTCGTATTTCGTTTCTGCATTTTCTGAGAGCATTTACCATAGTAATGTATATTTTTTTTACACCATCAGAAAGTAGAGATTTCAACGAACGAAAAGCTCACCGACTTTTTTAAAAAAGCAGATATTTTGACGGGAGAATTTTCGATTGAAAATTAGGTGCTTTTTCAATATTAAGTCAAAGAAAAAGGTGAAAAAATAAATATTTTAAATCAGAAAAATTACAGTGTATTTGGGACATAAAAAGGTAAGTTTTCACCAAATTTCGTGAATAAATATTTTTTTTTTGTAAAAGATAAAAATAAAAAACCAAAAACTTGGTTATTTGAATTTTTCACATACATTTTGAGGTTATGTGAAAAAAGTCTGAATATAAAAGTTGTGGATCTTTTTACTACCTACAACTTTGCCATTTAACTTTTTTCCATAGGACTTGTAGTTTTTCCGTAAATCGAGATAAACCGTCTTTTACCCTTAAACCCCCCTCCCCCCCACTTCCCGACCTCAGATCGCCCGTAATTTATTTTTCCTTTCATTTTTGTTACATTCTCTTCCTTTTCCAATGGGTTTCATCCTACTATAACATTTTTTGTTTTCAAAAATTATCAACCCTGGACTAATAAGTTAATATAAAATATTGACATTTAAATAAATGCTCTGCTACAAGTCACAAATTCTGTAATAAAATATAAATGAATTCAGTTTGAGTCTCCGAATAAAAAAAACTTCATTTTGGGTCCTTTTTTGGACACAAGTGATGTCATCAAGGGTCCTTCTCAAATGGCACCATTTGCAAATGCCTTCCAATCACGATTAGGTTCGTACCTGTGAGTGTGAAGGGAATGAGAGACAAAGTGCGAATGAAAATCGTGACTTAATTATTGTAACGAAAATTTCGCCTCTCTTCGGCCCTTGAATATCTTACCTTTGTGTCAGCTAAAAATTTACGATGGTGTGACCAAACTTTGTATGCATTGGTGAACATTAAAATTAATAGAGGTATTTAAACGTCTTTGGTTTCAAGTAGGTGCCTCCTAGTACCTACTAATGGATTTTGGACGAAGCTTTCCAAACGTTGCTGCCCAATCAAGTTTGAATTTGGTGGGTCTCTTTTTTTTTTTAAGGTGCACCTACAAAGCTGGATGATTACAATTATTTCGCCTGATGAGTTGCCTCAATGATTACTTAGTAGAACGCATCTGAATACGCAGTGTTAACAGATCGCACTAGTCGTACCTATATAAACAACAAAATCGAATCGCAGAATAGCTGGGCACTATAGGTGGTAACTACTAGTGACACCAACCAAACCAAAGTCACCGACATAGCTCAGCGTGTCGCGAGACTGAAGTGGAAATGGGCGGGCCGCATAGTTCGAAGAGCTGATGGTCGTTGGGGTCCCAAGGTGTTGGAGGGGCGACCCCGCACCGGGAAACGCAGTGTTGGCAGACCCCACACCAGGTGGACCGACGACATCAGACTAGTCGCAGGGAGCCGCTGGATTCAAGCGGCGCAAGACCGAACCCTGTGGAAGTCCATGCAGGAGACCTTTGTCCAGCAGTGGACGTCTATAGGTTGATAAAGAAGAAGAAGAAGAAGACTAGTGACACAAGACCGTGGCGTATAGAATATCCCTACATGAAACTAGTATCTATAGAACTAGTATAGTGGACAACAACAATGAAAGGAAAATTAGAGATCAATAAGAAGATCTGAAAGCTAAATAAAAACCATAAAGTACGGAACCCTAAGTTGTAATGTGATCAAATATAGTGCCTTTAAATTGGTAGCCCCTATATTTGAGTTAGAGTGTCCTCACACCTGCGCTCATCCTCTCCTTAAGTAAATATTTCCCGTATGGAAGGAATAAATAAAGGGCACGCTACTGCCAGCAAACTTGAAGCTTTTGTAATGGTTTTACGAAGATGGAAAAATAGAGATATCCCTACTAATACGAGTATCATCAATGCGAAGGTGTTTGTTGTTTTGTTGGTTTTTTGCCATGCCATGCCATAAAGCCATGGATAGACGTTTACGTGGGTATATACTGTTGAGGACTTAGAGAGTGATATACTCTAGTTTTATTCCGTAAAACATAGCCTTTACAGATAACGTCGGATGTCGTCAGTCAACCTAGTGGGGGGTCTGCCAACACTGGGCTTTCTGGCGCGTGGTCGGCACTTGAGCACCTTGGGTACCTCAACGAACGTTCTTCGAATCGGCCATTTTCACTTCTGCATTTCATGTCGCTCATTTTGGTTCACCTCCGGATTGCCTCATTTCTGATGTAATGTCGCAGGGATGCTGCGAACATAGCTCTCTCCGTCGTCCGCTAAGGAACCCTGAGCCTTCTTATGACTACATATTATTAATACCACGTAGAGGTAAAGTACCACTTTACCTCGACTCGAACGTGGTACTTTACGTCGACTCGTCGTGGTATTAATAACATGTATTTCATTGACTTGTTTCTTAAAAATTAAAAGTTATAAAAAATGTTTTCCAAAAAATTATGTTTTCGTTGAAATAATGACTTTTAATTGAGTACTTTAGTTATTCAGAATATAATTTTAAATGGGTCTGGTAGTTTTGTTTTGTCCTCTTTATGCGGAGAACTTAGCCGTTCGCGAGATCTCCGCGAAATCTGAAAGCTAATTAGGGCTGCTGGAAATCTCCTTTATTTTTCACAATTACGCGAAAAGGCTTCGAGCGTAAAAGAATATCGTTGCCCATAACAAGTATAACACTATACTACAGCTTCATGACTTGCTCATAACGAAAGTAATCCTTACTTATATTATAAACAATCTGATGCCCGTGAAATCGTCCGCGAGAATTTATTTTTAAAAATCCCGCGGGATCGCGCGGAATTTTCCGGGATAAAAAATAGCCTGTGTCACTCTCCAAGCCCTTAACTTCATGCAAAAAATCGCGTTGATCCATAGTTCTGTTACGGTGTGATTAAAGGACAAATAAACAAACACACTTTCGGGGACGAAGTCGCGGGCATCACCTAGTAAAATAAACTACCTAGCTGGTCAATTGCAGAAAAGCTGCATCAATCATTGCTAGTTTCAATTTTGGTGATTGGATGAATTTGTCTCATGCTTGCTGCACAATGCATTTTAACCTATAGCGAAAGAATGCCGGCCAATCAATGCTGCGATTGTGTAAGGTTATTTTATTGATCGTAATCGTATTCGATGACTTTAGCGTCAAGTAAAATAAACCATAACAGCATTGAATTAGAGCTCAATTTCGTGGATGCATTCTTATACGTTTATGTATGTACGATACTCTCTATAACGCTTCATGTTAAAATCAGTTGTACTGAATTTGTGAATTTAATTCAATACAATCAAGGATTATTTTGCTTTGACGCTAATGTCATCGAATACGAATACGATCAATGGAATACGTTTTAGACAATTGGTACCCTGAGGTCATCGTTACACCGTTAAAAGTTAAAACAGTTTATACAATCCTGCAGTGGGACTTAGGAGTAATTGGTTCATTGTAAAAAAGTTCTATTGTAGATTCAAACAGCTCCTCCTATACGGTATACGCAAATATCTACTTTGTGGATTGTTTATTTTACATCCTTTCCTTAAGCCCCGTGCGCAGGTGTAAGGACGCCTAACTCCACAGTCACGGACAAAGTTCCTATAATAAGTACAGGAACACCATACCTATATTATCTTAATATATATAAATTACGTGTCACGTTTGTTTGTCCGCGATGGACTCCTAAACTATTCAACCAATTTTGATCAAACTTCGTAACTATCTGTAATTTGGTCCAACTTGAAAGATAGAATAGTTTTTTTTTATTAAGATAATTTATTCGTTTTATTTATATTAAGTAAGTTGTCGGTAAGTTGGCGGTACGAAGTTCGCCAGGTCAGCTAGTTTCTTATATTTATGAGTTGAATTGGCGAGGCACATAGTTCGAAGAGCTATGGTTAGATGGTCGTTGTGGTCCCAAGGTGTTTGAGTGGCGACCCCGCACCGGGAAGCGCAGTGTTGGCAGACCCCCACTAGGTGAACCGACGATATTAAACGAGTCACAGGAGTCGCTGGATTCAGGCGGCGCAAGACAGAGACCGGTGGAAGTATATGCTAGAGACCTTTGTCTGGCAGTCGATGTCTATAGGTAGATAAAGAAGAAGAAGAAGGTGGATGAGCTCTATATATACTAGCTACTAGCCATATTCTGGCGATTTCGTGCGCTTAATAATTCGATTGAGGGGACATGAATTCAAAACTTGAGGACTACCGAAACCCTACTTGAGCACGATTTATTTTCTCTTTTAAGAAAATATAAATGTACTAGCTGATGCCCGCGACTTCGTCCGCATGGATTTAGTTTTTAAAAATCCCGCGGGAACTCTTTCATTATCCGAGATAAAAAGTAGCTCTCCCGGTCTGAGGAACCACTACTACATCCATTACTATACCCATGCAAAAAATCGCATCAATCCGCTGTTCTGTTAACTTCTGTTGCGACGTGATTGAAGGACAAACCAACAAACAAACACACTTTCGCATTTATAATATCAGTAATGCTTTATTATAACCCTTTTTATAATTGTCAAATTTTTTACCATACTTAACCAAAGACAAAATTACGTTTAGCTGTCATTTATGTTTTGTTATTCCACTGTCATTTGCGTTTTGTTATGTATGTCAGATGCGTTTTTCTTATACCACGTTTTATAGTGACATGACGGAAACGCGGTCGAACGGGATAAAAAGTATCCTAGGTCCGTCTCCTGGTTCTAAGCTACCTCTCCACCAATTTTCAGCTAAATCGGTTCATCCGTTCTTGAGTTATAAATAGTGTAACTAACACCACTTTCTTTTATATATATATATATATATATATATATATATATATATATATATATATATATGTAGATTACTAATACTGGCTGATGCCCGCGACTTCGTCCGCGTGAATTTAGTTTTTGAAATCCCGCGGGAAGTCTGATTTTCCGGAATAAAAGGTAGCCTAGAGTTGAGTGACACTCTACAGATTCTCAACTATACCCAACATGCAAAAAATCAAATTGATTCCTTTGCTCCGTTGCTGCGTGATTGAAGGACAAACCAACAAACAAACACACTATAATATTAGACTGTAGACCTGTAAAATGTGGATCTTCGGCTGCCGGTGAGTACTAAAATTATATTAGGTAGGTTAGGTATCGATTAGGACGTAAAGCCAAAAGGAAGGGTTATGATATTAGCAGTCCATGTATGTATGTTTGTGTCTATTTACGTATGTTCCATCAAAGCTCCTAAACTAAATATTTATTATTTTGATGAATGAGGTGTCAGTCGATTCGTTGTTATATTCTGACTACTTAAGATACATTTTATAACAACAGAAACATTATGACGGATGTACAATCGAAACTTTCGTAGTCGGGTTACAGTTTAAACAGTTTTGTTGTTGCATTGAACTGGGCTCGAGATCTGAAATAAAATAAAATTAAAAATCTAAGTAATATTAATAATAATTAGCTCACGCTCTACATTCTGTCCTTTTCTCGTTGTTCGCAGGTAATCACTACTGGCAGGAATTAATTCAAAACTCGCGCCTTCTTAGATTACCTAAATCTCGTTTGAGCACGCTTCATCGACAACGATTTTTATTAATAGAGTAAATTTCAACTTTCAAGACACGGTCTGACATATTATTTGATATTTCATACAATAATATCTGGGTGACCGAGCTTTGCTCGGTTGTTTTTTTTTTTTTGGTAAATCGTGTTTTTTGGAAATTATATATTAAAAAAAAAAGATAATAATAATAAAATTCATAGGGAAAATATAATCGTCTTGGACTCGAATCGGGGTCTTCTGGTTTCGGGACCGCCCGACTTACCGTCTAGCTATCGGGAATTTATAGATGACGGCGAAATTTACCTTTGTATTCTAATGATATTGTAAGGGGTTTTTCATTGCCTGAAAACACGGATAAAACGACTTTTTCTAAAAATGAAACCTAGCTAGATCGATTTACCGAAACCCATGAAATTTCATGAAAATCGTTGGAGCCGTTTCCGAGATTCAGATTATATATATATATATATATATATATATATATATATATATATATATATGCTCGTTTAAAGTTATTAGATAGATATCTTATTATCCTATTCAATGCTAGATTCAAGGCGCGGGCAGTATAGTGCTCCCTGCTAAGTTTTCTTCTTCTTTATCAACCGATACACGTCCACAGCTGGACAGAGGTCTCTTGCATGGACTTCCACGGGTCTCGGTCTTGCGCCGCCTATATCCAGCGGCTCCCTGCAACTCGTTTGATGTCGTCGGTCCACCTGTCCATCGGTTGATAAGCCGTTAAGTAAGTTTTAGTAGTTAGGGGACTAATAACCATTGAAATTAATTCTATTACTCGCAAACTATGTAGTAAGTAGATACAGGCTTTAATAAATTCTCTCCGCGACTGTACTTATCTGTCCTCGTTCATCTTGTAGGCTATAATTTCTCCGAGATTATTTTTCACTCCAGACAGCAAGTTTAAATGCCTTTTGAAATATAATTATGTCACACTTCCGCCTTACCAATTAAAATTGTACTCACCTCCAAGGCTCCAACAAACTATGTTACTTAGCATGACGTATTAATAGGCCAGTTTATCTTTAGCAAAATGCCGCGTAATAAATACCTAATATCTGGGTGACCGAGCTTTGCTCGGGGTTTTTTTTTTTTGGTAAATCGGTGTTTTTTGGAAATTATATATTAAAAAAATAATAAATAAAAAAAAAATAATAAAATTCACAGGGGAAAATAATTCGCCTTGGGCTCGAACCGGGGTCTTCTGGTTTCGGGACCGCCCGATTTACCGTCGAGCTATCGGGAATTTATAGATGATGGCGAAATTTACCTTCGTATTCTAATGATATTGTAAGGGGTTTTTCATTGCCTGAAAATACGGATAAAACGACCTTTTCTAAAAATGAAACCTAGCTAGATCGATTTATCGCCCCCGAAACCCCCTGCATACCAAATTTCATGAAAATCGTTGGAGCCGTTTTTGAGATTCAGATTATATATTTATATATATACAAGAATTGCTCGTTTAAAGATATTAGATAGATAGCGAAACACTGAAACCCCAGAATGATGTGGAAACAGATAGGCCGTGAGATGAAGGCGAGCAGCGAGAGGTCAGAGGAGGCTCAGTGGAAATTATATTTTTATAATCTATATCGACACGAAATCATACTAAAACCATCCATTATTTATTTATATACTTTAATTATTACATATAAGTATAATTTACACAAAACCCAAAATATGTGGAAATTGAAATGTTAGCGGAAGTCTAACTGCGTGAGTCTAACTTCCTATTATTTAATTTTGCTAGTTCAAATAATCTCCTCGAATAAGGTCGGCAAATATCTGGACGCGGCGGGTTAATTGGATCAAGATTGAGTCGCTGTCGAACATGGGACACCATTACTTTCGAATTCAGAGTTGTAACAATAATAGAGCACCAATGTCCCTTAAGCCTGCTGGGGTATTGTCTAATAATTTAATACAAAAAAGTCTTTTTAAAAACCGACTTCAAACACCCGCGCCACTACAAAGTATATAGTTTATTGTTGATTTTTTTAAAACCGCTCGACCGATTTCGATAAAATTTAAATGGGACCACCTGGGAAGTATACCCTTTCAAAACAAAAAAAAAATCCAAATCAGTTCAGGCGTCTTCGAGTAATCGGTGAACATACATAAAAAATAAAAAGATTCCGACGAATTGAGAACCAATTCCTTTTTTTATGTCGGTTGAAAATGAGTAGGTACATCAGATGACCTTTGATTTGTAGCATATTACAAGAGTACTTACTTACCCAAATCCCAAAAATGTCATACCTATTATACAGTACAGTATAAATGATATGATTAAAATGAAACTGAAATATTTGTCACTTATTTATGTCGCTTCTGATAAAGTAATTTTGATACGAGATTAACTCAAAAGTATTTATGGTAATCTTGCATTTCGTATTAATATATTAATTATTAGGTGTATAAAAAAGGTCTGCTACTCTATAGGTAGTCAAACTCTATCTCTAATATCCAAATTCCAAACTCCTGAACCGACGGGTTTTCTTCAAAGTAATTGCCTGGTGTAAGCCCAGATAATATGGCTAACTTGTTTTACAAAGAACTCGCACAACTTTATAATACACGGCCTGAATTCTGATTAAGAATTGGAAAATCCTTGTAAAATAGATCTATATTATCTGTACGTTAAATTCATTATGTATTTTAGACAAAAACTGATACAGACAATTTATATAAACTTCTTTAGCCGACTTCAAAAAAGGAGGAGGTTCTCAATTCGTCGGAATCTTTTTTTTAATGTACTCGATTATTCGAAGACGTGTAGACCGATTTGAAAAATTATTTTTTTGTTTCAAAGGACATCATACTTCCTAGGTGGTCCTATATAAATTTTATCGAAATCGGTCGAGCGGTTTTTAAAATATCAACAATAAATTAAAAAATACTTTGTATAGTGTGTGTGTGTGTAATGTAGTGAAGCGGGAGTTTGATGTCGGTTGTTTAAAAAGAATTTTTAACTATTAAATATCCAATTAGAACTAAACTAGCGGCACGCTATGAAGGCCGGTTTGACACATTACAATAGTGATGTGGAATGTCAATTTATTCTCGAACAAAAAACAATTAAGTTTTGTTTTTGTACCTGATTAAATAGGTTTAATAAAACAAAAATGTATATGTTTATTTAATTTATTTGAACGAACTGAATATTTGAATGAAAATGAATATACATACTTTATATGCACACAAGAAACATATGAATACAAAAGATACCAAAAAAGGTGCCACAAAAGGCCATAATTAATCAGATTCGTCCATACTACTATTTTCACTGTCGTCACTGCTATCATCACCTACATTAATAATTATATGTTCGTTTTCTATAATATTATCTATTTTCACATCTCTTTCATAATCTTCCCTTATTAATTTAACAGTTCTATTCACAACCTTTTCCCAGTCTCCTTTAGTCACATGTTCACAAGCTTCTTCTAATAATTTTAGCATTTTTTTGTGGTAAATGGGGGTTCTGTATTGTGTCTTGCAGCATATCCCTTAATTTGAGCCCACACCAACTCAATCGCATTATACTCACAATGGTAAGGCGGTAACCGTATAACTCTGTGCCCATGTTCTAATGCTATTTCGTCAATGACGTATCGGATCTTGGTTGGTTTGTTTTCTTTTAAAAGACGTACTAATTCCGCTTTTAACATATTCATGTTTGCATCTACGCCATTTTTACGAAGCCATGCGACGATATCAGCTTTCTTTTGGGATTGGGCAGGTGGCTTGTCAATTTGCATCGAGTGGTATGGGGCGTTGTCCATAATTATAATAGATGGTTCAGGGAGGCTACACAACATTGAGGTAAACCATTCAGTAAACTTTTCTCCATTCATGTCTTCATGATAGTCTCCAGTGGTTTTTGACGCAAAAGCCATGAGAGAACCTTCGACAAACCCGTTGATGGTTCCGGCGTGACAAATTATAAGTCGCGATCCTTTTCCTACAGGAACTTTGGAAGTAGATGCTGCTGTGTCATCGTTCCAAGAACGGCCTACAGTATGGTTAGCATTAAGCCATGTTTCATCCAAGAACACAACATTTTGCCAATTTTTGATTTCTTTCACTTGCCGTAAAAAAGTATACCTTGCCATCGCTATATCAAATCTTTCCATCAATATTTTGCGTTTGTTACATTTTTTGTATCGAAATCCAATGGTCTTCAAAATCTTCGTTAAAGAACTTTCCCCACCGAAGAATAATCCAGCTTCCTTCAGTGAATGCACCAACTTTTTTCTTGTTGGATACTCCTTCTGTAAATAGTAGCCGTAAACATGTCTTCGGATAGCATCGGCATCAAAGCTATCGATGCCTACGACTGGTTTTGCTCGTTTTCTCTTTTTTGGTGTGTGAAGTTTATTTTCTTCTGTGCCAGTCTCGCCATATTTTTTTTTAGTTATCCGTCTAACAGTTCGTTGTCCAATATTAAGCGCATCAGCTACGCGTTCAACCACTGACGTTATAGGTAAAATTGGCCCTCCATTTTGAGCTTCACGATCGAAATAGTTACGAAGGCGTATTACGAACTCATGTGTCTGACTATTTAGAACAGTTCTCTGCGTACGTTCGGTCATATCGACGAAATCCACAACAAAGGGCTTGAACAGAGTCCAAATTAACGAGCAAGGGTCAACAGTAATGCAGTATCAATATTTGAAATCCAAAGCCAGGTCAAAACTATATCACAATCGCATTGCACTGACAGTTTATACTTTTCGAAGCAACGTCAATTCGAAACTGCTTTGTTTTGCATTGAGCATTGACGCGAGTTTGCCGGAGGTAGTAGTTGTGCTAGCCAGCGATCCTATGTGACGATCGTATTAGATTCCATTTTTAAAAATTTTCAATTTAGAAAACCAAATGCCGAGTTGTGGTATATATCATATAAAAATAAAAATTTTACCTTTTGTATGAAACAGCTGATATTTTTTTGCGATTTCAGAGGTTTGTCCACATAGTGAAAATTGTTCATATTCACAAGTACATTCACCCCTTAAATAATAATAATAATAATAAATTTTTATTCAGAACTTCAGAACTTTACAAAGAGCTTTTTAACAATACAATATACAATTAAAAATATCTTAATGTTCACATAATATAGCTACAGTAAAATGGCAGGGGTGGCACTGCATTAGTAAAAACTGTGTTGCAGATGCCACCGCTACCTCCGAGACTATAATTCACAAGTTATCACAATTATTATCACATTTAGTGTGTGTGTGTGTGTGTGTGTGTGTGTGTGTGTGTGTGTGTGTGTGTGTGTGTGTGTGTGTGTGTGTGTGTGTGTGTGTGTGTGTGTGTCTGTGCGTGTGTGTGTGTGTTGCCGGCGTATGAATGCGTGTTACTTCTTTATTATGTATGCAGAGTGTGAATGTAAATGATACTTAAAAACATTTGCTTAGCGAATTAAGGAAGTAGTATCGTTTCAGTTTGCTCGTAATTCATTTGCATTAGCCACAAATACATTGCTGATTTAGCTGAATATTTCGTCATTGGGTAGATATTAAGTTGCTTGTTGATCTTATTGTATAAAAAGGTAGACAAATATGAATGTTGGTGTTTGATGAAAGAAGTTCGATGTTTATGAGATGACGGAAGAACGACATATTTTCTGCGTTTACTCGACTGCAATGACTCCAATTCTGGATCAAAAACCAGAGATGAATGTGTCTTGATAGTAATGGATAAAAGGAACAATTGACGAACTGTAAGAACTTTACTCATGGCATACAATAATTGGGTGGGAAAACGATAGTGTTTATGATGCATTACTTTGAGAACTGATCTCTGAGCCCGTTCAAGATGAATTAAATGAGTTTTGCCAATACCTCCCCACACAGAGATGCAGTAAGAAAGTATTGACTGACACAAAGCATAATAGATTGTCCTAAGAAGATTAGGTTCGATTACATTTCTCAATTTCTTGAACACCCATGCAAGCTTTCTAACACGTCCTGTTAATTGGTTAATTTGAGGGGTCCAGGACAAGTGTTCATCAAGGATTATACCCAGGTATTTAATGCACTGCACACGTTCAATCTGAGGACAGTTGCATGTTATGGAATGGATATCATTACAGGTATGTACTTTTAAAGTATGACTTATATTACTTGGCAAACTAGTTCTGGCTGAAATTGAGAATGTGAGGTGTTTGGTCTTTCCTGCATTAAGCGTTAGAAGATTGAGTTTCAACCATTGTGTAACAGTTTGCAGATCTATTTGTGCCTGTGTGTAAACCTCATCCCAACTTTCTCCCTGAAATACAATAGCCGTGTCATCCGCGAACGCAAATATTTTCCCAAATGGTGCAAACTGATTTTTCTACACTTGTATACATTTTAGAAATCAATTTAATAAATAAATTTTGAGTCCTAAACCTAAAACTACATTCGATAAAATTTATGAATCTCTGCACATCACTATCGTCAATAAAGTAATACAATTATTTCCTTCAAAGTCGTTATCAATTAATACGGAACTTCATGAGCGGACAAACGTCAAACCGGCCATCATAGCGTGCCGCTAGTGTAATCAACATTCTATTACAATAATTAATATATAAGTAAATATAAAGGAAATAGGGCATAAGCGACATTTTTGTCAAAAATGAGTTATTATGCCATTGGACTTAAAATTTTCTGCTCTTTCGAATGCGCTTACTCCCATGGCTCTACGATGACTTTTTTGGCGTTTATGCCCAAGCAAAAGAAAAACAATTTATAGTGTTATTTTTGCTAACCGACGAAAATTCTGGTCATTTTTGCTATAAAGGTGATTGTACCCCTACAAAAATGATTTATTTTGGGTTTGTTGTCGGTAATGCTTTTTTACTTCACAAGGGTGCCAAGCTTTTGGTTGTTTATGCCTTTTAAGCATTTCAATTGAAAAGTACAAATGTTGCTTAAAGCTTACTTCCATTTCGTAATTTAGCAGAGCTATGGCGCTTGTGCCCTATATACAAAATGCATACTTATATTACTCTGGCGGTTATCCCCTATTTCCATTCAGTTCTTAATGACAGCCAAGTCCGTTATGCCCTATTACCTAAATTGATTTTAATATGACACTGGTGGATATACCTTACTTCCGTTTACTAATATAAATACGATTGTCGCTAATTCCATATTACTTAAATTAAATTAGATATCATGGTGTCGATTATAACATATTTCCACGTTCTACAATCATACTTATACGTCGCTTATACCGCAATACCAAATAAGTGAAATAAGGATTTAATAACGAGTCGGGGCTTATGCCATTGGATACCACAAAAACCAGTTTTAAAGTCGCTTATGCGTTAGCGTCGCTTGTCCCCCCGCAACACTCAGCCGCGCACTGTGACAGCGTGAACACGCGCGACTCGTGCGCTCCTATTTTTAATAATATCGGGACCCACAGGATTGGTAAGCTATCTCTTTTTATTATTTGTGATTATTTATTATTCATGCATTGTTATCTATGTTACCTGTATTTCATTCAATGTTATTATTTTAGGTTAAACAATGGAAAGGAAAGGCCGAAAAAGGGTCCTTTTAGAAATGGCCTTGAAGTCAACAGGTTTACAAAACTGCGCCAGTCAACATTACGCAACATTCAGCTGATATCCTCACAAAATCGTCAATAGGTACTTTATCAGACCTGTTCTCCAGCTCAAATGCCGATGCTGCGACATCCGTACATGCCAGCCCTGAACCAAATGCACATAAATACCACTTCAATAGCCCTAAGCCTGAGTCTGCTTTATTGATCAACTTAATACCGGAAACTGCGACGGACATCCCCACCAGTTCCGTCCAGAAAGTTCTGAACACACCATACCGTGACAGTATGTTGTTATTTTATTCAAGAAAGCTTAGCGTTTATAACGCAGTGATATACGAAAACGGCACACGAAATGCCTTTTGCTACTATTGGGACGAGAGCCAAGGTAACCGTGGTGCTAACGAAATAGCTACCATTTTGAGGAAATACATAACTGACCTTGATGAACGTGGGAACATAAAACGACTTGTTCTTTATTGTGACTGCTGTCCTGGTCAGAATCATAACAAAATTATTCTGACAATGCTCCACGAAACTGTTCAACGTTGCAAAAACATTGAATCAGTTCAAATAAATTTTTTACTCACGGGGCACACATATATGACAGTCGATTCTGCACACTCAACAATTGAAAACCAAGTTAAAAATACTACTATCTGGGCTCCATCGCAATGGTATACAGTTTTTCAGACGGCAAGAAAAAATCCAAAGCCTTTTGATGTTGAGAAATTGAATCGACTTCAAGAGATGGACCTTCTCGCTGACAAATACTTCGTGGGTAATCTTGTCGGCAAGATTAGTAAAATACGAGTCGCTACTTTTAAAAAGAACCGCACATCAGCAACGGTCAAATACTCGATGGACCCGGAGGCACCCGTGTTTCGTATAGAAATCGCATCAAAAACGAAGTTGCTTGATTTGTCGGACTGCTATCCCAAGGTCCTGCCAATTTCAGAGCTTAAACATAAAGATTTGATGAAGCTTTGTACGGACAAAGTTATACCTCAACAGTTTCAGGCAAGAGCAGAGTACTTAAATCTAACATTCAGTAAAAAGACAAAAGACTGTTTGGCCGAATCTGATATCGAAGATGAGGGAGATCAATAGTATTAAAGTGATGATGTTGTTTTAACCCCCGACGCAAAAACGACAGGGTGTCTGTCTGTTGTTTGTCTGTTGTATGTCTGTCTGTCTGTCTCTGTCTGTCTGTCTGTCTGTGTATGTGTCTTTCTATGGCATCGTTGCTCCCGAAAGGATCAACCGATTTCAATTTAGATTTTTTTGCTTAAAAGGTGAATTATTGGAGAGTGTTATTATGGATTACAGATTTTTTCACAACTACCTCAATATGTATATCAAATAAAAGGGCTTGAGTAGCAGAACACAATACACTATAAAAAAATTAAATCCAAGATGGCAACCGCTGCAAAATGACTGATAACCTAAGTCGGGGGTTTTTTAAATGTTTAATTTTGAGGGGCTTTCTCAGAATAAAAAGATAATACTTTCAAATTAAGAAGACTGATTAAGAAAAGTTGTGATTTTTAATGTTGATCTCGATAGCTATAAAGAAAAAAAATATTACCAATGATAATTGACCTAAGACTGACCTATTCAATGTGATATACTAAGTAGGTATAAAACTTCTATACAGCATAAACATTTCATAATAAGAAAGTCTATTAACAAGTTAATAATTTCTTAAGCTGAAAAGAGTGGTACGGAAATAGAAATTTTGAAATGAATAGTAGATAGTAAGCGTTCTTAGTTGAAAGTGAAGACAAAGTTTTTTTATAGTCCTTTGTTCCCATGTTTTGTTTAACGGTGCCTTTTAATTTTAAGTTGCGAAGCTGTCTTTATTTTTGTATAATGTTTATTACTTTTTTAAATGTTTACACTTTCTGTCAAATGTTGACAGCGTTATGAAAGAAAGAGACAAAACAGTGTTTTAGCTAAAATAGGTTTATTAAGCGATTCGTGTTTTTATTAGTAAGGGGGTTAATTTTGATTTTTCTTGATTAAAAAGTATTAACAAAAACTCCTTTTTTATTTCAAAAAACATCACACTATCTGCTCATTAGTAAATTAGAAATGACGAGCTATATCTATTAAATCTACCATTTAGTGTAATATTATAGCAGGGTATACTGTAATAGGCTTCTTAGTAACATAGATCCTTAGTATGTTTCTGTGAAAATTTACTCCCAAGAAATTTCACCCTACTTTAGAAGTTAGAGACCCAATTACGGTGTCGTGTAATATCTGTTTTAGATATTTTCCTGATGAAGGATTGTGTTGGTTGCGCTACTTCATTATTTTTGGGGTGGCTTTTCATCCATATTTCTTTGCTTCGTAGCGACATTGTGTGTTACTAATGTCTTACATCCTGGTATTGTTTTGAATGCCGACTGTTTCTTGTGCCCTATTATCTTTTATACAACCACTATGAAAAGTACCTTATCCTTCTTTTCCTATAATATTGATTGAACGGTCTAGTCGCTTATACCCTTTTACCTTGCGAAATGATAAATTGGAATGTCGCATATGCTTCTTATCCTTTAATATTTGATTTTGTCATTTGTATCTTATGCCATATTTCCTCATTCAAAAATTAAAAGCTGTGGTTATAAGCGCCAAAAACTACTTTAAATAACGTCAAATCACTAAAACTAAGAATACCAGTAACTGTTCCATTTCTATCTGATTTTATAACTGTTTCACTTTTCACAATATCTTAATAAATGACAAAAATACGTCAGTTTTTCTAAAATTTAAAACTTTGAACGGCTCTCCTGAACATTTCATCTTTTGTCGCTTATACCCTATTTCCTTTTAACCGTCGATATATAAGTACTTATGAGTATCATAGGTAACTAACTAACAAGACGTGTCTACAATCTTTTACATTTTTAATACTTTTTTATTCTACCTACCTTATACCTATTATACCCATTCATTTCAAAAGGACTCTAAAGCACATTATTGAACCTATGCTTAATTAGTGTCTAAAGAATAAAGATCCAAATGTATATTTACAAAACATTGAAACACACTGGTCCTGTAGTTAGTATCCAATAGGTAGTGTAGGCGTGGCACACAGAATTAGAAATAAAATTACCTGCTAACTATAAATTAACAATTGGGTATCACGAACACTTTCGGCGTCCCGTTATAATAAATCTCTATTTACGAACGCCGTCGAGTGGAAAAGCTAGGCGGGACATTTTTCTCCATTCGTGTGTACTAACAAAGTACGAGTACATAACAGTAACTTACACTTTTTTTAAAATTTATAATAACTTTTTTATTTTTTCTCAGATCTTGTTTCGCAATTAAGCCTCAATAGCCCAACGGTTAAAGGTGCGGACTGAAAACTGAAAGGTCGCAGGGTGGAATCCTGCCCGTTGCACTATTGTCGTGGCAACAAATAAGGCACTTGTTCAATTTGTAGATGACTTCTTCCATGAAGCTTCGTCCTTACAAGGAAAAATGGAAGTAGCTAACACCCGTTATATCGACTTTGTTCGTATAGTGTAGCCGTCACCCGGATCATAACAAACAAATCGATTGGCACCACATTCATCAAAATCGGCACAGTAGTTTGTGGCGCTAAGATAGAACGAATACGTATAAACACAAATGACGGGTTTTAGATTCCCACGGGAATTCTTTAATTTTCCGGGATAAAGTAAATGTATCTACTATTCTAATTTACTAATACTTATAAAGCTATTACATCGTGTTCATCAAAATTCGCCGAGTAGTTTTTGCGTGAAAGGGTAACAATCCATACATCCATCCTCACAAACTTTCGCATTTATAATATTAGTAGGTAAGATTAGTAGGATTTATAATGTCCGGAATAACCCATCATCATCATGATCATCATAAGCAACCCATCAATGGCTCACTAATGAGCGCAGGTCTCCTCTCAGAGAAGGGTTATAGGCCATAGTCCACCACGCTGGCCCAATGCGAATTGGAGGACTTCGCACGCCTTCGAGAACATTATAGAGAACTCTCAGATGAGCAGGTTTCCTCACAATGTTTCCCTTCACCGTTGAAGCAAGTGATATTTATCTGCTTAAACGCACACGACTCCGAAAAGTCAGAGGTGCGTACCCGGGATCGAACCTGCGACCCCCCGAATAGGAGACCACTGTCCTAACCACGAGGCTATCACTGTCTAGGGTCTTCTCAAAGGGTTTATCACCAACCTGTAACTATTAGCTGTTATAGTTATGTCGTAGAAGTAGGTTGCTGTCTCGTGTCGCCGTTGTTAGGGCGGAAAGGAGCTTTGCAACACAAATCTTGAGGATCCGTCGTCTTAGGGAATGTGTAGTTACAAATACTGTAATACACATAGGGATAATCTGGCGTAGAATCTACCTGCATAATGCTAGGGACTAGGTATTTTGCTTTATTTTAGTTCTTAAATTAAAGCTACTATTTAAAGAGACTAGTAACATGACTTACCTACATTATACTAGAGCCTGCAATAAAGTGGCATCAACGTTTGAAATGGAAGTCATAAAGGACCTTCAGTCATTTTGGTCTAGTTCTTAAAAATCCCATAACAGTATTCAAACTTATGCAATATGAAAGCTTTTGGGGTACCTACCTACTTTTTAGGGTTCCGCAGTAAGCAAGGAACCCTTATAGTTTCGCCATGTCCGTCCGTCTGTCCGTCCGTCCGCGATTTAGCTCAGAGACTATTATTACTAGAAAACTGTAATTTGACAAGGGTATAAATATTAATCACGCCAACAAAGTGGTGAAATAAAATTGTGAAAAATAATTTTTTAGGTTACTTACTTCCCCTACAGATAAAGTGGGGATGAATTTTGTTTTCTCGTCTATCCCCATAGTGTGGGGTGCCGTTGAACAGGTCTTTCAAAAGTATTGTGGGTGTGTGAACACCATTTTTTGAATCAGGGATCCGTTTGTGAAATATGATATTTTAAAGTGCTTTTTATTTGAGTCAAGTTTCGTCCGTCCCCCCCACCTCTTCCAGCTAAATGGTTGTTTATAGGATAGGCGGCCAAATCGAAAAAGCGCGACTATGGTGTTTTGGTAAGGTAGGTACATTTTCAAACTGAGAAAGCATTTAATTACAAACAAACAAAAACATATTTAATTTCCAATCATTACGGAAACTTACTTATTAAATTGAATAGAATGGAAAACAAACAAAAAACGACACAACTTTGCCGACGCGGACGGTTGTAATGAAGTAACTTGTTGTCTGCAATAATAAAAACCACAAGACAAATCCAATCTTTCCAAGTTGTAACTGAACAATTGTCCAAGTTAAAATTACTTTTATCCAAAAAATATAGATAACATGTAAGTAAAATATTTTACTTTTTAATCTTCTTACTAAAGCATGGTGTATGACATCAAGTCATACAATATGTCATAAATGACACGGAGCTAAGGTAATAAGCCCCTGTTAGTCAAGTTACACTTCGTTGTATCGTTTCTGTTTCTACTGCTGCGAGGGTCGTCTTCGCTGGCCGTGGCCAGCGGAGGGTACGGGCTTCGAGGCAAGGCCTCATTACCCGGGCGGGGCGCGGGGAAGAGCACTTCCCCGGTGATGGTTTTTCAGCCGTCTTGGCAATTAGGTCCATGGCGGCTGAGGCTCCTGTTCCGCTATGGGTAGGGGCCTTGCGGCTGAATGTCAGTCCAGTGGCTCCGCTCGCTGGCGGGCAGGATTGCCGCCGCGAGCGGAGCGGTGTCGGGTTCAGAGGGTGATCCCGCGCTACGGGCGATAGGGTCGCTGCCGTGCGCGGGACCGGTGTCGGTCCGAGGGCCCCGCGTCGCAGGCGGGCAAGTCGCCGCCGCGAGCGGAGCGGTGTCGTGTTCGGTGTGGGGCCCCGCGCTACTGACGAAAGGAGCGCGGGGCCAGTGTATCGCCAGGGGCCCCGCGTCGCTGGCGGGCAGATAGCCGCCGCGAGCGGGGCGATGTCAAGTCCGATGGTAGGCTCCGCGCTACGGGCGAGGGAGTCGCCGTCGTGCGCGGAGCAGGTGTCTGGTCCGGTGGGTCTCGCGTCGTCGTCGTCACCGTCGTCGTCGCTGTGGTCGCCTGCGTGCCTCCTCGGTGATGGCGATCGCAGGAGCTCTCGAGGTAAGGGACGCCCGGTCGCTGGTCGGCTGGCTAGCGGTGCGATTCCGTGGAGGTGCTCGTACGGTCCGTTGTCGGCGCTGGCGAACATGCGCCGCGCCAGTGTACGGACGTATTCCTCCACGGTGGGCGTCTTGAGGTCGCGATGGATGACGTCATTCCTCACGTACCTCGGAGCTCCAACGATCAGACGGAGGCACTTGTTTTGTTGGACCACGATAATGATCTTATTATTTCAAAAGCCGATAAGGGTAATGCGATAGTTATCCTAAAGAGGATCGACTACCAAAATAAGGTCAATGAGGTTATCTCCGGAGAAGAATTCTCTAAGTTATCCTCTGACCCAACTAATAAATACGCAGCAGAAGTTAGGCTAGCCGTTAATAAATCAAAACACATTTTTCCAAAAAATTCATCAAAACACAACGTCATTCAAATGAACACTAATGCTCCTACATTATACGGCTTACCAAAAATCCACAAAAATAATATTCCAATCCGTCCCGTGGTCTCATATATTGGCGCACCTGCATATCTATTAGCAAAAGAGCTAAACAAAGTTATTAAATCAAAAACATCCTTCAATCAGTCTTATTCATTAAAAAATAGTATCCAACTAGTCACTAAAATTAAAAATTTGACATTACCGGACCATTGTAAATTAATATCATTAGATGTGGACAGTTTGTTCACCAATGTCCCAGTTAACGAAACCCTAAACATCCTAACCAAATTGTTGGAAAATAATCATACAAATGTCAACGAAATAACAGAATTAATAGAATTAACCAAAATATGCATGAAACAGAACTACTTCAAATTCAATGACCAATTTTATCAACAAAAAGAGGGATTAGCTATGGGCTCACCACTGTCCCCTAATGGCTGATATCTTCATGGATGATTTTGAAAATAAACATATTGTCAAAAATAACAAAATTCTGTATTGCTATAGATATGTAGATGATATAATTATATGTTGGACTGGGACAGACAGACAACTTGACACATTCGTCAAAAATTTAAACAATATACACCCGAAAATTAAATTCAAATCAGAATTAGAACAAGATAACTCTATAAGCTTCCTCGATCTAACTATAACTCGTGCTAATAATAAACATCAGTTTGGAATTTTCCGGAAACCCACGTACACAGATACAACCATACCCGCTTCATCCTGTCATCCGTGGCAGCATAAACTCGCAGCGTTCCACAGTTACGTGCATAGGTTGCTGTCTATTCCACTCACAAAAGAAAACTACTTAAAAGAATTAAAAGTAATTTACCACATGGCACAGGCAAATGGTTACAACAATAATATTGTTAATAATATAATAAAAAAGCAACAATTGATGCGGATAAAAAAGGATTTATATTCATCATCACCTGATAAAATAAATAAATACAAATCCAGTTTAACTTATTTTGGAACAGTGTCGGAGCGTATCGCGAAGAGACTTAAAGCACATGATATACATGTTGCATTTAGGACAAATAATACACTTAAAAATATTTGCAACGGTAAAGATAAATTAAACAACGAACAAAAATCGGGCATTTATAAACTCGAATGTTCAGACTGTAAAGCCACTTATATTGGTCAAACGGGTCGTAAATTTGAAACACGCTACAAAGAACATATGGCCGCGGTTAGGAACAACCAACCCCAAAAGTCTCACTTTGCTAAACATCTCCTTGATAGTGGACACAAATTATCATCCGATCATTCATACAAAATCTTACACACCTGTGATAAAGGGCTTCGACTGAGCATGTTGGAACAATTAGAAATAATAAAACATAACAATAATACTCAGTTTAAATTACTTAATGAACAAGTGAACGTCTCAAGTTCACCACTGCTTCGTTTGTTTGAAGGGGGGGGGGGGGGGGGTAGTGGGCGGGGCAACAGTAGTGGGGGTAGGAATACGGTATATAATACCGCGCAATTGACACGAGCGTCCCCAACCGATCGTAACGACCCTCCAGATAAAAGGCGCCCTAAGCACGTCCTTAACGACCCTGACGACCAGATTACGACAGACAACGAACCCTATCAGGTAGGGCCACACACACAGTCAACCTCAACACAGCGTCTTCGCCGGCGAAGACGAGGCCCCCGATTTCTAACGTCACCTGGGCGTGGATCCTTACCACGATCACGGGGACGTACGGACTAACTTAGTCCAGCCACTCCTCCCATTCGTCCCAACGTCATCCTAAGCCGAGGTCCGAGCCTCACAGGAGGCGCCCTTAGGAAGACGTTGCCCCCCGATGTCTTCGAGCCCTAGGGCTCACTCCCCTGGCGACGCTTCGCGCTCGCCCCAACGTCCGGTGACGCTGTAGCGGCCATTAGGGCCAACAGCATACTCCATCCGAAAAAAAAAAAAAAAAAAAAAACACGAGCGTCACTAGACAATGCATCGTTGTAGAGTCGACATCTCCTGAGGATGCTCCGGTGTCGGGGCGAAACGTGCGTCGAGAGTAGTGTAAAAATTATACAGATTTTTTTCTGTTGGCGGATTATAGCAAAATAATTCTAACCTTTTCTTGCTAATCATGGACTTCCGCAAAGTAACGCCTGCTTCTATCCAATACCAAATAATAATATTATTTTGTTAACAATGATTTATAAAAATATATAATAACAAGTGTAATTTGTTTATAATTTTTTACCAAATATTATAAATTATAAAATTATAAATAATAATAAATTCATAATAAAAATAAAATAAATAATAATTATCTGAAGTCAGGATTCGAACCTCTGAACCGATAGTATCACTCTTTCTTTTTACCGCTGCGTCATCGAATCATTTAGTCCAGTAAAAAGTTAAATGAAACCATGATCTGACCAGCTTTGGCGCAATGAGTAAAAATGTGTTCATTAATACTTAAATAATGATATTATAAAAGAAATTTTGATTTAAATTTAGGGGAAAGGGATGAAAAAAATAAAAAAAGGGTTGAAAAATGCCTTTTTTTTAAATAACTTAATAACGGTAGGAAAAAGAAAAAACAGTTTCAAGTAAAAGTAGAAGAGAAAAAAATTTTACACAAAAAAGTTCCACTTCATTTTTAGGGTTCCGTACCCAAAGGGTACCAACGGAACCCTATTACTAAGCCTACGCTGTCCGTCCGTCCGTCCGTCCGTCCGTCCGTCCGTCCGTCCGTCCGTCTGTTAGCGGGCTGTATCTCGTAAACCGTAATAGATAGACAGATGAAATTTTCACATATTATGTATTTCTATTGCCGCTATAACAACAAATAATAAAAATGAAATTAAATTAAAAAAATTAAATTAAAATATTTCCATGGGTACATGGAAATATTTTTATTTAATTTTTTTTTAACGGAACCCTAAAAGAGCGAGGCCCGACTCGCACTTGGCCGATTTTTTTTGTTATCTGCTTTAGTTTAGCTGCAAAAAATAAAAATTAAATTTGCTTTGTAATTAATCATAAAGATGTATAAAGGCGGGAAACATAGTGCCTATCTCAATTAATTAAGCTTTGAATAACGGTAGTACAGTCAAATTAATAAGGTATTTTTAGGGTTCCGTACCCAAAGAGTACCAACGGGACCCTATTACTAAGCCTACGCTGTCCGTCCGTCCGTCCGTCTGTCAGCGGGCTGTATCTCGGTAACCGTAATAGGGAGACAGTTGAAATTTTCACAGATTGTGTATTTCTATTGCCGCTACAACAACAAATAATAAAAATTAAATTAAATTAAAAAAATTAAATAAAATATTTCCATGGGTACATGGAAATATTTTTATGTAATTTTTTTATAACGGAACCCTAAAAGAGCGAGGCCCGACTCGCACTTGGCCGATTTTTTCGAAATAGAAGATACTTCCGAACATCATCCAACAGTTTTCAAAATCGGTCATCGTAGCTATTAAAACTCTAACCTGCGTGATGTCAGATTTCAGATTGAAACTTTTTCGCTTTCTATATTAAAAAGTTAGACTTTAGACTGTTTGACTTTAATTTGTTTTTAACCAATTTAAAAAAAGGAGGAGGTTCTCAATTCGTCGGAATCCTTTTTTTTTGTGTATGTTCACCGATTACTCGAAGACACCTGAACCGATTTGCAAAATTCTTTTTTTTGTTTCAAAGGGTATACTTCCCAGGTGGTCCCATTTAAATTTTATCGAAATCAGTCGAGCGCTTTTTACCATAGCAACAATAAATTATATACTTTGTAGTGGCGCGGGCGTCTGAAGTCGGTTTTTTAAAAAGTATTTTTTAGTATAGATTATAGCGGCAGTGATCGGCCTAATTTTAGGCCTATATTTTACACACTTCTACTTAGAAGTGTGTATAATATAGGCCTAAAATTATACGCATAATATTGTGACTGGCAACTACGGAACCCTACACTGCGCGTGGCCCGACACGCAATTGGCCATTTATTATACTTTACAAATAAAACTACAAACTTACTAGTTTCCAGAGCATACAAACAGAATTCGATAACATAATCAAATAAGAATCAAACTTCATTTGTGTGGGGCTCGCTCGCTGAGTCTTCTATTGCAAACTTCAAAAATCTAGATACTCTGATACAAAAATATGATTGAGTTGCACAGCACAAAACCTGACAATAGTTTGATGAAACGCATGACTTTTGTATACTTAGTTTTAAGCATGGACACGTCCATATACTTAAAGTATTTTGATATGGTATGAAATTCGTATTTTGTCATACCTCCGTATTTTTCAGGTATTTTTCTATCCGTAGTCAACCCAAGTCAACTGACTTGGGTTGACTACGGATCGAATTTTATATTACGCCTCATGCGTACTGCAAATTCACACTGCTGTGATTTTTAATTTCGTACAACTTGGCAAAAAAGTGTAGAAACTGAACTAATTGTTCTCTTTATTTTATATTACGCCTCATGCGTACTGCAAATTCACACTGATGTGATTTTTAATTTCGTACCACTTGGCAAAAAAGTGTAGAAACTGAACTAATTGTTCTCTTTATTGACAGCACTATTATGTTGTCAAGTTTCATCGCCGAGGTGTTTTTTTTATTCGATGACAAGCTAGTCCTTGACTGCGATCTCACCTGATGGTAAGTAACGATGCAGTCTAAGATGGTAGCGGGCTAACTTCGAAGGGGTATGGCAGTGAATATTCAACCCATACCCCTAATTGGTTTCTACACGCCATCGTGCCGGAACGCTAAATCGCTTGGCGGCACGTCTTTGACAGTAGGGTGGTAACTAGCCACAGCCAAAGCCTCCCGCCAGACCAGACCAGAGACAATTCAGAAATTATAAATTCCAAAATTGACCCCGCCGGGAATCGAACCCGAGACCTCCCAGTTATAAGACAACACAGCTCACCACTGAGCCAGGGAGGTCGTCAAATGTTATGTCAATGTTATGTTTTGAAATTCGTCAATATTTATTTGAATTCGTAAATACATACCTACGTATTAGTCTAGTCAACAAGTTCAAAAACGTGAAAAATAGAGATAAAGGTCCTAAAAATATGAGCGATGGCTCATTCGAGTCGGAATCACCTCTAGAAAAATGTTTTTGAAGGATTTTGGTGCAGGTAAAAAATTGCAATTGTTATTAACAAAATAAGATGAAAAAAAATGATTTAATAAAAAATTGGTTTAATGTAGTATACTGTATAAAGTCAAAATGTCATAATAAAAAATATTTTATAATAAAAAAAAATGATATTTCGTTTTTTTTAATAACTCGAAAAATATTGACATTTAAGCAATTTTGAAAAAAGCTCGTTAAGAGGAGGAAATTTCCAATAAAAAAGTCCCAAGTCCCGGGATTCTATCTCCATTATTTATAATTTTAATTTGACGTTGAAAGTAGGGCTCCGCGCGGCTGTTACAGCATGCGCGCGTCCCCGCTAAAGAGAGTTCAGCAATCAAAATATTTTTTTTATAACATAAGATGTGATTTTAAAAATTTGAAAAACTTCTAGTATCTTCTTAACACTTGAAAGAATCGAGCCCTGGAGAAACAAAAGTTTAACCACCATTTTTCAAAATGTTATTCAATTGTTAACTAACAAATTATTTCCCAATCTCCATTGTCATAAACAATGGGATGAAAGGTATAAATAATTGGCCTATATTTTTGTATCAGAGTATCTAGATTTTTGAAGTTTGCAATAGAAGACTCAGCGAGCGAATTGAGAACCTCCTCTTTTTTTTAAATTGGTTAAAAACAAATTAAAGTCAAACAGTCTAAAGTCTAACTTTTTAATATAGAAAGCGAAAAAGTTTCAATCTGAAATCTGACATCACGCAGGTTAGAGTTTTAATAGCTACGATGACCGATTTTGAAAACTGTTGGATAATGTTCGGAAGTATCTTCTATTTCGAAAAAATACCTTATTAATTTGACTGTACTACCGTTATTCAAAGCTTAATTAATAGAGATAGGCACTATGTTTCCCGCCTTTATACATCTTTATAATTAATTACAAAGCAAATTTAATTTTTATTTTTTGCAGCTAAACTAAAGCAGATAACAAAAAAATGAAAAGGAACTTTTTTGTGTAGAATTTTTTTCTCTACAACTTTTACTTGAAACTTTTTTTTCTATTTCCTACCGTTATTAAGTTATTTAAAAAAAAGACATTTTTCAACCCCTTTTTTATTTTTTTCATTCCTTTCCCCTAAATTTAAATCAAAATTTCTTTCATAATATCTTTATTTAAGTATTAATGAACACATTTTTACTCATTGCGCCAAAACTGGTCAGAACATGGTTTCATTTAACTTTTTACTGGACTAATTGATGAAATGTGTAAATAAACGAAGACAATAATAAAACAAGGACTATGACGAAAAAATCTTACGCTTTTATTTAACGTTACGGACGTTTTTTGCCGGCTAGGGTACCCCTCCGCAACGCCCCATAAGGAACTTCGTTCCAAAAGGTAATTTAAAAAAAAAAAGAGACGTGTCAAGGGACACCCGGATGGAACGTAGTACCTTAGTAGTAGTATTTTAGTGAAAGAATTGTAATAAACTAGTGGTGTCATCTAGTATTAAATTGATTAACTACGATGAATTATTTTTAGTTTATTTCTATTGCACTGATACAACACCAAAGAGTTACTCTGGTGGAATTACTGTTTTTTCACAGATGGCGTTATCCAATTTATACAATAAAAAATTATGGAAAAATTCCACATTTAGAAATTATTTAAAATAAAATTGAAAATAGAAAATTCAGTCTGTCGAGCTGGGATTCGAACCATCGACATTGAATTTATAGGCGACTCTCCTAACCACTAGGCCATGCAGACGCCGAGTTCTAAGGCGAAAATACCGAATACAATGCAAAATTCACATTCAACAAAAAATGACGTTTCAAAAATGTGTCGTGTCGGTTTCCTTAATTTTTTCCGTCTAGCCCCCTTCCGTACCGCGCGATAAGGAACTACGTTCCAAAATATTAGTCAAATACACAATTAATTGATTTTGTTCGTATAAAATGTAGCCTAATTTACCAGGACCAACACAACGAATCGATTGGCAACTCATACTTCAAAATCGGCTCAGTAGTTTATTCGCTACGATGAAACACTTGTAGTCACATACATAAATACATAGACTGCTAAAATCATAACCCTTCCTTTTAGATTTGCCGTAGTCGGGTAAAGAATAAGATTTAAGAGTCCTTAGTACGCATTTTGGTATTTTGTCATTGTAATTTATCTCAGAATTTGTTAAAATCACCACCGTTAATTATTTGGGGGCATGATACTTTTATCTAAATATCTTGGATTACGTGTTTTAAAAGCACGATTGGTGAAAATTTTCTCGATACTATATTTTTTTTTTGAAAAATACATGTTTTGCACACATTTTGCAAGCATCTCAGGAGGAGCAAACTATTTTTGTTGGGTTTTTGTTTTGTCAAGAAACCTAGAAGTATTTTTCAATAAAATGTTTTAATTTTTCGATTGGTTGTTTAATTAACTTGTAATTAGGTAATAAGCAGTTGGCGCTTATGTCGTCAAAAATACGTTGCGCGTCTATCGCTCTGTATTTTTCACTCAATGCAAAAAAAATTTAACCATCCTGCCCGAAGAGAGGCACGAAATCCATGTCGTAGCGGTGTTATGGCACACTCTTAAAAACCATCCTTTCTTAAGGTTACCTACCTGTTTAATTAAATAGTAGTGCCAAAAATCGTTGTAAGTCTGTATTTATGTGGAAGGTGGAAAATTGATTTAGTAGCTACTACCTACTTACACAATAGCTTAAACTAACAAGGTAGTATAGGTACCTATATAGTTTGTCGTCTAAGCACATCTAAAACCTAGGGTCTTAGTGTAAGACCCGTGAAATTGTTCTTTCAACTCCGCTATTTGGGGTTTAGATATATTTAGTGACTAAAATATAGTGGATAAACTATGTAACTTTGATCCTCTTACTTGCAGCAAATACCTGTTCAAAACTAACTGCGGTTTGAGCAAACTAGGAATTGAATTATGGCTAATTTTCATTAGTCGATAGAATACGCGGTCGAGTTGTGGGCGATTTCTAAGGTGGTAAACCGCCTTATTTATAATTATGATAAGCTATGGAGGATGTATGAGGGTAGGGAGCACTTCAGAGGGTGCGCAAAATTCTGAGTGTCCCGCACCACGGCACTGCCGCTTTCAAGGGTAGTTTTAAATATGCCGCAACCCGGTGCTGGGACAATATTCCTTCCCCCATACGTGATTCCCGGAGTAGAACAATAATTTTGTTAAAAAGTTAATTTAAATCAACGGGTATTTAGATCAACGTATCAAACCAAAATCGAAGAGCTTGTAAACTAGTGCTGAAAGATCTTTGAAAAATAAGCGCACGAAGCTTTCTTGCTAACAACATGCAATTAGTTCGAGGAAAATCCGTTCAGGAGGCTGGATCTTAAAGAAGTCCTTTAATTAACGGTCCCATGCTCGACATCATCTCGATTGTGACCTAATTAACCTGTCCCATCTTTGATATTTGCCGACTTGGTACTGATAAGAATTTGCTTTTACTGGCATGTGTTTGCGAAATGATATTTTAGTATAGTAACTACAATTTGTAGTAAAATTTTAATACAGAACTTCTTACGTAGTTGCCGTATTTTCAAATGGAAGTAATTTCGTCTATAAGACAATTTATGTGTTTGATATTAAGGTTTGAATGATTTTAATGTTTATTAGAGTACATTAATTTATTTAGATTCACTTCGGTAGGTGTGTATTCAGTTCCTATATTTAATTCAATCTTGCGATTTATTTTTCGATTGCTTCTAGGTACTAAATCAAGTATTTACTTAGTAACTTTGCACCACGAATTTCGTTATCTGATCACAATAACATAATAATATGATCTCTAATAATAATATATCCATAATATGAGCTATATTTTGGTTATATAGAGTTACTTTAACTCTAACACATATATGTTAACGGGAAAGCGCGTAGTCTAGTCTGCAATAGCCCTAAATGTCGATCAAACGTTTTTTCAAAAATGAAAAAGTCGGAAATATTACAATTTTCTCATACCTAATCAATCTAGTTTTTCTCTCATTTCGTATGAAAATATTAATAAAACAATTAATGCAGAAGTATTTTTTTAATAAGCGTATTTTAAAAGGGAGGTTCTTAACCTGACTCATGTTCCTAATTTTAATTAATTAAAATTTAAAATTTAACTCCATCGAGTCTGCCCCATTCCGAAAGATCTAGAATACACCCACTTGAGCGCCCGCGCCATGAGACTCAAGACAATATAAATTAAATTAAATTCCAACTTCCATTCAAGTCCTGTAAAGAGAAATGACCTACACGAAACTTGTAAGTACGTAGTCCTAAGTCCTAACAAACCTTGAATGAACCGTCGAATTGAATCTCCTTAATTTGTCATTTACTAAATTGGCACTTGCCTTTAGTCAGTGGTCTATAGACACAACTCGACAACTCGGAAAAGTTAGACTCGTGGTTGGGATTCGAACCCGCGCGGTTTCTCGAAAAGAGACCGAAAAGTCTTAACCACTAAGCTATCATCGCTGTTAATGACTAACTCTAGTGGGATTCAGTCTACTCAGTATTTACTTTGATTATCTGTAAGAGTAGATTATGGGTATTGGGTACAGTAATTTATATACCTATATTTCACTCGGTTAAGTTATTAAGACTTTCTGTTCAGGAATAAATTAGGTAGGTACTAGGACTAAAATTATTTCGTAAGAAAACTTTACATGTAAAAAAAGATTCGCTGTATTTCGAGTATGTAAAGTTTATATTTGCAAGACTACTATGATATGTTGTAAACTTGCTATCTTGCTTAGCCGTTGTTTTGCCTGACAGGCAGGCTTCAGGGGACAAATCTCGAAATCTCACTCGTCTTACACTGTGATATTACAACCACAAAGTGCTAGCACACACTACAGCAGTATATTTAATTTGATCCAATTTTTTTCGTTTGGCACCCGTAAATATTTTTGATATACTAAGTGAAAATGTTATTAATTATTGTAGGTATTTTATTTGATAAGAATTAATTGTAGAATCATTAGAGCCATATTACTTACGAAATTAAGTAAACTAGTTGACCAATTGTTGACTAAATTTCACCTTTGACAGTTTTTGTTTTTGAAATCTGTCAAATTATTGTTTTAAATAAACAACAGCTTGGCACAGACCTACGCTACGGTACAGTTTTCCTGCACCCAATACTGTGTGTAGGTCTGCAAGATTTGCGCTACGTATGAATCTTGCTACGGCCTACGAGAATGTAGCAAACAAAGCAAAGGCTTTACATTCATCTCCTAATCAAGATTAACCAAGGTTGATGCCACATACAAAGGATAGCTATAAAGTAAGCCTTACTACGCATCCCCGATTTAGTAATTAATTGATATTTTTTCATAAATTTTTCAACAATGGGGTGGGTATAAATGTCTGTGGTAGGATAAATAATAATTACACGACGTAATGAGTAAGTGATTGATGTGGATCCTTAATTCACTATTAATATTTTGCGTAAGATTTTTTAAGAAAACACTATTTTTGATTTTGATGTTTTTTAGGTACGACGAACTAGAAGTATTATTTTATTTATTCTAGGCGTTTGTGTTGCACCTACATGCAGAAACTCTATCAAACATAGCTATTCCGAGAGAGAGCCGAGAGCGTACCTAAATATAAAACTTTAATTAATTTGTTTTCCCTATTATTTGTTCTAATGTATGAGAGTTAGTTTAAACTGTTCAATCCGTAAGCACAAAGTGTATTCGGACCAGCCCCTAGCATCGGGGGAATGTTTTAGCGACATAAATTACCGAGCCTATTTACATTGGCTGTAAATTAACATATCCGGGGTATTCCCTCGGCGATAACCTGAATATATCCGTGAATTTTACCAAACTATTCCATAAAGATAAGTTAGACCCAAAAAAACACCCCAGCGGTTTATCTTTGAACTACACGCCGCCCAGAGGATTGATGGAGGCTTTTATCGTTCTGAAATTCTACACTTTAAATTTTATTGTGCGTAACACAAAAAGAGGAGCAAAGTAAAATTTTTGAAAATAAATAATAACATTTATTTTCAATAATTCATATAATATTTATTCCATAAATTTTTAAGCTATTGCATAGCTTTTATCGCGGGCTTTGAGCGCGGTGACCGAATCAAGAAATTCCGTAACGAAAATAAACCTAACACCCCCCACTCCGACCGGCACAGCGGTGCGGCGTTGAAAGCCGTGCATCGTCTAACGTCGTTTCAGTTCGGCAGACTTCGGCACGGTGTTTGTGTGCGTGCGACTAGACGTATGCGAAGTTGATAAAAAATGCTATGCAATAGCTTTACCGCGGCAGTCCCCGAGTGCCACGCGTATTTTTTGTACATATTGTTTCAGAACACTTATTTTGTACCCAAAAATATAATATAGGAGAATTCTACAGAAACAAACAAATGAGACGTGTTCTCTTTTTTAAGCCATAGATGGCCGTAGTAAGAAATTTTGTTAAGACATTACCTTGGTGCTACAGAACCATATTAGTGAACTTTCAAATTGCTTTTCTATCGATATCGCTGCTATTCCACCTGTGACGATGTAGTTTCAGATGAAAGCGAGCTAACTGAGATTTGAGAAGGGGATTGGTATAATCTACTCGGCATCGTACTGGAATGGAATCTTTTAGGATAGGGTGGTAACCAGCCACCGCCGAAGCCTTCCTACAGACCAGACCAGAGACAATTTATAAATTATACCTGAATTGCCTCCGCTGGGAATCGAATCCGCGACCTCTCACTGATAGGACCACGTGCTGATTATCGTGCTGAACGCACGATCTTTAAGTTCTTATATGCTTACAAAATCAGTCATCAAAAGAATAAAAAAGTGATTTCGAAACGGTTGTTCGTAATTGCGGTATTTCTATGACTTTTTTAAAGAAAGAATAAAAACCGAACAAATGAAAGTTGTTCTTTAACAAAATAATTTTTCGGGAAAAAATCTCACTTCTCACCGGAAATACAAACAATGTTGTTTTTCATTTATTCATTTAACTTGTTTCGCAATTGAGTTGGTGTAAATACCTATACGCCTAAAGAATTACAAATTAAACTAGTTTAATACATGACTTTTGTTCATGAAATGGAATTTATACGGTTACGTTACTTTGGATATCTACATCTCGGAAAAAATATTTAAAAAAATCCAGCACGTCAGTTTTTTGAAATATTTATTAAAAAGATTTTTTACAAAAACTACATCTAAATAAACAAAAGACAGTTAAAAATGGGTATTATTTGCTTTTTTTTTTTTAATATTTTAATCTGTATCTAGACCAACAATAGTTACCTAGCATATTTTAGCCCCAAAAACCTTGATAATTTTGCTCAAATGATTTTAAATTTTGGTGAAATCGCTCACCGTGTTCATCACTCACACTACCAAGATTGTCTGGAAAAAATCCCAAATGGGAATGCAAAAATTGAATTTTTAGTGACATATTTACACCCATACGCTCATAATTTTGCAATAGTTTTTCAACAATCTCTTTGTGATTATCTCTTTTTTATTGCCTAAAAAGTTTTTAACAACACTTTTTTTTTGGTTGTAAGAAAACGCTTTTAAAATCGAAGATATAAGCCTAAAAGCCATGAATTTCTCTGCACATAAAGAATATTAATGTAGCAAGATACCAATACAATCATTAGATAACTAATGTCTCAGAATTAGGAATTGCGACTTTTCAAAGTTTCAATACGCGATATCTCGAAAAAGCAAGAAAAGGTTAGAATTATTTTGCTATAATCCGCCAACAGAAAAAATCTGTATGGTCAAACATGCAATTAAAAGCTAAGCACCACTCACCTACCCAGCCAAGCAAAAAAGCCAAGTTCCCAAGCAAGCAATGCCACCACCACTCACATGCACCACCACACAAGACTTTTACACTACTCTCGACGCACGTTTCGCCCCGACTCCGGAGCATCCTCAGGAGATGTCGACTTTACAATGATGTATTGTCTACTAGACAACACACTTACACTTACACTTATTTTTATATTTACTAAGAAAATTCCCAAATTTTGTTTATGGAAAATCTGATCTCGTCTTTGTCGGCCTATACTGAGGAGATAAAACAACTTTTAGTACTAAAAATAGATCTTAAATATTTATATTCGTGCATTTTATTATTACAGCTTTAAAAAGGTGACCTTTATTACTATTTCTGTTACATATTATGTGATCTTATGAGATTATTATAAAATGAAATGTAAAAGTACTGTACTACAGCTATCACTACTGAATTATTGATTCTACTTTATTATGTAATTAGCTCGAATATAATAAATTAATCCAATCAAAGTTTTGGGTTTAGAGTAACACGTGTCAACCGTTATGACTTCAGAATTTGCTATAATTACACGTACATGAATATCTTTCAGAAGACGGCGGAGTTTTTAATTAATTCTCACCGCCGCGAAAGCCTTAGCTGGATGCTATAGCATCAACTCGTTAAAACAGTGTTTATTAAGATGTTTCCTTGGCGGATTATCCGCGGACGTGTCTATTCAGGATTTAAACGCGCCTCGCCTCGCGTCTATTATTATTCATGACATAAATTTGCTCGGTGAGGAAGGCATTACACGAAAACTCATTAAAACGAAGACGCGGTCTGACTTTTCAAATTAGACACGTTAAGTCCACGCGTGGCGCTTGCGGGTCGGCGGGATAGTGGCAGAGCGGGACGCGGGACGGATCTATGATGTACTAGATAAGCTGTCGTCCGTCAAAAAATGCGCGTTAAAATTAAGTTCTCATATTATATTATCATCATCTTCAGTCTACTCGTAGTCCACAGTTGTACATACATAAGTCTTTTTGAAAGCGCCTCAAAATTCAAAAAATTCAAAATTCAAAATTATTTATTTCACGCAGGCCATCCTGTGGCTCTTATGACAATTCATAACTCTACCACCGGTTCGGAAAGCGGATTCTGCTTAGAAAAGCCGGCAAGAAACTCAGCAGTTGCTCTTTTCAAAATAATCATTTTACAACATTATTATGAAGCTATTAGGCTTGGCTATGGCTAGGCTTAGGCTATTAAGCTTGTGGGCAGCTGGATGTTAAGCCGATTTAACCTCTGCAACTTGGTTAGAATAAAATAGAACATTCACCTCACCAACCACCAACCTCACCAAACACAATCCTCTGCATTTTCCATCCAGCCACTTCCAGCTACCTTCTTAAGGCCATTGGTCTTGCAGGCTGGAGGTTATTCTATGCTGCATATGCTGATAGTTACAACGCATAAACTTATTATATTTACTACCGTAAGTGAATAGTCAAAGGTACAACGTTTTCCACTCTAGATCACTTGTATCCCTACCCTCAATTCTACGATAGAAACTACTTTTGTTACAGTCCGCTTGTAAGAAAGACAATAATATGATGACGTCTTTGTGTTGATACTAATGTGAATGGTATGAAATGGAAATGATAGGTATAAATGAACAGGCGATGGCCTATAAACCTTCTCATTCGAGAGGTTGAGATAAATTATTGTTTAAATAAGTTCGAAGGAAAATGTTTTTATTTATTTCTCATAAGTGAGAACTAACTTTTCACTGGGACTTTTCAATTAGAGTTTGTTTGGGACTACATATCTAGTCCATTAGTGATCGAAGAGCTCGGCTCTGTCCTAGTTACTTAATTGTCATTCTCAACAAGTAGCGCAGTTGCTTATTAAAACCGCCGTGCCTTTAACTAATTTACAAACTTCTATGCTATACTTAATTAAAGTTGCTGCGACCTATGAAAGTAAATTCAGACTGTTATTATGTAAAACGCACAAATATGTAAATGTTTGTGCAGTTAGTAGATACTTACATCCAAAAGAAATTCTGAATACAATTAAGTACCTCTAGTTAGAGAAACCTCCCGGAATCTATGTATTACTGATGAAGATGATAGAACCGGCTAAGTGCGAGTTAACTCGCGCAAAGAGGGTTATGTACTTTAAAATCGGTTAAGTTATTCCACCGCCTACAAACAAATCCACTTTTATTAATTACTAGAGGTACTACTACTACTACTCTAATAGGTAATAGTGCCTCACCGCTGAACGGGTCTTGATGTTTAGCACAGATATTATGATAATATACTAGATGATGCCCGCTACTTCGTCCGCGTGGATTAAAGTTTTGATTCCCGCGGGACAGAACACACTTTAATTTTTGATTTTCTATAAAATAATCTGCTACCGGAAGTTACCACATCATTTTTTCAACAGACGCTTCTTAGGTTAACTCGCTAAGCTCACGGACACATCGAACACTAACATTCCGGGATAAAATGTGGCCTATGTGCTAAACCTGGGTAAGAGCTATCTCTATTCCGGTTCATTCGTTGTGGCCTGAACAAACATCCATCCCTCCATACATCCATCCATCCATTTGTCCATCCATCCATCTTTACAAACTTTTGCATTTTTAATATTAGTAGGATGTATCGCAGTTATAGCCTAGTGGTTAGGACTGTGGTCTCCTATTCGGGGGGTATACCTCTGACTTTTCGGAGTCAAGTGCGTTTAAGCAGTTAAATATCACTTGCTTCAACGGTGAAGGAAAACATCGTGAGGAAACCTGCACACCTCAGAGTTTTTCATAATGTTCTTGAAGGTATGTGAAGTCCGCCAATTCGCATTGGGCCAGCGTGGTGGACTATGGCCTATAACCCTTCTCTGAGAAGAGACCTGCGCTCAGTAGTGAGCCGTTGATGGGTTGCTAATGATGATGATCGCAGTGACGCAGCGCACAGTATGCCTTTAACAACGCGGATTAAAAGCGCTCTCGGGAGATGCCATAGAAAATAATACACCCGTTTTACACCCGTTTCACAGCACGCACAGGCACAGCCCTAGTCTAGCTGAACTTGAAATACAAGTTGGTTAAGAAACGGTTCATTTTATTTGAGTAGATTTCGAAAGGTGTTGAACTTTTGTTTTACACGACCGACCCTATAAATTTTAATTAAATTCTCTCTTCAGATCCTTTGAGTCGTCAAAGGTCTGTTTGTTAGTAATGGTCTACCACTGGTTCGGAATGTTAATTCTACTACGTGAAGTTGTCGCGACTACGTCCGAATGGAGTTAGTTTTTGGAACGAAGTTCCTTATCGGACGGTACGGACTTGACGGATGGGGGCTCGGCGATAAAAAGTTTAAGAATTTTTCCGTCACTGCTCTTGTGCCTTCGGAAAAAAGCTATGAATGAACGTGTGTAATAAATTACACAAGTTCCGTCATAGCTTTGGTGGCGAAGCGGCTAAACGAAGGAGTGAAACTATCGGTTCTGGGGTTCGAATCTTCTGACTTCAGATTATTATTTTTTATTTTTTGAAATTTTAAGCTATTGCATAGCTTTTATCGTGGGCTTTGAACGCGGCGACCGAATCAAGAAATTCCGTAACGAAAATAAACCTAACACCGTCGTTTCAGTTCGGCAGACTTCGGCACGGTGTTTGTGTGCGTGCGACTAGAAAATGCTATGCAATAGCTTTACCGCGGCAGTCCTCGAGTGCCACACGTATTTTTTATTATTAAAAGGAACTTCGTTCCAACCGACAGAGTTCCACGACACTCACGCATTTTATGTTTTGCTGGGTATAAAAGTAGCCTTAACAATAAGGTCCTCTACTATACATATAGCCATGTGACAAACAGAAGACACGTGTATTCGTAAACGGAGCACCGTTTCTGTGTGATTGCTCCGCTATTATTTATTTTCGTACTCTCCACTGGCTTGATCATTAATGCTGCTGATATCAAAAAGGCTGATCATTGCTGTTAACATTATTCCAGAACCAATCTATATCAAGACACATATGATTATAAAATTATGATTTATAAAAAGGATATTAGCCAAACTGGACATGAATAATGTTCTCATCTCCCCTCCAAATAAGCAAAAAACTCGTGTTAGGAGTGGGTACCACAATAGTACAACGGGTGGGGATTGACCTGCGACCTTTCTGTTTTCACTCCGCGCCCGTCGAGCTATTGAGTATTAAAATAAGGGCTAATGTCAATGTATTGATCTCATGTAAATGTAGGCAATTTAATTTGGTATTTGATAGCCTTCGGGGCAATTCGGCAAGCTTGTTTGTATGGCAGATTAGTATGTTTACCCCGGAACCGCGATGTTCCGTCCGATAAGACTCGTCGAGACATGCCTATGGGTTCGTAATCCTTAGGTAACTTGCACAAACTTTTGTACAAATAAGAGCCTGAGCAGACGAGGGACATAGTCATGACTCCTGACTTTGTGCTGACACCAGACGTTCGGCCATTTGCTACAAAAAGTGGGGTCACATGTCATATTGTCCAACACCTGCCTAGTGCCTCGGATAAACTTATAGTTGTAAGCAAAGCCGAGGAAAAAACACCACGCGATCAAAACCTAGTCGCCTACGCTTGGTCAAGTCACTCACTGGCCTTCCACATACAATGCATTGAGAAAAGCCGAGGACACCTGTACCGAATTTGATTGAAATCTGTTCAGTAAATTGGGCATAGAATGACAGAAAAAATTGTTTTGAACTCAGTATCGTAAAATATAGAATACTAAAAATTTTCAAACTATTAATTATTATTAATGTATACGTACAGGAATCGTCCAGCTGCGGTATTATTATAAGTAAGTATAGATTGCGTCGATCTGTTACTCCGTTGCTGCGTAATTGAAGGACAAATCAACAAAATATAAAACTAAAAATAAACACATATATTCGCATTTGTAATCTTAGTGGGGACACTTTAATTGTATGGTACATGGTATTTAAAATTTGGGTAGTATGAAATTGGTTGTTGGATGCCCGGAACTTTCGGATTTTAGATCATCCTTTTACATTGTTAATTATGTAGGTTTTAATTGCCAAGTGATAAACATGCACACAGAATATACAACTCTGCGTTTAATCCTATCGATTACGTATTCTTGAGTAAGGTTCCATTTACCTACACACGGGAGGTATCCACGTTTCGACACAGGTAATTTAGATTGACTTATTTCGTTGTTTTCCAGGGAAAATCATGCACGAAACACATCACTCCAATAGGAACGTACTCGTATCTACGTAATTTATTATTCACAAATGAACTACGGAAATTGAGTTTTAACGAAGACAGATTGAACTAAAAGCGGAATCAATTATGGTAGAATTATTTTTACTGAAGGAAAAATAACGAGATGCAAAAAGATGTTTAAGTAGAAATTTTGAAGCTCCCAAGTTGTTTTGAAATTCTAATTTACCACGGAGAGATTAGGGCCCGAACACATTACGACTACGCGGATTTCACTACCATGCTGCGGCGACTGCACCGTGTAAGGTGCCAAGCACACAATATGTACTTGTGCATCTAAACTAGAATTAATTATGTTTTTAAAATGGGATAAATTATACGTAAACACTTTAAAGGTACATTATATTAAATAGATAATAAAATTAACAAATCGAATGCGCTAAGCTTACCTCTTGAAGCGACCACCCTTTTTTGAAAAAAATAAAAAACCTTACGATACTAATATTATGAAACTCTGGATAAGAATAAGGGACTTCTTAGTACTTAGTTCTTAGTAATACGTATTTCCAAGTTTGTACCACTGCGTGGTCTACACTCGAGCAAGGCCCCACTCCCCGGCTCAGTCGATGTTTCTGAATCTCGAAACAATAGCAGTCTTAGTTACAATGACAATCGGAGTGAGAGACAAGAGTGCGCTTGATATTTAAGACTAGCTGATGCCCGCGACTTCGTCCGCGTGAATTTAGTTTTTAAAATCCCGCTGGAACTCTTTGATTTTCCTTTTGATTGAGGGATAAAAGTAGCCTACGTCACCCTCCAGGTCCTCAGCCATACTATATCCATGCAAAAAATCACGTCAATCCGTAGCTCTGTGGCGGGGTGATTGAAGGACAAACCAACAAACAAACACACTTTCGCATTTATAATACATCTGTGTTTCCATTTGGTTGTACATGGGTTGTACTGTCTCTTTTCGACGCACCCATGACGCACGACATGACGGCGTCTCGATGTGTCGCGGTCCTTACAGTATTTCGTGCTGTATAATTAATCTTTATGCCGTAGAGATATCGAAGTTTTAAAACATCGCACATTGGAATGCGTCGTGCCGGAGTCCTCAATGTCGATGTTAACATCGGTTATGTTATAAAGCTCCAACCAGTTTAATACTCTTTGATTTTCTGAGATAAAAGTGGCTTATTTACGTCACTCTCCAGGTCCTCGACTAAAATCATGCAATCACATCGATCTGTCTGTTGCGGTTGTTATTGACTGTTACTATCATAATTATTATTATACAATACATATTGCAGCAAGAATATCATAAATTCAGCCTATCACCACAATTTGCGATACTATAATCTTATACCTAGCAATAATCGATGCAGGTTTACCGCAATCGATCTTCCCGTGTGAGAATTTACTGTTAGTCATGTTTCACGCAAAAAGTTATGGTTAACGCCATAAAAAAAAGGAATTTACCGAGTAATTTGGAATGCATAAGGCACACGGCTGCCACGAATTGTTAGGGTAAGCGTACACCGGTGGATGATATGGCAGAGGATTTGTTATCAATTAATATTTTTATACTTATCCAGTCGAAATAATGTATATAATTTATAGATATATTTAAAATATATCTATAAATTATATATAGGATATGTATGCTCGGAGACCGACCTCGGAGCATGCGGCGGATTTTTTTCTGCTGCGTCATCAAAGAGCATGCCTAATGGATACCTCGGCGGGAGACTTCGGTATGCTTCGGAAAGCAACTAACTGGAACTTGAATAAATGGGTATCTTTAAATCAAGAGAGCCATCTTGTAGGTAAGCGCGCTCAATCTTAGGCTGCATCTTCACTTACCATCAGGTGTGAAAGCGGTCAAGCGGTAGTCTATTTAATGATAAAAACCAATCAAGTGCGTGTCGGACCACGCGTAGTGTAGGGTTCCGTAGTTGCAAGTCACAAATATTATTGCTGACCTAGGATAGTGTTTTTATTTTATTTATGAACTAACTGATGCCCGTGACGTCGCGCGTCGTCTGCGTGTATTTTGTCTTAATATCCCTCGGGAACTCTTTGATTTTCCGGGATAAAAAGTAGCCTATGTCACTCTCTAGATCCTCAACCATACCCATGCAAAAAATAAAAAAAACCGGACACTTGACTTTCGGCTGTAAGTCGGCTTTCGGCTGTTTCGGCTATACTTGACTGATAGCACTTTAAAATATCATATTACAAAAACAGATCCCTGAATCGAAAAATGATGTTCCTACACCTACAATATTTTTGAAAGACCTATTCATCGACACCCCACACTATGGGATAGACGAGAAAAAAAATCATCCTCACTTTACATGTAGGGGAGGTATCCTAAAAAAAATTATTTTTCACAATTTTATTTCCCCACTTTGCTGGCGCGATTAATATTTATACACTTGTCAAATTACAGTTTTCTAGTACCAATAGTCTCTGAGCTAAACCGTGGACGGGCGGACAGACGAACGGACGTGGCGAAACTATAAGGGTTCCTTGTTTACTACGGAACCCTAAAAAAGGTGTCGGTATGCCGTATGCGCCGGAGTCCGCCAGGCTGCGCTGAAATCTGCCGGGTCGGTGCGTGGGCTGGCGGACGCTCGTGGTATCGCAGGGGATATTTCTCATCAGTGTGCGCTGGCGGGCCGAGCATCCTCCTCGATCTCTCCCCTGCCGTCCGCCGGTGTGCGCTACCCCCTACCAGCTATCAGACCCGGCTGTCCGGCAGATGTTATCGGTCTCACCTGGCGCTCGCGGCCGGCGCGGGCGCACGCCACCCGCACGTGCCCTCTGTCACACGACCTTTGTGTTGGTTCAACACTCAAAGCACACGACTCGCCCGCGCCGATAAGCATACTAGGCTTTTGCCCGCGACTTAGTTCGCGTGGAGTTTTCTTATAATCCCCTTTAATTTGTCGGGATAAAAAGTAGCCTACCATGTCACTGTCCTAATAATAATCTGATACAGATTTTCATGTCTCTGACTTTAAACACAGGATTTTCATATAACATTCCAATCGCCATTGCATCCCCTTAGGGATGGGTTTTCTCGAGACCTTTTCTTAGGTTTCTTCTAGGGCGTAGACATCTTCCACAACTTACACAAACAGTTTTAACTTTTTCAGCCGTGAAATCAATAGATTTTTTTATCTATTAGGTTTAACTAAGAGCGGAAAATAAATAATATTTTCATTTAAAATAAAATAATTTCATTTCATTTAAAAATAATTTAATTTAAATAAACAATAATTTAATTTAAATAAAAAAATTATTTAATTTCTATTCTTTTTTTTTCAACTTCAAAAAAAGGAGGTATCAATTCGACAGGTAGGCAATATTACGTGTATGTAATATTATTGGAACTGCAAAATATTCATTATCAGTAAATAATCTATTAGGGCTTAAAATTAAACTATAAATATATAAAAAAATATATAAAATTTTATAGGTGTACTTGTGTGTGTATGTATGTTTGTATGTACTATGTATGTTTGTCAACACATTTCTCTGAAACTATTATTCGGATCGAGATCATTCTTTTTTTATTTGCCTACTTCAACTTAGGGAACAGAAAATGTTTCATCAAAATCGGTTCAGTAGTTTTCTAGATATGGACACTTTCCCTTTTCAATTTATTATTCTTTATTTCGGTAAGTATATTGAAGTCGGTTTAATTTTTACTAAATTATAGCCTGTTACTTTTATCATATAGCTTGGTTTGGTAGTTGGTACAATATTTGGCCCCAGTAACGGATCTTGTGATTGATTCGAATTATAAATAATAGATATAAATGACGTGTTCGCACCGACTGAAACGTATAAATGACGAATAGGTATGGGAATTTCGTAAACCAATAAAAAGAGCCTGGTTATTGATCTGCGAGTACAATACTATCCACTTATGGACCATCGAAGCTTCGCATTATGTATTTATATTCAATAAGTACCTACTCACTCGTCTAATACAAAAGCATTATTTCTCTTATTTAGAAAAAATCTTTTATTTATATAGAAGGAGGTTGATAATATGGTTCTATATCCATATTTACCTATTCAGTGGTTCTATACAATTTTAGGGCGTGCTGGCAATAATGATACATAAGTACCTTAATTCACCAATTACACCAGTCAAATAGTAAGTAGGTAGTACTATTATTTATATATTCTGTGACAATTCTCTTATCTTCTCTTCTTTCTCTTGAAAATTCTCGTGAAACTTATTGATTGACATTATTTAAATAAGTACCTAGATACCTATTCTAATTAACCCATTGGCATTATTAATAAAGGTAATAACTTTAAAACGCGTGGTAATTTAAATAAAACTCACAGACTCGTCGCCAGTGGTACGAAATGAAACAGGGCCTAGATGCTAACTGTATTGACAGTTAAGAGCTATGTACCTACAAATTGTTACATTATTATTCTACCTTACAATTTTAATCTAAAGCAAAAACAGAAAATTGATAATGAGCTTCGAGGCGGCTCTAAGAAAAGACGCCATTTTTTAATTAAATCGGGCTTCAAACTAATTTTCTTCTGTTAGTGAAATGCTACTGAGCTCTTAGACAAAACTTATTAAAGTTAAACTATAAAGAGCGTGAGACCGCAAGCCACTGTAAAACTAATAAATAAATTAAAACAAAATTAAAATTTATCGCCCTCGCAGTCCTTTTTATCGTATGTGTATTTAATGAGAGTATATCGCTTAGAGCGACGTGCGTGGCTACAGGCGTTTAACGTTAAATCAAATAAAATCCAGTGTGGAGCAAAATGCATAAACTCATTTCCGAACGTCCCTTCATTCGCTGTTACAGCTTTATCATAAAAGGCAATTTCCATCATAACGCACAAATTTTGCGCGTAAGTGAAATATATGTATCCCATTTGGGTTACGTACAAAATTTGACTGACTGGCTAGACTCATTTAACGTGATTTAGGAGTATTTAGGAGTAGTTGAGTAATATAGATTAATGACTAATAAATATTTGGAAAGTTTTCATAGTTTTAACTTTCTTTTCTTATGTAATGTAGAACTTTTGTTTGACTGAAATGAGGCAGTATAAGTATCACCGAAGTGTTTAGATGACTCTGAGAGACAAGTTTTTCGATTTACAGTAAGGAGAACTATTAGTAAGTATAAGTAGTGTCTTTCCGTGGCTTGATGTGCTATGTGCACACAGCGCGTTACATTGCTTCTGCGGGAGTAAACTTACTGGAAAAATCCACTATAATAAGGTCTAACTACACTGGTGCGCTAAGCGTTTTTAATTCACGTTAGAACATTGATGTCGTTAGAAGCATTCGCTAACTCTACCCAGAAGTTTGCATGTGCGCATGCCATATGTTCGCTGGCAATATAGCTCTTGTTGGCTGGCACACGTCAGCGCTTTATAAGACGCACGCACATGCGTTTCGGCAGCTTATAATATGACGTATACCTCTGAAAGTGTACCAGTGTAGTTAGACCAATATAATATGTAGTACGCCACTCGGTGCGTTGTGGAACTGCAACTTTTGGCGGCATCGATGCTTTTATCCTGCAGGGTCTGTTAAAGAAACCTGAAACATCCATGGTGTATAAATAAGTATTATGTATAACACATGATGTGCTGCCAAAACGTCAATATCGCTTAGTCAGACGACTACCTACGTCGAGTAATGTATTAAATATGTAAAAGGTTTAATAAAAATGCATTAGTTATGTAGGCGAGCACAATAAGTACTTGTTTTGTTTTTAAATAGCCTAACAAATATCGATTTGCCGCTCCACAGGCTCTGCATAATGTGTGCGGATGCATTAGCTCGTACGTACGAATAGATACCTATACCTACAAGCAACGGGGTACTAAAATACAGTTAGGGCCAGGAGCAAATCAAGCGGTTAGATTAAGGCGACAAAAGCAGGTTAAATATTAAAGATCAAAATAGGGCTAAAAGACTGCCGTTAAAGATAAAGCCCACTTACAGTTTACAGAAGTCAGGTTTTATTTATTACACAGAAAAATGTGACCCTTAACCATAACCTAGGAGCTAATGTTATTGATCTTATTTTGACCCTTAACCAAGTTAAGGTTCCTAAGGGTGGCCATACACGATCAATTCTGCCGTCAATTCGGCATGATACTTGATGTGACGTCCAATCGGCAGGACGCTGCCCGCCATACACGATCAGTTCAAATTCGCCGTCCAATTGGCATGATGCCGCATTAGTTTAAACCATGGCGTCACCAGTGACGGACGACGACGCGCTAGGTATCGTGGGCTTATTGCTCGCGCTAACAAAGAGAAAACATCGTTCAGAGTGGTGCAAAAACTGGTTACGTAAACGAAAAATATTATCTCATACAAATTTAGTAAAAGAATTAAGCATTACTCCGAACGATTATCGTAATTATTTACGAATGGATGAAACAACTTATTTAAAACTTCTATCCTTGGTGACTCCTCTTATTCAGAAATAAGACACTGTCATGAGAAATGCTATTTCACCACATGAAAGACTGGCAATAACTTTAAGATTTCTTACAACAGGGAGTTCATATGAATGTCTAAAATTTTCAGCCATAGGTAATAGCGGCTCAAGCTTTAGGACGCTCATGCGTGCGTACGTCGCCACCTGCCGATGCGGAGTTGCCGACTGCCGTCTGCCGTCATGCCAATTTGACCGCTCCCATACACGATCAAATTGGCATGACGAATTTGGCTTGATCAATTCGGAAGGATGAAAATTCGATTTTGCTTCAAGTAGAATTGACATGCCAACTGACCGCCATACACGATCAAATCGATTGGACGTCGCATCAAGTATCATGCCGAATTGAAGGCAGAATTGATCGTGTACTGCTCCTCTAGGAGGACCTGTGTCTTAAAACAGCAAGTTTAACTTAAAGATTTTCTTTTAAACCCCTTGACGTTGTTCTATTCAATTATTGCTATTTCTCGTCAAATTATATAAATAACATTAAACACCTACCACTACTACAGCTTTACATTGTTTCATTTTGACGTGACAACGTCTTATAAATTGGTTTGCCGGGTGACACTTCAAGAAACTGCGTTACGCTCCGCTCACGTTATGCGCTCACAATGAGAGCGAGTGAGAGGCATGGTTAGCCCGCCTAAGAGCGAGAGAGACAGACATAAAAAGTGAAAGGCACGCGTCCCTTCCACTCGAGCACAGTTAGCCCGCCTAAGAGCGAGAGAGACAGAGCGAGAGAGAGAGAGTGAGAGAGATAGGCATACACACCGGTTCATGTCTTGCGCTTCTATTTCGGTTGTCACGTAAAACTTTCGCCCGTATACCGACTTTACAGGCAACCAATTTTTTTATCTACACTAATGTTATAACATTCCACTTATGTTTCCAATACTTGACTTATAATTACTACTGTTATAGCGCAGATAACAAAACACTCAATTTAAGCAATTTCACATGATGGTATAATATCCACATCGATATCGTAAAATCTCATTATAACATCAATAAAACGCGACCAATTAACCTGGCGAGCCTTATGTCAAAATCCTCATACAAGTTGTATAAAATTTTGATATTAGGCTGGCTTTTGAAAACAGTTGGGTTATACGTGAAAACTTCGTCGAAACTACTAAACTTACATACACAAAACTCTTTGGCAATATTATAAAAAGTCACCGCCATATTGAAATTCTTTGTTATTGGACCGATTTCGTTCAAAATCGATATTTGTGCTTCCCTGGGGTCAAATAAGAGGAAATGATTGGCAAAATTATAAAAAGTGACCGCCATATTGAAATTCTTTGTTATTGGACCGATTTCGGTCAAAATCGATATTTGGGCTTCCCTGGGGTCAAATAAGAGGAAATGATTGCCAAAATTATAAAAAGTGACCGCCATATTGAAATTCTTTGTTATTGGACCGATTTCGTTCAAAATCGATATTTGGGCTTCCCTGGGGTCAAATAAGAGGAAATGATTGGCAAAATTATAAAAAGTGACCGCCATATTGAAATTCTTTGTTATTGGACCGATTTCGTTCAAAATCGATATTTGGGCTTCCCTGGGGTCAAATAAGAGGAAATGATTGGCAATATTATAAAAAGTCACCGCCATATTGAAATTCTTTGTTATTGGACCGATTTTTACTCTTGTTGTTTGATAAATTGCATTAGTGAAGATAAAGTAGTGTATGCAACTGCATATAACACGGGTATTAAAACACTCGTTACTATTATGAAACTCGCTGCGCTCGTTTCATAAACTCACACTCGTGTTTTAATACCCTTCATTATATTACAGTTGCATAAACTACTATTTTTTAATTTCTATTTCTTGGATAAAAATAAAACATTATGTCGTCGTAGGTGATGTGTTCGACGTCCACTGCTGGCCATAGGTCTCTTGCAAGGAACACTAGGGAACAAGATTTTGAACCCTTTAGATGAGAGTGCGATCTACAGGGTGTAAGGGACACCGTAAAGAAAACTTTGCGAATAGGTTACACCAATTTACATCGCTGTTTTGTATTGTTATTTATTGTTTTTTCAAGATTACATGATGTAATTAATTAAAAAAAAATGAAAAAAATCACGAAAACGCCGATCAAAAATTCCAACATTAAGCACTCACAAACGCAGTAACGCAGTATTCATAAGAATCCATATTTGCAGTGACAAAAACTCGTGCTACAGTTGTGATGAGATCGAAAGAGTGAATGTAATGAAATACCTCGGAATCCATATTGACCACAACCTCAACTTTAAACACCATATTCACAACTTGTCTTCAAGAATACGAAAAACCATACACATAATGAAAAAACTTCGTAATATTGCCAATCATAAAATCTTGAGACTTGTATACACGTCCCTGTGTCAATCACTGCTCAATTACTGCATATCGTCCTGGGGTGGTGCTGCTAAAACAACTATGCTTGAATTAGAGAGAGCCCAGAGAACCGTCCTAAAGGTTATGCTATGTAAGCCCTATAGGTATCCAACTAATGTCCTCTATAAGAATGCCAAAGTACTAAATGTTCGTCAACTCTTTTTGTTAAAAATTACTCTTATGAAACATACTGAAATGTTTAAGGCCCCTAACAGAGATGAAGTATTAGAAAGAAGAGTTTACAAATGTAGTATACCGGTTACAAACTCTGCATTTGCTAAGCGCTTCTTACCATCTATAGATGCACGTATTTATAATAAAATATTAAAATTCAACGAGCTTAAAAATCTAACTGTCATGCAGGCCAAGCAGAAGTTAACAACATGGCTTAAGAGGAGTGTCTAGTGACGAAACGCGACGCGAGTAGGTATTTTCCAAAATGCTATCTGTTTCTCAACGCTTCGCTGCCCGACCCGCATCGTGCGATAGAGAGAGTTGCAAGTCCAGGAGTTATTTGCCTAAATTTTATTCTTGAAATATTGTTTCGGGTCATAACGTTTTTACCCCCCTAAACGTTTACAAAATTAGACAATTTTGGTCTCATTATATTCAGTACACCTTAATCTAGGCTCGTACGTTTCATTTTTTTAGTATTTCAGTTTAGTTAAATTTAAAAAAATAAAATTAGTCGAGGTAGTTTTTTAGTCAAAAATATGGATATTTAGTCACTAATAACTTTTAACATAAGCAATATTTCTTTAAAATTAAAACGTACGGGCATAGTTTTTCATTGTATCTGCAACATTTAAAAAAATTATGAACATTGGACAACATTTACGGGTAGCAAAACGTTATCGCTTTTTGAAGCTTTTTGTATGAAAATTTTCAACTAGACAACTATGAAGATACTGAGCAGTTACTCAAACACATAACTTGATTCCTTACTATAGGCACTCATATTTAAATATGTATGTATATTTTATTATCATAATATGGTCACACATATATATAACTATGCTTTTAATTTTAATTTTGTATTATATAAAATTATATCGTAATATTGTATTGAACTATTTATGTATTCATGGTATAGTTGTTATCTTTATTTATCTACTCCAGCATCGAAAAGTTCCAATTTCGAATTTGACAGCTGAATCGAAATGAACCCTCTTTCGGTTTTGCTTCTCATTTCGATGCAGCTCGTTGTATGGGAGCTGAATCGAAATGGTTATCTTCTTAAAATAGGATACTACTTTAAGAAGATAACAATTTACTTTATTTACCAGATACTATAATAGCTATTTATGCAACTGCATCGTAATGAGGGTCATTTTAATTTGAGTGCTGTTTTTTGATACGAGGCTTGCCGAGTATCAAAATAGGATAGTACGAGAATTAAAATGACTAATTACGTTCAGTTGCATACAAGATTTTATCTACGACAAGGAAAATAAAATCATTAACAAAATACGCCGTAGGCTCAATAAAGTAACAAAAAGTAACTCCGTAAGCCGCCACCAGCTGCCTGTGGCGCCTCTGTCAACAAAAAGTAACTCCGTAAGCCGCCACCAGCCGCCGGTGGCGCCTCTGTCGTATGAACGGTACAAAAGTGCCAGAAGTCAGAGCTTTAGCTTTAGGTATCCTATTTTAAGAAGATAACCATTTCGATTCAGCTCTCATACAACGAGCTGCATCGAAATGAGAAGCAAAACCGAAAGAGGGTTCATTTCGATTCAGCTGTCAAATTCGAAATCGGAACTTTTCGATGCTGGAGTAGATAAATAGCTATTATAATTCACATTCAAATAGAGGCATACCTCTATTTTATCCATAGATAAAATCTAGTGTCACTAATTTTCCGTGATAATCTAATTGAAAATTTTCTTTTGGACCCCACGATATAGGCCTCCTAGTTTGGGATCCCCCGATAACATTGTGCTAGGGAAAGGGACATGAAAACTGATAAGATGCTATTCTATGCTATTACTGTATTTAACATTAAGTAATACATTTATAATTATTTTAGTTTAAGCAAACAATATGTATTATCTATGTCTTTCTCTTCTCTCATTTTAGTTAAATAAATACATTTTCATTTTTTTTTCATTTTCATTTTTCATTAGGCATTGAATCCCTGGTTTCAATTTCCGTTATGTTGTCCCTTACACGGTTTGTAAGCTTGAGTTTAGACTCAATCCATGACGGAGACCTTCAATGTGTTAACTCGCTACTCATATAAACACGTTTGTGTTAGGAGTGGGTACGACAAAGGTGTAACTGGTGGGTATTGAACCGTCGACCTTGCAGTTTTCAGCCCGCGCCTTTAACCGCTGCGCTATTGGCTCTAATAATAATATTGGTGCCGAACAAAATAGACATTTCAATAGTAAATTACTCACATATTTTGTAAAGTCTACGAATATATGTAAACTATTCCAACACATTAAACATAATTATTCAACACACTGAAATAATTTTAGCAATACTATCTAGCATAGCAAATACATGCTGGGGAATGATGTTGCTGCTGTATTAGGTTACAACTTATAATTAACGACCGGTGGTAAAATGAAACCATTTAAACATTAGGTACTTGAAATTAATTCAATTTTCAAATTTTTTCCCTAACATACTATATTATGTCCATACAAACAAACTTGGTTTCTTATTTTTACATTGTTTAATGATCAAACTGTATACATAATATTATGAACGTTTGTAGAAAAGCACTAAAAAGGGATATAATATTATGGGATATCTGTGTCTAGTTCGTCCGATTTCCGTAAAAATACGCCGTAGTTTCAAAGTTACACTGGCCTAAAAATTTGTATGTAAGTATAGATATATTGTACAATTATTTTACTGTGCAATACTTAGGGTAGGGCGGGGCAAAAAGGTCCAATTTAACTTTTAGCAATTATATTGTGAAAACCAAACCTACTACATCAAAACAAACACACAATTATCGAACTATGTTTGGCTCAATTCTTGGTTGATTCATCATTATAGAAATATATCTTTTTACTGTTTTTCTAGACATTGTCATCTGTCTCTTTTTGCCCCATAGTAGGGGTAAAAAGGGACAGCGAGGAGGCAAAAAGGTCCAATATTTCATTCTTAATTTTAAAGGGTTTCATGAAATAATAACTACAAATGATTTAATGGAAATCAAAAGAATATTTGTTTTTCAAAAAACAAAAAATAACAAATACGGTTATCATTATTATAGAAAAAAATATATTCTCTTCATTGAAGTATAATTAAATTCAATTAGTCTTAATCAAAGAACAATAATATATTTTTTGGAAACATATAAAGTTTAATTGATAATTTCTATCTATCTTAACCCTTTAATTAATAATCAGTCTCAGTTGAAGAACAAAATAAAACAAATCAGCACTTAAAATTTTCGAACATTATATATAATATAATAACCAATGGCAGACCCCCCACCAGGTGGACCGACGACATCAAACGAGTCGCAGGGAGCCGCTGGATTCAGGCGGCGCAAGACCGAGGCCTGTGGAAGTCCATGCAAGAGACCTTTGTCCAGCAGTGGGCGTCTATCGGTTGATAAAGAAGAAGAAGAAGAATAACCAATATGTAAATGATGTGGGGTAAAAAGGACCAACCGGACCTTTTTACCCCAATCACGTGTGAGTATTTAAATAAGTTATACAAAAAAAAAACCATTCAGTCTAACTTAAAAATGACAATACACTTTAAAAAACAATTAAATAACGTATACTTAAAAACTATGTTCAGGGATCGTTAACTTAAAAACAGTCCTTGACACCAAAAATATTATCAACGAAAAAAAATACTTACGTTCAAATTTGGACACACGACCGTTTATCTCCCGCAAGTAACGTCGCCCAACTGTCGGCGATGGCGCGTTACTCTCCCCGCGCTCGCTTCTTTACACTCGTATCGTTAGCAACAACGATTTGTCACTTGTTTTTGAGATATTTGTAGTGGACCTTTTTACCCGCGGACCTTTAAGCCCCGCCCTACCCTACTATATTTTTTGTTCTTCTCCTTTATCAACCGATAGACGTCCACGGCTGGACAAAGGTCTCTTGCATGGACTTCCACAGGCCTCGGTCTTGCGCCGCCTGGATCCAGCGGCTCCCTGCGACTCGTTTGATGTCGTCGTTCCACCTGGTGGGGGGTTTGCGAACACTGCGCTTCCCGTTGCGGGGTCGCCACTCCAACACCTTGGAATCCCAACGACCATCAGCTCTTCGAACTATGTGCCCCGCCCATTTCCACTTCAGTTTCTTAGCTGTCAACGTAGCCGGGCACTCATTATAGCTACGACGTTCTTTACTTTCTAAGTTTGTTTATTCAATTTGCACGGTTTGATTTTAAGTGCGATAAGGGTGCGGGCATACTGGCTACTTTTTGCGGCAGCGATCGGCGTTTTTATGGCCCTTTTGCGACTGCATCGCGATTTCGCGACTCAAACGCGTTAGCGCTCTGCTTAGCGCGTCGCTTACACGGTTACACCTTTCTGCGAGAAACCACTTGTTTACCTTTTAAGACAGCTAAGAAAAAATATAATAAGTATTGCATAGTAAAATAATTGTACAATATATTATTATCTATACATTAAAAAAAAGATTGTACCTATTTGTATAACTGGCGTTATCTTGTTTTATATTTCTCTGTACACTAACAAGATAAAAATACCTTCCAAATACGAATGCAGTCTTATGTTATGCATACAAAATTAAGCTCCGGATAAACTTTCGTCCCTTGAAAGCGAACTGTCAACTGACCCAAATAATACTATCCTATCCTATAACTATCCAAGTTTCGGAAACACCAACAATAGTAACTAATGTTAGCAATCGCTGTGTTTATACAGCAGTTTATCTCATTTGGGTCATGAAATGGTACACTTTTCGAGTTTATATTGCTTTAATACACGGTACTCCATTCGTACCCTCAGTTTGAGCCTAATAATTTAGTTTTAAATCTACAAATGTATTTATATAGGTATCTACAAACTATTTTGTAGAAGGTTTGGAAAACAGATTTTATTGCTAAAAGCCAGCCGGCTACTCATTTGAACCGCGTGGATTTGTAAAATCCCGTAGGAACTCTTTAGTTCCCCGGTATAAAAAGTTATTAAAAGTTCATAATAAGTATTGCATAGTAAAATAATTGTACAATATATTATTATCTATACATTAAAAAAAAGATTGTACCTATTTGTATAACTGGCGTTATCTTGTTTTATATTTCTCTGTACACTAACAAAGATAAAAATAGCTTCCAAATACGATTGCAGTCTTATGTTATGCATACAAAATTAAGCTCCCGATAAACTTTCGTCCCTTGAAAGCGAACTGTCAACTGACCCAAATAATACTATCCTATCCTATAACTATCCAAGCTTCGGAAACACCAACAATAGTAACTAATGTTAGCAATCGCTGTGTTTATACAACAGTTTATCTCATTTGGGTCCTGGAAAGGTACACTTTTCGAGTTTATATTGCTTTAATACACGGTATTTTCCATTCGTACCCTCAGTTTGAGCCTAATAATTTAGTTTTAAATCTACAAATGTATTTATATAGGTACCTATCTACAAACTATTTTGTAGAAGGTTTGGAAAACAGATTTTATTGCTAAAAGCCAGCCGGCTAGAAACAAGTGTTATAATACCTACTACCTACTCATTTGAACCGCGTGGATTTGTAAAATCCCGTAGGAACTCTTTAGTTACCCGGTATAAAAAGTTATTAAAAGTTCATCTCAGGTAATATTAATAAAAAATGTTTGTTTCTAAAATCCATACTTTTTAATCGACTTCAAATAATAATATATAAAAATTCTTTTAAAAAACCGACTTCAAACGCCACTGAAAAGTATAAAATAATATCAGTTTGTACACGTATGTTGAAGTCGGGCGGGCCTAAATAGAAACGATGAAACGATTGCGCCACGCTAGCCAAAATTTTAGTTTGTAGGTCCAGGCACAGAATATAGTACTTGGTAGGTACAGGTATGTTGAATTCGGGCTAATTGGTGAAAACTTTCAGTGTGGTTTACTCAAAAACTATAAGGGCTTCGAGTCCAATGCTTGTGCTGAAGAGTTCTTATATGAAAGGTACAAAGGTACTCTGCAGTAGTTTTTCGGACATTCAGTACCCGTTTTATACCTACAATAATTCGTATTCCTACGGGCTTCTAAGACGCGCGGTCTTCGTTCGGGGCGAACCGCAAGTTATTGATAAGGTTAATCAAACGGGGCGGGTGAATTCAGCAACAGGAGGGCGGAATGGGCTCGCAGCCGGCGCCTCGCTATCACGGCACGAGCTCGCGACACTCCAGTGCCGTTCGCAGCTTGTCTCGCACGTAGCGCACAGGCCGCCGCCGCCGCTCCTACTCGCGACGTAAACTTTCCCGAACAAGTTTCCAACCGAAGAAAAGTGCGGTGTGCCCCGAATGAAATTGGATGCAATTTGTGCAATTTATGCAGTGCTCTGTGATAGAATTATTACGTGGTCTCGAGTTTGGAAACTGTTATATAATGAGACTGTTCTGTTGGATGATGGTTTTTAATTAGCGAATTATGCGTAAGTATTTAATTCTATTTATCAATTAAAACTAACGATATTTTTTATGACTCAAATGCACGTTTTGGAATCGTATTTTGGTCTATTAAGAGTTTAATTTTAAAATGCTTAGCAAACTGATGAAATATTTTCTAGTTTAGTTACTATTTGTATAGTAAATTAATATAATATTAGTAGATAAATTATAAAAAAAGTAACCTTATCAATTTATTCTGAATAGTCAATTCTTAATTATGAATAACCGAATTCATATGAAATTGATTTTGTTTGTAAAAATTATTATTATTTAATAATAATTGATTAATTGAGGATTGTCGTGTCGTTTTCGTTAATAAACAATTAAATAAATCTTTAATAAGCCGACCTTAATTAACATTATGGAAAATATAATAATATAGTTGAGCCGCGTTGTACCGTTGTACGTTTCTCTATAGATTGAAAGGGAGCATAAATTAGGGAACGGACTTAATAAAATCAGGCCGCGGCTACATATACAAATATGATCACTGATCAGGCAACTAAAATTAATCCATGACATGCGGTTGCATCATTGTTCATAATTAATATATACCTAATTATAGTCCAGTAAAAAGTTAAATGAAACCATGATCTGACCAGCTTTGGCGCAATGAGTACAAATGTGTTCATTAATACTTAAATAATGATATTATAAAAGAAATTTTGATTTAAATTTAGGGGAAAGGGATGAAAAAAATAAAAAAAGGGTTGAAAAATGCCTTTTTTTTAAATAACTTAATAACGGTAGGAAAAAGAAAAAACAGTTTCAAGTAAAAGTAGTAGAGAAAAAAATTTTACACAAAAAAGTTCCACTTCATTTTTAGGGTTCCGTACCCAAAGGGTACGAACGGGACCCTATTACTAAGCCTACGCTGTCCGTCCGTCCATCCGTCCGTCCGTCCGTCCGTCCGTCCGTCCGTCTGTTAGCGGGCTGTATCTCGTAAACCGTAATAGATAGACAGATGAAATTTTCACATATTATGTATTTCTATTGCCGCTATAACAGCAAATAATAAAAATTAAATTAAATTAAAAAAATTAAATTAAAATATTTCCATGGGTACATGGAAATATTTTTATTTAATTTTTTTTAACGGAACCCTAAAAGAGCGAGGCCCGACTCGCACTTGGCCGATTTTTTTTTGCTATCTGCTTTAGTTTAGCTGCAAAAAATAAAAATTAAATTTGCATTGTAATTAATTATAAAGATGTATAAAGGCGGGAAACATAGTGCCTATCCTATCAATTAATTAAGCTTTGAATAACGGTAGTACAGTCAAATTAATAAGGTATTTTTAGGGTTCCGTACCCAAAGAGTACCAACGGGACCCTATTACTAAGCCTACGCTGTCCGTCCGTCCTTCCGTCCGTCCGTCCTTCCGTCCGTCCGTCTGTCAGCGGGCTGTATCTCGGTAACCGTAATAGGTAGACAGTTGAAATTTTCACAGATTGTGTATTTCTATTGCCGCTACAACAACAAATAATAAAAATTAAATTAAATTAAAAAAATTAAATAAAATATTTCCATGGGTACATGGAAATATTTTTATGTATTTTTTTTTAACGGAACCCTAAATGAGCGAGGCCCGACTCGCACTTGGCCGATTTTTTTGAAATAGAAGATACTTCCGAACATCATCCAACAGTTTTCAAAATCGGTCATCGTAGCTATTAAAACTCTAACCTGCGTGATGTCAGATTTCAGATTGAAACTTTTTCGCTTTCTATATTAAAAAGTTAGACTTTAGACTGTTTGACTTTAATTTGTTTTTAACCAATTTAAAAAAAGGAGGAGGTTCTCAATTCGTCGGAATCCTTTTTTTTGTGTATGTTCACCGATTACTCGAAGACACCTGAACCGATTTGCAAAATTCTTTTTTTTGTTTCAAAGGGTATACTTCCCAGGTGGTCCCATTTAAATTTTATCGAAATCGGTCGAGCGCTTTTTACAATAACAACAATAAATTATATACTTTGTAGTGGCGCGGGCGTCTGAAGTCGGTTTTTTAAAAAGTATTTTTTAGTATAGATTATAGCGGCAGTGATCGGCCTAATTTTAGGCCTATATTTTACACACTTCTACTTAGAAGTGTGTACAATATAGGCCTAAAATTATACGCATAATATTGTGACTGGCAACTACGGAACCCTACACTGCGCGTGGCCCGACACGCAATTGGCCATTTATTATACTTTACAAATAAAACTACAAACATACTAGTTTCCAGAGTTACAAACAGAATTCGATAACATAATCAAATAAGAATCAAACTTCATTTGTGTGGGGCTCGCTCGCTGAGTCTTCTATTGCAAACTTCAAAAATCTAGATACTCTGATACAAAAATATGATTGAGTTGCACAGCACAAAACCTGACAATAGTTTGATGAAACGCATGACTTTTGTATACTTAGTTTTAAGCATGGACACGTCTCATATACTTAAGTATTTTGATATGGTATGAAATTCGTATTTTGTCATACCTCCGTATTTTTCAGGTATTTTTCTATCCGTAGTCAACCCAAGTCAACGGACTTGGGTTGACTACGGATCGAATTTTATATTACGCCTCATGCGTACTGCAAATTCACACTGCTGTAATTTTTAATTTCGTACAACTTGGCAAAAAAGTGTAGAAACTGAACTAATTGTTCTCTTTATTTTATATTACGCCTCCTGCGTACTGCAAATTCACACTGATGTGATTTTTAATTTCGTACAACTTGGCAAAAAAGTGTAGAAACTGAACTAATTGTTCTCTTTATTTTATATTACGCCTCATGCGTACTGCAAATTCACACTGATGTGATTTTTAATTTCGTACAACTTGGCAAAAAAGTGTAGAAACTGAACTAATTGTTCTCTTTATTGACAGCACTATTATGTTGTCAAGTTTCATCGCCGAAGTGTTTTTTTTATTCGATGACAAGCTAGTCCTTGACTGCGATCTCACCTGATGGTAAGTGACGATGCAGTCTAAGATGGTAGCGGGCTAACTTCGAAGGGGTATGGCAGTGAATATTCAACCCATACCCCTAATTGGTTTCTACACGCCATCGTGCCGGAACGCTAAATCGCTTGGCGGCACGTCTTTGACAGTAGGGTGGTAACTAGCCACGGCCAAAGCCTCCCGCCAGACCAGACCAGAGACAATTCAGAAATTATAAATTCCAAAATTGACCCCGCCGGGAATCGAACCCGAGACCTCCCAGTTTAAGACAACACAGCTCACCACTGAGCCAGGGAGGTCGTCAAATGTTATGTCAATGTTATGTTTTGAAATTCGTCAATATTTATTTGAATTCGTAAATACATACCTACGTATTAGTCTAGTCAACAAGTTCAAAAACGTGAAAAATAGAGATAAAGGTCCTAAAAATATGAGCGATGGCTCATTCGAGTCGGAATCACCTCTAGAAAAATGTTTTTGAAGGATTTTGGTGCAGGTAAAAAATTGCAATTGTTATTAACAAAATAAGATGAAAAAAAATGATTTAATAAAAAATTGGTTTAATGTAGTATACTGTATAAAGTCAAAATGTCATAATAAAAAATATGTTATAATAAAAAAAATAAAAAAAAAATATTTCGTTTTTAGGGTTCCGTACCCAAAGGGTACCAACGGGACCCTATTACTAAGCCTACGCTGTCCGTCCGTCCGTCCGTCCGTCCGTCCGTCCGTCCGTCCGTCTGTCAGCGGGCTGTATCTCGTAAACCTTAATAGATAAACAGATGAAATTTTCACATATTATGTATTTCTATTGCCGCTATAACAACAAATAATAAAAATTAAATTAAATTAAAATGTTTCCATGGGTACATGAAAATATTTTAATTTAATTTTTTTAACGGAACCCTAAAAGAGCGAGGCCCGACTCGCACTTGGCCGATTTTTTGTTAATAACTCGAAAAATATTGACATTTAAGCAATTTTGAAAAAAGCTCGTTAAGAGGAGGAAAAGACATGTCCCAGTTTAGTATGGAGGGTGGTTTTTTATTCTGAGTGTCCATTAACCAGAACCAAACTGTCATTACGTGAAAGAGAAAAAAAAATAAAATTAAACGCCATAAAAATAATAATTTTAGAGTCCTCGGTTTTTTTTTAATTAATTATGAAAAACACCGTTTGTAGAAAATATTTTTCAATGGATGGTAACACTAAAAACTTTTATAATCTATAGACTATCAAATCTGGCACCGGTTAATGTCACGTAAATGTCATTTTGAACCAAATACATGTCATTTTGAACCATGGAACTAGGAATCACAGACCAGGAACTAGGAATTACGACTAGGTACTTTTGAACTGCCTATTCGAAAATGAAATTATTTGTTCCTGACAATCATCTGACATTGACAACTTACATAGAATAATATTTTCAGTTTTTAACGGTATATAAATCACATGGAACAAGGAATTACGACAAATCACAAGCAAAAAAATGAGTCAAAACAAAAAATTTTTTTTTATTATCGGAGGCTTTAAAAAATCTGTAAATTATTTTGATAGAAGCCTTTTGGGATCTTTATCCAACTACATTAAAATCATCCTTGTTAATTAAATTCAAATTTAAAAAACCAATTTTGGACAACTCCTTTCCAATAAAAAAGTCCCAAGTCCCGGGATTCTATCTCCATTATTTATAATTTTAATTTGACGTTAAAAATAGGGCTCCGCGCGGCTGTTACAGCATGCGCGCGCCCCCGCTAAAGAGAGTTCAGCAATAAAAATATTTTTTTTATAACATAAGATGTGATTTTAAAAATTTGAAAAACTTCTAGTATCTTCTTAACACTTGAAAGAATCGAGCCCTGGAGAAACAAAAGTTTAACCACCATTTTTCAAAATGTTATTCAATTGTTAACTAACAAATTATTTCCCAATCTCCATTGTCATAAACAATGGGATGAAAGGTATAAATAATTGGCCTATATTTTTGTATCAGAGTATCTAGATTTTTGAAGTTTGCAATAGAAGACTCAGCGAGCGAATTGAGAACCTCCTCTTTTTTAAAATTGGTTAAAAACAAATTAAAGTCAAACAGTCTAAAGTCTAACTTTTTAATATAGAAAGCGAAAAAGTTTCAATCTGAAATCTGACATCACGCAGGTTAGAGTTTTAATAGCTACGATGACCGATTTTGAAAACTGTTGGATAATGTTCGGAAGTATCTTCTATTTCGAAAAAATACCTTATTAATTTGACTGTACTACCGTTATTCAAAACTTAATTAATTGAGATAGGCACTATGTTTCCCGCCTTTATACATCTTTATAATTAATTACAAAGCAAATTTAATTTTTATTTTTTGCAGCTAAACTAAAGCAGATAACAAAAAAATGAAAAGGAACTTTTTTGTGTAGAATTTTTTTCTCTACAACTTTTACTTGAAACTTTTTTTTCTATTTCCTACCGTTATTAAGTTATTTAAAAAAAAGGCATTTTTCAACCCCTTTTTTATTTTTTTCATCCCTTTCCCCTAAATTTAAATCAAAATTTCTTTCATAATATCTTTATTTAAGTATTAATGAACACATTTTTACTCATTGCGCCAAAACTGGTCAGATCATGGTTTCATTTAACTTTTTACTGGACTATTAGGTACAATAATAATTGAAACTATAATTAAGTAGTGCCCGCGACTCGTCCGCATGGATTTATTTTTTAAATTCCGCGAAAACTTTTTGTCTTCCTACTTCGGTATGTACGCATTTTCTTTCCTTATCTTTGCTGTCTCAACCAAAAGACGGCCTCTGTTTTTTATGCCACTTACGTATATATCCAATGGTTCCCACTTCCCAGTGACCGATTCATCCATCAATTTTTTTTAATGGCTAGTGTTTGACTTTAACCCTGCCTGATGGAAAGCAATGACGAGGTCTATGTTGACGCGCTCTTGCCTAGAATCTGCTCATTCACTCTTGCCTTCAGGTACTCAAGTTATTAGTGGCAGGAAATACGGATGCGGAAGAGCGTTCCAATTTCCACATCTTAGCGAAGTTTCGGAAACTTTGAAAGAAAGTACCTTCGTAGGAAGGTACTTTCTTCTGCGGATCTTCCAACGATGCGATACCCGGTGCCGGGTCACTATTAGAAAAGAAAGAAAAAGCATTTATTTGGAACACACGCATGACTTATAGTGTCAGATACGGATGTAAGACAAAACAAAATACTTATGTGTGGTTTCAAAATGGCCACCACTCAGCATATGCTATGCCTGTGGAGGAAGCACAGCCACAGCGCTGGTCTTCAGTGGTTGCCGATGCCGCAATGGCGCCGCAGAAGCAATGCAACGACACCGCAACGCGCTTGCGGCATCTATACATATAATAAAATAGAAACGAAACCAATTCTGTACATGAAATAGATTCAATTAAAAACCGGCCAAGTGCGAGTCGGACTCGCGCACCGAGGGTTCCGTACTCCAAAAGTAAAAGTAAAAGAGATAATATTATATTAATTTGCTTATTTATCGTTAACTTTATTTGTAGAGGTTTATTGTTAATATAAAAAAAACTATGCTAGTTAGAGCGTTGATTTTATTTTTCCTGTAAAATATACATAAACCTCTATTGACCATAATTACTTCAGATTTTTCGATTGGTAAACTTCGGAGATAAGGGGGGGGGGGGAACGGTATTTTTTTTTACATTTTGGCCGATTACTCAAAAACAATTATATATAAAAATAAATAAAAAACTGTTTTAGAATGCACAAGTAAAGGCCTTTCATATGATACCCCACTCGATATAATTATCTTACTTTGAAATTTCAAACCCCTGATTTTCCCCCTTTTTTAATTAAACTAAAATAATTTTCGCGTTGATTTTATTTTTCCTGTAAAATATACATAAACCTCTATTGACCATAATTATTTCAGATTTTTCGATTGGTAAACTTCGGAGATAAGGGGGGGGGGGGGGGGGAACGGTATTTTTTTCGACATTTTGGCCGATTACTCAAAAACTATTACATATAGAAATAAATAAAAAACTGTTTTAAAATGCACAAGTAAAGGCCTTTCATAATATGATATCCCACTCGGTATAATTATCTTACTTTGAAATTTCAAACCCCTGATTTTCCCCCTTTTTTAATTAAACTAAAATAATTTTCGCGTTGATTTTATTTTTCCTGTAAAATATACATAAATCTCTATTGACCATAATTATTTCAGATTTTTCGATTGTAAACTTCGGAGATAAGGGGGGGGAACGGTATTTTTTTCGACATTTTGGCCGATTACTCAAAAACTATTATATATAGAAATAAATAAAAAACTGTTTTAGAATGCACAAGTAAAGGCCTTTCATATGATATCCCACTCGGTATAATTATCTTACTTTGAAATTTCAAACCCCTGATTTTCCCCCTTTTTTAATTAAACTAAAACAATACTAAATTACTAAATGGGGAAAAAATGCTCGTTTGTTTTGGTCACAATTTTGATGAACCCCATTTCTTCATTTTTGAAGTGAAAAAATTACTACTAATTATATTTACAAAAAATACACGCCGTCCAAGTGATCGCTAATGGGCATGGTGCCAGAACACTGGCGCTATTACCTCTCTGAATAGTGAGGCTAAGCCTTTGGGCTAAATAAGCGCCAGCTCTTTGGTCACCAGAGGCGTGGATCAATTTTTGGGACACGACATTTACAAAATTTTTCGTGTCCGATGACCATGGACCCAGAGTCTCAAAAGCAAGCGCCGCAAAAATATAATCCTTAGAAATGGCAGAGTATTTGCGGCGCTTAAGCAACTGAGTGGATTCGGCAGCTGCACCCGCCTTTTGGCACGAGCCCGGTAGGCGGGACGCAGCCAACGTATCAACGCAAGTCACGTCCTACACCAGTGCGCGACCCATCGTCCACAGTACTATAGTCATCCCGTCCGGCCTCTTGCCGTCATCCCTGAACAAACCGGAGGGTTCCAGTTGTGCAGGGATGGAGGCAGTGACCAGAGCGCGACGGACTATATCATTGAGAGCACAGTGGCGATACAAGCGGCCCGCGCTCCGATAACAACTGAGTCCATGGTGACCAAAACGATCTACTTGGCTGCCGCAAGGACAGCGATGAGGCTCACATACCTTAATCCCCAAGCGTAAGCAAACGGCCACACGAAGCGCTGTCCTGTCGAGAATCGTTCCCAGGCTATGAGATGGCAGAGCCTGTAGCCAGTGACCTGACTCCTTTTCGGATACGGCTAAAATACGGGCTTTATCCGTATCTGAGGTACACTGCGCTACGAGATCTGCATGTGTCAAAACAACACGCGGTTTGTCCCAAAGACCCTGACATTCCACAGCCGAAGGAAAACTCTCACCAGGACAAGATGCACTCCATGCTAACTTCGCCTCTGCAAGACTCTCCACTACATCATCAGCCGGATTAGACAGATTAAGGATCTGACTGATGAGAGTGATAGAGCCAAAAGCAGAAGATAAGAAAGCCGGAAGCGCTACGCTTGAAATGGAACGTATGCCTAAGCCACCGTATTTAACAGGTAGGCTGGCTTGAGTCCAGGTGCGGTCATCAAACTGTAAATTTAGAATTTTGCAAAGAGTATCTTTAAGAGACATGTCTAGATTATAAGTTAAAACAGGATATTTCCAAATGGGACTGCACCGTAATAAACTAAAATAATTTTCGCGTTGATTTTATTTTTCCTGTAAAATATACATAAATCTCTATTGACCATAATTATTTCAGATTTTTCGATTGGTAAACTTCGGAGATAAGGGGGGGGGGAACGGTATTTTTTTCGACATTTTGGCCGATTACTCAAAAACTATTTTATATAGAAATAAATAAAAAACTGTTTTAGAATGCACAAGTAAAGGCCTTTCATATGATACCCCAGTCGGTATAGTTATTTTACTTTGAAATTTCAAACCCCCGATTTTCCCCCTTTTTTAATAAAACTAAAAATAATTTTCGATTTTTCTTTATTCCAATGATGTTGGGCCACTATTATACACAACTATGCCAAATTTCATGTCGATAGCTTAAATAGTTACTGAAATAATCGACTGTGACAGACGGACGGACGGACGGACGGACGGAGAAAGTCTCACCATAAGGGTTCCATTTTTACCATTTTGGTACGGAACCCTAAAAAGGGTTTTTGCTTCTAATTGTGTTCAAGATACAGATATCAAAACAGAAGCCTTCTGTCCTTTTGTGAAGTGTTTGTCCTTCTTTCACGTAAAAACTACCGCACAGATTTCTACAAAATTTTATACCGTGGTAGCTTATTACTCGGGTCAACATCTAGGCTACTTTTTATCCCGGAAAATCAAGGAGTTCCCGAGGGACTTTTAAAACTAAATCCACGCGGACAAAGTCGCGGGCATCAGCTAGTCGATCTATAAGAGAGTTTGGTACTGAGCCCCATTTTCGGGTAGGGTGATAAATAAATAATGTGTTTCTCTCATTTCCTATGAACACAAATTGATATTATTAGATATTCCGTACTTAGCACCTAAGTCCCTGTTGATGAATTATTATCAGCAGAATCTGCTAAATGCGAACCGGTGGTGGGTGATTCGAGTTTTTCCGGCAAATTTGACGAAATTTTTAAATTTAAAATTATTGCCGAATTTTTTTTTTTCTAATATCATTAATATTTAAATAATCCTTTAACTTTTTGTGATTTCTACCATCCCGCTGTGAATAATAATAAAATAAATAAATTTACATAGAAATTATGAACCGAAAACCTATGGGAAAACCGACGGTAAATGAAGGAAATGAAGGTAATGAGATTTTTGTGCTTTTTCCAATTTTTTCCCAATAAATATCATAATTACGAACCTCATACATATTCCAAACTACGAAGGTAATTCTAAGATTTCATAATTACCTACATACTAAACAAAGTCACAAATACTCCTTTAATAATACGAGCGATGGCAAAGAGAATGATTTCAGAATAATCACCTCCCGGAAAACTTTATACGAAAATATTGTTGTATTGAGAATAAGTGTGCACCTGCTACGACATTCACTGGCTGCCTGAGATAATATGCGCGGAGCGCAGCATGGGGGCCACAATTATGTCATATGGAGATAGTAATTTACATTTTCTTTTCTGGTAATGAGAAAAAAAAATTGCTAAAAATGTATTAAATAAAATTTCATTATAATATTTGAGTTATCGTTATTTATTTAATATTCAAACGTTCTGCTTTTTAATATAGTTTCTTAGGATGGTTAAATTTTTATCTTAAATGTTGATGTTTTGGATTAAAGTGCAAATTAATCAAGAGAGTGGTATTTGGACACAGAATGAGAATTTGATATGTTTATTGCGTATAATTTATTCATTATATTATTTTTGACTATAAATGTTTAATGCATAGAAGCATAACTTTATTACGCTTGGTTTCCTGTATGAAGAATGTAGATATCTAGTGAATATATATTTTTTTGTACTGGACGTGTAATTTGCCCGAAAAATGCGAATCACCCTGGTAGAGTTGTCAATAGGGTATTTGACTATATTAAAAATATCGTTTCAACTGGTGTCATCCTAAAAGATTATTATCTAAAAACATTATTCCATACGACAAAACTAAAAAATATAGTTTTATTTAATTAGAAAACATCAATTAAAATTGTTATAATTCTGGCCATGTTCACGAGATCGAAAACGTTCCGTGATTGCTTGAATCTCGAATGACGTCACAGTTCACGCCACCTGTGGAATTCTCATTTTGTCAATACATTTAGACGTGTTTGTGTGGCGTAATAGGCTAATTTCGTGTGTTTTTAACCGACTTCCAAAAAGGAGGAGGTTCTCAATTCGGCCGGTATCTTTTTTTTTTCTATGTATGTCCACCGATTTTTCCGGGATTACTGGACCGATTCGGGTGATTTTTTTTAATCGACAGAGGATGTTTGCGAAATGGTCCCATAAAAATGTTCACCTTCAACTCCTCAAGCCTGATGCTGCAGGGATATTGCTCACATAAAATAAAGAGATTTAGGAAATGTCGATTACGAATTGTTATTGTAGGTAACAAGTATGGACTACTTACATCATGGAGCTCCAGGTCCTAGCTCCTCAATCATAGGATACTACACTTAAAAGCTTAAAATAAAAATTCTTTTCAAAAAACCGACTTCTAACGCCACTACAAAGTATAAAAATAATTTTAGTTTGTCCACGTTTGTTGAAGTCGGGCGGGCCTAAAATACAAACTATGAAACCGACTCGCGATGCTCGCTCGACTTCTACAAACGAGTCTCTCATATTGTGTAGCGTCGCGCATCGGTTTCATAGTTTGTATTTAGGCCTGCCCAACTTCAACAAACGTGGACAAACTAAAATTATTTTATACTTTGTAGTGGCGTTAGAAGTCGGTTTTTTGAAAAGAATTTTTCATCGTTAATATTTTATTAAATACCAAATAGTATGCGACACTCGGCCTAAACACATATTATAAAATTTTCATTTGATTGAAATGTGAACTGTGACGTCATGTAAGCAAATTGAACGTTTCCGCGGCAATTTATTTTTTTGAATTTATTTCTCGATTTTTATGAAAAATAATGAAAATTATGCTGGAATATACGTTTTGTTAGCTTCAGCATAGTATTATTAACAATTTAAGATGATTTTCTAAAAGTAGTCAAATACCCTATTGTCATAAGTAATAATATATCTAAGTACCTACTTAAAATTTTGAATTTGAATTTGAAGTGGTAAATGTAAGGCCTTGCAGGTCTATCTATATCTATGTATCAGATATATCTCCAGAGTGATTTCTCTTGAAACGTCCGCATAGTAGGCGACTAAACATCTCGTACGAGGGTATGGGGCCTGTTAGATAAAGGTTTTAGGGCTTATCTGTGGTACGGTTGCTGCAGGTAATTCAGGTGATGCGCTTCCGGAAAGTGCTTTACTGCACGGAATCTAATAAATATTAGATGAGGCATAAGTTTCCAGGAAGGTTTTACTGTGTTCTGGGCTTATACTTGCAAAGCTTGCAACATTTGTTGTTTTAATCTTTTAAATCCTACTAGGTTTTAGATACCTACTTACTATTATTTAGGGAGTAGGTATTTTATGTGCTATTGCTAGTTCTTTATATCGTGACTTCGCTTGATCATTTAATTTATACAGCGTGTACCTGACCAAACATGAAATTCGGTTTTCATTGGTGCCCTCTTATAAATGTGATTCACGGTATTTGATCACATTTCTTTACCGATGAATGTTATTAAACTAATTTTACTGTGCAGTGATGAATTATGCAGCAGGCTGGCTCTACATGGTGGCCCCTAAGATGGCCCTCAGAAGTCCCAACATGTGGATACATCACTGTGGTGAGAGTTATGGCGTAAATTTAATTATAAACCGATGCGCACCAGCCAACTCCCAACGTGGGCGCTAAGTAGTGTTTGGGCCAGCATCAGAAGCTGGGGGTCTATCGCGTAGTTTTTTCTCAGTCCTTAAGGGACTGCATCAATGTCAAAATATGATTTTGGGCTTCTCCTATTGGCCAAAACCATGTTTTGACATTGAAATAGTCCTTTATGGACAGCGATAAAAGTTACGCGATCGCTACGCTGGAGTAAAGGTTTCCGCAATTCATTGAAACTTTTAAACTTAAAAGTTCCCCTTAGAAAGTAAGCTTACATTTAAATGTAAATATTGCAGTGAACTTTGTATTTGCATGACAAAGCGAACCATTGTTTCCATTCAACCATTTCCATTTTGCTACTTTGGCAAAATTACTTACTTACTAAGGAATCTTCCTTAATTAGAGGAAAGACAGGAGTTCACTATTTCTCTACTGTCTCTTTTAATTTCTTCATAAAGTCGGAAGGTTGCTTTGTTAAAGTAGGTGATTTTATTACGATCCTGTTATTTATTTGAAGACAATATAGTTTATGTTATCTATCAATTAATAATCTCTATGTTCCAAGGCATCTAACATCTAAAAGGGGCCTTATGCTATCATTATAGCATAAGCAAATTATTAAAATAGAAAAAAAACCCGAAGTCTTTGAAGAAAATCAACTGAAAATTTATAGCCAGTGCAGTGTCCAAATCCAAATCCAATCCGTCCAAATCTGTTCAGACGTTTAAAAGTTATTATGTCATACAGAAACTCGCATGCATGTATGCATGAACCAAAACGTACACTTATTTCTGGGCAGTCAACAGTAAAATATTAACATTTATTTTTTTAGTAAGTTTTTAGTTTTTGAAATCCCTCGGGAACCTCCCGAGCTGAATTTTGAGATAAAAAGTATCCTATGTTTTACCTTGTAATATGAACTTAAATCATGCCAAGTTTCATTTTTAATCCGTGCAGTAGATCAACCTACAGACCTAACCAAATTACAGATAGTTACGAAGTTTGATCAAAATCGGTTGAGTAGTTTTTGAGTTTATCCCGAACATACATCGTGACACGAGATTTTTATTTAAATAAATTTATTGGTTCTGTGAGTTAAATATAGGCAATGGTGTTTGTTAGTTCCTTTGTGGTGCTCTAGAGACTATACCTACGCGTGGGCCGATTTTATTGATGTTTGCACCAATAGATTTGTTTTAATCTTGCAGGTATTAGGTACTAAAAGTATCTAATTAGGTAACTAAAAACAGTATGGCCCTCAATTCGATTACAATACTGATATAAATAAGTTGATTACCTAATTGGCGATTATTCCATAGCAATTACCGTTTGGAAGCTATAAGGTTTCAAAGTTCGGTTTTTATTTCATTCCTTCGTGGGCCGTGGCGCTTTAGTTACTTGTGAACCGATTAAAATGTTTCTTGTAGCTAGATTATATAGGCGCCTCATGTTATCACAGATATCAAAACAATGAAAAAAAAAAACAAGATAGCGCCCACTAGACTCCATAATTGACCGAGAGAAGCGAAGGTCTGAGTCTACTGGAGTGAATTTGCAATTGTCCGTCCGTCCGTCCGTCCGTGTGTCAGAGCCTTATAACTTCTGAATTACTGAACGTAAGTTCTTCTTTAAACATAATATGTAAGCCGGATGGCCTTCAGCCGAATATTGCTTAAAAATTATAAAAATATTTATTTCAGGTGGGCTCTCATAGAAGTCAAAAGCGAATGCGAAATAAAATATTTTTTATAGCGTTACATAGTGTTGCGGTATATCATGTTTAAGATAATTTGGAACAGAGTACATACAGAAATATATTTTTTTTAATTTTTTCCTTAAAATTGACGAATTGGGAGGTTTTCAAAGTGGAGATTGAACTCGATGCTCTATGTGTAAATCAGCGGAAAGGCCGAGGCTGAAACTTATGTATAATTGAGTTATATCTTGTACTTGAACAACAAATACTAAAATTAGATAAATATTATAACGAAACGAAATTATTTCATTATTAATGAGCTTCAGTATTTTTAACTGAATTTCAAAATGATGTTAAAAGATGGCGCTCTTATTTACTACTTATTTCAAAAACAGTTTTACGTCAACTATTATTATTTTGTATAACAAGTACATTATGATAACATATTATGCAATTAAAATTATTATTTAGTTAAATATCAAGCATCAATAAAACTATTAATAAATTCACGTGGCGGTTGTTTTTGCATGTTTTCCGTTCTTGTCGATAGATGACGCTGTGAACAAGTAATTTAATTTGAATTTTCCAAAAATGTATCTGTAGGTATGATGCCCGATTTCACTAACGTTCCCTAACCTAAGGGATTTTAGCCCGTAAGGGCTACCTATGTTAAGTTAGGTGACGCTTTCTGTCAACTTTGTTGACATTGGGATGTTAGGATTGTATTTAAGAGATACCTACGACTAAAAGACAACCGTCACCCACATTAGGTCGACGGACGATCGCAAGCAAGATCTGTGGCCGATTTTGTGGCCGGAATTGACTGATACAGAAAGTATTCTCTAAATAACCCCTACTAACTAAATTAAAATAACTCAGTAGATTTTAGTTTGCCACATCAAATAGAATATAACGTTAACACTCGGTTACAGCGCAGGCTCAATATTATATATAATGATCATCAATGATTCTGATATAGGCACCTCCCAGTCTAATAAATAATAATTAATTGATTTCCCACAGGTATGGACGCGGTTTACATTGAAATTTGAAATTACGATGTTCATTTAACCTGAAACATAACTCTAGCCCGAGGGCCACGAGTTTCGATTTTCAAAGCGAATTCGCTCTACGATGCAAGCGTCAGGGTCGAGCGGGAAAAACAATTGTACAACAATTTTTAACCAACTTCAAAAAAGGAGGAGGTTATCAATTCGTCGGAATCTTTTTTTTTATATATAATATGTTCACCGATTACCCTAAGACGCCCGCACCTGAGTTGATGGGTTGCTAACATTGATAAACTATTTAACTATAGTTTAACAATAGTTGCTGATGATAGCAAGGCGGGGCGAGGCAGATACATAGGTAATGTTTATAAGTACATCTTATAATAAAAGTAATTTTTAGAATTTGATTTTGTATTTAAAAAAAACCTGAGCGTCTTTTTCCAACTATAGTTTTAAACTTATCCGTTAAGTAAAAAGGAAGTGCATTAGTAAATTTTCCCGGCCTGGATGTTGCGGCTTAAAACTTGAGAAAAGTTTTAAATTCTTAAGCAACTAGGACATCATTAAGTATTAAAAATAGGTATAATCTATTCAAAACGGTAAAAGGACATAGTAGGTATGTCTTCTCCATATTTTCATGGGAAAGAGGTTGTTTCATCTTGGGCCAGGTACTTGTGCGCTATACCAAAATATAGTATAAAATCATAGAAATTAAAATGAAGAATGATTTTTTGCAGTTTTACAGTGAATAAGATGTACAAATATAAAATTGATAATTGGGTACATTTGTAGAATAGCAACACTCGGAGTGCATCCATCTGTTTTTGTAGCCTATGTTTTTAATGAAATTAGGTCATCTTAATGTCATTTCAATTATTGTCAGATGTCAACTCTTTGGTGTTGATAGATATATGTAGATATTGTGGTTAGTTTTATGTCAAATGTCATCATGACTCATGTAGGTACGTGTCATTGTCAAAATGGACGCCATGTTGTCGCGCTTTTATTTTGCAAAATAATTTCACATTGTACCTCGTAAATAGGACCTTTTCCTGAGAAATAAAGAAAAATAATCAATATTTTACTACCCCGAACATTTTGAAAAACTGTACAAATACCTGGCCCAGGCTCCATACATATATTTTGAAACAAGTAAACAACCCCTTTGAAAGCTTGAATAATCAATTAATCACATAGTATTAAAAAAATTGTTATTATAGGTACATATATTTTTGGAAAAAGATATAGGTGGTGGAATATATTAAATAAACAATATTGTCGTAGGTACTTAAGAGTTCTCCGCCTTGAAATTAGAGACGCTCCGCTAATAAGCTTGCTTGTAACGAAACAAGGCGAAACTCTTTTACGTTCGTTTCTGAATTGTAATTAACTCGAAGACTTTGCGAAGGGGTTGGGCGATACAAAATCGTATTATGTTATTAATTGAGACGCACACTGTTCTTTTATCCTCAAAAAAGTGACATCTGCATTTTATTGTTTATTTCTACTTAGTAGAACGAACGTAACAAATTCACGAGTAGAACACCCAGGTGCCAATTCTGTATATCTGATTTTTTTAAAAATTTTAAAGTTTTCTTGACCTTGATTGCTAAAATACTGAAAATACTAAAAAAAACTATCTATAATCGAGTTTTGTTTTTATTGCAGTTGGATGAAGCAATTCTAGGTGTATATTATCACGTTTTTTACAGAGTTACGACCGCTTCCCGCGTCACAAATAACCCTTCATCAGAAATAACCAGTTTTGTAGAATAATATTGGCAGAAGTTCATTAGTAGTCAACCTATTTACTTAATTTCATGTAAAAAAATACTTTTTTCATTTAATTAAAAATACTTTTTACATATAATTAAAAAAAGTCAAATAAATTGTTACTATTATGTCTTATGTTTTAGATAGAGTTGCTGATTTTAGGCAATTAAAAGTATACGTCGTAAAAGGTAAAAAAAGAGAGAGACAACCCTAACACATAATTGTTTGAAAATCATTTTCTCGAAACCTATTCCCAAGTTGAACGTAATATTTTTGGAGGTTACAAACCTAAGTATGAGGAATCTAACTGTCTTAGACAGAGGTTCTACTTTGAGTTAGAAAAACTATAAAAAAATAAAAACTGATTTCGGCAAGATTTTTTTTTCTTGGATTGAATTATTATTATTGATAAAATAAAAACGTAATAATATGCGATTAAAATTGCTTCAGCCAACTGCAATAAAAACAAAACTCTATTATAAACTACTCAAAACAAAATAGGGCCCACTTCGAGATAATCTCGAACTTTGTTTACAAATATTTCATAAGTTAATCATTCGCCAAGTTAAGCATTTAAATATCAAGTAGACTTGTTTATGAATCCTTAAAAGTATTTTAACGTTAGTTTACACATTATTCATAAGTGGGTCGACAAAAAAATGAAAGTTCTTGAAATTCATCCCTTGCACAGTTTCTTAGTGACTTGTGTTCCTAGTCTCATTGTGAACACTGCAGTTGAAAGTCACTTTGTTTAGTTGTTTTATTTCACTTTGGTACTAGCCTAAATTACTTTGTCTGGTTCTCGTCATCATATGGATATGGAAACCGCCACAAGAGCAGTAGCTTGGCTTCAGGAGGGACAATCTCAGAGATCTGTAGCACTACGTCTCGGTGTATCGCGACGGGCCATCAGAAACCTGTGGGAACACTTTCAGGAGACAGGAAGTATGTCTAGAAGACGTGGATCAGGAAGAGTTCGAGCCACTACTGCCCAGGAAGACCGTTATATACGGTTAACTGCACGTCGGGATCGTACCGTTACTGCCCGGACCTTACAAAATCGATTGAGGGAATCTACTGGAACCCGAGTTAGTGACCAAACGATCCGAAATCGACTCCATGAGGATGGACAACATTCCAGAATGCGCGCTGTTCGGCTTAAATTGACTAGGGCTCATCGTGCAGCCCGGTTAAGGTATGCACGTGAGCATGCAGATTGGACCATGACTAACTGGAGGTCTGTGCTGTTTACTGACGAGTGTAAAATTAAATTTTACAGTGATGATAGACGAGTGCGCGTGTGGAGAAGAGAAGGCGAACGATTTGCAGAACCGTGTATCCACGAAACAGATCGTTGGGGGGGGCCCAGTGTGATGGTATGGGGCGGAATAAGCTTAATAGGCAAAACAGAGCTGGTATTTCTGGACGAGGGTTTCATAACCGCTGCCAGTTATGTCGAGCGAGTAATCAGACCCCATGTCATCCCCTTTTCACAAAGAGTGGGCGAAAGTTTTGTCTTAATGTAAGACAATGCACGCGCACATACGGCCCGCCTCACGCAGAGAGCACTCTCTGAGGCCAATATTACGGTTTTGCCTTGGCCTGCGATGAGTCCTGACCTCAATCCCATTGAGCATTTATGGGATCAGTTGAAGAGAAGCCTTAAACGGAACTGCAGTAGTATCAATAGTCCACAGGAGTTGATAAGGGCACTAAAAGTCTGTTGGGAGCAGATACAACAAGAAAATATCACACATTTAATTGAAAGTGTCCCCAACAGGCTCCAAGAATGCATAAGGAGTAGAGGAGGCCCTACACGGTATTAAACTCCAAGCAATTACTGAAGTTAGTGAAAAAAGTTACAAAAACCAGCATTAAGTTGTACTCTATATTTATCGACCGAGCGAAGCGAAGGTCTCTGAGTTTACTAGAGCGATTTGCACTTGTCCGTCCGTCTGTCTGTCACAGCCTTATAACTTCTGAATTACTGAACGTAATTGACCGAGCGAAGCGAGGTCTCTGAGTTAACTAGAGCGATTTGCACTTGTCCGTCCGTCCGTCCGTCCGTCTGTCAGAGCCTTATAACTTTTGAATTACTGAACGTAATTACTTCAAATTTAGATATAATATGTAAACCGATGGCCTCCAGCCGAAAATGGCTTAAAAAGTTATAAAAATCTTTATTTCAGGGGGGCTCTCGTAGAAGCGAATGCGAAGTAAAAAAAAAATATCGCGTTACATAAAATTGTTACGTATCATTTTAAAGATAATTTTGAACTGAGTACAAAAATATTTTTTTTTTAATTTTTCCCTTAAAATTGACGAAATGGGGGGCTTTCAAAGTGGCGATTTTATACGCTCGCTTGAAGACGCTCTCTAGGAAAATCCGCTATGGATTTTCAAACTGATTTTATGTTTTTAGGTCACTTATATCCTGTACTTGAACAACAAATACTAAAATTATATGAATATTATAAAGAAACGAGATTATTTAATTTTTAATGTACATCAGTAATTCATATAGCATCAACATAGCTTCACAATAATGCTAATAGATGGCGCAGTCAGTAACTATTCCCATGGAACTACGAGTTACGACTAACGACCTATCCCAAAAACAGTTTTGCGTCGACCATTATTATTTAGTTACTTATTATAATACAATAATTGTATTGTAATTTTTTTTGTACCATATTATTTAATTAAAATTATTTTTTAGTTAAATTTTAGTTAAATATTGTATATTTTCTATTCGCGTCGATAGATGACGATTTGTACAGATGCCCGTAACCCGGTTTCACTCGTTACTACCTACATAATAATTCAATGTTTTCACTAACGTTCCCTAACCTTTACGGGCTACCTATAAGTTAGGTGATTGATGTTTTCTGTCAACTTATTTATCACGATCCTGTACGGGACACCTAAAAGGATATTGGGACGGATGTTAGGACTTAGGATTGTATTTAGGAGCTACCTACGTTAAGAGACTCCTACTTAGGGGATGATTTAGGTATGTTTGGTGAAAACGGGCATAATAATAATGTCAGTTTTGGTTATCATGTATCGATTGAATGAATAATCATGGGATACCGTTACCGCGAGGTTTCAGTTCGGGGCGAACCACTAGTTACTTCAATTTTAGATATGATATGTAAACCGAACAGCTGAAAATGGCTTAAAAAGTTATAAAAATCTTTATTTCAGGGGGGCTCCCATACGAAATGGGGGGCTTTCAAAGTGGAGATTGTATTCGAGGCTAGATTTCTAAAACCACTTTGTTTTAAAACTTGAAACTTACACATAATTTGAGTTATATTCTGTACTTGAACAACAAATACTAAGATTAGATAAATATTATAAAGAAACGAAATTATTTGAGTTTTAATGGGCATCAATGTTTTTAACAAAACTTCACTATACTGTTACTAGATGGCGCTGTCTTTAATATTGTAAATATGCATCCCATCCACGAAAGCAGATGACGATTGACGTCATCAGATTCGGCGCGTTTTAATTACAATATAATATAGTTAAAACTACCTTATGGGAATTATGGGATACCGCGAGGTCTCAGTTCGGGGCGAACCACTAGTTGTTTAAATCGCTATTTTTGTTTGAGTTTAATTTAAGTAAACAATATAAACCGTTTTCAAACTCGGTTTTGTTTAAATAATTTGTCATTCCTCTCTTCAAACATACACATTAAGAAAAAATTCAAATTTTACGTATTTTCGTAATTACAGCGAAAAAACTTAGTGGGCCCTATTTTGTTTTGAGTAGTTTATATAGTTTTTTTGTGCGAATTATTTTAAATTATTTTAGCCATCAAGGTCAAGACTTTAAGGTTTTTTTTAAAAAATTAGATATACAGAATTGGCACCTGGGTGTTCTACTCATAAAGGACTATGGGCGGAATCGTCCCCCCCTATCAACAAGAATTAAATGTAGCGCAATTGATAGACCTTGGCAAGATGATATTTTTTTACTATGGCGACGATGCCCAAATGCATGGGGTTCTCATTGTATCTTACGTTCAAAAAAATATTTCGTTGACGTATTATTGATGACTAATTCCAAAATACCTACTCATTTATCTATTTATCTACTCCCATGCTATAAATCCTCTTTAATAGATTCTGAAACAGTTAGCTTATTGCCAACATTAAAACACCCAATGTCATAATAACCATTATATCATTCAAAAGTATGATATAATGTTGTACTGAATTTCATTATAACACACCTTTGTTTTTTTTCGATCCCTTCTGCAAAAAGGTTTCTCAACAGACAGCCACATTCTTACTGCTCGATGCGTGATAACTGTATGAATTTCAAAAAAAGAACGTCTGACTGAATTCCAAAAATAGTACATTTAAAACACCTAATAGAGGAAAGTGTACCTTTTTAAAAACCCCGTAAAAAAAACCTGGGTTATTCTAACAGAGTAGAAGTAGTTATTTTTACTGTTATATGATTTTTATACGATAAAATATAGAAAAAATAACAAAAATAAATCAATTTCAAACAAAAAGTTTTTTTTTTTTAGAAGAACCCCAGCGATTTTGAAGCTGAAACCAACTATTTACGTCTATTTGGATCCAAATGAACATATTAACATAAATCCGGTGACTGTTGGAGGGTGGGGACGGGGTCCATACAAAATTGCCCATGGTCCTTTGTACTGAGTAGAAATAAACAATAAAATTCAGATGTCAATTTTTTTGAGGATAAAAGAATAGTGTGACGTGAGTTGACTGAGACATTTCAACACATGGTTGATAAACATAGGTACGATATATCAGATTATGTAGCGGATGAAGTCGCACTCTAAACGTATCTACAAAGTCATAATATGTATACTTACTTGTAGATGCAATCATCGATGTATAATAATCAATATTGTAGTAATTCCCTATTTATAATGGTAAGGATGTATGGCGATGATACAGAAGGGAACTACAGTGAAATCCGCACTAAATTTCATTACGTCTCTGAAAGTGAAACACCAGTGTGGAATAATTATTTTGTGTGTCTTTGATGCTGTATGCACTAAGTTTGAGTTATACACGTCGAACGTTTTTTCTACAATCGTCCTCCAAACAAAGGATTTCACTGACCCGAAGGGGTTTACCAATAACTCCGTAGCGTCTAAACATGTCGTGCGTGTTTCTCAAGCGCTCAATTGATTAAACGAAGCAATTAAGCAATCAGTAGTCAATGGCTGCGGGTTCTCGCAAATGAGCGTCTGCGCACATGAGCTTGTTAGTGTCGGGTGTTTGTACGCCCGCCTTTGAACTGTTGATGAACATTCTTTGTGGTACGATATCTTCGAATGCTTTAACTACTAGGAAATACAATCACTTAAAGTTCAATGACGCGATAATATAAACTTCTATAACAGTCCACTTACACCTTTACATGATTTCTAGAAAAAAAATAACGTCATTTTGTCATCGCTTCTTTTACTGCGTACTGAAAACATATCTTAAAATATGAGTATAAAATTATTATTTAACTATTTAAAATGGTGAATTTAACAAAGAAGTTAGACTAGTGCCTCTTATCTAAAAATAGAAACAAAATGCCGAAAAGAAATTACGCACGCGTTATTCCGCCAAAGTCACTAGCCTTAAGTTAGAGACACATGAGTCTATAATATAATCACATGCAACAGCACTTAATTTTATCTCGATTGGTTCGCCCTCTTAGCACAATAAGTATACTATAAATGTATAAAACTTGAAATGCAAAGTGCTGATTCATGAAAGCGTTGCAAACTTCGGCTACTTAAGGAATGACAATAAATCACGGCTTTCAACTCCATTATTACGTATATGGTTGGTGGGTTGTGTAGACCCTATAAAGTTAAAGAAAACATTCCGTAAAGTTTACCGTCCGAATCTTTAGAGTGGACTCGCTGCCAAATTCCCTGTACAAACACTGGTCTAGACGAAATTTAAGACATTGACTAAGTCTTAAATTGCGTTCTTTAGTGGAACTTTTCAAATAGTTGCACTTCTTGTATGTTTTTGTGAACAACGGAGGTATGGTATGGCCTACATACCTCTACATACCTACTTTCTATTTCTGCAATATCAGTAGAAGTTAATAAAAGTACATACCTAAAATTATAAAAAAGTATCTCTTCCGTGAACCATGGTGCGATATCTTTGACTAAACTAAAAAAAAATAACCTGTCTGCGTTAAAAATATTGTCTGTAAATTGACATTTTGAATCAATAATTTTATTTCGAGGACATACCTGCCTACCTAAGGTAAATGCCTAAAATGGTCAGGTCAAAAAAGGATTAATAATTAATTTTAACCTTATTTTAACTATACCCTGGGGTCTATCGCGTAATTTTTTCTCAGTCCTTAAAGGACTGCATCAATGTCAAAATATGATTTTGGGCTTCTCCTATTGGCCAAAACCATGTTTTGACATTGAAATAGTCCTTCAAGGACAGCGATAAAAGTTACGCGATCGCCAGGTCTGTCCAACCATTTATTTTCTTTTTACAGCTATGTATAATATTGCTAGTATATAATATGTATACCATCATCATCATCATCATCTCAGCCTGCGGACGTCCACTGCTGAACATAGGCCTTTCCCAGAGAACGCCACCACACCCGGTCCTCAGCCTTCCTCATCCAGCCACTGTATACCATACCACATGGATACCATAGGCAATACTATACCTTACACTGTAAGGTAAGTAATATAGTATTGCCTTATGACTCACACGTAATGCCAACAGAATATTCACGTTCTGCTGAATGCATTAGTTTCATAAATAAATATTATAGTCGGTATTTTATCAGAGTTGATTAATCAGCACCATTGTTCTATTTATATGGGTTTAATAGTAGGCTTTTGCGATTTAATCCTAAAATAGCTTCGTCCACGACTACGACCGTTAACAATTAATCACTTTCCACTGTAAGTGGAATATAATACCAATGACCGGATTGTTGTATTTCATACCTATAATAATTATTTTTTACGAAATGACAATTTAAGTTCTCGACTGCGACCTAAACTGTTGGTAACTGACAAATGCTTTTAGATGGAAGCACGGTAATCGGGAATGGGTACAGCAGTTTCATGAAAACATTTATACGGATAAATACTCAAAATGGATAAATACTCATAAATATCCGTTTTAACTCGGGTATTTATCCAAAACAGAGGGTAAATACTTTGTATGAACAATGTCCATTTCTAGTGAAAAGTTAAGGTTAAGGGAAAGCGTTAAAGTACATTTGTAGTGCAGTCGTAAAAAGATATTGTGTGTGTCATGTTTGGAACTTTGGACTACGTAGTACAGCCCTAAAAACGCCCTTGTCCACGCGGACGAAGTCGCGGGTATCAGCTGGTTGTTAAATATGCAGGTAATAACTGTAGCAGGAAATCCTGAAAAATTATATAACAAGGACCAAAAAGTCTATGGCAATCCTTTCAATGGATCTATGTGCTTTTGGATTAATGTTGGTATTTTATATCCATTGAATGAAGTGAACATCATTTATATCACAATAAAATATGTATGTAGGTACACGAGAATGTAGAACTTCCCAAATAAAAACAATATCAAAACAAAGACGAAAACTTTGCATCTTAAAACTATTATCCCTTTTGACCTTTTGAAGTTTCGGCTCTCTTGGAACGTTATTGCAAGGCAACTTTGTCTTTAAATGTAGATGTATGGGGAATAAATTGTAGAAGCGGCGAGGAAATGTTCTACAAACTCATAAAAATGTATGTGTTTGTCTTTCCTATAAAAATAAATCCCATAAATGTTTACAGCAAAAATTACTTACGGCTTGAGTACGTTGGTAAGCAGAGGTTAGTTAAACGAATTTTTAAGATACAAGATAAATTTTTTAAATGTTTCCAAAGCTGGTCGAATACATAAGTGCATTGGGGTTGGAGGGGAATATTTTGAAAAGCTATAAATGAACTTTTTGTACATTCCAACTATTTTTCATTTCACTAACAATTTTTGGAACAGCTCACGTGTAGTAGCATAGTACTTAGTGGCTTTTTATGCATATGACGCCATATTATAATAATTTAATAATACATAGATACTATGTAGCAGAAAGGTAAAGTGAGTCTAAGCATAAACCTGTGTATGCACGATATTCGTATCGAAACGATAAATTCCTTGGTTTTCTAGTCTTGCAGGAGAAATGTTTGAAAGCTTTTGTAATTTTCAAATTAAAATGCTTTCTACATAGTTACCTATTTATTTGCTTTATTTTCACTTGAATTTTTCTTTTCGCTAGTCGTAAAATACAATTTTACAAGCTTTTATTTAGCTTCACCTGTCGATGTTTGTCATCAACAATGTTTGTCATCAACGATGTTTGTCATAAAGTCTTGCAAATTAAATTTGATCCACTTCCCCGTTACCGATTGAGCTGAAATGGTGCTGATTTGATTATGGAGCTGGAAGGTGACCATAGGAACTTCACAATGAAACGACACAATCTCATCGAGTTTGGGTTGGTTTGAATCATCTTGACGAGTAGTTTGTCTTTCAATGGTACACAGGGTCTGATGATGGAGCTGGAAAGTGGTCATAGGACTCATAGGAACTCTGTAATGAAACGACGCAACCCCATCGAGTTTCGGCTCGTTTGATTCGTCTTGACGAGTACTTTGTTTTTAGATGGATACCAGGGTCTGATCTGATTAGGGTCTGATCTGATCGGGGTCTGATTATGAAACCGGAAGGTGGTTTTGGTAACTCTGTAATAAAATGACGTAATACCATCGAGTTTAGACTCGTTTGATTAGTGTTGACAAGTAGTCTGGTCCTAGATGATACTCAGGGTCTCATGATGAAGCCTGAAGGTGGTTTTGGTAACTCTGTAATAAAACGACGTAACCCCATCGAGTTTTAGCTCGTTTGATTCGTCTTGACAAGTAGTCTGGTTCTAGATGAAAGCCAGGGTCTGACGATGAGCCAGCTACTAAAAGCTAGTCTTTAAAAATATTTTTTTTAATTTACACTGGTTTTTATTGGCATCATAGCTTCCGACAAACTTGCCGCAAAATGAAGACCAAATTCAATATAATAGATAGAGCAAACTTCGCTTTCGTGTAATATACGACAAATAGCCTTCTGGAAATTTGGTTCAGCTTAAAATTAAGATCCTTTATGAAGGCTATAACTTTACTGGCCATTTAATTAATTTAGTTAGGCGGATTTTACAGCACTGTGGCGGATTCTCTGTCATAAACTAGAAATGCAATATACTCTCGTTACGTACAGGTAACTCTCAGATACCTACTGAATAGTGGCAGTGTCTTCATTGCACTTGAATGACGATAAAATCATTATAAAAATGATACTACACAAAATCCATTTATACTTGAATAAAAATTGCTTAAACAAAATACCTAAGTCTGCGGAAAAATTAAAGTAATCGGATTGAAATGAACAAAAAATCTAAAAATTATTCTATAGTTTCAAGACGAAAAAAAAATCAAAACAATATTATTCTATAGTTTTACGTCATGGACTGTTTTCGTGATCATGTTCAACTTTTTCTTAAAAAATATTTTTCACTTCATCTTTCACTTTTTTTATTAAACCGTTTGCTAGTAGGTATGTATGAGTTTCAACGTAACAAATGCGTATAATGAGCCAGCGTGATCTTTTAGAAATATTTCTTTCTAGATTCTAGAGAGTGACAATAAATTAATTATTAAGTTTCAAATAAGAGTCTACTGTCTAACTTCGTATTTATGGAGCGCGCTACTTGTAAATTAAAGGGAAATGGGGAAGATTAGTGATATTTATAATATTTATAATATAATGCTCGGTATATCCCTGCGAGATCAAATCAGTAATGGGGAAATCCGTAGGAGAACCAAAGTCACCGACATGGCTCAGCGTGTCGCGAAATGGGCGGGGCACATAGTTCGAAGAGCTGATGGTCGTTGGGGTCCCACGGTGCTGGAGTAGTGACCCCGCACCGGGAAACGCAGTGTTGGCAGACCTCCCACTAGGTGGACCGACGACATCAAACGAGCCACTGGATGCAAGCGGCGCAAGACTGAAAAAGAAGCCTGTGGAAGTCCATGCAGGAGACCTTTGTCCAGCAGTGGACGTCTATAGGTTGATAAAGAAGAAGAAGTGATATTTATTATGGACCTGGAATATTCTTTAAAAAAATATTTCGGTACGTTTTTACATAATTATAGTACATCAAGTTCAAGTCCAAGAGGTGAAATATTTCTTCAAAGTATTTTATGACGGTCGTATTTCATTATAAGGCAATGTACAGCAATATATATCTACAATACATACAGCGTAGGCTCTTGGGTATTAAAGCCACCATTAAAAATATTCAACAAAAAATGTTTTTACCGTCCTATCGTTATTCCACTTAAAGTAAACTGAATTTACAGCACTCCAATAGGTAATAATTAATGTTCCGTAATAGCATGCAAAAAAGTAACACAAAAATAATATTATGTAATATTTTATTTATTTGCAATAACTAGTATAAATATAGTAACTAAAAACAATAATCTAAACAACAAACAATTTTTAAGTTTATTTGATTACCGTGAGGTAATCAAATAAACTTAAAAATAATGACATTCTTGCATACAATTTTTGTCATCATCTCTATCCATCTACGGGAGACTGGGACGGATCTCAGAATGAAAAACGTTAAGCCGCTACTTTTTACCATAACTTTTGTTTCTTTCCACTTGCACTTTCCACCACCACACACTTGCTTTGAGAACATTATAGAGAAATTACTATCGTGCTAAGGATAGCAAAGCTAGGAAGCTTGACTAACTAGCGTCCTGTCATCCCCGGATGGTAATGCCCGCATTAGGGTGCGTTTCCATTGCAGCGGAGCGGAGCGAAGCGGAGACGTATGTTTTTGCCCAATCAAATTGTTGAGATATGACGTGATAACTTTATCACGTCGTCCAACAATAACCTGATTGATCTATTGATCACGTCTCCGCTCCGCTCCGCTTCATGGAAACGCACCCTGAGCGATGTCATACGATGCGTACTCGGCGCTGCAGCGAGTGATTTTATCGGTGATAATAATATTATGATGATATACCTACTACACTGTCGGTGGGTTGTATTGTGACATAATATGACATTCGCCAACACACCGTTTGACGTACCACTGTTCTTTCTCTGTAAGACGCCGCAGTGACACCGTAGAAATTATATAGCGACACCGCAACGCGCCGTGTGGCATCGCTTTAGTAAACTAAAGCTTGGCACGAGTGATGTATAAATAGAGCTTCATTGCAATTGTTGAACGCCCACTCGCTGGCTATATTGTGTATGCTTAGTTTTGATTGGGGTTGTTGGTAGGGCGCAAATATTGATCCTGATACCGGCCATATTTTCATGGATTAACATACAAATGAGAGTATTAAGTTATTTAATTATGAGGTCATTTGATCAAATAGATGATCACGCACTAATGCAACGTGTTACGTTCAATACTCGTGGCATTAATATTACACTAGGTAGCGACTATTTTATGTGGAATTATTTATTTTATTTATGCGGAAAGATCTGGGAACCCACCGTATTACTATCCTTCTTCTTTATCAACTGAAAGACGTCCACTGCTGAACAAAGATCACTTGCATGGAATTTACAGGCCGCAGTCTTGCGCCGTCTGTATCCAAGCGGCTCCTTGCGACTCATCGCGGTATGATGGCGTACAGTCCACCTAGTGGGGGTCTGCCAACACTGCGCTTTCCAGTGCAGAGTCGCTACTCCAGTACCTTGGGATGCCAACAGCAACCATCTTCGAACTATGTAGGTATCTGCTCCGCCCATTTCCACTTCAGCTTCGTGACTCGCTCAGCTGTGTCGGTAACTTTGGTTCTCCTACTGGCTTGGTTCCTTTATGTTGGTTTGTTCTTTAGTCACGCAGCAGCGGAGCAGCGGATTGGTTTGATTTTCTACATAAGCAAAGTTAAAAACCTATTATAGAATGACAACATACTTTTTATTCCCATGGACCATAGAGTTTCTACGGTTTAAAAAAATCTTCTGGCGAATTCTGTCAAAAGGAACTTTTTGAATACTCTTATTTTGTTTCGCCACAGTCGGGCAAAAACAGAACTAAATATCATGCGAATTTTACTAAATATAAACAAAATGTCGCGTGTATCGCACGGCCGGCGTACCACTGTCCAAACGGCGCGGCGTGACATCCGGACGATCAAAGCGATCGGGAACGAGCGTCGACGTCGGCGCTTTATTGCATGTTGTATGGCATATACACCACATCGATGCGTACACCACACCCGCTCCGCCATAATACAGGGTGTAAACGACATGTTAACGAAAACTGAAACCAGGGATGCCGTATATTAACATTCTGAGTCCCTCAGCGCTGGAATTTCTCATCGATCTCTCGTGAATTTGACAGTTTTTTTTTTCAGTTTTGAAACGAAGTAAGAAGTTCCTTATCGGACGTACGGACTTGGCGGATGGGGCTAGACGAAAAAAAGTGTAAGAATTTTCCTATCACGACCCTTGTGTGTTGCCTTCGTTAATTATTACACACGTTCCGTCATAGCTAGCTTTGGTGTCGTAGCGGCTAAACGAAGGAGTTAAAGTATCGGTTTGGGAGTTCGAATCCTGACTTCAGATAATTATTTTTTATTCTTATTTTTTTAATAGGAACTTCATTCCAACCGAGTGTTCCACAACTCTCACGCATTTTATTTTAATTAAATACAACTTGCAATCGTGTGTATCTCAACTTTTTTAACTAAAATAAACTTGATTTTAATTTAAAAAACAAGAAACCAAAATATTTAACACAAAACAGCAATGTACATTATTTATAAGTTATAACGCGATTAACTGTTTATCAAAAGTTCAAAGCACTCGACCTACGTACGCAGTAGGTACTTCACGTGAAGGTATCGGCGTTCGCTGTTCGCGATACATTGTGTGCTCCAAAAATACAAGAAGAAGATCGCTTCTTAGCGATAAGCCGCCTATTGTACAGCTTCTTCCCTTATATGTATGTTTTATGTTCTTTTGTTTTGTGTTGATTGGTGTACAATAAAGTGTATTTTCATTTCATTTTAATACAATTTCATTATGTGTTACCTTTTCACAAAGTTTTCATTAACAAATCCCTTACATCCTGTATAGTTTAATTGCATAGAGTATATTGTATACCTAGGGAATACATACTCTAAGTTTAATTGTCATTGCGGATGAAGGGCGCGTAAACCGAAACGTGACACCAAACATATTTTGGCTTATTCCCCCTATTATAGTAGGTACACGGATTAGTTCAACCGTTGAACTAGTGAGTTATTTTTCCCCAGAAGTTACAGTTACTGCGTCTAAATCATTAATAAGCTGAACTAAAATGGGACAATAAGTTGAACTAAAATGGGACATTTTCACAGATTATTACCAAAAAGATTATTATGCAAATTATTTTTATACTACACCTGCTCGGAAAGTACCTGCTGATTTGCGTCATATCGAAAAAGAGCGAGAAAGAAAATACGTCTTTACGTAGAAACAAATCTGCGGGCTGAAAGAAATGTATGGAATTTCATTTCTAACGTGCTTCAGCGGGCTGAAAAGTTGTATGAAAATCTATTATTAACGTGTTTTTTTTTAATTTTTCATAAAACCGGTATAATAGTACCAATACTTAAAAAAAAAGATTAAAAAAATAGAAATCTGTTTCAACCTTTTAGTAAATACTAGCTGATGCCCGCGACTTTGTCCGCGTGGATTTAGTTTTTAAAGTCCCTCGGGAACTCCTTGATTTTCCGGGATAAAAAGTAGCCTAGATGTTGACCCGAGTAATAAGCTACCACGGTATAAAATTTTGTAGAAATCTGTGCGGTAGTTTTTACGTGAAAGAAGGACAAACAAACAGACAGACAAACAGACAAAAAAAAAATTTAGCTTCTATTTTGATATCTGTATCTTGAACACAATTAGAAGCAAAACCCTTTTTTGAATCTATTTCATGTACAGAATTGGTTTCGTTTCTGTTTTATTATATGTATAGATCATTCGACTATGGTTTCAACCTTATCAACAAACAAGACTCATTATTTTCATAGTAGGTATGTACATGGTATATACCTAATAAATAAATAATTAAAAAAATACATAGCAGAGTGACTAAATAATAATCTTAAATTAAATTAAATTTGATGAATATTAATTTTTAATTAATAATTAATATTATAAATATTTTTAAAGACGATTCTGTTACGAGTATCTATATGTAGGTATACGAAGTTCCAGATTCTATTACATACATACCTACCTACTTATTCTATGAAATAAAATAAAACAATGGAACTAGGAATTACGACTATGAATAAAACTGATTACAGAATTTTGTTAAAAAAATTGTTATCTTGTTGTTCCCATATAAGTTCCATGGTTGTTCCTGATTTGTGCTTACTGCCACTTGCGTTTTCTGTACAGTGTACATAGATATTTAAACTTCAATTAAATGATTTGTCTATTATTTTCCTCGTAGGTGTAGTATAACTCGGGCGTATTCACCCCTCGTAGAACAATGTACTATTAGATAAAATATAAATAAATAAATAAACATTTATTCAGCTTTTAACAAAAAGGTCTTTTAGAATAATGATATACAGACAAAAACTTAATCACTAAATAATTTAATAATAAATTGTTCCTAAATGTTAAAGCTGTAAAGGCTACTGCCTCAGCATAATGCTGCAACATTAAAATGCTGAGCGCTGATTTTCAGGCATAGCCTCAAATGAAATCGCGAGCCAACCACGAGACAGCTGTTATACAAGATAAGTAATAAGAAAAAGAAATAAATGAATAAATACAGATATTAACATGTGTATCGGTTAACAGTTGATACATAGATAAATTGGGGGTAATATAAAATTGAATAGTTATATATATAGGTAATTTAAAAGTAACTAAGGTTAAGAGGTAAACGTACAAAATAAATGAATACTACATGTTATTAAGTGTCTGAATAGCTACAGGTATTAAGGATGTGATATTTGGTCAAAGGGTGTGCCCGGGCATGCAACTCTGATTTTTCGATTCGATCGATTTTTGATCGAACCCGCGACCACCGAATAGGAGACCGCGTAAGAAATATCTATTCCATTTCCAACACAATTGATTTAAAAACCACCCGAGTCTATTAAACAACAGTGCGTAATCTATTCAACAGGCCTAACTTCAATTGCAAGGCCCTCCGGTCATTTACAGTCTAACAAAGCTTTACCCATGGTGGTCTTACTCCTAATTAAAACTTTAAACTGCCTGGTGTCGGGTGACAACTTTACCATATTGTCCGATCGCAATATAGCAGTATAACTTACCCTTAGTACGACTTATTACATCTCGAAAACGATAGTAGATTTCGATTATCGAAACACTTTTGTGCGTCGAATATGTTACTGTAGAATTGCATGTTTTCTATTTTTACGGATAAAAAATGCGTCATGGATTTACTGTCGTCTACAGTGCCTAAAATATCCAAGTGAAATGAATCTTAATCACCTTGTTTAAAGCCTCAAATTGTGTATTTTCATAAATAGGCAGTGACTCAATTTAATACTCAAAATGATTTGATTTGATTTTGATGTTTTTGATTTTTTTTAAAGAATACCTAGTAGCAAAGTTGAACTTGATAATATTTTCCTCTCCACCTCAAATGAGCAGAAAGCTTGTGTTAGGAGAGGGTACGACAATAGGGCAACGGGTGGGGATCGAACCTGCGACCTTTCAGTTTTCAGTCCGCCGCGCCGCACCTTTAACCGTTGAGCAAAATAAAATCTTGTCACGTTACCGAGATGTTCAGAGCAAACTTTATAAGTTCCATACTCCACACATACTCGTACATAATATTATGGCGATTCTTTAGCCATTTTGCGAAAATCGATCCATGTAGCATTATAATTATGAGTTATAGTTTGTCCCTTACTTTTGTAATGTTTTTCTGAATATAGGTACCTAATAAATGTTGTTTCAGTTTTTTTAATTATTTAACTTTCTTGCATGTTATTTTTAGTTAAAGTATTTATAGTTGTAAAATTGATAGGTAACCAACTATCACCATGCAAGCGGTGTTTACCTATAATTAACTAGCTTATCATTTTATCCAGGTACCTATTGTTTTGTTTAATTTAGTTTTTTATTGATTTATTTTAATGTATTTGCTATTGGTAAACCAAAAAAATTAAAAAAAAGTTGAGTGTCGTGGAATTCTCGGTTGGAACGAAGTTCTAATATAATCTGAAGTCAGGATTCGAGCCTCCGAACCGATATTTTCACTCCTTCGTTAAACTGTTACGCCACGAATGTTATGATATAAAATGTGTAATAAACGGAGGTAACAAGTGTCGTGACGGAAAATCTTACGCCTAGCGACCAGGGGCGTGACGGGAAATTCTTACACAATTTTCCGTCTAGCTTTCATCCGCCAAACCATCCGAAAAGATACTTCGTTCCAAAAAATGTCTAAGGCAAACTCGTACTAAGGGTACCTACTGTTTGTTTCACGCATCACGCCTTTACCCCGCCGGCCGCTGCCACATGTCATCGCCCCATCGCATCGCGCCCCTACAAAAAATAATTACTTTACCGAGCCTCCAACCCGCTCAATTTGACCCGCCACTTATGCGTAAGATAATTTAATTAAAAGTAATAAAACCGTCCCACTGCAGGACAAACGCCGCGCAGTATCAAGTTCTATCCTAAGCATCGATTTAACGGCATTTAGCAGAGTTTGTTACTCGTACATGTTTGTTAGATCTTACAGTTAAGTTTTAACGACTACGGCAAAGTCTGCTGAAAGATATGTGTGACTATGTACGTATGTTCCACCGTAGAGCCTAAAGTACCTACTGGGCCGATTTTGATCAAAGGTGTCAATTGATTCGGTATTATGGTCCGTCCGGAGAACGGCGATATTTATATGAACATAATAATATATAAAAATTCTTAAAAAAACCCGACTACAAACGCCACTGCAAAGTATAAAATAATTTTAGTTTGTACCTACACGTAATATTGAATTCGGGCGGGCCTAACTAAATAGAAATTATGAAACCAATGCGCAAAGCCAACCCGAATTCAATATTCAACATACGTGTACAAACTATAATAAACTAGCGGCACGCTATGATGGCCGGTTTGACGTTTGTCCGCTCATGAAGTTCCGTATTAATTGATAACGACTTTGAAGGAAATAATTGTATTACTTTATTGACGATAGTGATGTGCAGAGATTCATAAATTTTATCGAATGTAGTTTTAGGTTTAGGACTCAAAATTTATTTATTAAATTGATTTCTAAAATGTATACAAGTGTAGAAAAATCAGTTTGCACCATTTAAGGGGTGAATGTTCTTGTGAATATGAACAATTTTCACTATGTGGACAAACCTCTGAAATCGCAAAAAAATATCAGCTGTTTCATACAAAAGGTAAAATTTTTATTTTTATATGATATATACCACAACTCGGCATTTGGTTTTCTAAATTGAAAATTTTTAAAAATGGAATCTAATACGATCGTCACATAGGATCGCTGGCTAGCACAACTACTACCTCCGGCAAACTCGCGTCAATGCTCAATGCAAAACAAAGCAGTTTCGAATTGACGTTGCTTCGAAAAGTATAAACTGTCAGTGCAATGCGATTGTGATATAGTTTTGACCTGGCTTTGGATTTCAAATATTGATACTGCATTACTGTTGACCCTTGCTCGTTAATTTGGACTCTGTTCAAGCCCTTTGTTGTGGATTTCGTCGATATGACCGAACGTACGCAGAGAACTGTTCTAAATAGTCAGACACGTGAGTTCGTAATACGCCTTCGTAACTATTTCGATCGTGAAGCTCAAAATGACAAACATGAATATGTTAAAAGCGGAATTAGTACGTCTTTTAAAAGAAAACAAACCAACCAAGATCCGATACGTCATTGACGAAATAGCATTAGAACATGGGCACAGAGCTACACGGTTACCGCCTTACCATTGTGAGTATAATGCGATTGAGTTGGTGTGGGCTCAAATTAAGGGATATGCTGCAAGACACAATACAGAACCCCCATTTACCACAAAAAAAATGCTAAAATTATTAGAAGAAGCTTGTGAACATGTGACTAAAGGAGACTGGGAAAAGGTTGTGAATAGAACTGTTAAATTAATAAGGGAAGATTATGAAAGAGATGTGAAAATAGATAATATTATAGAAAACGAACATATAATTATTAATGTAGGTGATGATAGCAGTGACGACAGTGAAAATAGTAGTATGGACGAATCTGATTAATTATGGCCTTTTGTGGCACCTTTTTTGGTATCTTTTGTATTCATATGTTTCTTGTGTGCATATAAAGTATGTATATTCATTTTCATTCAAATATTCAGTTCGTTCAAATAAATTAAATAAACATATACATTTTTGTTTTATTAAACCTATTTAATCAGGTACAAAAACAAAACTTAATTGTTTTTTGTTCGAGAATAAATTGACATTCCACATCACTATTGTAATGTGTCAAACCGGCCATCATAGCGTGCCGCTAGTTTAATTATAGTTTGTACACGTATGTTGCACTTTGCAGTGGCGTTTGAAGTCGGTTTTTTAAAAGAATTTTTATATTATTATTATTATTATTTTAAGCTTTTTAAGCTTCATAGGATAAATCCACACATTCTCTGATCGCGAGCGATTTGCTTCAATTCATTGAAGAGTTCCGTCTTCCATCACCGAAGATATTCATCAGATCTTCACCAAAGGGGTTGTTTCAGATATGTATGGAGCCTGGGCCAGGTCTTTGTACAGTCTTTCAAAGTGTTTGGGGTCATGAAATAGTGATTATTTTTTCTTTATTTCTCACGAAAAGGTCCTTTTTACGAGGTACAATGTGAAATTATTTTGCAAAATAAAAGCGCGACAACATGGCATTCTTTTTGACAATAACACGTACTTACACGAGTCATGGTGAAATTTGACATAAAAATAACCACAATTGACGTCAATTGACATTTGACATACCAACAATTGACGTTTGACAATTGAAATGACATTAAGATGACGTAACGTCATTACAAACATAGAGAACAAAAGCACATGGATGCACTCCGAGAGCTGTTGCTATTCTACAAATGTTCCCAATTATCAATTTTATATTTCGACGGTCCCTACGTACATAGAGACATGTCAAAAACCGAGGTTTACAGGAGAGCGTAATTAATGTTCAAACTGCCCTAGAAATAATTCTATGTACAAATATAAATACTTTTTTTCTATAATGTTTCACTAGCTTTAGGAACTTTATAATGGTATTTATACATATTTAATTTTTTTATATTTTCTTAGAAAAACTGATAGATGACTGTTTCTACGCTGATATTAAAATAAAAGCATGTCAGACATGTCTATGATACCTTTATATACGCAGGAAAGAATAAAACCGTGTCTAAAATAGAATTACAAAAAATTGTTTTATGAAAATGTAGAATTATGTTATTATTTTCTAACGGATACGTAAAACATCCTAAGATCGCCACGCATGGATATAAAATATACATCAATGAAGACATAACGCTTTATACGCGGCAAAATTCAATCGAGGTAGGACTATATTTCTTGTAAAGTAAACAAAGACATGTCCTTAAATAAAATTATCAGGATTGTGTTTTATTAATTAAACAAGGTTTATAATCGAAAATTATTTATTGTTAAGTAACAATCTTCTTAGCATCTAAACAATAGGTACTTGTAGTTTCATTGCAGTAGGAATTTAAACATTAAAATCACAGTTGTTTAAGTTTAATCATTATACAATTTTTATTTAAGCAAGTTTTATTTTTGTAATAGGTAAAATTTAATATTCATCACATCTTTATTTAAGTATGTGCCTTACCTTAATTAACTATCTACCTAATTAGTAATATTTAATCAAAATCACAGCATTATTTAAGTATTTGCCTCATATTCTACCTACCTAATTGGTAATATTTAATAATCATCACAGCTTTATTATTAAAGCTGTGATGATAATAATAAAACTGAAACTGAAGTCTGATAGTGACTGAAGTCTGATTCATCTTATTACTATTAAAGTTTTCTTAGTAGTGCAATAACCATAGGCTTGAAAAAATTCTAAGTCTATGGCAATAACAAAATAAAATTTATAGAAAAAAATTAATGTAAGCATAGTTAAATTTTTAACAATCTTCTTCGTCATTACCCTGTTCTTCCTTACTATGCTTAAGATTATTGTAGAAGTCATGATAATTCAGTAATTCTGTTCCTTGTTATTGCTTTTTTCACATACTGACGCTTTTTTTTCGTTGGTGCGGTGTTGATGAACCAGATATTTCGCTGGAGCCTAACGGGCTTGATCTTAAGGTTGCATCAGATACAATAACAGTCATCATCATCATCATCATTAGCAACCCATCAACGGCTCACTACTGAGCGCAGGCCTCCTCACAGAGAAGGGTTTTAGGCCATAGTCCACCACGCTGGCCCAATGCGAATTGGTGGACTTCACACATCTTCAAGAACATTATGAAGAACTCTCAGGTGTGCAGGTTTCCTCACGATGTTTTCCTTCACTGTTGAAGCAAGTGATATTTAATTGCTTAAACGCACTTGACTCCGAAAAGTGAGAGGTGCGTACCCGGGATCGAACCTGCGACCCCTCGAATATGAGACCACAGTCCTAACCACTAGGCTATCACTGCTGTTAATAATACAATAACAGTACTTTCGCTTGAATAGTAACATTCGTTTACAGTGTCCCCAAAAAACATGCATGGACTTGGCATTGGTGTTGAAACCAAAGATTCTTCATTAATATCATTTTCAGATATTGGTTGAGGTGTTTCATTTTCACAAATGGGCGTGGTGAGATAGTAATTTTCAATTTCATCATTCGAAATTTCCCCTACCGTATCAATTATATAATTTAAATCACTTTGCGATACTATATTAGCTGATATAGTATGATTTTGTTCTCCATCACTATATGCTTCGGCAGCTTGTCTTTCGTCGATAGAAACATCCAAAACCCGATCCTCAAGATCTATTGAAACATCTTTTTCGGAACATACACGTGTATCTAAAATAAAAATAAAAGTAATAGGTATGTTTATTACACAACAATAAACGTAAATGAAAACAAATTCTTAAATAAATGTACTAGTTACACGTATATACAAACATGTAGGACATGACTTTATATACTTCGATAACAATAAAAACTTTGTTTTCTTTGTAATAATTATTTAGGAAATCATATTTTAAAGAAGCATGTAACTTATAATTATTTGTGCAATAATGATATTTTAATGACTATATCATAGTATAAGCGGATATATCTGATTTGTCCGCTTTTACACTGCGATCGGTTAGAAAAGCAATAAAAATATTGTTATAGGTTTTGTATATTATTGAGCGTTTAATGTTTACTTATTTGAATTATTACTTACCCTGATTAGCTCTCTCCAAGTGAATGACGTTAAGTCAGACAAGACCGCGCCCGCACCTAGTGGCGCGCATTTTAAAACACCGTACAAAACGATACGTATAGATACCCGCATCTACGACATTTATTCATTGTAATTATAATACTTGTTCTCTTATACGATTTGTAAATGAAGTTAAATACATAATATTTTAAAAAAAATCTTATATAGGTATGTGCATAAGGAAAATCTAAAGCCAATTATGCGATAAAAAAAAATGCCATTTTTGACATGACTTTATGTACGTAGGGACCGTCGATTTGTACCTCTTATTCACTGTAAAACTGCAAAAAAGCATATTTTATTTCAATTTCTATGATTTAATAATAATTTTTAGTATAGTGTACAATTACCTGACCCAAGATGAAACTCTCCTTTGAATTGGATCAACCTGACGGTATGTCCTTTCAAATAAAAAAAAATTTTTCAAATAAAATAAAACCGATTTCAATAATTTCAATTTAACTTTTTCTTATTAAATTTTATGTTTAGTATGTATTACTATCCCAACTTGATTTACGTATTGTACCTACAGTAATAGCACGAGTAATTGTTTGTTAATTGAAAAATTTGCTTCAAAGTATAGAAATTACAGTGGTGATAGAAAGTGGAAATATATATTTATTAGTATGTCTTTATACCTCTTTGATCCTGCTAGCAGCTAGTCGATAGTTTGAACTTTGAGAGGCAACCGCAACCGCGGCTGGATCTAAAATAATCTACAGTATAGCGGTATAAAGCCTGTTTATTTTATACAAGTCAGTGGAGTTGAAATCTACGATTCGGAAAAACATAAGCTCTGTATTTTCATTGCTAGAATAAAATTGGATCTGTTGAAGCGTGCGCATGATTCAGTACATCTATCTTTTGTGTTGTGTGTTAGTGCCAGTAATGTACTACCCACGTGTTTATGATTTATTATTTTTCAAACTGTACGCAATGCTACGCAGGAATATTTATGTGATTTTTGAAGTGAACGCGTTGAGCACTTTTTTGGGTGAGCAAAAAATATGGATTTCGCGTCATCGTCACCTTCACAAACGTCACCTGGAGATTTCAGTAAGCGTTCAACATTTTAGAAATTCCCAAGCTACCTTGTACAGCGTAGTGGGCAAGAAGCCGCCTTCTTTACCGTTTAATGTATGATGTCGCAGATTCGAATCTCACTAACGAAATCGTGACAGTGCGTTTTTCTCATTTGTTTTTAATTATTAGCAAATCTAGTTTTCACTTCTATCGGCAGTCCCTGATTGCCAATTTTTTTTTCTATCAGATCATGAATCGAGTCAAAAAATATAGATACATATCAACATTATTATCGGTATTGTTAGGGTATCTGTCGTAACGACATGTTTTTTTCTGTCAGGGTACAATTGTGTGTGGTGGGACCTTAAATATTTGGCAGAAAATATTTTACGCGCATTCCTACGTATACCTACGTCTATGGTCTAACACTCAACGGCGACTCTATTCAGTGTTCTATAGCGGCGCGTGTAGGTACCATTGCTCTATTCGTGCTGTGGTAAGCCCGGCTGTTTTCTCAAATTCGTAACTCGGGGGAGCGCCCAAAAATAACATAACGAGTCAAGCTTGTAATAACATTTGTCCTAATATATTACTATTGTGACGGCCGACAGCATGCCGGATTTATGTACTACCGTGCGAACCGTCTTATTATTTATTAATATTAATGTTCCCCGTCTACGCCTCGGTTATTTTTCATTTTACATCCCGAGGTGCCGTCTTCTCAACACTTTTTATTACTTTGATTTAAACTTTTGCCTAATAATCAACCTCATTCACTTTGACATATTCTTATTGCAAGGTTTATATACAAACATGTTATAGAGTTCCGTTATCTTTGAGTTTTGTTTCTTTGATTAAATGCATAATTATGTCATCTACACACCCGTAATTTAAAGGCAATATCACATTATAATACAAGGAATGTATTTTAACTAAGAGTGGCTTTTCTTTTCATCCGCGTGGAGTACCTATATAAGCTTTTTATAAATCCCGCGGGATCCCTCTGTTTTTCTGGGATAAAAGGTACCTAGCCTATCCATGCAAAAAATCACGTAATGGAGTTCAATGAAAATAAAATGAAACATAATATTGTGTTAGGTACAATAATTATTATAATTTTATCTTAATTACTTATTGCAGACAACATAATGTTCACAATACAATACGAGTATCTCTAATGTTGTATCCATGTAGGTACTGCCCTGACCATTTGCATTTGTCGTTAAGTGCATACTGCACATAACTTTGCTTAATGGATGCTTAATAGAATTCTGTTTACATCGTACTTGAATTATATAATGCAATGTTAGTAAATTTATAAAAAATAAATTTAAGCCTCAATAGCCCAACGGTTAAAGGTCTTGTTGTCTGGTCTCAGGTTCGAATCCCACCCGTTGCACTATTGTCGTACCCACTCCTGACACAAGCTTTCCGCTTATTTGGAGGGGAGAGGAGAATATTAGTCAAGTTCAACTTGATTGATATTCTTTTCAAAGAAAAAAAAATGTACAGATATCACGCACTTACAGCCGAATCTGCTTCTTTATCAACCCAAACTATAGATGTTAACTGCTGAACAAACTCTCTTGCATGTACTGCCACAGATCTCGGTCTTGCGCCACATGCAAAAATGTAATATTTAAAAATTTTCCAGTTAGGTTACTTCGATCGAGACAGTTTACTTGACGCAAAAAAGTTTCTTCCGGGGGTCTCGCCACGTGACCCGCAATAATATTTCCTTAAAAGCGAAAAACTTTAACAAAAAGTGGTCTCAACAATATCTCACAGGATCCTCAAAAAACGCGACCTTTGAACGAGTTTTCGGATTTCTTTACCCTTTAAAAGAGCTTTATCAATGAGTGAGCGATAAATTTTATTTGTAAGTCTTTATGCCCACGCTTATGAAAGTTTTACGAAATAAAGGCAAAAATTTTCTCTTCTAACTTCTTCAAATTGTTTTTTCTGTATCGTGGGCTTCGTGGCTAAACTTTATGTTTTTGTTGGCATAAAGCTGATCTTAACTCACAAGAATAATGGTTCTTGTTAGCTATTCATGAAAATTTTAAAAAATAAAACAACAATTTTATAACATGTGTTTCATTAGGTATTGAATCTATAACTTATCTACGAGTGCTATGCTAAAAATCACTGATAAATAATCATGATTCATTTTTTATTATGTGGCATAGATTAGCTCTATAGGTTACTATCTATAAAATAGATATCAATCTATAGAGTTAATCTTGGTTAGAGACTTATAGTCGTAGTGTATGAAGCTGACATAACAAAAAAACTGTTTGATAAAGCCTTATCTATATAATAATATCTAGGATTTACATCTTCTACCTTAGACACATCTAATACAAATAAATAAAGGTGTCAGTCCGTCATTTCGAATAGTCTTCTTATGGCTATTTATGTCATCAAAATACAAACATCCATTTTTTAATTTTAACTAAGTATACATAATATTTCTGTTTTCCCACATTAATCTTCGAAATGGCTGATCCGTTTATCGGGATTTTAACATGAAAGTAGAGATATACATATTTACCTATAGTCTATTTTTCCTTAGCTGTCTTAAAAAGTAAACAAATCGTAGAAAACGTTTCGACGGAACGCGTAAAACCATTGTTGAGTTTGGTTATTTAATCGACTTCAAAAAGGAGGAGTTTCTCAATTAGTCAGAATCTTTTTTTTATGTATGTTCACCGATTACTCGAAGACGCCTGAACCGATTTGGAAAATTGTTTTATTGTTTGAAAGGGTATACTTCCCATCAGGTGTTCCCACTTAAATTTTATGGAAATCAGTCGAGCGGTTTTTGAAAAATCAACAATAAACTATATACTTTGTAGTGGCGCGAGTGTTTGAAGTCGGTTTTTTAAAAAGAGTTTTCACCTGTAGCACAGTTTCATTTTCAGTATGAGGTAGGGTCCTATGCGCTGTGCTTAGCGCGTCGCGTCGCTTGGCCCTTGTTTACCGTTTAAAGACGGCTAAGGAAAAATAGGTTTTAGATCAGGGATTCCCAAACTATTTTGGGCAAGAGACCCCTTTTCCAAAATCAACTGATACCACAGACCCCCATAGCCAAATTACTTTAAAAATCCTATCTCTAGTTTTTTCCAATTTAAAAACCTTGGAGTTGGTTAAGTGAGAAAACTTGACATCATTTTCTCATCAAAATATAACAAATACTTAAATAGACATAAAATTTAGTAAATCTGAGTTTTTCATCTTGTACGAACTTGTGCACGCTTATCGACTTGTTGAGTTTTTAAAAAGTATCTACAACTAAAACATCACTCATTCTTATAACAAGTTGGTACACGTAACACAACAGTTAGTTCACAGTATCTTGAAAGTTTCAAATAAGAACTTGTCTTAATTAATAGGGGTCGATTTTTAGACCTCGTCTACCCCCAAAATCAGTTTTCGTTTATGTCGACTCCTGGGAAACCATTTTCGACCCTAAGGGGTCCACCACTTTGGGAATACCTGTTCTAGATAATTATGTACCTACTAAGAATTGAGAAGTGAGCCTTTTATACGTGCGGATTTCTTAATATCTTCTGCGAAGTCGATAAATAACGACATCATGGTGACAACAGCTAAGTTCACCTAAACATTTCAATCAGCACTTGACAAGAATTCGCTGTTGTGTGCAGTATTCGATACGCACCGATAAATACAGCGGGTCGCATTATGGACGCGCCTTTATTCAAATATAATCCCTATTGTTATTGCGATATGAATTGAAATTATAGTGTTATTAGGGTTGTCGGAAGTCGGCATACGGATGGAATGTTTAGACAAGCAAACCGCAACGCGTTACTGCGCACCGGCCGGCCCTATAATTATTTATTTTTACTCGCGCCTACGTCAGCTCACTTTTGTGATAGACCACCCGATCGCGTCATCGGATTCATGTAAGTCATGCCTGACGCGATGTTTATCTTAATTAAATTTGGGGGGGGTTAAATGGAGATGTTTCATGATGTTGATATTATTAGGTATATTGAGACGTTTAACAATTAAAATATAGATTGAAACTAATAGGTAAATTTAAAGGCAATTTTTAAAAAGATGTGACTGAGATATACTTAGTCAAAGTTGAAAATTTCAGCGTGCATCGTCGCGGAGCAAGGCATGTCACGACTCACGAACCCATTTTCCTGTCAGGCGAGCGGCGCGTTTAGATTTTTTTTAAAGATAGATAATTTAGCATTTCTTTGACTGCTTTGTGTTGTAAGGTTGTGTAATTTCAACGTTACACTGGCTCAAAAATAACACAAACTTTTGAGCAAGTGTTACTTTGAAACTACATCATAATACATATATTTGAAAAAATTGAAAAACTATAGATACAGAACTCGCGTAGTCTGGTTAATACAGTAGAAAAGTTTTTAACTAGATACCTACTTTACCTTAGTGCTACTCGTAAAACTAACTTAATAATGTCCTACTACAGTAATTATACCTATACCCCTAAGTAAATAGCTTGAACGCCAGAAAGAGACAACCGGCATGCCTCGGCTTCGTAGAGTGTCGTCTTTGTCACTCCTACTTAGGGACTTGCCACTCATACATTTAAATAAATGTGAATAATGTTAATTCTTATAAATGTAAACCGCATTAAGTTTTACTTAAATTAAGTGTTATTCTGTGTGTATAATGTGTAAGATATTAAAAATTATTAAAATATAATTTAATTGAGATTTTTTTTAAATAAGCCCTGTACATAAAGCCGCTAAATTGTAAAATTTTATTTTATTTTTGTTTTAAAGTAAGGGATACTTTAAAAAGCTTAAAAAACATCAGATTAAACGAGTCAACATAGTAAAGTTTAAAGAGAATCCCTTGTAGGTACTTTAAACCTTTAATGGCGGGTAAAGATAAGACATATCGGGTTTTAATGGTGTGGAAATCGCGCGTTAAAATAAAAAGAAAGTTTATAAGAGCTTTCAAATCCAAAACACTGTTTATTAATGAAATTTCCTAAGGTTACTTAAGAATCACCTTAGTATATCACGCGAGGAAGGGATTTTGATTCCTGCGCGCGAACTCTTAAACTTTCTGAGATAAAATGTAGATGTTCATGACAAAATCAATGATGGCAGTAAATAAATCTATCATTCTCTTGCCGAAAATAAGGATTGATGTAGACCAATTCGATGTAGAAAGGTTGTATTGTAAGTTATAAGTATTCCTTTACATTTTTCGTTTCGTCTACTTCATCCTTCGTCCTTGAATATCCTATCTTCGAAGTTTAGAAAGAAAACAGTGCATGACCTTTTCAATTTCGTTTCGAACAAAAAACAAACTCTGGTTAAAGTTCTACCGAAGTTTAAACGAAAAAACCAAGAGTTCTGAAATAAAAACAAAACTTTTCGAAAAAGATTTTACTCAATAAACGTTTATAGGGTGTATTGAAATCTAAGGGGTGTATAGAATAGTATCGGGATTTGTCATAATCATCATCATCATCAGCAACCCATCAACGGCTCACTACTGAGCGCAGGTCTCCTCTCAGAGAAGGGTTATAGGCCATAGTCCACCACGTTGACCCAATGCGAATTGGCGGACTTCACAAACCTTCGAGAACATTATGAAGAACTCTCAGGTGTGCAGGTTTTCTCACGACGTTTTCCTTCACCGTTGAAGCAAGTGATATTTAATTGCTTAAACGCACTTGACTCCGAAAAGTCAGAGGTTCGTACCCGGGCTCGAACCTGCGACCCCCCAAATAGGAGACCACAGTCCTAACCACTAGGCTATCACTGCTTCTAATTCCTAGTTCCATGTGAATGTTATTCGTGGTCATAGAAATAGGAAGGTCGTAATTCCTAGCTCCATGTTCATTGTCCGTGGTCATTTCATTTCTTAAATTGTATAGTTGAGGACCTGGAGAGTGACATAGGCTACTTTTTATCCCGGAAAATCTAAAAGTACCCGAGAAATTTTAAAAACTAAATCCACGCGGACGATTTCGCGGGCATCAGTTAGTCAAGTTATAAAAGCGTATACTCGACCCCACAAATGAATTCTGCACTTTACGCAGACAGCAGGGGTGTTACTAGTGCGTATAATAATTTAGATAAACTCTGCTTAAAAGAGACTAAAATCAGTCGCTTCAGTTGCTAAAAAGAAGCGCTTTCTCATTCGATGGTAGGCGACGGGCGTTCAACCCTGTGGAATTTAGATTGGTAAAAATTCACTGCAAAGTGTTTTTCCAATTTGCGTATTTTTCAACCTACGAAATAAATATTCATTTCTATGCTAATACCTCTCGTATAATTTATTAACAAATTGAGAATAAACATCAGAAAGCCATTTTCATTACCCGTTTTGTTGGGCGTTGGCTGGAATGAATAAATTATTATAAATACGAATATTCTAACGATAGTTAGACATAAAACCTCTTACTCACGTAGACTTTATTATAATATTTCTTGTATTTTTTTTCTTATTTATTAGTTATTTTCCACTTTAATTTGCAAGTACGAGTGGTTCGCTATAAGACCTCGCATCCTTTAGGTTCTTAAATCCTATTGTAATAATTATTGTAACCTATATTCAGGTACCTTGCGTCTACAAACTGTCGAAAAACAACGCTAAAATCATTTACAATTTGTCGGTGTTAGCTTCAGACATTCACCAAATTTGTCTGCCAGAAATCTTTGCGCATCATTTCATTCGGCGAGCGTTTGACGGGTATGTAGTTAGGTACGTAATGATGTCACCGTAAGATTGTAAAAATCGTTAGGTCATAAACGAACTAGTCAGTCTATAAACTGGCGCAAGATTGTTCTGTTTGTTGATTGACTCGGCGAACAGTATAGCGAACATAGCTTAGTTTATAATTTAACGTAGGTACGTAAAATCGTAAACTACAATAACCACTGATCATGTGGAAAAAAGATGAAATAACTGACATTAGAAATTGTTTATTTAAGTAATTTAATATATAACATTATTATTGTTATTCGGTAGTCACGTGTTTGTTTCCTAAAAACGAAATGCTAGCGCCCCGACTCCACGCAGTTTTGTCTGTCCTACCTCTAGAGTGTTTTTATAGCGCGGAGCCAGAAGGTCGCGAAGGAGATCCTTAAGCGAAGGCCAAACCGGCGCGTTCAATTTGCGTCTCCGATGGCGTGCACGAAAGCGTCCTGTGCGCGTCCAAAAGTCGTTCACATCAAACTAGCTATCAACCCAGCGTCCGTGTCGTCAATCGTGCGGTGTAGCGGGAAGCGATATTTGGAGACGAATTGAGCGAATCTTAAGAAATGTTACTCCTAATGGCTATTGCAGAAGACGAAGAAACTTTTTTCTACTATTTTCATATTCTCCAGAATACTTCAGAATAATTTGTTTGACTTTAAGATATTTTACATCCATGTGAAGTATCATAAAGTAAACAATACTTGTTTTTGTTGATAATTGGTTCTGTATTTGTATCCGATAAGCTTAAAAACCATTATAAATATACGAAATAAACGTTGCGTCCAGCGAGCAGACTCAGAAAGCACGATCTGATCGCGGACGCGGCGTGCAGACGCAGCGGCGGGACGCCTCGACCAATCATGGGACGCGGCGGTCTATACGGGTCAGTACAAATTCATTAGTCGCATCTGATCGCCACCGCAGACGCGATCGCAGACGCAAGTTGGACGCGCCGGTTTGGCCTTCGCTTTAATGAAGCGAGAGTACGAGGCCGAGTGGAGCGAAGGGGGAGGTGGCGAGCTCCGTAGTCAAACGAAAGTCGAGTAGGTGAAGCTGAATGAAGGGGGGAGTCGGAGCGAGTCTTGGCGTAGCCCATTTAATTTGTACTGTACACTACCAGTCATCATCATCAATAACCTATAACAGTCCACTGCTGGACTAAAGGCCTCTCGCAAGGGGAGAGTTTGCCCATAATCACCACGCGGGGCAGACGGGTTGGTGATCGCAGTAGATGGTAGTAGTAGCGCACACTACTAGTACTGTGTTGCATTACAAATACAACTTATAGTTATTTACAAATCAAATGGTCTACGCCAGAAGACTCGCTCCGCTGTATACGTACTCGTATAACGTCAGCATTCTGATGGCGTGTGGGGTGCAGTTTAAAACGTATGAGTAAGTAGAAGAATCGAATGGAAGGGATCGCCATAATTTTACTAAACAGCTGTTAGTTATACGGGCGCAGTTTAAATGTTCGGCTGCTCTTAATTGGGGTTTTTACAAACATTAATCAAGCGTTGGGGAGGTTTTTACGTTTACATCGGGTGTTTGAAGAACGGTGCACGGCCGCGGCTTGACGCCGGCCCGACGCGCATTCATCAGTGCAATAATTACTACTAGTTGGTTTAAAAATAACACTTGAAATTGATTTTAGTTTCATCATTAATTATTTTATTATTTAACTTTTTTATTTTCTTAGGGCTGATTTTACCAACGTCAAATGAGTCTTATCCGAGCGTAAATTCCATATTTTGACAGTATTTTCAATACAAAAACTGTCAAAACGCCCAATTTATTCTTCGGTAAAATTCATTCGACGTTGGTGGAATCGGCACTTAGTCTGCTTTTTGATCTACTATAATATGATTGTTTAAGAAAATCGTATTCATTTGATAGCTTTAGGGCCGATTTCACTAACGTTAAAATAAGTCTCTGAGCGTTTTGATATTTTGGCAGATTTTCAATACACAAAATGAGAGGACGCTCAATGTATTCCTCGATTAACACCATATGACATGAGCGTTGGGGTAAATCTATCGGAACGGCGGAAAACGTCGTGATTTGACATAGTTACCATCAGTACTTACCCAGACATAGTCGTAATTTCTACTTCCATGACTTACTCCGTACCTGCCAGATTAGCGTAACTCGAGTGCCACCTTTATATTCGATGCCTTAACATGGGTAGCCTAAGTATGTCACGCTTTTGTGGTGGTGTCGTGTGATGCGGGTTGTTACGTTCCCTCAAATATGGTTGAGCGAAGCAATGGCTGGATGGCGTCATGCTCGTGAAGCATTTACATGGTCTGCAGTCTTTCCTATTACTCGTAGGAGGACTTCTACAAGTAACAGTAGATAAGGAAGAAGAAGGAGCATACTTTGGGGTCGCCATGATTAATTATATTTTGCAAGAAAATAATTTGAATCAATTGGAAAACCCCAAGAAGCATAAAAATAGTTTAAATGTTTTTTCAAGATTTTATTTCACAACTTTGTAGGAGTGATTAATATGCTGGTATAATATGACTATGCTAAATTATAGCTCTTTAGTACCTTAGTTTCAGAGTTCAGCCGCGAACAAACGGACAGACGGATAAACTTGATGAAACAAAGGGTTCTAATCTAATCTTCTATCCGTACCGGCGGTACATTCTTGACTTATCTGAGCCACGGAACGCCTCATCATCATCATCATCAATCCATCAACGGCTCACTAAGTACTTACTGAGCAAAGATCTCCTCTCGGAGAAGGGTTATAGGCCATAGTCCACCACGCTGGCCCAATGCGAATTGGCGCTCTTCACATGGTTTCGAGAACATTTTGGAGAACTCTCAGGTGTGCAGGTTTCCTTACGAGCATGTGATTTTAATTTCTTAAACGCACGTCGCACATAACTTCGAGAAGTTAAAGGTGCATACCCGGGATCGAACTTGCAACACCCCGAATAGGAGACCATAGACCTAACCACGACACGAGGCTATCACTGCTTTCGAACGCCTATGTGAAATGCTGTCCTACTAATATTATAAATGCGAATAGAGTAGGATGGATGTATGGATGGATGTATGGATGTTTGTTACTCTTTCACGCCATAACGAATGAATCGATTTGGCTGAAATTTGAAATGGAGATAGCTCATACCCAGGAATAACACATAGGATTTATCCCGGAAAATTACAGAGTTCCCGCGGAAATTAAAAACCTTAATCCACGCGGACGAAATCGGGGGCATCAACTAGTAAATTTTAATTTTGATTTTTTTTAATCCTTGATCTACCACGGAACCCTAACAATTTAATATAAAAAAATATTTTTTAACAACCGACTTCAACTCGCCCGCCACTGTACAAAGTATGTAATTAATTATTGTTGATATTTTAAAAACCGAACGACCGACCGATTTCGATAAAATTTCAATGGGACCACCTGGGAAGTATCGGTGAACATACATAAAAAAAAATCGGGCGAATTGAGAAGTCCTCCTTTTTTGAAGTCGGTTAAAAAGCAGGAGTCTTGAATGTTATTTGCGCTTTTTGCAGGGTCTCGAGTGAACGGGCAGCGCGGCGCGCCGGGCCCGCAGTGACGCAGCATGGGGTCCGCCGGCCGCGCGCGCGCCTTTGTGCTGGCGCTGCTCCTGCTGTGCGAAGGTAAGGCACGCTCACTCAACGCACCTGGCCACTTTGTCCTTGCAAATAAATATCTTTCTATTTTATTCTATTGTAATTATTAGGAGGGTAGATTTTTATAATTCCAGCCACGCCCCGCTACTTGTCGATTCTATATAAGACAACGAGTGCCAGCGCCAGTGGCCATTCTGCATCTGGTTGTCACGTCATTTACATCTCTCTATACCTACTTGTGCTTGTTGTTTTAAGTATTCAATTATTGATTAATGGATAAGTTTAATTATTTAATTGTTAAGTGAAAGAATTCCTTACTTTGTGGAATCAATGTCCTTTTTAACCGACTACCAAAAAGGAGGCGGTTCTCAATTCTGCCGGTATCTTTTTTTTTTAGGTAATAAATATCCGCCAATATTATTTTATTAGTTTGCCAACATTTCCTTACTAATATTATTAAAATAGTGTGATGAAACGACGAGTCAGGCAGCTATGGGCTCCACCGTATTCGAGCTTCAGTCAAAAGTATAACTATAAAAGTGTTTAACTGATGATGTGTGACGTTTGACAATTTTTGTATTGGAAATCTATCAAATTTTCTTCTCCTTGATGTGCTTCTACGTATAGCGGAGGTTGGCAGTCGGCTGCTTCTTGCGCTGTGCACTGTGCAAGGCTAAAGAGATAACCTGTACTCGCGATTCCAGTCCTCTCCCGTTTCAAATTCCAATCAAATTGTACTAAATTCGGTATAATTAAATGGCCAATTACGTGTCAAGCCACACGCAGTATATACCTAGGGTTCCGTAGTTGCTTGTCACAATATTATACTTACTTAGTAGAGTGTACATCTTTATATATTTCTTGTGTGTGTGTGTGTGTATGTCACTGAACTCCTCCTAGACGGCTGGACCGATTTTAATGAATTTTTTTGTGTGAGTTCAAGGGGATTCGAGGATGGTTTAGATTCACAATTTGGTCCACTGGAAAATGTTTATTTAACTAATTTTTCATTTATAAGTAGTGGCAGTACGAAGTTCACTGGGTCAGCTAGTAATATGTAATTTTCTTCATAACATGCTATTTACGTTTTAAAATAACATCAAAAAGCAATAATGGCCTTTACAATGCGCGGTTCAACATGCCGTATACTAAATACCGCGTCTCCAGTAGCAATGCTGCTTCTTCTCAAGCGACTAGAGTCGTGCTTTGTAGCTGCCCTTGAAAAAGTGTAATTAGCCTTGAAAGTTTTGTTGTATCACTGTTCAGTAAGCTCCCGGTTAAGAATGGTATCTATGTTAGAGCGACTACAGAAGCGCAGCCAATCGTGACACTGTATGATGAATAATATTCAGCCCGGCAATCTTCGTCCACTTTAAATGTAAATGTGGAGAAGCGTCGCGCCACATCACGTCTACCAATTTAGGGTACAACAATACAAACACAACACTACGTAAGTTACCACAATACAAGCAAGTCTTTCTGTTTTGTTTTACTGGCATATACTTAGAATGTAATTTAGCCGTGTAAATAGTCTAAGAGATAAAAAAAATTTGATAAATAGTTTAAGAGATATATCGTAAAACCATATCGTAAAAACTATTTCAACCCCTATTTTCAAGGTGGCGGCCGTGGGACAAGGGTGGCGACCCCACAAACTTGGTTTTAGCTATTTACACTGACCCCCCTACAAATCAAAAAATAAAATTGCGTCCTCTAAAAAACGCAAGGTAAGGCCTAAAAAATGTAACATTTCAATGGACTAGTGGTAATCCAACTAATCCTACTTCCTACTAACATTATAAATGCGAAAGTTTGTGAGGATGTATGGATGGATGTTTGTTATTCTTTCACGCCACAACGAATGAACCGATTTGGCTGAAATTTGGAATAGTGATAGCTCATACCCAGGATTAACACATAGGCTACATTTTATCCCGGAACCTTAATCCACGCGGACGAAGTCGCGGGCATCCTCTAGTATACCATAATCTAAGATTTGTTATATTATTAAGCGTTATAACCTATAATTATTCTATGATTAGCAAGTGATACCCTGCAGATTCTCTCAATCTGAGTGCCGATTTCCAACGTCGAGTGACGCTTAACCGATGAATGAATTGGGCGTTCTGGCAATTTTTGTATTGAAAATCTGCTAAAATAAGACTTATTTTACGGTTACGGTGAAATCGGCCCTGAGTGATATACGAGCTTTTCTCTACCTATCGCTATTCTTTGTCATACTTATTAATATGACGCTACTTACGGTAAACGGGAGTATATGTTACGTCTTCCTTAAAAAAGATTCCGACAAATTGAAAACCTCCTCCTTTTTTGAAGTCGGTAAAAAATATGTAAAACAGTAATGTGGTGATTGCTACTACTGTAGGTACTATCTCAACTAGAGGTAGTTGACATTTTATGATGCTACCTTGCTATTTGCTGCAACAGTGCTATTAATTCAGTCAATCACCAAAGCTGAAGCTGTGACTATGGTTATAAGCTTTGTCACTATCGATCAGCTGGTGGACCTAGAAGGAAATACACCTTGAGTACCTAAACTGGAGGTGCACTAAGATTTTTTTGAAATTCCATTTAAATTTTAAATCCGTGAAAAGATGTATAAAGCCTCTATACATTTTATAACATAAATCTACGCGCATGAATTTTTCGAAGGCTGACCACATCGAGTCTTTTTCTACGAAACGGAAATATTTTACTCCAACTTAAAAAAAAGGAAGTTATCAATTACGTATGTAAGTATGAACTAATATTATTGGAATTGCAAAATATTCCCATGGTGATCTATTAGGGCTTCCAAACAAATACCTATAGGTACAAAGTTTTTATAGGTGTAACATACATATTATTGTATATATGTATGTTCACGCATTTCTCCGAAACTATTACCTAATCGGACTGTGATCATTCTTATTTTTATTTGCTTACATTTATTTCAACTTAGCAATTAGTATAGGTTTCAACAAAGTCGCGCATTCATCAGCTCAATAATAATTAATTACTACTAGTTGGTTTAAAAATAGCACTTGTCATTGATTTTAGTTTAATCATTAATTATTTTATTATTTAAATATTTTATTTTCATAGTCTGCTTTTTGATCTTAGATGAAAATCGTTGATAGATTTAGGGTCGTTTTTACTAACGCTAAATAAGTATATAATAGTAATATCCGAGGATTTTGATATTTTGACAGATTTTCATTACAACTACAAAAATACTTCAACTTAGCCATTAGTATAGGTTTCATCAAAGTCGATTCAGTAGTTTTCAATATATGGACACTTTCCCCTTTTAAACCGACTTCAAAAAAGGAGGAGGTTATCAATTCGTCGGAATCTTTTTTTTATGTATGTTCACCGATTACTCGAAGACATCTGAACCGATTTGGATTTTGTTTTTGTTTCAAAGTGTTTTTAATATACCAACAATAAACAGATATACTTTGTAGTGGCGCGGGCCGTTTGAAGTCGGTTTTTTAAAAATAATTTTTTAAATTAAATTATCAGTTATTCTTTACTTCAGTATATTGAAGTCGGTTAAATTTTTAATACTTGTTAGTTGTATTGATTTACTATAGAAACTATGTATACTTAAACATGATCCCGGAGTTGTGTTCCCACTTGATATTCGGTAGCAAAATATTACGTGAGTTGAATTAATCCAGCCCTGGTTTGCGTTCTCCCGATTATACTTGATGCATAATATAATATAGTTACCTAACTGCAGTTGTAAATTGTAATAGCTTGAACTATCTTCTGATATTTAAAATCGAATTAATGAGAAAATAAAATCAAAAATTCCATTATTTCGTCGCCGATAAGCAAAAATTGGAACTTTAACTAATTTATTAAAGACAGGTTATCCAATATCAAATAACCACTTCAAACGAATCTTACAGTTCGTCATGAAGTTAGCTTTCATCTTAGGATCCAACATAGGATACTTTTTATCCTGGAAAATTAAATAACCTAAATCCACGAGGACTAAAGTGGCGGGCATCAGCTTATAATTAAAAAAAACATACTGTGTGCCATTCCTATATATTGATTAATATTATTTCTGATACAATGAAACATATAATCTGAGACACGTTAAGTTTTTATACTTACATTTATGTATAATATTTTTAAAAATAGATTAGGTAAACGTTCACTTTTGGCGGATTATGGCAAATTAACTTGTTGTTCCTTAAAAATTAGAGTAACACCTACTTCTATCCAAATAATTTTTTGTGATGAAGACGACACGTATATATACAATAGAAAATTTGACAATTGAAAGCACAATTCTGAAAAATAATAATCAATATTAACTCTATGGGATTTAACTCCACTTGTGCTGCAATCATCTGCAGTTAGCATAACACTACGTGATAAGAATAATCCTGCTCTAGTTGAGTTCTCGTAAGGCTGAGTGCACACTGGCCACTATCGACTGAATTTTGAGTCTTTCGTTACGACTTACGACCATTAGGTCGTCATTAGGTAGGTTAGGTCTAGTCGAAACGTCGAAACTTTAATAAAAATAACACTTTGTGAGTATCAATTATTTTAGAAATACAGGTCACTGTCAGTGGTCAGGATGTGAGGTACCTAATGGTATTTATTTTTTGTGTAACGAGTATTCCAAAGGCGCCCTATTCTGAGAACAAACTGAGCAGTATCACGGTATTACTTAGGAAGAGATAGATCTACAAAGTGTGCTAATACTTGGCTCGATTTTAAGACATAATTAAAATGAGACCCAAATAATATGTTGTTTAATCTGTCTCGTTTTATCTTTGTCTTGAGTCTTAACCGAGTAACTATCTATAGATCTCAGCCTTATATCCATTAGAACTATAGTAGACACTAACACTCTTGGGAGTCATGGCCCTATTTCCGCTCGCTCTTACAGGCCTTAGTAAAGTAGCCAGAAAAATCTCTTGATTAAAAGTTATAAAAATCAAATAAATCAGTTTTCCAAGGTTACCCAAATCATCCCATAGCGTATTGATTGAAGCCTAGATGCTAGAATTCCTACGTTCAATTGCTGAAAGGATGCATTGCGGCTTAATCGATAGATCCAGTACCCAAAATACCTCACAGTTTATATTGATATATGGTATTTTTCTTTTATATGTATGCGTTCAACACGGGTCCTAGAACTTGTAATTATTCAAGGAACGATATTAAGGCGTTCACATTTCGTAGCACGCGTTGGAGCCACGCTTCCGCAATCACATGCCATAGGTGTCATTTGCTCTTATAAATAAATCTATTTGCTAATATATTTTACGTTCTTTCTTTTATTAGATACTAGTTTTTGTTCGTGACTTCGTCCGCGTGGGTTTAGGTTTCTAGAATCTCTCGGGCATCCTTTGTATTTCCGGGAGTTAAATGTATAATGCCACTCTCCATCTCCTCAACTATAACATCCATACAAAAAATAACGTCTACCCATTGCTGCGTGATTGAAGGACAAACAGATTCGCATTTATAATACGTATATTAGTGTAAGTGTCGTAAACTTCTGCTGAATAGTTGCCGTAACGAACCGCGATGCCAGCCGTCGCGATGTGTGCGGCTAACCTTACTTAACCTAACCAAACATAATATTATATTTCCCTGAAGCTTTCGCGATTTAAAATTCCATATAAAATGTTACTTTCCATTGTAACGAATGAACGTAATGAAAAAAGTTTGTTTTTGGAAAATGCGTTATTGTTTTCAGGATTTACTTATAGAGGTTTTCGTGTCAAATATTGAGTGACTATAATATTAATTTACCCATAATTTACCGTTCAAAGTTCATAAGAATTCTTAGTAGGAACGTACATTGTACAGGCCATCGATGTAATATTTCCTTGGATCTAGCATCTACGCGTCAGGCATCGAACTTTATAGTACAACAATGTACCTACGCAGATTTGTACTTTTTAGGGTTCCGTACCCAAAGGGTGCCAACGGGACCCTATTACTAAGCCTCCGCTGTCCGTCCGTCCGTCCTTTTTAGGGTTCCGTACCAAAATGGTAAAAATGGAACCCTTATGGTGAGACTTTCTCCGTCCGTCCGTCCGTCTGTCACAGTCGATTATTTCAGTAACTATTAAAGCTATCGACATGAAATTTGGCATAGTTGTGTATAATAGTGGCCCAACATCATTGGAAGAAAGAAAAATCGAAAATTATTTTTAGTTTTATTAAAAAAGGGGGAAAATCGGGGGTTTGAAATTTCAAAGTAAAATAACTATACCGATTGGGGTATCATATGAAAGGACTTGTGCATTCTAAAACAGTTTTTTATTTATTGCTATATATAATAGTTTTTGAGTAATAATTGGCCAAAATGTCGAAAAAAATACCGTCCCCCCTCCCTTATCTCCGAAGTTTACCAATCGAAAAATCTGAAATAATTATGGTCAATAGAGGTTTATGTATATTTTACAGGAAAAATAAAAGCAACGCGAAAATTATTTTAGTTTGATTAACACCTTCACTGCGTATCGGCCATTATCGGCCCTATGCGGTGCTCAAACTCAGTGCGTACAGCGAAAACCAGGTTCCTCTCGCTGGTGCGGAACGTGTAACTTTGTCATTTTTGCGAGTTCGACAGAGACAAATATAGTTTTCGATTTGTGACTAAAAACTTAGCTAAAAGGCATAATAATATCGTATCGGGCCTTTACTGACCCCTGCCGCATAGAACGTAAAAAATGTCCAACCCCTGCGGCAGCGGGCCATTTTTGGTGGATGACCGTTACCGGCCTGTTGCCGCACTGTGTGCGTCGAGCCGCCAGTAGTGTTGTGCTCGCTAAAACCTACAGGAGAAGGACGTACGCATTATTATCATAGATTCTTCAATTTCGTGCAATACCGTGTTATATCGTTTAGTCCACCAGCAAAATAACAGTTTTGAAAAATAAACTAGAAGCTATTCCCCAGGCAAAGAAACGGTTGACAACTCCACTTTTTGGGATGTAACATCGCCATATTGATTTTGTTCGTATAAAATATAACCTATGTCACCCGGATCATAATGGCACATCATTTACCAAAATCGGCTCAGCAGTTTGGGCGCCGCGGTGGAGCATTCGTAAATAGTTACATATACATACAAACAAAGACTGTTAAAATCATAAAATAACCCGTCCTTTTGGCTTTGCCGTAATCGGGAAAACAAAGATACACAGATAAACACTTGTCCGTCCGTCCGTACTATGCTATGTATATAGCTGCTGGGTCGATTCACCAACTCACTCACTGACTGACTCACTCATTGATCACCTCTCCTGTAAAATATTGTATGAAAAATTTTTTTTCACCGATGGTTTCGTTGAGGACAAAAATTCATTCTAAGGAAAAATATGGAGAGAGCTGATGATTGAGGATTTCGAAGATGGGTGAGGAGCACGGTCAGGGTATTGATGATAGGTAGGGTTTGCTCGAACAAAAGTCACTCAAAGCCTCTTCCAATTGACAGTGAGCTGAAAAAAAAATCCAAAATGGCGGATTCAAGATGGCGGCCATACAAATTTCGTCGGTGTCTATCTCGGAGAGTATAAAAGATGGAAGAGTGGTTTTTTGGCAAAAGATAATCAGGACCCGAAAGTCTACTTGATGACTTCCAAACTCCCGATCATCATATCTCATCATTTGTCAGAATGAGAATTCTTCTATAAAAACAAATTTTCAAAAGGAACTGTATCAAAGTCTCGTCTCAGCTTCTAGTCTCTTCAATATTCGCCAGATATTTTGTATGGAAAAAAATTCCGCCATCTTGATTTTTATTCTGCGGGATCTCAACTCCTCAGCAACTGACAGCAGATAGAGTATGTTTGGGCTCATTAGAATGGTCTCAATGAGTAGGTGTTAGATAGATGATGATCAAGGAGGAGGATATAATGATGGAGCAGCAAACTGGACATGACGTTGGGTATAAAATTTTATAAATAGACCGACTATATATTCACATGTGAGGGATGTTTTTAATTTCCAACTTACACTTGTTTTCTTTTCTTTGTCCCATCACTACTACAAATCACTATTTAGTGCGGTATCACTCCTTATCGACCCGAGATTTTCGATTGCCAATTTATTTCTTTCTGTTTGGAGGATCTAGGGGCGAAGCCAATGTAAATATAAGTGATTCATGAGGATTTTAGTAGTGCTAAAATATTTAATATACAATATGCATTCGCCAAGATAATAGAGATTAAATACCATCTAGTGATGTCGGGTCGGAAAGGCCTGCTACGCACAGTACAAAAGACCGATAGATTCAATTTTGGACCGCTGCCGCACCAGTTGAAGGTCACTGCTTTTTTTTAACGCAGTGAACGTGTTAAAAAAGGGGGAAAATCGGGGGTTTGAAATTTCAAAGTAAGATAACTATATCGAGTGGGGTATCATATGAAAGGTCTCTACTTGTGCATTCTAAAACAGTTTTTTTTTTTTATTTCTATATATAATAGTTTTTGAGTAATCGGCCAAAATGTCGAAAAAAATACCGTTCCCCCCCCCCCCTTATCTCCGAAGTTTACCAATCGAAAAATCTGAAATAATTATGGACAATAGAGGTTTATGTATATTTTACAGGAAAAATAAAAGCAACGCGAAAATTATTTTAGTTTGATTAAAAAAGGGGGAAAATCGGGGGTTTGAAATTTCAAAGTAAGATAATTATACCGAGTGGGGTATCATATGAAAGGCCTTTACTTGTACATTCTAAAACAGTTTTTTATTTATTTCTATATAGTTTTTCAGTAATCGGCCAAAATGTCGAAAAAAATACCGTCCCCCCCCCCCCCCCCCTTATCTCCGAAGTTTACCAATCGAAAAATCTGAAATAATTATGGTCAATAGAGGTTTATGTATATTTTACAGGAAAAATAAAACCAACGCTCTAACTAGCATAGTTTTTTTTATATTAACAATAAACCTCTACAAACAAAGTTAACGATAAATAAGCAAATTAATATAATATTATCGTTTTACTTTTACTTTTGGAGTACGGAACCCTTGGTGCGCGAGTCCGACTCGCACTTGGCCGGCTTTTTTCTGTTAAGAAAAGTTTTTAAGAAAAGTACCTTCCTACTCCTACCTGCTGAAACCCATGAAAAATGTGAAATCGCTCTTTGCTTTGTTTTAAATTAAAAAAAAATTTGTAACGGTAGCTCGCAGCTCACATTATATTAAAAGTATTTGTAGTTCGTATAATTTGAATGCCCTTCAAAGACAATAATTCTGAGAGCAAGTCAAAACAAAATAAAGTGTCGGTCAACCGCTGTCGACCTTCTACCCGTATTAAGTGATCCATTGACATCAAGAGCTCAAGAAAAGAGTGCTAAAGAAATGTCACGTTTTCATACGTACGTAAAAATGCAGGAGTTTTCAAACGTTGGTCACTTTATGAAAAACTCTCGCTGGTGCTTTGAGGTACAAATTGCACCGAAATTGTAAAAAGATGTGTGTTGTATAATTCCATCAATTCAATGATAAAATAAAAGTTTTAGCAATGTGTGTTCGTGCTCAGAATACTTTTAGTAAATACGTTCCAATACAAAATAGGGTTAATAGAGACAGCTGTTATTTCGAAATCATAAACAGATACTTTAGTTTACTTTATATAGAATAAAATATTATGCAAAAATAACACATACCTAATTATAAGGTGTACGTTTGTGTACGTTAAACCATGGTATGATTTGTATATTTTAAGTAACTTCTAATCATTTTATTATTTCATGTGCCGCAAAGACTCGAAAGCAAAACAACAAAATATTATAATTTATAACAAAATTTCTACCTGAATTACAAACTCACTTATTTTATTTTAATTTACATAAAATAATTGCGTAGGCGATACATCTTTGTCTGTATTCTCATAATTTTCTTTGGCTAAAGGTAGAAATTAATATAATTTATCATGGGTTGGTACCAACTATTGGCCCCAAGAAGTCCCAATGGGAGAATGCATTAAGAATATTAGCGCGTAGGGCGTCTTCGTGTTGTCTCAGAATCCAACACCTACTGGTCAACGTTGGTGTAAAAGTTTGGGTCAATTCTGTTTGGTCGAGCCACAGTCATGTTAAGCGAAGGGTGCTAGTCAGGGTCAGCAGTAATGGGGCCAATTTGTGCAGTCCCAACCTGTGCAAGGGGTATGAATGAACTTGATGCCACTCCTAATTTCGCCCAACGCTATTTCGGCGATATCAATGTGGTAAGTATCCTGCCTACGTATTAGACCTATACCTATTAGAGTTGGCCTTAAGGCTAATGTATGGAGCCGGAGTGCTCGTATAGGCCATTTTTTTGCTCGAATAGAGTTCCTATTCGAATAGTTATTAACTAGTTTAATAGATTATATTAGTCAGAAATGAGATATAAGAATTTAGACCTCTGTATTGATCGACAATTCGTCCAGCCGAAGTCAAGGTCTTGACTCCTGACTAAACGCTTTTGACTTTCCTGAGGATGACCGAGGTCAACCGCCATACCGGGTAATTTCAGCTTCAGACTGTTACAGGACAAAGTACAAACTCTGCAATGTATACCTAATGGGTATTGGGTACGTACGTTAGTTGAACAGTTCCACAAAATACAACAATTACATCGTTAGCGAGCGCTATAGAGTGTTCGTCGTTTAGTTTGCAGGCAGCGCGCAAACAGCTTTACAAATTACCAACTGTTGATGACCTATGAACTCATCGCTTTGTGAGGGGAATGGGTATAGATACTGTAGTTTTGTTTGATTTGTAATGCTATGTACCGAGTCGACCGCGTTTTGTATAGGTACGCATACAAAAATACAGTTTTATAGGAATCGAACCAACCATTAGTTATTCAAACAATTTCGTATAGATTACAAAATATCAGGTAGGTAATTGATTACCGTGAAAAATATATTTTCAAAAAGCGATACGAAATTTTTATTTAATACTAGCTGATGCCCGCGACTTCGTCCGCGTGAATTTAATTTTTAAAATCCCTAGGGAACTCTTTGATTTTCCGGGATAAAAAGCCTATGTCACTCTCCACGTCCTCAACTATACCCATGCAAAAAATCACGTCGATCCGTAGCTTTGTTGCGACGTCATTGAAGGACAAACCAACATACACTTTCGCATTTATAATATTAGTATGACTAGCTGATGATCGTGGCTTCGTCCACGTGGATGAAGATACGTTTATTTATTAAGTAGTAGAAGAAAGGTTCTCTAAAAATCTTTTGGAACTCTCTGTTTTTCTAAAAGCTATATCTGTGCAGTAACAGCAAACAGATAGATATACAGATTGACATCTTTCACATCATACTAAATGCGAACTGTCAACCATAGACAAATCTTTACGGACGTGTTCAAATTAGAATTTTAGGGTTGCTAGTTTCGACGGAATCGATTGTGTCCACAGGTACAAGTTTCCATAGGAACAGCATTTGCCCCTATATTTTAAATACTTAATATATGCTGGTGCTTGACAATAATACTCAAAGTTGATGGAAAGCTCTGATGAGGTTGCAGCGCGCTTGCCTAGAATATGCCTATTCGGTCTTGCCTTCAAGGTACTCAAGTTACATGTGTCAGGATACACGGACGCCGAAGAGTGTCCCACACCCTAGCGGTTCGTTTCACAAACGTTGAACTATAAAGCGTTTCGGGCGAGTAGATTGAATGTTCACCTCATATTAAGGATGCTGACGCTTTTGTGGTAGAAAGAAATTCGATGACACTGCAATGTTAAATTTAATTCAATGTAAGCCTCAATAGCCCAACGGTTAAAGCTGCGGACTGAAAACTTAAAGGTCGCAGGTTCGAATCCCACCCGTTGCACTAGTGTCGTACCCACTCCTAACACAAACTTTATTTGGAGGGGAGAGGAGAATATTAGTCAACTTCAACTTGGCTGATATGCTTTTTAAAAAAAATTTAACCTTGACCTGATGCTGCTACCAGGCCGGTCTGCAGACTTGCAGACAACCCAAGTAAGTACAGCTTATCTTTTTCGTTGAATCTGTTCATAAGAATCCGACTTTAACGTCTTTTATTTTTTTATGTGGATAAAAAATCCAGTGACTTTGTTTTTTTATTGAAATTACCCTCTTCGCCGCGGGAAGAAGGAATTAAAATCGCATTAGGAAATCCCGTTTCCGCCTAACTTTTCCAGTCTCTGCACAGAGTCCCGGTGTATCGGAATAAATGGCCCAAACTTACTTTATTTATATAGTCTTGCTGAATATTTATGCGTTTTTTCCTAATTTTGCATTCAGCCACTTTAAATAGGGATTTGAGCGTTCCGACTTTGTTAAAAGTTATTGGAAATGGCGGTAAGCGTAAGTAGGTAAGCAAACAAAGCCTTTTTTAAATTCACGATTTCATAATAAAGTGGAACGGTTTGAGTATACTCAAGGCAATAAATACAATTTTAATTTTGAGTATGTCAGTGCTGCACTTACTAATTCAAATTACTAATATAGACTTCAATCGCAGTATCACATAGGAAGTAAATAATAAAATAATAGGCGCAAAGTTGACGTCACGATACGGACAGTTACGAACTGGGGCTACGAACGCAATAAATCCAAAGTTAGCTAATATGAAAAATATGTGACGCGTGACGTCTATTCGTCGCTCAAACAGGATAATCGGCCAGCTATTGCCGCGGCCGGAATACCCACTACCCACGCCAACCGCTCGTTTATTCACATACTAACTCATAATGCCGTATGAAATTGTCTTGTACTTACCTTATATTTATAGGAGTAAGCAAAATGATGAACTGTTACTGCGCAAAAATTAAAGGGATCATGCGATTGAATTAATTTAGCTTTTGGAGTGCATTGTTGCCTTTTTTATGCAAGGCAGGCTCGCAATCATGCCTGATGGAAACGAGCGATAACATTTAGGGTGGGATGTGTTTGCCTAGAAAATGCTAATGTACCTATTAAGAGCAACTTTAACCGACTTTAAAAAGGAGAAGGTTCGCAATTTGACGATATGTTTTTTTGTACGTTTTTTACGCGACTATTCCCCCGATTATGAATTGATTTTCATGATTCTTTTTCGTTTGGTTTTGCTTTGAGAGAATAATAACTGTTAATGAAGTGTGTTAATAATGCGTATTAATGCGAAAACACTCATTAAATAACGCCGAATCAACCCTTTCAAAGCTAATTAGCTTCTGCATTCAAAAAGAAGAACTCGAATAAAAATGCACGGGGAGTCAGAGCCACAAGGTGGCTGCACAAGTAATCTCATTCCCTCTGTAGTACAACTGATCTAGTTCAACCGTTGAACTTGTGGGACTTTTTCCTAGTAATAGGTACAAAGAACTGTTAAAAGGAATTATTGTACAGAAGGAGAGGTCGCTCTAATCGAGTGGCATACAATCCGACAAAATCCCTACGTTGCGACTTCCCAACGCAACATGTGTCACAAATATCGATACTTTTCACTTTATAACCGAGCCATTCAAAATTCGAACACTAACTGCCCTCTCGACCGTCCGGCCGTGGTTTTACTACCCCCCTATTTCTCCCACTCTGCGTCACTTTGTTGGGGCTTCGTGCGCTTATTCCTGATTGGCCAACGCAACCATGTTTGCCAACAACTAACAACTACCAACATAAAACAAGTTATTGCCACACAAGAATTGCCACTTAAAAAATTCATTTAACACCGTCATTTTTATAAAATCATGACACATGTATTAGGTACTCATAGCATTTCTCTAACATCTTCAATCAACTCGACTTACAAATTGGAAGTATTACTCGAAACTATCTACTGCGCAACAAATAACAAGTCGTTACCATAAAAATACACAATAATATTTTAGAGGAGGTTGTATTCCGCATAGGAGCGGTATCTCCATACTTTTCACATTACTTATGCATAGGGTAGAGATTGAAACGAGTGCCGTAGTTGCGCCGTCATCGGTATTCAAAGCCAACTCCACCCAGTTTAAACGCAACCTGTCTTCAACCCTGATTGTGTACAAACAAAGAATAACAAAAATGAATGTCATTTTCTGAATTAAAATTGTCTTGGACGTATTCCACGGAATTACCTCCCTTTCCACTTCATTTGTTACGCGATTGCTTCGCTTTTATTGCCTTTTAGATATTCAACTATTTTACTAAGTTATAATACCACAGATCAGATAGAACCAACTTTGCTAATAAACCAGCTGATAGTTGCCAAAAAACTCTATCAATTAACTTGTAAAATTATTGCAATATAGAGAAAAATGTTTGGACAATCCACGGAATATGTAATCCGTTACTTTATTATTACCAAATAGAATAGAATGATACAATTTCTTCAAACATGTTAGGAAAATTGAAATAGGCCACAAAGTACAGTACCCGGCGATATATGTATATTGCACATCGGCCTTTGGAACAAAACGCTATTCTATTCTATTACAGTTTGACTGCATTTTTTTTATATATGTTACGTGATGTGCTCGCCGATTGTGAAGAGATTTCAGTAATTACTACGTGAATTTCTGGCTAGCTTTCCTTGCAATAGAATAAAAATAGCGTTTTATTCCAAAGGCCGATGTGCAATATACACACATCAAAAGTGTCTAGGGATCAACATATATTTTTGCAATAACTTTTCTCCTGATTGATATTAATTAAAATTTTCTTTAAGGATTCATCAAATAAAGTGTTTTCGTTTGTCACAGTAACGATAAACCAAGTCACCTTTGCATTAATAAAGAAATTTGCCATTTTCCTAATAAAGGGATTTTTGACATTTGAACCACTAACATTAAAGTTCGAAAAAAGACTGAAATAACAGTTTTCTTTAAAATTTTATTGGGTAACTTAAACAATTAATAATCCGTGTTTCTACCGCGAACACTAACAACACAAGAACATCGGTTTGGCATACTCAAAATGAGTTCATCCAAATCACGCTGTGGAATGGCCGCCCATGTTCGTTGCAACAACAAAAAAAGGTCTTCTTGCCACTGGATACCCTCCATATTCGGCAGAGCTCTTCTCTGTAGCATATCCCATGCATGCTCAATCGGGTTCAAGTCTGGCGACTGAGCAGGCCAGGGCAGGACATTGATGTTAGCTGCGGCGAGAGTCTGTCTTACAACTCTTGCGGTGTGCGGTCGTGCATTATCATGCATTAACTGAAATAAGGGACCGATTTGCACTTGTAGAGGAACGATGACGTCTGATACAATCGTCTCAGCATAAATTTGAGCGTTGAGGTTGCCTCTGATCCAAATCAACTCAGTTCTTCCGCCGATCCAAATACCCGCCCATACCATGATGGTTCCACCACTATAAGGATGGACTTCCTGGCAGGATTTTAATCGCTGTTGGCGTCCAGGGGTTCTCCAGTGTCGTATACGTCTTGTATCCGGTCTCATACCAAAACGAGACCTCATCAGAAAAGCACACGAAACGCCATTGTTCTTCTGCCCAATTTCTGTGTTCAAGAGCCCATTGATATCGAATCCTACGATTGTGCATTGCTATAGGTGGTACCCGTAGCGGTCTTCGGGAATGAAGGTTCACTTCATGCAAGCGGTTTCTGACTGTTTGGTCGCTAATTAAGTTCCCTGAAGACTGATGAAGCCTCACGGCTAACATCATGGCGGTTATTGTTGGAGCTCTTCGAGTTAAGATTTGAATGTATCGGTCTTGTCTCCGTGTGGTGCAGCGATACCGTCCTCCATGGCGCTCAGCCACGGTACCAGTGCTTCGGTAACGTGTCCAAAGTCGACTGATAACACTCTGACTTGTATTCAGAGCTAAAGCCACAGTACGTTGCCGGGAACCAGCTTCTATCATTCCCACGGCTCTGAGCATTTCTTCCCTGCTTAAATGACGTCGCCGCTCCATAATAACGTTGGTTTTAATCAGTAGTAGGGAAACAGTAGCACTAATAATGTCTTCAATGCGTTGTATGTTTTTATAGGGAAAATATTGACAGCTGATTTTCATCTTTTACTCGAATTTGATTGACAGTTCCTGATTCAAATTATGAAATGCACCAAAAAGGATCCATATAAATTTATAAAATCATAAATTTATTACAAAGCCACATCTCAATCTCAAGAAATCCGCATAAAAATGCTTGATCCCTAGACACTTTTGATGTGTATATATCGCCGGGTACTGTATATACTTTACAAGTCGGTTAAAGGGTGGTACTGGTAGTGAGAACGTTTATGTATTTATCTTTCTAAAATAAAATTTTATGATCTTTAAAACTTCATACAAATAAACTATGTAACCTCCGTATTAAGCAAGTGTTTAGCAATATAAAATTCACGACTGAATCACTGCAAAAGGATCACAATAGTAAACCAAGCTTACTGCTGTGTATCTGAGCCCGAGGCATGTACGGCAACTCTATTAGATGCTCGTAGTTTGGAGTTATGACTCAGCAATTCTTGCACTTAATATTCCTGATATATTATGAACGACTAATTTTGTTGTTGTTACGTTCTCCCGGGGGATGAAACCAAGTACTATGGTGTGTATGAATGGCATGCGATTACATCCGCGTCGCTTAATATATCCTGTTTATTACCTAGTACTATGTTTCAACTTAAAATCATAATCCTTACTACTAATATTATAAATGCGAAAATGGGTTTGTTTGTGTGTTTGTCCTTCAATCACGCAGCAACGGAGCAACGGATCGTGATTTTTTTGCACGGGTATAGTTGAAGACCTAGAGAGTGAATAGGCCACTTTCATCCCGGAAGTTCCCGAGGGATTTTAAAAACCTAACTCCACGCAGACGAAGTCGCAGGCAAAAGCTAGTAATATTATAACTGCGGAAGTCTTTTTGTTTGTTCGTTTATCTCTCAATCACGCAGCAGCTGAGGGATGGATTGAATCGACCTATAGAGTGCATAGGATACCTACATTTTATCTCGGGAAAACAAGCGCAGGATTTTTACAAGCTTTTTACAAGCTTTTATTTAGCTTGACCAGTTTATTTATTTGTTTGTTTGGGTCAAATCTTGCAAGATGAATTAGGACCACTTCCCGGTTTCTGATTGAGCTGAAATTTTGCATTTATGTGTAAATCGGATGACAATGCAATATTATTGTGACATGGAGCTGATCTGATGATGGAGACGGAAGATGGCTATCGGAACTCTGTAATAAAACGATGTAACCCCATCGAGTTTGGGCTCGTTTGATTCGTCATGACAAGAACAAGATGACATGACAAGATGATCCTAGATGATATCTAGAGTCTAATGATGTAGCTACTAAAAGCTTGTATTTAAAAATACAATTTTTAATTTACACTTGTTTATAACCCAACCACGCGGAAAAATTCAAAAGCTAATCATCGAACAAATATTTCACGTGCAATTTTCCTATTCTAAAAGTAGCGATAAAATACCTGGCACTGCAGGTATGAAGTAAGGTACTTTATCAAAACCCTGCTATGATTATCTCAACCCCGTTACCTCAGTAGGTAATCTCTGTCTAAAATAATTTATGAAATATGATATAATGACACTTAACCTCTATAATAAAGGCCAGGAAGTCGTTTCCAGGGATAAAACACTTGACTTTATTGTTATTGGGGAAAATCTTGATAATAGAGGAGTTGAAAGCTTTCACAGAAGTGACATGGATATTAGTGTAGGTAATCGATGGTCAGAGGGTAAAATTCTTATTGTAAGCAATAAGTTAATAACTTATTAAGAAGTCATGTCTAAAGATGACAGACATATTCGGCTACAGAGAACTAAGTAACTTAGAGTAAGCCGTTTCGTGCTCAAGTTCCTAAACCGGAAAGCAAAAGCTAGTTCCTATTATCTAATGTTAAAAATGGGAAAGTGTTTGTAGGTTAGTCTTTCAGTCATGCAGCAATAGAGCAACGGATCAACCTGATTTTTTGAATGGGTATACTTGAGGGCCTGGAGAATGGCATAGGTTACCTAGTTGTTATCCCGGAAAAAAATTAAGATTCCCGCAGGTTTTACTAAAACCTGATGCCATGCGAACTGTCACAGCAAAAGTTTTGATATAAGACCATCTCAGTTAGTAGGTACTTCGGCTGAATAATTACACCAATAGTTTAATGGGTATCTATTTAAACGTTATTTTTTACCATTTTAGCCTTAAATGGACCTTATCTAAAATGACCTTTTAGCGTGAACATTTCCGAGTGGAGATTTGTGGTGTTTTCCGTTGAAAACACGCTGAGTGTCGCAAAATACAACCTAATCTTGAACCTAGTACGTGTTGGCTTAAACACAATCCGAAGAGCTTACCCCCTTCACGATTCTGCTGTAATGTTTTATTTCTACTAGCTGATGCCCGCGACTTAGTCTGCGATGGTTAAGGTTCACATCCTGCGGGGTTTTTTATTCAGACTACTCTGTCCTTCCAGTAAAAATCCCATAAAAAAAGCAGCCGTTCCGAATATTAGCATGGACAAACATACAAATACACAGACTTTTGGGTTATGCAGTATGCTACACTTACCCTTCACAGGCTTCATATTATGTAGTTGAAGTTCATTACATTATCCATTTTCTTTGAGATTGACCATTGTAGAGTCAATACCTCCAGAAGGAGCTCCGGTGACGGAATTCAACATAGAGTGTATTGCGTCATGCGTGTTATTTTTATTTTTATTAAAGTGTTAACCTACACTTAAGGAAATATCAGAATAAATTTATAAACACATATCACAAATTCCGAGGTCAGCGGGATTCGAACCCACATCTCTTGGGAATCGCGGCCGAGTGTGTTAGCATTTTACACCATAGCCGCGGTCGAACTACACGTCAGCATCGAAACAGTTGCTTAAAACTGAAAAAGTGGATACATATCACTAATTTCGATGCTGACGTGTAGTTCGACCGCGGCTATGGTGTAAAAGTAAACACACTCGGGCGCGATTCCAAAGACATGTGGGTTCCAATCCCGCTGGCCTCGGAATTTGTGATATGTGTTTATAAATTTATTCTGTCATGCGTGTTGGTTGCTTCTTGCTGCGTTTCCACTCTCCAGTGGCGGCAGGGCAGGGGTCGTCGCTCACTTATCAACCCGGCACCCGACCACACCCGCCTCTTCGCTCGTTGTTGACGGGTGGCCCTCGCGGTGGTAACACGCAGCCGGTGAGTGGACGCCCAGTGGTCAACGAGTGGACGCCGATTGGTCAACGACTCATCGTCCTCTATTCGATTAACAACATAAGTTGAATGAGCAACTCTCGGGCACGTAGTCCTCTGGGGACCAGCGCGTGGGCATCGCAGAATACCCGAACGAGCAGCGGATAGTAAAAGAGGTTTATTGTTTAATTGCAACCTATGGACAGGTTGCGAGCAAGGGATCCCCTGAGTGGAACTCCATATAAAAAATCTCAACCGCACCAGACGAGGAGAGGAGGTGCTAGTCTGGTGCTGGGTTGATAAGTGAGCGACGACCTTTAAGCGCCTTGCACGTTAGTTGTACTACCATCTACCATACTGTACCATACCGATTTCTCTAGATTGGCGGATCCTTTGTGGATCATGAATTTCCGCAATGTAACACAATGTACGTACCCAATGATTCAGTTGCACAGATGACACAAATAAGTGTAGCTTTTGTCAATTATCATTTAAAAACAAAATACAACAGTTGGACATGTCGTTAACATTGTGTGACGAACCCTATAAAAAAGTTATTCGAACCTGCCAGTGATCGCGGCCGTGCGGCCGGCTTAAAAATTGATATAATATCTGTTGTCAGTTTGATGTTTGGTAGCGCTCGTGATAACTTTTGCTTTTACCCGACTATATCTACCGCAAAGATGGCTAATCTCTGTGGAGATGTGAAGTCCACCGTAGACGGATTTGGTCTGAAGCACAAGTCTGGAGGACATTATTATTATTTTTTTCATTCCCAATATATCGGATGGTTTTGACACCTATTAACTAGTGGTTCGCCCCGAACTGAGACCTCGCGGTAACGGTATCCCATGATTATTCATTCAATCGATACATGACGACCAAACCTGACATTATTATTATGCCCGTTTTCACCAAACATACCTATATCATCCCCTAAGTAGGAGTCTCTTTACGTAGGTAGCTCCTAAATACAATCCTAAGTCTTAACATCCGTCCCAATGTCCTTTTAGGTGTCCCGTACAGGATCGTGATAAAGAAGTTGACAGAAATCATCACCTAACTTATCATAGCCCGTAAGGTTAGGCAACGTTAATGAAAACATTGAATTAATAAGTAGGTACTAACGAGTGAAAACGGGTTACGGGCATCTGTACAAATCGTTATCTATCGACGCTAATAGAAAATATACAAAATGCAGTAATTAATAGTTTATAGTTTGATATTTAACTAAACAATAATTTTAATTGAATAATAAGTTATTATTTTATGTAACTAAATAATAATGTTCGACGCAAAACTGTTTTTGGGATAGTCGTAACTCCCTAGTTCCATGGAATAGTTAATGACTGCGCCATCTATTAGCATTATTGTGAAGCTATGTTGATACTATATGAATTACTGATGCCCATTAAAAATTAAATAATCTCATTTCTTTATAATATTCATATAATTTTAGTATTTGTTGTTCAAGTACAGGATACAAGTGAAACAAAAAACTAAAATCAGCTTAAAAATACATAGTCAATTCTGCTAGAGAGCGTCTTCAAGAGAGCGTATTAAATCCCCACTTTGAAAGCCCCCCATTTCGTCAATTTTAAGGGAAAAATTAAAAAAAATATATTTTTGTACTCGGTTCGAAATTATCTTTAACATGATATGTTACAATTTTATATAACGCGATAAAATTTTTTTTACTTCGCATTCACTTCTATGAGAGCCCCCCTGAAATAAAGGTTTTTATAATTTTTTATGCAATATTCGGCTGAAGGCCATCAGTTTACACATTATATCTAAATTTGAAGTAATTACGTTCAGTAATTCAAAAGTTATAAGGCTCTGACAGACGGACGGACGGACGGACGGACGGACGGACAAGAGCAAATTCACCTAGTAGACTCAGAGACCTCGCTTCGCTCGGTCAAATACAAGGTACAAAGTAAGCTTATGTAAGCTCTCGCTATTTACTCCGCAACTGTCTCTTAAGATTTCAACGAAACACTCGCAGCAGCAGCAATCGACGCAGCTCGGTTGTTCTATATCCAATAGGACAACCGGCCTGTATAGGACCTATCGCAAGCGTTTGAGCATGTCACAGGTCTATCCTCCGCTAGAGAGGCGAGAGGCTCAGGAGATTGTAGCCAATGCGCGTCTAGCTTTAATAAATAGAGCTTATCTCACATATGTCCGATCTTATAGGTTGATCAGATCGCAATTGCTTTAACTAGTAATACATAATATATTATCGCGGCAGTGTATAAGAGCGCTTGCCATCCTATACTGCAAAAATGTCTTACAAATAGATATCGCAATATAACAGGACGCTTGGACGCAATAACGCCCCCAGTGCAGGTTTAAGGTTTGTCACATATTCGTTTTATGTTATACAGTCTTTTATGTCTGTAATATAAAACGAATATAATATGACCAATTTCATAATCCTCAGCCATAATTCGATTCCTTTACTCGGGTGCGCGGCGAAAGCGAAACAATTTTCTCCTTATGAATAAAATTTTTAGGTGCGTATGCAAATTCCCATTAGGGATGGCTGTCTCCGTAATGGTGTCATATTATGGGCAGGCGTTTTCATTTTTATACAACCTGCGTAAAAAGTTACACTGAGGTAGCTGGGATACTTAAGTTGTTCGTGGCTTTCTATATTTTAATATATTACCTTTGTAAACACGTGAACGTAAAAAAAAACAACTTTATTTGCCGTCCAAAATAACATGCCACCTACATTGTAAACATGGCTTTGATAGCAAAAAAGCTTAAAATAGGAGGTAAGTAGTTTTTATTTGGAGCGAAAATAAAAACTAATTTTTTACGTTGATTTGAAATGTTTCAGTTCAGTTTCGCGGTGTCATACAATGGACAAGTCAAGGGCCATGGCGGTTTTTCAGCGGTTTCCTTTTTGTATTTTTTACTTTGTGTCGGAGACCTGTTACAAGCCTTAAAACCTGTGGGTTCGCAGGGCTGCCCAAAGCAAACAAGAGAGAGATTTTACGTACATATAAAATGAAGTGGATATAATGAAATCATGATTATAATGTATTACATAATATATCTCATAACCTTTTCGTGGGCTACATAAAACACTCTGAACGTTCGCCAAATATTATTTTAGGTCTATTGTAATTAAACTTTAAAATTTGCTTTCGTTTTAAAAATTAGCGTCGTATATCATAATTTACGAATCTATGATATTACCAAGGTAATTACTAGGTGGGTAAGTAAGTATTTACATGAGTTTACCTACACGTTCAACTTATACGTAATGCTCACTGTCTGTTTACTATTAAATACCATTGTACTGTTCACGTTAATTTTCTCTGTTTTTAGCTTCTCGTGTTTTCTTCTGGTGGTTTGTTTTCCTATTCCAGAATAGTAAGTAATACTATCTTTATGGATCTGCTGCAGTCTGATCATACAAATTACAAGGTAAGATATAGCGCAGAACGAGCGTGGGATAGAGAATGTCATTCAGACAAGAGTCATAGGCCATAGTCTAAAACGTTAGCCCAATGCGGTTTGGCAGACTTCACACACCTTTGAGAACATTATGGAGAACTCTTAGGTGTGTAGGTTTCCTCATGATTATTCAGAGCAATAGTGTCCAAAGTTCAGGAGGCATTTTGAGACGAAAATTCTAAAGTTTTTTGTACACTAATTTTATTATGATACCGTGAAAAAAAGTTAGGTACTTCAGTAAAAAATTTCTAATTATCTACATTGTGGTTTTACCTAATTGTTTCGCCAGAATCATATCTACTGAATTAGGTATAATGAGTTTTTTTAACGTAATACAATTCTTGCTTTGAAAATTATAATAGGAAATTAGTTTATTTATGCCGCAGTGTGTTAATTTAAATTTTTATACGTAATAAGTTTCCATCTTTTTAATATTTTTATGTCTAATAAAATTGATGCTTGTGATTTCGCCCCCGCGAATTTCGCGCATTCACATTAGTCTTAATCTGATTTTCATCAAATTTATTGAGACAAACGTGACGGTGCATCCTCTGCAAGAAAAGTGAAATTGTCGAAATCGGTTAGATCTATGGATTAACACCGTCAAAAAACGTACGAATTGAGATCTTTTTTTAAATAGTTCTTAATTTACAAATACATTAACTCTACACTAGTGACTATCTTTACCTATTAAACAGTAAAGACCGATAGACAGACATAGCCTGAACTGGACTCCGAGATTTTTTTGGAGGAAATATCTCTTAAGTAGTACTCTAGAGCAGTGATTGTGCAGTAGTTAGGACTGCGGTCTTCTATTCGGGAGTCGCAGGTTCAATCCCAAGCACGCACCTCTGAATTTTCGGTATCACATGTAGTATAAAATGTAAATAGGTATGTATGTGGCTGTTTTATTCCCGAATAAAAGACTATTTATCTATTTATTTTTATTTACATGATGAAGCAAAACATCGTGAGGAAACCTGCACGCCTGAGAGTTCTCCATAATGTTCTCAAAGATGTGTGAATGAGATGCGAATTGGTAGTCCAATTCGCATTGAGCCAGCGAGGTGGACTATGACCTATCTGTTTGGTTCTGGTCTGGTTTATTGGTTTGTCCTTCAATCACGCCGCAATAGAGCTACGGATCAACGTGGTTTTAACATGGGTATATTTGAGTGAATGGCTACTTTTTATCCCGGCAAATCAAGGAGTGTCCTGGGATTTTTATAAGCTAAACGAAGTCACGGGCAATCTATATTAGTAACATAGACAAATCGTTAATACAGAATAACTTAATCTTCTTGTAGTCACTAGGCCATGTTCCCACAACCTTATTGTATTTTATAAGCTAAACGAAGTCACGGGCAATCTATATTAGTAACATAGACAAATCGTTAATCTATATAAATAAAAATGAATGTTGGTAAGCGCATAACTCAAAAATGGATGGACCAATTCGGTTAATTTATTTTTTTGTATGTTCCTTAAGGTCCACGGAAGGTTTTAATACTTAATAATAATAAAAAAAAGTTGGCGGTACGAAGTTCGCCATGTCAGCTAGTACAGAATAACTTAATCTTCTTGTAGTCACTAGGCCATGTTCCCACAACCTTATTGTAAATATTTATCGCTCGAATCTCAAGCCCATATTTTCTCATTTTATATTCATAACGTATAAATTGCTTCAGTGTCATCAATATTCAGTTGGAGGTAAGTAAGTACGGCTAAAATGAACCCTCGCTTAAATATTGCTATTAAATTACAATATCACTTCAATCTGAAAACCTCTTTACGTTTGCCGTCTATGTCAGGTATTGCTATTTGCTATACAGAAATATGTATCCCACCAAAAACACTTTCATGTATAATTTTGCCGAGACCATAATATAGCTCGCACTGTCAACAAGTTATCAGTTCTTATGTAGAGCCAAGCTTCTAACTATACACGCCCTAACTCTACAAGCCCTTACTTCACAAACTCTACACCATAGTCAAATATGGGGGTCAAAGTTTAAAGTTTATAATTTTTGTTGTTTATGTACTAGCTTACATACCAAGTTTCAGCTTTCTAGGACCTCAGGAAGTACCCTAAGAATTTTGGTGATCATCAGTGAGTCAGTCAGTGACGAAATCGGGGTTTTTCTGATATCAATTAAATCTAAAGTATAACAGCTATGCAATTTAAATTTTATATGTTTAATAAGTCCACTATTGACATCATATCCCGAGAATATTGTTTATCTGGTATAATCCAAACCCAAGTTATGAGGGTTAAAAAAAAACTGGGAAGCGCTTCGAGAAAAGGTAGTGCCCTTGCGCTACGCTTGGCTCGTCTCGGCGTCAAATCGATGCTTGAAGCCAGTGGAGTACAGAGTACAGAGCACCAATCCTTACAATTAATATATCATACTGATATTATAGATCCGAAAGTGTGTTTGTTTGTTGGTTTGTCCTTCAAATAAGCCGCAACAGAGCTACGAATCGTGATTTTTTGCATGGATATAATTGAGGACCTGGAGAGTGGCATAAACTACTTTTATCCCGAAAAAAATCAAAGATTTCCCAAGGGATTTTAAAAACGAAATCCACGCTGACGAAGTCGAGGGCATCAGCTAGTATATTATAAATGCAAAAGTTTGTTTGTTTGTTGGTTTGTCCTTCAATCACACCGCATCAAAGCTATAGATTGACGTGATTGTTTGCCTGGGAATAGTTGAGGACCTAGAGAGTGACATAGGCTACCATTTATCCCGGAAAATCGAAGACATCTTGCGGTATTTTAAAAACTAGATTCACGCGGACGAAGTCGCGGGCATCATCTAGTTCAGAAATACTGCTTTCACGGTTCTAACCCCAATAAGTACTTGTTATGCATGCTCGTATTTCACAAACAACAACGATGTCTTATAGTAGATGAGCGTAGTTTTTGCGCTGCAGTGGACTGTGAACCGTCACAAAACTAACTTAGTTACTTTAAGCTCCCGAAGGATTTCCTTTGCGGTCTGAATAGAGCTTCAATAAAATATATATAAGTTCGGTATAGGAGATATATATATAGGCTCCTCGCGTATATTGTATGTAATGGGATTGGGTTCCATTTGATTGGTTAACAGTTTACTTTGATATTCATGGGAAGATAAATTACCTACATTGCTCACTCTTGCACGTCGATTTACGCACCTTTAGCTTTTGTAATTGTGTAACATCTTTGCCTTTAGTCTGTTAGGGTATTTGACTCTTTTTTGAAATGTGTCTTTTGATCCTAAGTTGATAATATACTAATAGAAAATTTTATAAATTTTTATTTAATCCGTAGGTACTAAAAAATGCATTTAAATATTGCATTTTAAATTTCCGTAGCGTAAACGACGAAACATCACTAGATGCCATGTGATGACGTCGTCTGTATAGTGAATTCGTTCGCTCAAATGGTTGGCGCACTTTCTAAAGCCGAGACATAGCGACCGCCGCCGCGCCCGGGTCCATGCCGAAGGCGGCGCGACTTATTTGACCCGCGGCTGTGTACTTTACTGCGTAGATGAGAGTATATATGCATTATGCATATTATAAAGTGATGATTCAGATCTAATACTACCATTATTTTGAGTTTGTGTTGTTTCATTAATCTAAAAAAATGGAAATAAATGAGGTACTAAACGATTAAATAATTTATTTATTTATTTTCACATAGTTTCCAAAATACCTTGTACTTGTACCTACTGCAAACTATTTCAGCGGATGAACTATATAGACTACTAATAACTTAATGACGTATTTTATAATTTTGTGAACTGAAACTTACATTTCCCGATTTCTTATTGCCTAAACTATCCCATGTAGCTTTTATTAGATTATTTCTCACTAGGAGTAAAATACCCTATTATACTCTTCAAAGGAAAATCATAGCGATAGACTGAAAGAGATAGAAGCATAGTCCACCCTTGCTTCCGTTATCCAAGCCATTGCAATTGACAAAAAATATCATACAGATAATAAAAGATTCATTTTATAATCACAGTTTAAATTAAATTTTCATGAAAGTTTAACGATTAATAAATAAAAATAACTGATGTTTATTTGCATTGTCTCCAATTAATCTTGTCGCTGGAGAGACAAGTAATTTATACAATCAATTTGTATCAAGCGTCCTAGAGACAGAAACAAAGACTCTGCGGATAATACAATAAATTCATCAGGACGGCTCAACAATAAGGGAAGACTCATATTAAGTAAATCGTGGCTCAGTTTCGATATGGGTAGTACCACCAGGTCCATACAAGAGACCTTTGTTCAGCTGCGAACGTCTATCGGTTGATAAAGGAGAAGAAGAAGAAAACGAAACCGAAAACGAAACATTAAATTGAAATGAGGGAAACCGGATTGAAATTTTTCGGTTTCCAAGCGCTCTGAATCTAATAAACAGCACATACTCGTACTTTAAACTTGTCCAAATTTCAACCATCAACCTCTTAACAAATTTGAGGGTTCAAATTGATTAAGCTAATATTCAAGCAAAACAAACGCTGTTATTTGGATGATTTTCAATAAATCTTCCCGCCCAAGTGACAAGTATCTAATTCAAACAATTTACATCCAGCCTCCTCCCGACATGAACAAAGGCTCTGTGGATATTGCGAATGGTGTCGACTCGTGAACGATAAATAAATACCTGTTTTGAGGTAAAAAACCCGATTTATTTTACACACTGCCGTACCACCTTGCAATAAAATTGTCTTTTTGACGACCTCCCTGGCTCAGTGGTGAGCGCTGTTGTCTTATAACTGGGAGTCCCATGGGGTTCGATTCCCGGCGGGATCAATTTGGAAATTTATAATTTCTAAATTATCTCTGGTCTGGTCTGGTGGGAGGCTTTGGCCGTGGCTAGTTACCACACTACCGTCAAAGACGTGCCGACAAGCGATTTAGCGTTCCGGCACGGTGGCGTGTAGAAACCAATTAGGGGTATGGGTTGAATGTTCACTGCCATACTCCTTCCAAGTTAGCCCGCTTACCATCTTAGACTGCATCGTCACTTACCATCAGGTGAGATCGCAGTCAAGGACTAGCTTGTCATCGAAAAAAAAAATTGTATTAGTACTTACTGTCTAGTATGTTTCATAGTTTTTACCGACTTCAAAAAAGAAGATTCTTAATTCGACGCGTATTTTTTTTGTCGATGTTACTCCATAACTCCGTCAAATCTGAACAGATTTAATATTTTTAGGGTTCCATACCAAAATGGTAAAAATGGAACCCTTATGGTGAGACTTTCTCCGTCCGTCTGTCCGTCCGTCTGTCACAGTCGATTATTTCAGTAACTATTAAAGCTATCGACATGAAATTTGGCATAGCTGTGTATAATAGTGGCCCAAAATCATTGGAATAAAGAAAAATCGAAAATTATTTTTAGTTTTAATAAAAAAAGGGGGAAAATCGGGGGTTTGAAATTTCAAAGTAAAATAACTATATCGAGTGGGGTATCATATGAAAGGCCTTTACTTGTGCATTCTAAAACAGTTTTTTATTTATTTCTATATATAATAGTTTTTGATTAATCGGCCAAAATGTCGAAAAAACTACCGTTCCCCCCCCTTATCTCCGAAGTTTACCAATCGAAAAATCTGAAATAATTATGGTCAATAGAGGTTTATGTATATTTTACAGGAAAAATAAAAGCAACGCGAAAATTAATTTAATTTGAATAAAAAAGCGGGAAAATCGGGGGTTTGAAATTTCAAAGTAAGATAACTATACCGGGTGGGATATCATATGAAAGGCCTTTACTTGTGCATTCTAAAACAGTTTTTTATTTATTTCTATATATAATAGTTTTTGAGTAATCGGCCAAAATGTCGAAAAAAATACCGTTCCCCCCCCCTTATCTCCGAAGTTTACCAATTGAAAAATCTGAAATAATTATGGTCAATAGAAGTTTATGTATATTTTACAGGAAAAATAAAATCAACGCGAAAATTATTTTAGTTTAATTGAAAAAGGGGGAAAATCAGGGGTTTGAAATTTCAAAGTAAGATAATTATACCGAGTGGGGTATCATATGAAAGGCCTTTTCTTGTGCATTCTAAAACAGTTTTTTATTTATTTCTATATATAATAGTTTCTGATTAATCGGCCAAAATGTCGAAAAAAATACCGTTCCCCCCCCCCCCCCCCCTTATCTCCGAAGTTTACCAATCGAAAAATCTGAAATAATTATGGTCAATAGAGGTTTATGTATATTTTACAGGAAAAATAAAACCAGCGCTCTAACTAGCATAGTTTTTTTTTATATTAACAATAAACCTCTACAAACAAAGTTAACGATAAATAAGCAAATTAATATAATATTATCGTTTTACTTTTACTTTTGGAGTATGGAACCCTCGGTGCGCAAGTCCGACTTGCACTTGGCCGGCTTTTTTTTATTTGAAAGGACATCTCATTTAAATTTGGTGAAGATCTGATGAATATATTCGGTGGTGGAGGACGAAAACTCCTCAATGAATAAGAGCAAATCGCTCGCAATCTGAGAATGTGTAGATTAAACCTATGAATTTACTACTTGAACTTGGAACATATAAAAAAAATTTAGTTTGTACACGTATGTTGAAGTCTAGCTAAGTCGAAGTCAGTGTCACGTTTTGGCTTATGGTTTCTATTTACACCCACCCGACTTCAACGTACATGTACCTACAAACTAAAATCAATAAATGTGGTTATAATTTAATATAAAAAATTATTTTTAAAAAACAGACTTCAAACGCCCGCGCCACTACAAAGTATATCATTTACTAGCTGATATCCGCCACTTCGTTGGCGTGGATTTAGTTTTTAAAAAGTAGCCTAGTGTCACTCTCCAGGTCCTCAACTATGTACCCATGCAAAAAATCACGTCGATCGGTAGCTCGGTTGCGGGCTGCGGCGTAATTGAAGGACAAACCAACAGACAAACACACTTTCGCATTTATAATATTAGTATGATCGTTGATTTTTTAAAAACCGCTCAACCAATTTCGATAAAATTGGACCACCAGAGAAGTATACCCTTTCAAACAAAAAAAAGAATTTTCCAAATCGTTTTAAGCGTCTTCGAGTAATCGGTGAACATACGTATAAAAAAAAATATTTCAACGAATTGAGAACCTCCTCCTTTTTTTGAAGTCGATTAAAAAGGGCGAAAGGAGACAGAAATCATTGCTAGCAGCCGTGCACCCGCGACGCGACCTCGCACGAGTCACAACTCGCGAATAACGACCCCTTAATATGGACTACCTATAACCTTATTTTGCGAGAGGGTGAGCCGTGACGCGGTGCGTATCTGCCTATTATGATAATTCACCGCCTTAGTTTCATGTACTTGCGCCTTATTGAATATTTTTATTTTAACACCTAAAACAAAATTAAAGGTTTGAGGAGCTATTCTCTATCTCAGCAGCAGTATCTCAGAATATAATGGAAAGTTGTAATGTTGTTCGAAACAGAGGTGATCGCATTTTAAACAATCCCAGCAGCTGAGTTTATGGGCGGTGATCTTCACTGACATAAGTATTGTAACTACGGCCTTCAAGTAAGAACATAAAGCATAATAAAAAGTTTAAAATATCTAATATAATTAATTAATTATACGTTATACGTGTACATACGAAAATTATTTTATACTTTGTAGTATAAAATAATTTTCGTATGTTGTGTAGTGGCGTTGGAAGTCGGTTTTTTAAAAAGATTAGTGTAGCTTCATAGGATCAATCTACACATTCTCAGATATCATATTCATTGAAAAGTTCCGCCCTCCATCACCGAAGATATTCATCAGACCTTCACCAAATTTAAATAGGACCAACCTGACAGTACGTCCTTTTCAATAAAAACAATTGAAATCTGAATTAATTTGACGGAGTTCGAAAAAAAAAATACGCGTCGAATTGAGAACCTCCTCTTTTTTCAAGTCGGTTAAAAGCGGAACCATAATGTGCGAAACACTGACTGAAACAAGAGCAGCTATTGTCCGGTTTTTTTAACTGTTTTCATTCAACGACTGACAAAAACTGAGAGCTAACGCAATATGATAACCGTAAAATGTCAAATATTTAGTGTTCGGAAAGTTCCAGGGAATACAAATTGCGCACGCCTATTTCACGCTTCTCATATTATTATGTTACACGAGTCCTACCCTACAATACTGTGGTATTGTGAGATTTGTAAGCTAGTTTTGGTATAAGGGCTCACTCAGTAGTCGATGGTACTAATTCTATATTTACACATCGTTCAAACTGACAGGCTTTAAATAAATTACTGAACTAATCTGTTTCACAAGTTTCCCAGGGAAAAGTAAGTATAGGAAGCTGCGAAGTTAATTTTTTTGCGTATCTACAAAAGAACAGTAAATATATATATATATATATATATATATATATATATATATATATATATATATATTTACATATATATATATATATACATATATATTTATATATTTACTTTATTTCATATATTTTTTGTTATGTATGATATACATGTAATATTATATTTATCTATTGCATTATATTATGTCATATTATTTATTTTACTATAGTCTATAGTAATAATAATGATAATAGTCTATAATGTTTATATGCACTATCCCATTTTCTTTGGCGTTTTCCTCTCCAGACAAGGGTTGCCTGGAAGAGATTGCTTTTGCAATAAGGCCGCCTTTGCACCTTGTACTTATTTTCTTTTGTTGTTTTTCAACCATTATTTCTTGTTGTGCAATAAAGTATTTTCTATTCTATTCTATTCTATTCTAACAGTAATTATGTGTTATTTACACATTGAGCTTTGGAAACGGACAGTCGTTTCTATACTATTCTGTTTCTTCGTCTCGTATCATGAATATGACACGCTATGATATATGGCCCGGCCCTAAACAGATTTACTCCGGACAACTACATCATCTAATTGTGTGAGCAAATAACCTGCTCGGACACCAACATGCCTATTCGTGTAATTAATAAACCCTCGCAAATTTCGAGCCGAAATCAATACAACAGTTGTTCAAGTGAAATATGAACCGTTTTACCTACCAATTTATTAAATGGCCGGTCGGCCTTTTGTTTTAATTTTCCCTGTATATTCGGCGAAAATACTCGTACCTACTAACATATCAATGCAATTTTTGTTAAGTCATATGAGATATCTCAAACGATGGGTATTTCTTTAAAGGAAAATTTAAAAAATAAGTGCCGATTTCATCAACGTATAACGAGTGACGTTAACCGAGGAATAAATTGGGCGTTCTGACAGTTTTTGTATTGAAAATCTGCTAAAATATCAAACTTACGTTTGGATAAGACTTGTTTTATGTTGCTGAAATCGGCCCTACGAATTAGAGTTAAGTACTTTTTATTTTCTTCTTAGACTGTCTATGTAACTTTGTTCTTTGATCTTTTGAAATCGAAGTCGTAAAAGTACGAAAACATACGTATTATCAAGGTAGAGCAAGATTTATTTTCATATATTTTATCAGCTTTTGGGTAGGTAGATACGTCGAGCTTTCATTGGTCAGAAAGGGACAATCCTGATTTATGTACGGCGTGACATATTATCAAGATTATAGGAATATGTTCAGGTTTAACTATTTTTGGCATAAGCATTGTTAGTTGTTACTAGGACCAAAAATATTGATCTAATAATTGTGTCCAATACAAATGGTTGTTGAATTGATTTTATGAATAGCTGTGCTTTATTAGGTCCCAGCGGGCAAGATAGTCAAAAAATTATTGCTACAGTGTGATGTTCTCTATCACCATTAATTTAAATAGACGAAAAAGTAAAAAAAAAAAAATTCAATGCAAAACTATTACTGATTTTTTGCATTGTAGTCAACAAAAAAAATCGTACTCTTTTAGGAGAACATTGCGCAAACAACTTTTTTGGCCAAACAACAATCTCGCATATCTACAGGTGTATGGTAAGGTATGATAAGGCATACCTATCTATAGGTGTACAGGTGTATGGGTTAAAGTTTCTCCGTCACCTTATGCATATGCATAATATTTTTCTGAGACATTACGAATATTTCTATCAAATACTATGCAAACAATTAATATCCGCTATGATAATAATAAATTTTTTCATTAAAAAAAATTTTAAAACCATTTTTCGGCTATTTAAATAAACGCATACCAAGCTTAATTTAATCGTATAATTCATCATCAACTATTATCTATAATCATCATTATATTTATTTTATTAGCTATAAATAATCAACAGCTCACTACTGAGTACAGGTCTCCTTTCAGAGTAAGGTTATAGGCCATTAATCCACCACGCTGGCCCAATGCAAATTGGTAGACTACACACCTTTGAGAAGTTGAGAACATAAATTTGAGAATCGTAGTTAATTGTTAACTATTAATTTCCATAAATAGTTTTTAATTCCGCATGACGGCAATTTTAGTGTTACCGGCTCTTGGACTATTTATGGTCTATCTCTTTGTTACGTTTTCACGTCTATGCTGCTGACAGAATTGGACAAAATTAGGCTGGTCATAGCTTAGGCAAATTATTAAATTAACTCCACCCTCTCTATCTAGGTACCTAGAAAATCCCTTATATTCTGTTGATAGACACATACACCTACACACACACACACACACACACACACACTCTCACACACACATGCATCTGCTTCTTAACAAAAACTAAATTTTGGTATCACATAAATCCAATTTTAAGTCACGGTAAACATTTAAATACCTATACACCACTCACTACACAACCAGAAAGTTGGTTATTTATGGGGGCCCTTAATCACATCCTCGTCTGTCACCATTTCAATACATCTAATTGAAAGGTGTCGCCCTCTTAACGTGGCGCTCCCTCTTAACAATAATCCCATTACGTCGTACAATACAACCACTATTATAAGACAAAGGTTCCATGAATACGCAGGTAATTGATTTACCGCCCGTTGGTTATTAGAACAATAACATAATAAATTCATTATTTATAGATAGTTATATAATACTAGCTGACCCAGCGAACTTCGTACCGCCAACTTATCTATATGTATAAATAAAACTAACTACTACTACCACTACCACTACCACTTTTTTAGAAAAAAATACATATACTTAACAAACTAAATTTTATCAAATTTTTTATCATTATTAGAAAATGAACATTTACTCTTCAACATAAAAGCGACATTACATTAAATGTTTGACAGTTATGAAACTCATGAACATTTTGTATGGGGAAAGGTTTTTTCTTTTGTTTTTTTTTTTCGTCAATTTTCCAATGTTTTTAATAGTTACTCTGCTATTCGGGACGGAGAAAAATACAACAAATCAAAAACTATGAAAATCGGTCCAGCCGTTCTCGAGTTAGGTGTTTGAACAAACCCGACTTTGTTTGATATAATTAAATGTACATATGTATAGATATAGGATTATTTAAGTATAGGAAATCGCACAGGGATCCGTGGATACAGGCGGTGCAAGACCGAGACCTGTGGGAGTCCATGCAGGAGACCTTTGACTAGCTGTGAACGTTTATCGGTCGATAAAGAAGAAGAAGAAGAAGAATTAATTTATTCTTTACGAGATAATGCCCACCACTTCTTTCGCGTGGATTATGGTTTTTTAAATCCCGCAGAAACTCTTTAATTTTCCGGGATAAAATGTAGCCCATGTGTTACCCCTGGGTATAAGCTATCACCATTCCCAGCCAATTACATCATTAATAATTATAAATTAATTACATCATCTCATTTAAAAACAAAGAACCAAAATCAAGTAAGCAAAAAAGTAGACAAAAAGTCTTCAAAGCGGATTTAAAAACACAATTTTCTAACCTTTTATGAAACTAACCTCATCTAAACCTCTACCCCGCACTCCACGACCGGCCTTTATTCGCTTGAGGGCCTCTCGACTCTCACACAAGCCAAGAAATTATTGAAATAAAGTTGCATATAAAACTTTCAACTATACTCGTCCATACTAAGCTGAAGAGAAAGTAATATAATAATAACCAGGGATAAAAAGGGATAACTCCACGTAATACTAAAAAGCCTACGGATTACTGAATATAAACGAGTAATTTTAAACACATTCACACTTACTCATGCGTTAACTGCAGCCTTCCCTCGAACAACATTGCACACCAACATAACCGATGTAGCTGTAAATAAGAGAAATGCGAGCGCGTACAAATTTTCGAGCTTGATAAAAAGTTACACCAGTTGTTGAAAGAGAAATCAAATCGCCGTGTTCAATTTTTACCCTGTCACGCGTAATCGGCCGTCGTTGGGACAGTACACCGTTGGCAACAGTCCATAAAACATGGCAAAAACTAGGAACAAATAAATGTCCGCCGTCTGTTTTGTCAAATCTGTGCAGTACGTGCGCGATTCGAGTACGGCGGGTGCTGATTTTATGGCGTCATAAAATTTCCTGAAACGCGCCCTTAAATCACAGCGCTGCGTCGTAATTCATCGTTTTGGCTGTCAATGTTTATTTTATATCATATTTTAGAGATCCTCCTCTTATAAATCAAGCTCGGATTGATATACATTAGGGTCACGTACTCCAGGCAGCGGCGCTTAGTTTCATCCCCGCTTTCGCGCCGTGGCTGGTGACAAGTGGAAAAAGTTTAGGGAACTTTTACGAGTTTCAACTTTGTAGACATTTTATTGAATATTATTATCAAAGTAATCCTGTGGTAACATAGGTAGAGACCTTTATTTACCGATTACAAGTTTAACGTACTAGCTTTAGCCCGCGACTTCATCCACGTGAAGCTTTTAAAACCGCGGGAACCCTTCTATTTCTGGGATAAAGCTTAGCCTATGTCACTCACCTTGTCCTCGGACCTCGACTATACCCATTCAAAAAATCGCGTCGATCTGTTGCTCCTTTGATGCGTGATTGAAGGAAAAACCAATAAATAAACACACTTTCGCATTTATAATAATCCCATTTTTTAACTAGAGGTTTTTCCAGATTAAATGAAATCTTTATAAATAACAGTTTCATCAACTTTGTTAGCTCTACCTTTATAGAATTCTTCAATATATTGCAGGCATGTAGGTAAGCAGGTACCTATAAGAACAGACACGTAGCAATCTGAAATTAAATTATTTAAGAACTAGCTGCTCGCTTATTGATTTCCTTTCAGGCTCAGCTTATACACATATCTCGCACTTACTTACCTACTGGTTATATGGGGAACAATTTTTTTGGTTATTCGATGCCAGAATTAGAAACTTGAAATTTTGGCCCTACCTACCTATGTCGTATAAGTTAAAAAGGCTGTGGCAGTTTTAATTATAGCCAATAATAGTCCGTCCGCAGATATTAAGTGAAATGATTGTGCGATTTATGATGAATTTGGATCACAATTTAATATACCTACTACATAATTTTAATTTTGGATATAAGGCTATCCCAGATAACAACTACATTTCGGTAATGATGGACATGCAAAATGGAGGATTCTGAATATTATTTATATGCACTTTGTTCGTTGCATTTACCGACTTTAAAAGATGATGGCGATGCTCGTGATCCCATAAAAATTCAGATTCCAACACCCCAATCTTGATGCTGCAAGTATGCTATTCACCCAGCCTAAATTGAATATACCTATGTCCAAAATGAACCCGTGGTAAGTAGACGTATGTCTAATGTATCTCCAAAGTCGTAGACGGTATGCTTCTGTCATAAATCGTAAAAGTACTTATCTTAAAATTTTTCACATAAATCTGTTCGACTACTAATCAGTTTCTTCATGACATCGAACCGGAACGCTAAGGGTACGTTTATGCACACGCGGCGCGTTGTGCGGCGCCCGCCGCGGTGCCCGCCGCGTGCTCCGCCACGTTCAAACCAACCACTTCTGTATGAACGCTCTCATACTTAGCCATATGTTTGAGTTTACCGCGCGATACGACGCACCACGCGCTGCGCAACGCCCCGCGTGTGCATAAACGTACCCTTAGTCGCTTGGCGGCACCTCGCTATTGCTAAGGTAACTCGTCATGGCCATCGCCTCCCAGCACAAGAATCTATCAATCTCCCATTCATGTTTCTTCATATTATCATCCTAAAGGTAATCGGAGTAACAAAAAGCTTTAGATCTCGAAACGTCAGCAGGCAGTTTGTTCAAATTAAGCAGCGCAAATGATTGGCGGCCCATCTCTCGTCGCCGATCGCAGCGGCTCGGAGCGGCGAGCTGAAGTAATCCACTTAGGATTAGCCATAAACAAGGAGGGCCATTGTCGTGAACTCGTGACACGAGCGATCTGTTAGCGTCTAAGTGTAACTGATAAAGGGCGTCGACGTATTGTTCGCAGTGGCATTAGGCCTTAATCCCTTCGCGAGCGCGACTCGTTAGGTTGATTGTTCCGTGTCGCGTAGCAGATGGCCGTCGTAATCCGAGCCGGCACACGCTGCCCGCGCCCCCGCCCGCCGCCCTCGCGCCTCCGCGCCCTCCTCGAATATAGCCTCTTTGTGTTTGTTGCATCTGCAGGTAAATTTTGCGCCAAAATTGGGCCGTACGTTACCGAGTACGTGCCCCTTTCATATGAATGCAACGGCTATGAATTATTCTTGAAAACGTATTGTTATCAGCGCAGCTTTCTTGTGTAATTCGTTATTTATGAGAGCGGAAAAATGCAGCCCGGTTTGTATTATTTTTGTGATTTGTAATCGTGTTGTAAAGGTTTGTATGCAGGTCGACGGCTTTAATATAGGAAGTCCTACAAACAATGTCGGCAAATCCAACTAGGGACTGAGGATATTACCGGGTATGCCAAGCGCACTACCTTACTTTTAAATTGGTGATATAGAAAAATTAAAATAAGCGGTTGTATTGTATGTTTGTATATGAGGATAAACTATTACGAAACGAAATAAAAATCTTCCTTTCTTCCAAATATCCAAATGAAAGAGTTGGCTTGAACCTTTATTATATTTTGTGCCATGCAGGCTGTTGATGATTTGTATATTAAGAGTTATTATGGAGTTTCTTATTAAACTCACCGTACCACAGAATCCGTATCTAATAACCAACCAACAATGTCTGTAACATTGTTATTATCCACTAACCAATTAGCAAAATCATGTTCCATCATTGAGTGCTTACAGGACAACAGTAATTGGTTAGCTTAAAACTGTTTTAACAAGAGATTTAGGTTAAGTTAGCAGAAAAGAGATAAAGTCCTATAAAGTATAAACAGTAAATAGCACCAGTCGTTGTGGTACAGTTTGGTACCTAAATGTAAATTTTGTACATAATGTTTGAAAGATTTTTGTTCTGTGTTGCTGTTTTTGTTTTCCGTCGCCTCCTGTTCCCACATCCCTCAAATCTTAATAGATAAAGGCTTAAGGAGAAAATATCTCAAAGAAATATCGCACGCTTCACTCCTCCCCGAACATTTGTCAAGTACTGGTATTTAGCATTTTAACAAACCATTCACATAGTTATTTTGGTTATTTCAAGCTCTGTTGGGCGCAAACCAAAGATATTATGGGATCAAACGAACTTCTCAAGTGAAGGTCGATCGATATTAAATCAGTCGCTGCATTCGAAGAAAATAAAAACTCCAAGTCTTTTTATATTTGCGCGTCCCAAGCTTCAATTTAATATGAGAGTCAAAGACTTTAATATGCCAATCAAAGTCAGTAAAATTTTGTACACACGCCGCGCTCTAGACATTAATATAATTATGTGTCGCTGGTTTTGCTGTTGGCGGACTCCGTGAAAATAATTATGTAGATTCAAAGTTACAAGTTTTGTATTTGTAAATCCGTAATTTATCAAGTTCGATTGGTTAATTTTCAAATAAGAATTCCAAAGACTTATTATATTGACTACCAAACTTAGTTTGTGTGGGGAGTTTGGGAGAAACTTCTATTCACTATTTCACTGAACATTTGTATCGAATCCTGAATGATGTGAGTTAATAAAAATATGTAACTACGATTAAGGCCTCTCTTTTAAGCCTCTTAATAGTACAGTTATAGAAATAGATAGGTACCAAACAACTTTCTCTAACTGTGATTTTGAACTTGACACAGACTACATATCACTAGAGTGTTGTTGTGTTGTCACTAGAGTCTAGAGTCTAGACGAATCTATAAGGGTTCCTTGTTTTACTACGGAACCCTAAAAATGTAAATCACGAGAAAACTTCAAGTACAACAAAAAGAAACAAATCCAATGAATCGATTGATTCGAGTTTATGTTCTTGGCACTTTATAAAATCAAACTTTCAGAACACAAGTTCTGCCCCAGGTGGATAAACAGACGGAACTTTTCACAACTTTTCATTCATTTCAATTTAAAATTTATAAAACGCAACAACAATTTATGTTATCATAATATACAAAATGTTAAAAAAATATTCAACCTCACAAATTATTAACACACTAGCTGATGCCACAGACTTCGTCCGCGTGGATTTCGTTTTTGAAAATCCCGCGGGATTCTTTGATTTTCCAACTTCACCTTCAATTACCTTCTATTCAACTATATTCATGCAAATAATCACGTCGATCCGTTGCTCCGTTGTTGCATGATTGGACAAACCAACACACTTTCGCATTTATAATATTTAAGTTAGGATTATAATTATCACAAACATTCGTTATCATTATCGAAACGCTTTAAAGAAGAATAATATCCAGGCATAGGAAAAGATCATGTTTTTACTGTTTAGAAGATCCACTTTGCTAGTGTACAATTAGAGAGGCACCTCTTATTAAACTAACCACCTTGCGTAAGTTACGTTTGTAATTAGACCGGAACAAACGTAGGTATTCTTTTTATAGCAAAAAACAGCGAAAGAAGATTTCAATTTTTTTTGTTATGAGTCAAATCAAAGTAATACCTTTTACTCATAGTTTTGCATAATACCCATAGTTTTTCTTACCTACTAGTAGTCTTTTACATAATATTTACAAGAGGCGCTGTATGTACGTTGCATGAGGGTATCCACATTTTAGTACATTTTTTCGTTTTGGTAAAAACTTTAACCTTTTATTTAACCTTAAACTTCTGAAAATTTATAAAAAGCCATCCCAACTATATCCGTCTATTCAATTGCAATTATGTCTCTTTTACTTTGACGAAGTCTCTATAGCCTAACGGTTAAAGGTGCGGACTGAAAACTGAAAGACCAAGGATTCCACGGTCACGGGTCAACCACCATTGCACTGTTGTCGTACCCACTCCTAATAGGTACAAGCTTTATTTATTTGGAGGGGAGAAGATTCAAGTACAGTTTGGCTAAATAGTCTTTGTTTTAAATAGAAGGGTGTTACTTACGTATTATTAGAAAAGTCACATTTTTCAGCAGCAACGAAAAACATTAATATACGTCCACATTTATTCTTTACGTCGTATATTATATCAGAGCTGGACTTAAATTTTACAAGTAAAATATTCTTTGTTTCCAACTACTAGGTGAAAACAAGGTGAAAACACTTTTAGGGACGCCATTTTATGCATAAAATTAAAAGTAATGAGATAAATAATCAGGTAAATTCATTTAAGATTTTTTTAAATATCTTCTAATATTCCACCATCACGCCTACAAAATAATATGATCAATATTAAAATTCTATTCTATTTATTAAAAGATAGATAAGACTAGCTTTATAATATCCTAATGGAAAACTATTTTTAAGAATAGGAATTTCTAACTATGTAAAATAATTAAAACGATCGGACACAGAGAAAAATGGCAGCGGCCAAGTTTAATAATCGAGAAAAGTAAGTAAGTGACAAGTGACAACTTATAAAATAAACTTCAATTACGTTGCGTTCAGTTTAACATATCCGTCTATCTCTTCGTATCCCAAATAATAATCCATGTGCGGCACAAAATCTCCACCATAATCCGTTTTGTACAGCGAGCACCTCTCGAGTTACAACTTACAAGACATCGCACATTTTAATAGATAAAGAAAGGCATAAACAGAAAATATTAAAGGGGCACTTAAAAATGTCAAAGTCAACAGGAGCAATCGGAAGCGACGGCAACCCTGCCCGCAAGTACCGGCTCTTTGTTTGCGCACCAAATCGTGCAACATTCCATCTTCAAACAAAGTTAGGGCATTGTTTATTCAGAAAGCTCTTGTACACACTACTTGAGCGCGGTCCGATGACCGATCGCTGGCGGAGGCGGATGATCTAGTTACGGCGATGAGCGAGCCTCGTGCCACCATTAACATTTCATTAGCATAGTCAAACATTAGTCACACATAGGAAAGCTTAGCGGGTCTCTGTGCCAACAAGCCGCGGCTCTCCCGGCACTTCACGCGCAATTATTGTACTTAGCTATTGTCTGCATAAACATTGGCGCTGTTTGTTCAGCAAACGTAACGGAGCGCGGAACGAGATTAGGCTTTGTTTATAGTCTTGCTTGCATCCGCCTTGAATCGCTTCGTTATTCGCGAATTGTGGAATATTTTATTCGTAATTGCAACTATGAGCTCGACGGATTCTGAAACTGCTGGCGAACGAGATTGTGGAACGCGATTTGAAAGAAAGGCACGCTAAAGAACTTTGATGCGAGCTTTTTAAAACTTATTTTATCATTTCTTCAATTCTATGAATTACGCCCTAATAGAACGACTGGCTTTTCTTCATACCGTTGAGACTTGCTCATTTTTATGTTCTTTACATAAAATTAAAAAGAACGGGATTTAATAAAAACAAACCGGCTTCATTCCATACTTTTATAAATGCGAACGTAATTCTGTCTGCCTGTAACGAAAAGCACAACGGGAGATTTCAATATAGAGACTGATATAGAGTTTTTATCCCGGAAAATCAGAGGTCACGGAGTTTACGAAAAAAATATCGACTTGGGCGGCAAAAAATATTTCAGAGGACGTTTTGTGTTTTGTTTTGTTTGTGCCTGACCTGTGGAAAGTTGCAGAAGTCATTATGATAGCTAAACCGGGAAAGCCTCCTCCTGAAGTGACATCATATAGACCTATCTCCTTGCTGCCTATTATGTCAAAGCTGTTTGAAAAACTCTTACTTAAGAGAATGAAACCAATTCTAGATACTAAAAACCTGATACCAGATCATCAATTTGGCTTCAGAGAGAAACATTCAACAATTGATCAAGTCCATAGAATTGCCAGTATTATAGAGAAAACAATTGAAGAAAAAAAAGTGTGCTCCACTGTATTTCTTGATATTGAAAAAGCGTTTGACAAAGTCTGGCATGAAGGTCTCATTTATAAAATTAGAAATATGCTACCCAAGGCGTTTGGAGATATCTTAGAATCTTATATTACAAATAGAGCATTTAGAGTAAGACAAGAAGAAGCCTACTCTGAACTTAAACCTATAAAAGCTGGAGTTCCGCAAGGAAGTGTTCTAGGTCCGGTCCTGTACCTATTATATACATGCGATATCCCAGAACTCGAAAATAATACCATTGCCACTTTTGCTGATGATACAGCTATTATGGCTATAGGAGAAACGCACAGTGAGGCAGTGGAAAAAGTACAAACAGCGCTAAATAAGGTGTACAATTGGACCAAAATATGGAGAATAAAGTTGAACGAAGCAAAATCAGTACATATTGATTTTATTATACAAAGATTATAGATTATACAAAGGTTCCAAAACAAAGTACTGAGGAATATTGTGAAAGCTCCTTGGTACATCAGAAATGACGACATTCATCGGGACCTGAAAATTGAATTCGTCGACAAAATTATACCAAAATTTGCCGAAGCCCACGATAAACGGCTTCACCATCATGTTAACGTTGAAGCAATCCAGCTGCTTGACGTAACAGAGCTAGTGGGACGGTTAAAACGAACAAAGCCTTTTGAGTTGGTGTACAGTTAAATTAAATAGTGAATAGTGAAATAGTGATAGTGTAGTGTTAGTGCTGCCTGAAAGAACACATGAACAAAGTGTCTAAAAACTATTATCAAGAAAAACTAAGATGTGTCATTGGACAATCTCTTAGTATATAAGATAATAATTTATAAGTTTAGGTTAAATTAAAATTACTCATTAGCCAACTAAGTTAGGCTAGATTGTAATCGAATTGAGCACCACTTTGGTACTCAGCATCAGGAAAAAAAAAGTGATTATTTCTATACGAATCACCACAACCGCAAAGATATTATGTATTATATTCCCAATTACGTGGTAAAATTGTCCCAAACAAAATTCCTAAGCGTGCCATCGTACTAATTAAGACTTAATTGAAAATGGCCGGAGTTTGGCTTATTCTTTGTAGATTTATCACTTTGGAAGAGGTGGCGGAGGAACAACGCATTGCCGTTGTTCAGATAAAGTTTATTTTATGACTAAAGCGAGCGCATTAATATTCATTACTGAGGCAAAATGAACTAAGTTTATTGTTGTATAATAAAGATCAAAGAACACCGCCGGTTATATTCCACGGCCACCTGCGAACGCAAATCTTATTTATTTTGAAACTACGTATGTTATATGTATGTCTACGTAAATTACTAGCTGTTATCCGCGCTGCGTCCGCGTGCAGTAAAGTTTTTAAAACCCCCGGAAACTCAATTTTTCCGAGACAGAAGAAAGCCTATGTCACTCTTCAAGTCCTCAACTATAGTCAAGCTAAAATCACGTCGAACCGTCGGAATCTGTCATTTTGTATATCTAACCATGTTTAACCATGCTTTTAATTGACGAATTTTGATGTTTTGGCAGATTTTCAGTATAAAATCTGTCAGAAAGTCTACTCGGGTTTCGGAAATTGGCACTTAATGTCAAAATTAAAAACAATTTATCAAAAGTTACACTACACTGTGGAAGATTATACAATAAAATTCGTGATCCTGATTCGAATCCAATTTAATATTTTTCAATATGTAAGTAATCATAATTCTGTGAATCAAGTCGAAGGAAAACCTTTTATACTTCTTTCATTTTTTCGTTAAAATAAAAAATAGGGTTTTACAACGATATTTTGAATGTTGATCGTTTTTTAACTGACTTCAAAAAAAGAGGAGGTTATTTTATGTATGTTCACCGATTACTCGAAGACGCCTGAACCGATTTGGAAAATTCTTTTTTATTTGAAAGGGTATACTCCCCAGGTGGTTCCATATAAATTTTATCGAAATGAGTCAAGCGGTTTTCAAAATATAAACAATAAATTATATCGTCGCTGAATAGGCAAAACTGCTAACGTGCACAAGGGCTGTTTTGAGAAAAAGCAATTTAAAGTTTTTTTTTTTGCTTTAACCTGTCACAACTTTTTTTCTTTTGGGTGAAAGTAAGAACTGTTAAGGAAACATAATCATGATTTAATTTTATCTACGCAATTAATCTATTACACTGTTCGTATTTTAACTATTTACGGAGATAGCTGTCACTTCAGGATAAATCCTCTGAATCCTGAAAAAAAACCAGCAAGGGAAAATTACTAACCACCCCATTAAGTTCACGGTTAGGGAGTCGCCAACTACTAAAGACTCGACTGTGTTAACATTCTCTTCGGAAAAAAATACTAACATTATTTAAAAAATATAATAGTCGTAAACGAAAATTACTAAGAGATAAATCTTCTACAGAAAGACATATAGCAAAAAGACATCCAGCATCGGATACTAGAGAAATCTCGAAAGCTTTTTACTTTCAAGACATAGTTGCCAATTAAATAATGGGATGATTATACTTTCATCACTTTTTATCTTGTTCCAGCCTAAATATTATTACTAATGCGAGCAACAAAAATGTTTATTATGAAATGTTAACCCGTATAATAAATAAATAACACCAATTTAACATAAATCTTTATTCAATTAAAAAAACTGTTCAAACAAAATTGTCATTTTCTCAGATTGAAAATAAAACAAAAATCACCTTCCTCCGTAATTTTCCACATTTGTTTATAAAAACGTACTAAATAAAAACATAATGTGGAGTTTCGCTATTGCAACTAACACAAATAATTCACAAATCTGGAATCACTGTTCAGTTCAGGCGCTATATTGTTCTTTTATATTAAGCTTACACTAGCGGCACGCTATGATGGCCGGTTTGACGTTTGTCCGCTCATGAAGTTCCGTATTAATTGATAACGACTTTGAAGGAAATAATTGTATTACTTTATTGACGATAGTGATGTGCAGAGATTCATAAATTTTATCGAATGTAGTTTTAGGTTTAGGACTCAAAATTTATTTATTAAATTGATTTCTAAAATGTATACAAGTGTAGAAAAATCAGTTTGCACCATTTAAGGGGTGAATGTACTTGTGAATATGAACAATTTTCACTATGTGGACAAACCTCTGAAATCGCAAAAAAATATCAGCTGTTTCATACAAAAGGTAAAATTTTTATTTTTATATGATATATACCACAACTCGGCATTTGGTTTTCTAAATTGAAAATTTTTAAAAATGGAATCTAATACGATCGTCACATAGGATCGCTGGCTAGCACAACTACTACCTCCGGCAAACTCGCGTCAATGCTCAATGCAAAACAAAGCAGTTTCGAATTGACGTTGCTTCGAAAAGTATAAACTGTCAGTGCAATGCGATTGTGATATAGTTTTGACCTGGCTTTGGATTTCAAATATTGATACTGCATTACTGTTGACCCTTGCTCGTTAATTTGGACTCTGTTCAAGCCCTTTGTTGTGGATTTCGTCGATATGACCGAACGTACGCAGAGAACTGTTCTAAATAGTCAGACACGTGAGTTCGTAATACGCCTTCGTAACTATTTCGATCGTGAAGCTCAAAATGGAGGGCCAATTTTACCTATAACGTCAGTGGTTGAACGCGTAGCTGATGCGCTTAATATTGGACAACGAACTGTTAGACGGATAACTAAAAAAAAATATGGCGAGACTGGCACAGAAGAAAATAAACTTCACACACCAAAAAAGAGAAAACGAGCAAAACCAGTCGTAGGCATCGATAGCTTTGATGCCGATGCTATCCGAAGACATGGCTCTCTCATGGCTTTTGCGTCAAAAACCACTGGAGACTATCATGAAGACATGAATGGAGAAAAGTTTACTGAATGGTAATTACCTCAATGTTGTGTAGCCTCCCTGAACCATCTATTATAATTATGGACAACGCCCCATACCACTCGATGCAAATTGACAAGCCACCTGCCCAATCCCAAAAGAAAGCTGATATCGTCGCATGGCTTCGTAAAAATGGCGTAGATGCAAACATGAATATGTTAAAAGCGGAATTAGTACGTCTTTTAAAAGAAAACAAACCAACCAAGATCCGATACGTCATTGACGAAATAGCATTAGAACATGGGCACAGAGTTATACGGTTACCGCCTTACCATTGTGAGTATAATGCGATTGAGTTGGTGTGGGCTCAAATTAAGGGATATGCTGCAAGACACAATACAGAACCCCCATTTACCACAAAAAAAATGCTAAAATTATTAGAAGAAGCTTGTGAACATGTGACTAAAGGAGACTGGGAAAAGGTTGTGAATAGAACTGTTAAATTAATAAGGGAAGATTATGAAAGAGATGTGAAAATAGATAATATTATAGAAAACGAACATATAATTATTAATGTAGGTGATGATAGCAGTGACGACAGTGAAAATAGTAGTATAGACGAATCTGATTAATTATGGCCTTTTGTGGCACCTTTTTTGGTATCTTTTGTATTCATATGTTTCTTGTGTGCATATAAAGTATGTATATTCATTTTCATTCAAATATTCAGTTCGTTCAAATAAATTAAATAAACATATACATTTTTGTTTTATTAAACCTATTTAATCAGGTACAAAAACAAAACTTAATTGTTTTTTGTTCGAGAATAAATTGACATTCCACATCACTATTGTAATGTGTCAAACCGGCCATCATAGCGTGCCGCTAGTTTAGTTTAAAATAACAATATCACGCCTGTCGTTCAAAACAGTGATCCTAGACGGAGTTACTTAAGTTAGTTACAATTACAAGACTCCATTTTAACAATAATCAATATACTTATTGTAATTTAAGTAAGAGATCAAAACTGAACATTATTAACTTCTAATTCTAATAAAATATTGATTGAGAAATAATAATCTACTTAGTCCTCATTAATCTCATCCTCTTCGTCAGTGTCTGGTAGCGTGTCCTGAACGTTCGCAATACAAGGCATGTTTTTGTATTCATCGTGGTGTTCTTCTGCGATTACTTTTGATGTGCACAATTTCCACAAATCATCGTACTTCTTTTTAGAAATAGGCAGCCGAGTTTTATATATCTTTTTTAACACACTATTGTTTTTTCCATTGACAGTTAACTCTTCTGCTTCTGTTACATCAGCCGCCATTGTATATTTGACTAGCTGATGCCCGCGACTTTGTCCGCGTGGATTTAGTTTTTAAAGTCCCTCGGGAACTCCTTGATTTTCCGGGATAAAAAGTAGCCTAGATGTTGACCCCAGTAATAAGCTACCACGGTATAAAATTTTGTAGAAATCTGTGCGGTAGTTTTTACGTGAAAGAAGGACAAACAAACAGACAAAAATTAAATAAAAATCTGTTTTGGGCTCAGTATCGATAGTAAAGCATCCCCTAATTAAAATTTTCAAAATATATTAAATGTACAGAAATCTTCCAGTTACAGTTTTATTATAATAGATAGAAGCTTTCTCGGGATCAGACTTTTTAAATGTTGCTATTCGCACCTGAAATGTATTAAATTGCACAATTGTAACTATAGTAATGTGATGTGATGACCTATGTAATGTTATTATGTGGTGTGGAAATAGGTACGTTACGATGATTTAAAAAAACTTTACTTCAGTTTGGCGAAGTAATTTTATAATTGAAATGTATTTTGTTATTTTAAAATAAATAAATAAAATTACCTTCGATATTTTACCTACAAGATTTCCTTTGAAATAGCGGTCTGCAACGGAATCCCAGCCTTCAAAGTCTATGTGGGTTAAACGAATGGCATGATTCTTGCTGAAAGATTATTTACTTATAAGCTTGAGTATACGTGATTTCAATGAGCAGAAACTACTAAATCACCATATCTTGTGGTTTTTTTCTTAATCTCATTTGACTTAAAGGACCCGTGGTAAAAAAATAGATTCAAGCGAAAGTTATATAAATACCATCGGTTATCAAAAGAATACTTTCGAAAATTACTAACAAACCTGAATAGGGCTAGTTGCAGCGAGCATGATACTAAACCGACAATTATAAGAAAATGTGTCGAAGTAAGCCACACATTAGTAAAAAGTCGCAAGAAATCTGTTGAGATTTTAACCCCATTTTGAGTGCTAAAGCGCCAAAAAAATGCTCCGATCGCCACGAGACCCGGACTAATAGGCAGAGAAAAAAAAATGCAGTCGAACCATATATATAACTCATTTTGACCAAAATGGCGCTTTAGTAGTTTTGCCTATTCAGCGACGATATCCTTTTTATAGAGGCGCGGGAGTTTGAAGTAATCTTTTTAATAATTTAATATAAAAAATTCTTTTTAAAAAACCGACTTCAAACTCAGTTCATTCGGTTTAGACGTCTTTGAGTAATCGGTGAAGATACATAAAAAAAAAGATTCCTACGAATTGATAACCCTTTGATGATCCTCCTTTTCTGAAGTCATCTAAAAAGAATTTTTGGAACGTAGTTCCTTATCGCGCGGTACGGAAGGGGGCTAGACGGAAAAAATTAAGGAACCGACACTCGACACATTTTTGAAACCGACACTTTTTTGTTGAATGTGAATTTTGCATTGTGTTCGGTATATTCGCCTTAGAACACGGCGTCTGCATGGCCTAGTGGTTAGGGCAGTCGCCTATAAGTTCAACGTTGATGGTTCGAATCCCAGCTCGACAGACTGAATTTTCTATTTTCTATTTTATTTTAAATAATTTCTAAATGTGGAATTTTTCCCTAATTTTTTATTGTATAAATTGGATAAAATGCTATTGTACTACTAACGCCATCTGTGAAAAAACAGTAACTCCACCAGAGTAACTCTTTGGTTTTGTAACAGTGCAATAGAAATAAACTAAAAAAATTCATCGTAGTTAATCAATTTAATACTAGATGACACCACTAGTTTATTACAATTCCTTCACTAAAATTAATCGAAAGGTACCTACTACGTTCTACTCGGGTGTCCCTTGACACCTCAAGTTTTTTTATATTAAACTAGCTGATGCCCGCGACTTCGTCCGCGTGGATTCAGTTTTTAAAATCCCGAGGGTACTCTTTGATTTTCCGGGATGCTTTACACTCTACAGGTTCTCAACTATACCTGTCCAAAAAATCACGTCAGTCCGTAGGTTTTTTGCAGCGTGATTGACGGACAAACCAACAAAGACAAAATTACGTTTAGCTGTCATTTAGGTACGTTTTGTTATTCCACTGTCCTTTGCGTTTTGTTGTTCCATGTCAGATGCGTTTTTGTTATACCACGTTTTATAGTGACTTGACGGAAACGCGGTCGAACGGGATAAAAAGTATCCTATGTCCGTCTCCTGGTTCTACGCTACCTCTCCACCAATTTTCAGCCAAATCGGTTCATTCGTTCTTGAGTTATAAATAGTGCAACCAACACCACTTTCTTTTATATATAGATTATAGTAGGCTTTTTTCTTTATTATTTAGGGGCTCTTGCACCTTGGTACACGTCAGCCCTTATATAGTAGGTTATAAATTGAGCGTGTTTCAATCGTTGTTGTTGCGAAGTTTTTGCACCAATATTTGTTTTGCTCAAGTATAGGTTTTCGTGTTGTTTGATCTCAAAAATTGAGAGTGGTAATCCGCTTGTTATCGCAGGAGTCGATCCTTTGAAATTTTGCATTGAAAATCCCCCATTGGAGCCTTTGGGGAAGAACCCTTAAAATGAACGGATTTCGTACAACGACGTGATCAATTACGATTTCGGGTATAAAGAGATAATATGACGTTCCCCGCAAGATTCTGTGTCTTCTAGATCTGCAATTCCTCATACTCCATATCTAAACGAGCATCGTAACGACACTGCGTAATCTCACACAGTTATGACTACATCGACTTTACACACAGAGAAAATTAAACCTTGAAGGAACATCTGAAGAATCAATTTCCAATGCCCTACAAGATCAAGGTATGAAGTAAGTTATACTCTCTGAATAATAAGCTCTATATATAACTGCTCTCAGAGGTTTTTGTCCTGTATGTAGACTTTACTAATTTGAAAGAAAAACTGAAATAGAACGCCGAGAAAATAAAACTAAGCCTGAAAGCGATAACTCGAAAAGCCACTTATTTCGTATTTAGCATTCTATTTTATTATTCAGCTAAGTTGCTGATCCCGTTTAGTTAGGTCTGGTAACAAATGGCGAGACAAAACTACAGTGACTCCAAATTTAGGCTTTAACATTGCCTAGCATCGAGCTTTCTAAAACGGGAACTATGTACCTATCTCGACGTCGTACTTTACATATTTTACAGCAACGTTTTAAAGAGTTATAGTTAAGAGAAGCAGAAGTTTCAAAGAATTAACTGAATTAAGCCTACTTAACTTACATAAATATCTCTTTTATACAAGTAAAATAATCTCACTAATATATCTTACTAGCGTCGATCCTACTAGTTTGTGAGGATGAATGTATGGATGGGTGTTTGTTACACTTTAACGCCACTACGAATGAACCGATTTGCCTGAAATTTGGAATGGAGATAGCTCGTACCCAGGATTAACACGTAGGCTACTTCTTATCCCGGAAAATTACAAAATTCCCGCGGGAATGAAAAAACCTTAATCCACACGGACGAAGCCGTGGACATCATTGAGTATTATTATAAATGCGAAAGTATATTTTTGTTTGCTGGTTTGTCGTTCTATCACGCTGTAACAGAGCAATGGGTTGATGATCTTCTCGGCAGGAACGGCATTCCGAACCAGTGGTAGACTCATCGACGATTCAAAAGCACTTGTAAATAAGTTTATTTGAATAAAAAACATTTCTATTCTATTCTGATTTTTGCACGGGTATAGTACCTAGAAGTACCCTTCTCTGAGAGGAGACCTTCGCTCAGTGGTGAGCCGTTGATGGGTTGCTGTTGATGGGTTGATGATAGTACCTAGGTCCTAGACCAATCAGAAGTAGCCTATGTCATTCGCCAGGTCCCTGAAACATATACCCATGCAAAAAATCACGTCTGTCCATCATTGGTCCATTAAATAAGATAAAGCAACAAACACACTTTTATAATTAAGTAAGGATTACAAAAAAGTGTCTAAGTGCCGATTTCACCAACGTTGATTGATGTTTTGCTCAAGAGTTTATTTCAGAGTATTTTTAACCGACTTCAAAAAAGTAGGAGATTCTCAATTCGTCGGAATCTTTTTGTCATAAAAATAGGTAGGTATGTATGTTATAACTTTCGAAGACTTCGTCCGTGTGGATTTAGGTTTTCCCCGATCCCGAATCCGGGGGGGAATTCCTTGTTTTTCCGGGATAAAAGGTAGCCCTCCAATCTTCAACTGTACCCATGCAAATCACGTCGCTCCGAGTCCGTGATTGAAAGACAATCTTACTATCTTACCTACTAATATTAAAAATGCGGAAGTGTGTCTGTTTGTTGGTTTGTCCTTCGATCACGCTGCAACTATGCTACGGATCAACGTGATTTTTGTATGGGTATAGTTGAGGACCTGGAGAGAAATGAATTTAAAAACGAAATCCACGCGGACGAAGTCACGGGCATCAGCTAGTTCAAACTGAAAAAAATAAACATCTTCATATATTATTTTGAGTTGATTAGAGATCCTCGCAGGATCTCCATAAAGAGTAAAACTGTTGAGTTGTAGGGGACCTTGGAATTAAGCATTTCGTTGTTCTACAATGTCGTAATAAATTATGCTCACTTAGTTCGCTTTATAAGCTTAATTTCACATAATCCATCCGAGTGTCGCAATTGCGGTGCGGAATTTTGCGACGCGGCGGTCGGATTTGCGGATGCTCCGTGTCGCGACGCGCTCGTGATCTCGCATCGAGTTGCGAGTAATTGAGTGGCACCCTGGCGCCCTCACTCATCCGCCCCTAAGTGTAACGCTTAATTATACCTAAGAAGTGCTTAATAAATCTCGTGTGAACATGTTTTTATTATACCGCTAAACAATAATGGGGCTCGTTAATTATACTCTGATACAATTTCACCACGGTTTCTCAGGTGGGTAAATGAAAATTATTTTCCTTAAAATAGTATCGATGTTTCATTCAGTTCCTCGAACTCGTAATAGAATTATTGAACTTTGTAACAGTCTGTTTCGCCAATCAACAAGGAAATAGAGTATTTTTAGAGTGATTTTTTTTAAAAGACAAACTAATTAATAAATTGAAAGTTTAAAGCACTAGTGTTTGAGTTGTTCGTAAACATCGATAAACTATTAGTTTATCAATATTCGTAAAGTTTTAAATCCGTGTCTCAGCCACGCCCCGCATCGATCTAGTATCTTGGTTCTAGGTAATGTTGACTAAAGAACTTGTATACTAAATATTCGATTTTATGGATATCTTGTACGACAGACGAGTGTAAGACATAATGTTTCTTGGAGAAATTTTATCTTTAATATCGACTGTATCGACTAGTGCAATAAAATAGCGAGTGTTTATTTTTTGAATTTTTAGCTGGTTCGATTCCCGGGTGAGACAAGCGATTTTTTTTGAATTTTATTTTTGTTTATTATCGACCGAGCGAAGCGAAGGTCTTTGAGTTAACTAGAGCGATTTGCACTTGTCCGTCCGTCCGTCCATCCGTCTGTCAGAGCCTTATAACTTTTGAATTACTGAACGTAATTACTTCAAATTTAGATATAATATATAAACCGATGGCCTCCAGCCGAAAATGGCTTAAAAAGTTATAAAAATCTTTATTTCAGGGGGGCTCTCATAGAAGCGAATGCGAAGTAAAAAAAAAAATATCGCGTTACATAAAATTGTTACGTATCATTTTAAAGATAATTTTGAACTGAGTACAAAAATATTTTTTTTTAATTTTTCCCTTAAAATTGACGAAATGGGGGGCTTTCAAAGTGGCGATTTTATACGCTCGCTTGAAGACGCTCTCTAGGAAAATCCGCTATGGATTTTCAAACTGATTTTATGTTTTTAGGTCACTTATATCCTGTACTTGAACAACAAATACTAAAATTATATGAATATTATAAAGAAACGAGATTATTTAATTTTTAATGTACATCAGTAATTCATATAGCATCAACATAGCTTCACAATAATGCTAATAGATGGCGCAGTCAGTAACTATTCCCATGGAACTACGAGTTACGACTAACGACCTATCCCAAAAACAGTTTTGCGTCGACCATTATTATTTAGTTACTTATTATAATACAATAATTGTATTGTAATTTTTTTTGTACCATATTATTCAATTAAAATTATTTTTTAGTTAAATTTTAGTTAAATATTGTATATTTTCTATTCGCGTCGATAGATGACGATTTGTACAGATGCCCGTAACCCGGTTTCACTCGTTAGTACCTACATAATAATTCAATGTTTTCACTAACGTTCCCTAACCTTTACGGGCTACCTATAAGTTAGGTGATTGATGTTTTCTGTCAACTTATTTATCACGATCCTGTACGGGACACCTAAAAGGATATTGGGACGGATGTTAGGACTTAGGATTGTATTTAGGAGCTACCTACGTTAAGAGACTCCTACTTAGGGGATGATTTAGGTATGTTTGGTGAAAACGGGCATAATAATAATGTCAGTTTTGGTTATCATGTATCGATTGAATGAATAATCATGGGATACCGTTACCGCGAGGTCTCAGTTCGGGGCGAACCACTAGTTATTATTATTTTATTTGAAATTGCAGTTTTGTTTCTTTTTAAAAATAAGGGAATGTTTCCTTTAAGTAAAATGATCTAACTTAAGGATTTATGGTAGTTCCCCTCCAGGGCCCATAATTTTTTTCCATCCTGTATATTACGTATTATATACGTATTATAATTTTTTTAATATTGTTGATGTATGGGGAGGGCGGTGATCACCGCAACGCAGTTTATACTTCTGCGTTTTGTTCTGCAAATCACAAATATAGTACCGAAATACACAGTTTATTTTATTTATTTTATTTTACTTAATATTGAGCAGTTTATGTTATACCTGACGACGTGAAGCTCGGCCAAGACTCGTCCGGGTTACGAGCACCTCACGGTGTAGTATGAAGTGCTTCATATTAACTAGTGGTTCGCCCCGAACTGAGACCTCGCGGTATCCCATAATTCCCATAAGGTAGTTTTAACTATATTATATTGTAATTAAAACGCGCCGAATCTGATGACGTCAATCGTCATCTGCTTTCGTGGATGGGATGCATATTTACAATATTAAAGACAGCGCCATCTAGTAACAGTATAGTGAAGTTTTGTTAAAAACATTGATGCCCATTAAAACTCAAATAATTTCGTTTCTTTATAATATTTAAGTATCTAATCTTAGTATGTGTTGTTCAAGTACAGAATATAACTCAAATTATGTGTAAGTTTCAAGTTTTAAAACAAAGTGGTTTTAGAAATCTAGCCTCGAATACAATCTCCACTTTGAAAGCCCCCCATTTCGTATGGGAGCCCCCCTAAAATAAAGATTTTTATAACTTTTTAAGCCATTTTCGGCTGGAGGCCATCGGTTTACATAACATATCTAAAATTGAAGTAATTACGTTCAGTAATTCAGAAGTTATAAGGCTGTGACAGACGGACGGACGGACAAGTGCAAATCGCTCTAGTAAACTCAGAGACCTTCGCTTCGCTCGGTCGATAAATGTTGATTAATTTGGTCTCGCTCGATACAAAACTCGCCTGGGCTTTCATAAATCATCCTTAATAGTTTTGCTTATGTTTTATAGTAAAAATATTATTTTGAGAGCATAATGTATAAATAGTAATAATATAAACCTTCAAGAATATTATAAACCTGAAAGGGTATCTTCACCGTGGCACAGAGCTAAACCACAACGTTGTCATACGTTTCGTCCTGGGAAAACAGAGTAGGAATCCTTTGTTTTCGTGAAAAAAATCGTGAAATACCTATATAAATCCTAAAACATAGATAAATCCTAAAGTAAATAAACAAATCAAAACTAATACCTATACATATCATACATACATATGTACTTATTTCAAAAATTCATTAATCTAAATCTTCTATCTATCTATCTATCTATAAAAATAAAAATGAATGTTGGTAAGCGCATAACTCAAGAATGGATGGACCAATTCGGTTAATTTATTTTTTTGTATGTTCCTTAAGTTCCACGGAAGGTTTTAATACAAAAAAAAACAAAAACTAAATTCACGCGGACGAAGTCGCGGGCATCAGCTAGTAAGTAATAAACAAGGAAATGGTGGGTGACTGACTGACTGACTAACTGTCTGACTGATCTATCAATACACAGCTCAAATCACTGAATGGATAGGGCTGAAAGGCAAACAGCTTATTATGATGTAGGCATCCACTAAGAAAGGATTCTTGAAAATCCAACCTCTTAAGAGTACAATAGGGGTTTGAAAAACGAACTTATCGTGAGCGAAGCCGCGGGCTAGTTTGTTCATTTTTCGGTGTTTACGTTCGATGGTTTGTCCTTCGATCACGTATCAATGGAGCAATAGTGTGGCGTATACAAACTCTTCAATGTGATATAAATATTATGCGGCGGCAGAAGAGCTCTATAATAGAACTAGTAGGGCGCGTGGGTGCGCGGCCCGCAAGCGGACCGCGGTTTTTCTACTCGTCTAGTAGACTTTCAGCTCCTGATCATTTTCTATCACAAAACCACTCTTCCATCTTTTATACTCTCCGAGATAGACACCGTTGAAGTTTGTATGGCCGCCATCTTGAATCCGCCATTTTGGATTTTTTTCAGCTCACTGCCAATTGGATGAGATTTCGAGTGACTTTTGTTCGAGCACCCCCACCTATCTACATTACCATGGCCGTGCTCCTCACCCACCTTCCAAACCCTCGATCATCATATGTCATCATTTGTCATAATGAAAATTCTTCAATAAAAAAAAATCTTGAAAAGGAATTGTATCAAAGTCGTGCATGATTCCCGGCTTCTAGTCTCTTCAATATTCGCCATATATTTTTGTATGAAGAAAAAAAAAATTCCGCCATCTTGAATTTTTTTTCTGTTCGTCAAGTAGACCTTAGGGTCTTGATCAGCTTTTGCCAGGAAACCACTCTTCTATCTTTTATACTCTCCGAGATAGACACCGACGAAATTTGTATGGCCGCCATCTTTTTTCCGCCATTTTGAATTTTTTTTCAGCTCACTGCGAATTGGATGAGGTTTCGAGTGACATTTGTTCGAGCACCCCCCACCTATCTTCAATACCCTGGCCGTGCTCCTCATCCGTCTCCGAAATCCTCAATCATCAGCTCTCTCCATAATTTTCCTCCGAATGAATTTTTGTCCTCTATACGAAACCATCGGTGGAAAAAAAAATTTTCATACAAAATTTTACAGGAGAGGTGATCAATCAGTCAGTGAATCAGTGAATCAGCACGAGCAGCTATATATATATTAATAGATCGACGTGTAATTATTTTTTCCATCGGTGGAATTCTCAGGGGATGTTTATCAACTTAACTCCAAGCGGACGAAATCGCTAGTATTTCATAAACTTTTCATTTCTGCATTTTGGTCAAAATGCATTCATTTCATCATTCATTCATTAGCAACCCATCAACGGCTCACTACTGAGCGCAGGTCTCCTCTCAGAGAAGGGTTATAGGCCATAGTCCACCACACTGGCCCAATGCGAATTGGCGGACTTCACACACCTTCGAGAACATTATGAAGAACTCTCGGGTGTGCAGGTTTCCTCACGATGTTTTCCTTCACCGTTGAAGCAGGTGATAATGCATACGTAATTTAAATTAATTAGAAGTCTTTATTGACGTAGAAACTTTTTGAAAGGGATCCATTAAAGCGTTTAACGAGCAAAAGAACTTGTTAAGTGAATCCTGATCCCGTAACCCGATAGCTGCGAGCAGTAGAGGAAGCCCCGCAGGCGGCGGCGCCCGGCGGCGCAGCGTCGCGCGGCGCCGGCTTACTCCGGGATTAAGCAATGTCTTCCTTAATTTATGCCGCTAGCAACTTTATTAAAGCTACAATGTAAACTGTCTGCATGTTTGAATACTATTTGAATGCATTTTGCCGATTACGTAATGATGTTATTTTGTTTTGGCTCCAGTTTCCTATAGGGCTAGCATGCGCTCCACGAGAAAATTTCGTCTACCCGTTTGAAAAGAGTAGATAAAAACTAGGTGCCGTTACATAGCTCATAGCGGCCACGATCATCGGAAAACATCGCGGGATAACCTGCAGTTCTGCGTAACTTTTTTTTTTTTTTAATCGTATGGCATGTTACGCCGTCTAGTTCGTCGCTCGTTTAGCACCACCCAGGGAACACGTGCAGGGAATTGAAAGGTAGTTCCTGCGAACGTGAGCGACGGGGCATCCCCCGACTGAGAATACTCCACGATGTTGTCTTATGTGTGTGAAGTCTGCCAAACCACTCTTTTGCCTTTGCAGCAGAGAGCAGAGATCAGGGAGACGTTATGTTATGACGTCATGTCAAAACAATATTGAAAAATTGTCCAGTGATTTATATGTGCCTGGATAGGTCAGTCAATCAGTCACCTTTTCCTTTTATATGTTTAGAAGATTGAAATTACAAGACTAGAGGCAAGCAAAACAAACTGCAAGCTACAAAAAAATATTTAAAATGTAAATGACGTCACTCGTGCTTATAAGCCGCGGGCTTAATTAATATCTACGGATGTTGCTACTGATGTCTACACATTACATCGACGAGGAAGGCCTTTTCCGTGCCCAGAGATGCGTAGATGCAAAGAAATAACTAGGCTTTATTGTGTTCTATAATAATGATGTCTGTCACATCATTAATACTGTATAGAATCTGGCAAGTTTATAAATCATACGGAAAACAAACTTATTTAACTAACCAGATCATCACGTGCAGCATGCACTATGCATCGTTCCCCCTTCCGTTACTAGGCACACATTAAAAGCAAACAATCAAACAAACAATGTACACCACCAATACGCAACACCTGAAAAACACTCCTTTACATGAACATACTCACGAGATATTGAAAACCAATGATCTTATTATTCTACTGAGCATATAATATCCACTTCAGTTGACAGGTAAGCGAAACACCTCTGCAACGTAATGTAGAATCACGAACACCTAAATAATTAAATATAAATAAATAAAATGTTGATCGCAAGAAACATTATACAAAATAGATGACACAATCTATAGATCCAAACATGTTCCGTTAAAGAAGACATGCAAAATTTTTAATTTTCCATTTAACTATTACAATTACAATTACAATTATTACAATTATTTTCTAACCAATTCATAAAAGCAGATAATGATTTCAATAATACATAGTATAGTACGATCTAAATAGTTATAGCTTAAATCAATTACAAGTTACGTATCGCTAAATACAAATTAAGTAAGTCGCAAAACAGTAGATAATCAAAACAATAAAAATATGAAAAACCGTTGATCCTGATTTGAGCCTCGAACGTGCTCGCGTAATACAGAGCTTTTCCCGACTCTTAATAATTATATTTCGTACATATTTTATCTTTCAGTTGTTTTTCTTGTAGTTGAAATGCGGTCATTTGAAAAAGGCCGAGGAATGGAATTTAATCGTTCTTCGCGAAGTACTTATAAGATAAAATTTTCATAATGATTTCCCTGCGGCCATTTGCGACAATTTTAAATATTGTACATTTTAAGAGTGCAATTTGTTAAATTTTTATTTAGGTATAAGATTTTGCTTACTAACTAGATAACCGATTTATCAAAATAGAAGCTTGTGAGAAAATAATATGTCCATGCAGGCATCGTTATTACGTGTAACTTTGTTTTTGCCGCTAAAACGAATAAACAAGACAATTAATTTTTCACAATGCTAATAAAGAATGAAATTGAATTGACTATACGACGATATTATATATTTTTTTAATTAATTTATAAAATTTAAATCGATTGAAATCAAGTGTCGCTTGTTTCTAAACTGTTAACCAAGCCATGGGACATTTAGCAAACCCTGATTAAAAGTCCAGAACACTGTGCTTTCCAGTGTGTGATTGCCATTCCAGACCCCAACTTCTGTCGGTTCTTAATTATTCGAACTACGTATGTGCTCCGCTCCGCCTATTGCCACTTCAGCTATGTCGGTTACTCTGCAATCCGCAACTCCTCTTTACTGATTTGATTACACAGAGAATTATAGCTCTCTCAATGGGTAAATTTGAGCTTTCTTCGAAAGCCCGTGTGCCCTATTCTCTGTTTTTGACATTTACAATGGCCAGTTCACAACAATAGAAAGTTCGCAACTGAGAACTGTTAATTTTAGTTGGCAACTAAATGATAGCCACTGTGATAGTGAATAGACCCCAATATTTAGGAATCATATCTCTTCCCATACCCACTGGCAAAATGCACTCTTTGAGGACCTTTTTGTCTTCAGGGTGGACGGCAAACAACACATAAAAGCAATAAATAGACAGAACTTTTGCATAATAATGCTCATTTAAATAGGTGACCTCCAAACAATGGGCGGATTTTTGTAAGTGAACCGGGACAGGTAGGTTGACATTTATCACGCGCACAATAGAAACGTACGAGCTAGTATATTAGAAACTTTGGCAATTGTATGCGAGCCCCTTATGTTTCGCCGGAGCTGTTTCACGCAAAGTTCCTACTTTTACGATAATGTCAGCCATTGCCATTCAAACGCGCTAAAACTTTATCTGTGTGTGTGAAAGGATAAGCGTATGGCTTATATCTTTTGCGTATAATTTGAAACATGTAAGCCGAAGTTACTTCGTATCATTTTATTGGCGCATATTCAACGAGCAGCTCCCATTATTTCAGATATCCACTATTATTTACAAACCATAAGAAAAAGCTCTAGATTCAGTTTTTGATATAATTGGGGATAATTAATTAATTTAAGTTAGCAGCTAACTCTGGGATATAAGGACAGATTTGACAGATTTCGTATAAAGCTTCTGTCAAAACAGCAGCTAAGTCTGGGTTAAAAGGATAACTTGGCCTTCTGCAAGCGCGCCGTAAGCCCTAAACCTAAACTTTTTGGATATTAATATTTGTGATATTTTGATATTGATATTTGAAATAGTTTTAGTTAATATTAAGAAATTAAATATTAAATGCTTTAACGGTGAAGGAAAACATCGTGAGGAAACCTGCGCACCTGAGAGTTCTCCATAATGTTCTCGAAGGTGTGTGAAGTCCCCTAATTCGCATTGGGCCAGCGTGGTGGACTATGGCCTATAACTCTTCTCTAAGAGGAGACCTCGCTCAGTAGTGAGCCGATGATGGGTTGAAAATGAATGATGATGATTAATTTTTATTGGTAGTAAATATCCCAATATGTACCTACTTTTACTTATTTTGAAATACATTTTATAAAATTGCAACTCTCCGTCATCCACAAGCATTTCCCACTTTAAATGAACTGGTATTCTTCGTAATATTTACTTGCCTGTACAATATGTTATCTAAATAAACATTTTCAGAATCCGTGTATGCGCTACAATAAAAACCCATCTGAATTCGTATGCATTAACTTAGTTTGCTTTTGCTTTTTTATATTCTGCGAACATTTAAAAATGCTTTTGTTATCTGGTAACTTATTACACTTACCTACTTTTAAAAGTTTGGCTTATGTTTTCTCTTCTTAGATATCTTATAATTATAACATATACATCATATGATAAATATTGTTTAACCTAAAGGTCTGCCAATTCGCATTGGGCCATCGTGGTGGACTATGGCCTATAACCCTTCTCTGAGAGGAGACCTACGCTCAGTTGTGAGTCGTTGATGGTTTGCTGATGATGATGATGAAGCTAAAGATTGTGCTTACACAGTACTTAGTTAACCTATTATTATTAGTGCGTGTTGTCGTGTTATTTAAAGTTATAGGTGCAATATTACTAACTGCTGTGTGCGGGCACCATAACACAACGCCGCGTATCGGTGACTGACGAGAACTTATGACTTATGATATCACGACTTTTCTCATATGCGAAAACAAAGTAAGGTAAAGATTACGCGCGTAGGATATTACACGGCTTGTTCAAAATAAGTTATATTATTTCAGTCGCTTGCAAACGCTGATAAATGTAGGCACTCGATTTTCATTGCGATCGTTCGTGGTGGTGTACGCACTGTTACATTTTTTATGAAAATTTAGCTTTACGGCAAATAATACTAATATAACTCTGAATAAGAAAAGGTAGTGTTCTTTCTCTAAATAAGATATTGGCCAATTTTGTAGAGAGCATTGGGTTGGGCTCGGGTTGCCTTTATTTTATACAAGATCTGCTCCTCAGGATCCGTTGGATAGTTTTACAAAACGTTATGTTCCATCGATCGATGACAGGCTACAGTCTAAGCTAGCGAGCATACGTTTTTAAAATATTTAATACCTAAATTTCCTTAAAAAGCGGCTCTTATAACACCACTGTCAAAAGTAAAACTATAAGAAGACTATATAAGAGCACAAGTGCTATAAAAATGACAGCTTTCGCGATAGTAAAATCACTAGCGTATCGCAAAATTTAACCTTATATGCTAGGTAACAGGCACGGCTGACTTCGCCCGCTAACTTCACTCACAAATGTAATGTTCATTTTACATATCGAGCATAGTAAGCATGTAAATATGGCTGCCAAATATGTCGGTACATTCCAAAATTTTTTGATCCCGCTTTTGATCTTTTAGAAGTTTATTTTAAGGTAACATATTGTTGTAAGTTTAGTACCTATAGACTAGATGATGCCCTAATACTGACTAACTAGATTATTAGGATCTAGATATAGAGGATTAGGATTAAGGTTTCTTTAATACCCGCGGGAAGTCTGTAATTTTCCTGGATAAAAAGTAGCCTATGTCTTAATCCTGGGTATGAGCTATCTGCATTCCAAATTTAAGCCAAATCAGTTCATTCGTTGTGGCGTGAAAGAGTAACAAACACCCATCCTAAGCACCCATCCATACATTCATGCTAGTAGGATGTATTAGTGAGATTATTTTACTTGTATAAAAGAGACTATTAGGGCGCGTGGTTGTATTAGTAGGATAAAAAAAAAATTGGCAGTCATATTGACTGCCGATAGAAGTGAAAACTAGATTTGCTAATAATTAAAAATAAATATAAAATTTAAAAAAGATATAAATATAAAAATAATTATAGTAATAAATAAATTATAATAAATTATAATAATAAATAATAATAATAATAAATAATAATAAATAATAATAAAATAATAAATATAGCACACTTACGACATCTAAGTGAAATATAAAGAACTTCAAGAGTAGTAGTAACAAACAGCTGTCTTACGTCGTAAAATATTAATCATGGAAGTTTGTGGTCATCATCATAGATGGCGCAGTCAGTTCAATTGCCGTATTTATATACGACAATTGTACTAAACTAGCGGCACGCTATGATGGCCGGTTTGACGTTTGTCCGCTCATGAAGTTCCGTATTAATTGATAACGACTTTGAAGGAAATAATTGTATTACTTTATTGACGATAGTGATGTGCAGAGATTCATAAATTTTATCGAATGTAGTTTTAGGTTTAGGACTCAAAATTTATTTATTAAATTGATTTCTAAAATGTATACAAGTGTAGAAAAATCAGTTTGCACCATTTAAGGGGTGAATGTACTTGTGAATATGAACAATTTTCACTATGTGGACAAACCTCTGAAATCGCAAAAAAATATCAGCTGTTTCATACAAAAGGTAAAATTTTTATTTTTATATGATATATACCACAACTCGGCATTTGGTTTTCTAAATTGAAAATTTTTAAAAATGGAATCTAATACGATCGTCACATAGGATCGCTGGCTAGCACAACTACTACCTCCGGCAAACTCGCGTCAATGCTCAATGCAAAACAAAGCAGTTTCGAATTGACGTTGCTTCGAAAAGTATAAACTGTCAGTGCAATGCGATTGTGATATAGTTTTGACCTGGCTTTGGATTTCAAATATTGATACTGCATTACTGTTGACCCTTGCTCGTTAATTTGGACTCTGTTCAAGCCCTTTGTTGTGGATTTCGTCGATATGACCGAACGTACGCAGAGAACTGTTCTAAATAGTCAGACACGTGAGTTCGTAATACGCCTTCGTAACTATTTCGATCGTGAAGCTCAAAATGGAGGGCCAATTTTACCTATAACGTCAGTGGTTGAACGCGTAGCTGATGCGCTTAATATTGGACAACGAACTGTTAGACGGATAACTAAAAAAAAATATGGCGAGACTGGCACAGAAGAAAATAAACTTCACACACCAAAAAAGAGAAAACGAGCAAAACCAGTCGTAGGCATCGATAGCTTTGATGCCGATGCTATCCGAAGACATGTTTACGGCTACTATTTACAGAAGGAGTATCCAACAAGAAAAAAGTTGGTGCATTCACTGAAGGAAGCTGGATTATTCTTCGGTGGGGAAAGTTCTTTAGGGAAAGATTATGAAAGAGATGTGAAAATAGATAATATTATAGAAAACGAACATATAATTATTAATGTAGGTGATGATAGCAGTGACGACAGTGAAAATAGTAGTATGGACGAATCTGATTAATTATGGCCTTTTGTGGCACCTTTTTTGGTATCTTTTGTATTCATATGTTTCTTGTGTGCATATAAAGTATGTATATTCATTTTCATTCAAATATTCAGTTCGTTCAAATAAATTAAATAAACATATACATTTTTGTTTTATTAAACCTATTTAATCAGGTACAAAAACAAAACTTAATTGTTTTTTGTTCGAGAATAAATTGACATTCCACATCACTATTGTAATGTGTCAAACCGGCCATCATAACGTGCCGCTAGTGTAGCTTCGGCAGTACATATACAGTAATTAATTTCGACATCCTTATCATACCTGCCGTGGCTCTATTATACAGGCGCCGCGCCGCCTACTTACCAAATAAGTACGGGTTCATACCCACCTCCGGTTACGGAAATTTTCTTTCTTTAAATTGATAAATATAATTAAAATAATTCAAGTTACACTTTTACAGTTCTTACAAAAATAAAAAAAACAAACAAAAACGTAAGCCGAAGGTAGGATTTGAACCCTGAACCAGCGAAGGGACTGAGTGAAACTCACTCAGGTCCCTTTGCCACTAGACCAACCAAGCGATGACGAAGCGTCTGAAATAATCAAAGGTAATAGTTGTCTACTCTCCATCCGTCTTACGCTTTTTCGATCAGGGTCACGTGTCCTGACGCGAGTTTATGATTTTATACCCATTACAGAAAAGTGCTCAACGCCGCTAAAGAAGTTTTCACTTCAAAAATTACAACGAGTATTAAATTGAATACCTCCGAGTTCATGATAATAATACCTAATTATAGTACGTAGTGATTAAAACTCTATTTGTACGATGTTATTAATGATAGCTACTGGATCATAAAAGTTTATACTCGTAGTTTCACTTACAAACGTATTGAAAAACGACATTTAGAAAACGTAATTTAAAAACCTCGCCTGCGGCTTGGATAATTTTGCGCCTCAACTGTATCTAATACATAATTATTTTATTCTCTACTAAGCGTGTTTGCAATAAAAATTACTAAGTATTATTTAATTTTAATACTGATTTAGCCCATAAAAATATTCTCTTCCGAACGAATTCTAATTTTTAAAACAGTACCTATGTAATATTATTGTGTAAATAATAAATATTCATTTTTAATCAAAAAGCATGTAAATCCTCTGCAGCGACGTAGCATAAGCGAATTCGAAACTACCGGTATCAGAGCGTTTCAGTTTGTTTCCTTAATTAATTAAAACAAATAAAGGCATCAGGCTTTACGCCGCAGGAGGGTGCTAGTCTGGATATGTAATTATTTTTCGCGAGCTTGGAATTTTACGTAACATAATACATATAGGTATATATCATAATTATTATGTAACGTAGAGTAGTGTTGAACAGTTTCACTAGCTTCCTGTTTTAATCGGTAGGTACATTCGTTAAAACCCTTTATTTTTCCATAAAACTGTGACATGTTGTACCTACTATGTATGTATAGTATTAAAGCTTCAATAAACGTACAAAACTATGGAAAATAAATCATAAATTACTATACCGAGAGCCAGTTATAGTAAAATTATAATTACACGGTTTTCAAATCTATATAAATAAAAATAAATGTTTGTATGTTTATCCTCTATGCGTTCCGAAACTATTGATCAGATTGTGATGAAATTTTGACTGGGAAACTATGAGGACGCTCGCGAGGGTTCCTGGCCCAAAAAATCTAAACATATTTTCTACTTTACGTGGCTGGGTGGCAGTGGCATTGCAAGTTGAAACGCATGCCGAGCCGGGTACGGCTAGTTTTTATATATAAATTGATAGGACCTATAATCATTGGTAAAATATTGCACCAACTTATTTACAACTTATTGAACATTTTATTGCAAATTTTAGAAAAAAGTTGGTGTGCTAGCTACCTACCATCGTGGCAGAAAAGTCTGGCACATCCTTTTTTTGAAAGTTTTTAAAATAGGTGTGCCAGACTTTCTGCCTGCCACGTTCTCAAAATCACTTCGATCCGTGTATCCGTTGCTGCGTGATTGAAGGACAAATCAACATACAAACACATAAAAATAATGCGAAAGCAATATAAGTAAGGACGTAAGGATGTGATGTTATGCTGTTTTCCTTATTCTTGATCGCATTCGCTAAAGTACCTACACTATATTTCACATGTTATTTATAGGTAATTTTATAGGCCGCAGACTACTTAGGTACATCGTAAATAAAAAACGCCACCCCACCCACGTATATTAAAATTGCCAAAACGAGGCTTTCGAAATTATTTTTTTTATAAACGAATGGCATATTACCAGTCATCAAACTTACGTTCAGTCTGGTTAGCATTTAATGGTTTTCTAAAAACTTTAAAGCGTTTTTTGCATGTACGCCAAAATATGGCGTCACATAATTACGCGGACGCTTACACTACAGAGTCGGGGTGTCGCATTCGATCGACACTAGTGATGTGAAATACAGACCGTTTAAAAAAAATTAACATGACGTATATATAAAGAACATGCTCTGTCGTTATTGAATCTCGAAAAGGGTTTTTAAATAGCATTTTGGTTGAGCCGAATGACCGTTTAGCCAAAATTCTATTTAATTTTTGTATGTAATTTCTCTATTTCTCTATTTATCTATTTTGCATACAAAGTGTATGCAAAATAGATTGTCAAATGATACTTTTTGAACAGTAGGTATAAATATAAATATTAATTGTGATATAATTAAGTATTGATCGTTATTACGTAGTAAGTATAAACTTTTTTTTGAAAGTATATGAGACATGTACCTACGATGGGGCTATCATAAAAGCCCTTTACAATAAATAAAGATTTAAAAAAAATGACGTATATTCTCCTCTTCTCTCCAAATAAGCGTAAAGCTTGTGTTAAAAGTGGGTACGACAATAATGCAACGGATGAAAATTAAACTGCCGTGCCGTTTTTAACCGATTTCAAAAAAGGAGGAGGTTCTTGAATAATGTATGTTTTAATGTATGTTCACCGATTACTCAAAGACGTGTGGACCGATTTGAAAAATTCTTTTTTGTTTCAAAGGGCATACTTCCCAGGTGGTCCCATATATATTTTATCGAAATCGGTCGAGTGGTTTTTAAAATATCAACAATAAATTAAATACTTTGTATAGCGTGTGTGTAATGTAGTAAAGCGGGAGTTTGAAGTCGGTTGTTTAAAAAGAATTTTGAAGTGAAAACTTCTTTAGCGGCGTTGAGCACTTTTCTGTAATGGGTATAAAATCTTAAACTCGCGTCAGGACACGTGACCTGATCGAAAAAGCGTAAGACGGATGGTTACTATGGTTACTTACCTCTCTACGGCGCGGCGAAAATGTATGCCTGGGCCTACTGTTTCTTTATTTGTTTTTAATTATTAGCAAACTAGCTGATGCCCGCGACTTCGTCCGCATGGATTTAGTTTTTAAAATCCCTAGGGAACTCTTTTGATTTTCCGGGATAAAAAATAGCCTATGTCACTCTCCAGGTCCTCGACTATATCCATGCAACAGACATTTATAGTTATAAATTTATAGTTATAAATGTAAAATGCGAAAGTGTGTTTGTTGGTTTGTCCTTCAATCACGCCGCAACAGAGCTACGGATCGATGAGATTTTTTGCATGGATATAGTCGAGGACCTGGAGAGTGACATAGGCTATTTTTTATCCCGGAAAATCAAAAGAGTTCCCTAGGGATTTTGAAAACTAAATCCATGCGGACGAAGTCGCGGGCATCAGCTAGTTTGCTAATAATTAAAAACAAATAAAGAAACAGTAGGCCCAGGATTTTATACTTAATATTAGTATGATCTAGTTTTCACTTCTATCGGCAGTCCCTATGACTGCCAATTTTTTTTTATATTAAATTATTTTTTCAGTTTATAGTCCGCACCTTTTTTTACCCGATTTCTGGAGGATTATGAATTTATGGGTAGAGATCGAATAAAGTTAATTTTTGTATGGAAGAGGCTTCTGTAAATAATTTGAGAAAAACACCGGGACTTTGTGATTGCATTACTTATCGAATGCATATTAACTCAAAGTGAATTTTTAATCCCCGACACAAAAAATACTAATTTATGTTTTTACTACATTTTTGTCGAATTTATAAGTTTAGGTAGATAAATGAATAAATGTGCGTCCCATTCTAAAATGAAACCCTGTACTAATATACTTTCTTTTATCTTTGGTATCAAATGAAAAATCTCTTTGTCTAGAGTTGAAAATTTATAAGTATTGATTCGATATTGATGATCTTCTTGTATTTTCTTAACTTAGTCGCGTTTCGATGTGATAACGCAAATTACAAGTACGCGTAACGTAAAAACACCTTGCGCGCGTATTTTACCACGCGCATCTCATAAGAAAATTCTAGCTCGTTTATTTGTCATTGCAACTCATCGATCATTCAAAAAGGTTGGCAAAGACTAATCTTTATCTTGTTAATATCAGTCGATTTTTAACTAAGGGCAGCATTGTTGATGTCTCAAGAAATAAATTCCAGTCACGTCTTTAATTTGAATCGCTCTCTCGACAGATTTATCAGAGAGCACGTGGCTCTCTAATAGAACTAATATTATAGAAACTTGATACTATCTGCAAAGCTTTTCTTAAATAACAATATCAAACCACTTTGTCATAAAACCCATTTTACCCTGGATTTATTAAATATATCTGATGAATAATATAACTTTTTTTATGCAATAATGTACCTATAAGGCTAGAAAATACTTTTATTATTATATTATAACCGCAAAGGTAGCGTTTTGTAATCTATTCGACGACGACGATGAAAAGATTCAAGGATTGTCAGAATTATTATCCGGCGACTTTTTGAACCGATTTTAATATATTTTTTTGACCGAGCGAAGCGAGGTCTCTGAGTTTACTAGAGCGATTTGCACTTGTCCGTCCGTCTATCTGTCCGTCCGTCCGTCTGTCAGAGCCTTATAACTTTTGAATTACTGAACGTAATTACTTCAAATTTAGATATAATAATTATGTAAACCGATGGCCTCCAGCCGAAAATGGCTTAAAAAATTATACAAATCTTTATTTCAGGGGGGCTCTCATAGAAGCGAATGCGAAGTAAATTTTTTTTTTGCGATTCATAGGGTTTCTGTGTAAAATTTTAAAGACAATTTGGAACAGAGTACAAACGTATTTTTTTCCTAAAATTGACGAAATGGGGGGCTTTCAAAGTGGCGATTTAATACGCTCGCTTGAAGACGCTCTCTGGGAAAATTGGCTATATATTTTCAAGCTGTACTTATTTTTTTACTTCACTTGTATCCTGTACTTGAACAACAAATACTAAAATTATATGAATATTACAAATACTAAAATTATATGAATATTATAAAGAAACGAGATTATTTAATTTTTAATGAGCATCAGTAAATTTCACATAGCTTCACAATAATGCTAATAGATGGCGCAGTCATTAACTATTCCATGGAACTAGGAGTCACGACTACGATCTATCCCAAAAACAGTTTTGCGTTGAGCATTATTATTTAGGTACATAATATAATAACATATTATTCAATTAAAATTATTCTTTAGTTAAATATCAAACTTCAATAAACTATTAATTGCTGCATTTTGTATATTTTCTATTCGCTTCGATAGATGACGATTTGTACAGATGCCCCTAACCCGTTTTCACTCGTTATAGTACCTACATAATAATTCAATGTTTTCACTGACGTTCCCTAACCTTGACGGGCTACCTATGATAAGTTAGGTGATGATTACTGTCAACTTCTTTATCACGATCCTGTACAGGACACCTAAAAGGACATTGGGACGGATGTTAGGACTTAGGATTGTGTTTTGGAGCTACCTACGTAAAGAGACTCCTACATAGGGGATGATTTAGGTATGTTTGGTGAAAAGGGGCATAATAATAATGTCAGTTTTGGTCGTCATGTCGATACCAGAAGTATCAATTAACGTAAGGGACAAACCACGGTTTTTCAGGAGAGCCTCACCAGACCTTGCACCTACCGACTATTACTTTTTCCAAAATTTAGACAACTTTTAGTGGGTAAAAAATTCAATTCCCGAGAGGCAGTACAAAATGCCTTTGAAGAGTTTGTTGCCTCCCGTCCAGCTGATTTTTACAAGAAGGGCATCAATAAACTGCCAATGCGTTGGCAAAGATGCGTCGATTGCATGGGTGATTACTTCAAATAACAGAAATAAAAAAGTTTGAAAAAATAAGTACTTTCACTTATTGCATACAAAACGGCAATTTCATAGGTAAAGACCTATTATATAACTCATTTTGGGCAAAATGTCCCTTACGTTAATTGATACTTCTGGTATCGATGTATCGATTGAATGAATAATCATGGGTTACCGTTACCGCGAGGTCTCAGTTCGGGGCGAACCACTAGTTATTTGAAAGTGTATACTATCAGGCATGTTTTGTCTAATTTTAATGAGGATCTGATAAATATTGTCGGAGATAGAGGATATAACTCCTTACGGATAGCAGCAAGTCAATCGTATAAAGGACAACGATCGAATACATGCATACCATATTTATACTCATAGTTTTAGACATAGGCATGGACTACATCATTAAACTCCAGGCCCAAGATGTTTATACCATTGTGTTTGTTTTGTAGCATACCCGTGCAAAGCCAAAGCGGGTCAACTAGTAATCTATATATATAAAAGAAAGTGGTGTTAGTTACACTATTTATAACTCAAGAACGGATGAACCGATTTGGCTGACAATTCATGGAGAGGTAGCTTAGAATCAGGAGACGGACATAGGATACTTTTTATCCCGTTCGACCGCGTTTCCGTCAAGTCACTATAAAACGTGGTATAACAAAAACGCATCTGACATAGAATAACAAAACGCAAATGACAGTGGAATAACAAAACGTAAATGACAGCTAAACGCAATTTTGTCTTTGGTTAAGTATGGTAAAAAATTTGACGGTTATAAAAAGTGTTATAATAAAGCATTACTGATATTATAAATGCGAAAGTGTGTTTGTTTGTTGGTTTGTCCTTCAATCACGTCGCAAAAGAACAGCAGATTGATGCGATTTTTTGCATGGGTATAGTAATGGATGTAGTAGTGGTTCCTCAGACCGGGAGAGCTACTTTTTATCTCGGATAATGAAAGAGTTCCCGCGGGATTTTTAAAAACTAAATCCATGCGGACGAAGTCGCGGGCATCAGCTTGTATTATATAAGTAGTTAAAATTAATAAGAAATATCAATAATTTTTAAATAGAATAAATAAATTATTTATTTATTCGAAAAAATATTTAAATACATATCAAAAATTCCAAGGCTTGCGGTGTTCGAACTCACATCTCTTGGGAATCGCGCCCGAGTGTGTTGGCTTTACACCACAGCCACGAACGAACTACAAAATTAGTGATATGTATCTACTTTTTTAAATCAGTTCAAATAACTGCTTATTTATATATTTAACTAATAAAATTTAGCACTTTAAAATACCAAACGGATCCCTGAATCGAAAAATGGTGTTCCCACACCCACTGTGGGATAGACGAGAAAAAAAATTAGGGAGGTACCCTAAAAAAATTATTTCTCACAATTTTATTTCACCACTTTGTTAGCGTGATTAATATTTAGACCTTTCTCGAATTACAGATTTCTTGTACCAATAGACCCTAAAAAAGATGATAGTCAGGATGATAATCAGGCAACTTCATTAACCGACTTCAAAAAAATCGGCCAAGTGCGAGTCGGGCCTCGCTCTTTTAGGGTTCCGTCAAAAAAATTTAAATAAAAATATTTCCATGTACCCATGGAAATATTTTAATTTAATTTTTTTAATTTAATTTAATTTTTATTATTTGTTGTTATAGCGGCAATAGAAATACATAATATGTGAAAATTTCATCTGTCTATCTATTACGGTTTACGAGATACAGCCCGCTGACAGACGGACGGACGGACGGACGGACGGACGGACGGACAGCGTAGGCTTAGTAATAGGGTCCCGTTTGTACCCTTTGGGTACGGAACCCTAAAAAAGAGGAGGTTCTCAATTCGTCAGAATCTTTTTTTAGTATGTTCACCGATTACTCGAAGACGCCTCAACCGATTTGGAAAATTCTTTTTTGTTTCAAAGGGTATACTGCCCAGGTCGTCCCATTGAAATTTTATCGAAAACGGTCGAGTGGTTTTTAAAATATCATCAATAAATTATATACTTTGTAGTGGCGCGGGCGTTTGAAGTCGGTTTTTAAAGAGATTTTTTTATGTTAAATTATTGTTAATTACTAGCAATCCAGTTAAAATGTATCGGGGTCGGTTGGTCACATCACTAGCGGCGCGGCGCACCCACATGTCTGCAGCGCGTTTTAATTACACATAAAATGCACAACAGCTTGTTTACCCCCGAAACACTTACAGAGCATTGAACGACAACTTTATTGACACACTCACTTACCGCTCTGTAATTTCACAACAACGTACGACGCGACGTTTGTGTTTCGAATTAGAAAGTATTTACCTACCATGGTAATTGCGCCTAAAGTTTGACGCGGTTCGACCGCAAACGCGTACAATTTTCATATTTGGAAAATACTCTTTGGTAAGATTCGATATTTAAGTTTTTAAAAATTTCGAGAGCATTTTTTAATTTCTCGGACTAACAGGCTATAATTTATTTAAAAAATTAAAAGAACTTCAATATACCGAAATAAAGAATAACTGAAAAGTGTTCATAATCTTGAAAAATACTGAACCGATTTTGATAAAACCTTTACTGTTCCCTAAGTTGAAGTAAATGTAAGCAAATAAAAAGAATGATCACAATCCGATTACTTACTTATAATTTCAGAGAATTGCGTGGACAAACATACATATTATTACATAAGTATTACATCTATAAAATTTTGTATATTTGTTTGGAAGCCCTAATATTATATCATGTGAATATTTTGCAGTTCCAATAAAATTACATATACTACGTACGTGTCGAATTAATAGCCTCCTTTTTTAGGGTTCCGTACCCAAAGGGTACCAACGGGACCCTATTACTAAGCCTACGCTGTCCGTCCGTCCGTCCGTCCGTCTGTCAGCGGGCTGTATCTCGTAAACCGTAATAGATAGACAGATGAAATTTTCACATATTATGTATTTCTATTACCGTTACAACAAATAATAAAAATTAAATTAAATTAAAAAAATTAAATTAAAATATTTCCATGGGTACATGGAAATATTTTTGTTTAATTTTTTTTAACGGAAACCTAAAAGAGCGAGGCCCGACTCGCACTTGGCCGATTTTTTGAAGTCGGTTAATAAATAGAATCTTATGTCCGTCTCCGACATGCAAACTAACTCTGTACCTGCCTGTACCTAATCCGTTACGTTAGTTCAGGGTTTAGACTATAAATTTTATTGTCCTTAATACCAAAAGTTTTCATAAAAACGAAGACACATGATTAGTTTCGAAATAAAATCAATTCTAATTATCACCAGCGCGGTTATAATTAGAATTGATTTAATTTAATTGGTTAGCAATCTAAGCGCCCGAAAAAAGAATTTTACGGCTTAATTCCTAAACATAGACTTTTCTCTACTGTATTTAAATATTATACATAAATAAATAAATTATGCATGTATTATACACTACACTAGCGGCACGCTATGATGGCCGGTTTGACACATTACAATAGTGATGTGGAATGTCAATTTATTCTCGAACAAAAAACAATTAAGTTTTGTTTTTGTACCTGATTAAATAGGTTTAATAAAACAAAAATGTATATGTTTATTTAATTTATTTGAACGAACTGAATATTTGAATGAAAATGAATATACATACTTTATATGCACACAAGAAACATATGAATACAAAAGATACCAAAAAAGGTGCCACAAAAGGCCATAATTAATCAGATTCGTCCATACTACTATTTTCACTGTCGTCACTGCTATCATCACCTACATTAATAATTATATGTTCGTTTTCTATAATATTATCTATTTTCACATCTCTTTCATAATCTTCCCTTATTAATTTAACAGTTCTATTCACAACCTTTTCCCAGTCTCCTTTAGTCACATGTTCACAAGCTTCTTCTAATAATTTTAGCATTTTTTTTGTGGTAAATGGGGGTTCTGTATTGTGTCTTGCAGCATATCCCTTAATTTGAGCCCACACCAACTCAATCGCATTATACTCACAATGGTAAGGCGGTAACCGTATAACTCTGTGCCCATGTTCTAATGCTATTTCGTCAATGACGTATCGGATCTTGGTTGGTTTGTTTTCTTTTAAAAGACGTACTAATTCCGCTTTTAACATATTCATGTTTGCATCTACGCCATTTTTACGAAGCCATGCGACGATATCAGCTTTCTTTTGGGATTGGGCAGGTGGCTTGTCAATTTGCATCGAGTGGTATGGGGCGTTGTCCATAATTATAATAGATGGTTCAGGGAGGCTACACAACATTGAGGTAAACCATTCAGTAAACTTTTCTCCATTCATGTCTTCATGATAGTCTCCAGTGGTTTTTGACGCAAAAGCCATGAGAGAACCTTCGACAAACCCGTTGATGGTTCCGGCGTGACAAATTATAAGTCGCGATCCTTTTCCTACAGGAACTTTGGAAGTAGATGCTGCTGTGTCATCGTTCCAAGAACGGCCTACAGTATGGTTAGCATTAAGCCATGTTTCATCCAAGAACACAACATTTTGCCAATTTTTGATTTCTTTCACTTGCCGTAAAAAAGTATACCTTGCCATCGCTATATCAAATCTTTCCATCGATATTTTGCGTTTGTTACATTTTTTGTATCGAAATCCAATGGTCTTCAAAATCTTCGTTAAAGAACTTTCCCCACCGAAGAATAATCCAGCTTCCTTCAGTGAATGCACCAACTTTTTTCTTGTTGGATACTCCTTCTGTAAATAGTAGCCGTAAACATGTCTTCGGATAGCATCGGCATCAAAGCTATCGATGCCTACGACTGGTTTTGCTCGTTTTCTCTTTTTTGGTGTGTGAAGTTTATTTTCTTCTGTGCCAGTCTCGCCATATTTTTTTTTAGTTATCCGTCTAACAGTTCGTTGTCCAATATTAAGCGCATCAGCTACGCGTTCAACCACTGACGTTATAGGTAAAATTGGCCCTCCATTTTGAGCTTCACGATCGAAATAGTTGAGAAGGCGTATTACGAACTCACGTGTCTGACTATTTAGAACAGTTCTCTGCGTACGTTCGGTCATATCGACGAAATCCACAACAAAGGGCTTGAACAGAGTCCAAATTAACGAGCAAGGGTCAACAGTAATGCAGTATCAATATTTGAAATCCAAAGCCAGGTCAAAACTATATCACAATCGCATTGCACTGACAGTTTATACTTTTCGAAGCAACGTCAATTCGAAACTGCTTTGTTTTGCATTGAGCATTGACGCGAGTTTGCCGGAGGTAGTAGTTGTGCTAGCCAGCGATCCTATGTGACGATCGTATTAGATTCCATTTTTAAAAATTTTCAATTTAGAAAACCAAATGCCGAGTTGTGGTATATATCATATAAAAATAAAAATTTTACCTTTTGTATGAAACAGCTGATATTTTTTTGCGATTTCAGAGGTTTGTCCACATAGTGAAAATTGTTCATATTCACAAGTACATTCACCCCTTAAATGGTGCAAACTGATTTTTCTACACTTGTATACATTTTAGAAATCAATTTAATAAATAAATTTTGAGTCCTAAACCTAAAACTACATTCGATAAAATTTATGAATCTCTGCACATCACTATCGTCAATAAAGTAATACAATTATTTCCTTCAAAGTCGTTATCAATTAATACGGAACTTCATGAGCGGACAAACGTCAAACCGGCCATCATAGCGTGCCGCTAGTGTACCAACCTTCCGGAAGAAATTCTCTAATTGACAGTAAATTATATCACATCAAAATGCTTTGCTTAGCTACGCTAAAGTTAGTTCGCTGTTGAAAAACTAAGCGCACAAACAAGCAGACTTGCAAACGGACATCAGAGGAATATCAGAGGAAAAGAAACGCGCCGATGACGTTATAGTCTGAATTCAGTTACTATAATACTTTGGAAATCAAACTTGTCTGTTATGTCGGTACTTACCTGCGTTAAGAGAGTACTAAGTACCAATATGTACCCGACTAATTTTAACTTTATATAGAGGTAAAAGTTTTCAGCAATACCTGTAGTACTGTGTACTAGGTACACAGGTAGAAGATTTGATTCGTCGTAGCTTCAATTTTATTTGTTTCATGTCAATATTATCAGGCTAACTTTGCAAGGCGAAGCTCCATGATCTGTAAGTTTATATTATGCACTAATGAAGCCTTTAGATGACAATGAGAGTCTTATGAGAGCTCACTTTTTAGGGTTCCGTACCCAAAGGGTACCAACGGGACCCTATTACTAAGCCTACGCTGTCCGTCCGTCCGTCCGTCCGTCTGTCAGCGGGCTGTATCTCGTAAACCGTAATAGATAGACAGATGAAATTTTCACATATTATGTATTTCTATTGCCGCTATAACAACAAATAATAAAAATTAAATTAAATTAAAAAAATTAAATTAAAATATTTCCATGGGTACATGGAAATATTTTTATTTAAATTTTTTTGACGGAACCCTAAAAGAGCGAGGCCCGACTCGCACTTGGCCGATTTTTTTGAAGTCGGTTAATGAAGTTGCCTGATTATCATCCTGACTATCATCTTTTTTAGGGTCTATTGGTACAAGAAATCTGTAATTCGAGAAAGGTCTAAATATTAATCACGCTAACAAAGTGGTGAAATAAAATTGTGAGAAATAATTTTTTTAGGGTACCTCCCTAATTTTTTTTCTCGTCTATCCCATAGTGGGTGTGGGAACACCATTTTTCGATTCAGGGATCCGTTTGGTATTTTAAAGTGCTAAATTTTATTAGTTAAATATATAAATAAGCAGTTATTTGAACTGATTTAAAAAAGTAGATACATATCACTAATTTTGTAGTTCGTTCGTGGCTGTGGTGTAAAGCCAACACACTCGGGCGCGATTCCCAAGAGATGTGAGTTCGAACACCGCAAGCCTTGGAATTTTTGATATGTATTTAAATATTTTTTCGAATAAATAAATAATTTATTTATTCTATTTAAAAATTATTGATATTTCTTATTAATTTTAACTACTTATATAATACAAGCTGATGCCCGCGACTTCGTCCGCATGGATTTAGTTTTTAAAAATCCCGCGGGAACTCTTTCATTATCCGAGATAAAAAGTAGCTCTCCCGGTCTGAGGAACCACTACTACATCCATTACTATACCCATGCAAAAAATCGCATCAATCTGCTGTTCTTTTGCGACGTGATTGAAGGACAAACCAACCAAACAGGTACATGGAAATATTTTTATTTAATTTTTTTTTAACGGAACCCTAAAAGAGCGAGGCCCGACTCACACTTGGCCGATTTTTAAATCTACACTAAGGAGATGAGAGATCCATATAAAGTAACGATCAGTGATTGTCAATGCAGCAGAAAACGCATCTACGTTTTCGTAAGTCGTAAGTGCGGTATTAAGTCTTAATGTTCGTTGTATTTGTACTTACAGTACTAGTATCTACTTGATACTGAATATTACATACGTAAACTAAGTTTGCTTTATGTTTGCTCTTAGAATTAATTAAATATCTTCGAACAGCTAGCTAGCATTATATTCCCGTTTAATCAGGACATGCTTTGTGTCCTAACCCCGATTCTAAGGGGGCTCAACTATTGAGAGGGTTGCTCCAAAATTACTTCGTTGGTGGGTGGAAACGATAAATGTGCGCAGGCAATTATTTTCCCAATACATAGATATTATGATAAACCTTAGATAAACCATAAACATTGTATTAAGGATAAAACCAGATACGATTCTAAACTATGTCAATCGTGGATTTACTAAAATTGGGTTTTATTTTAATGCAGTTTTCACTGTCGCTTAAAATATTTTTCAACCAAAACCTTTTGCAAACCTTTTGTTCATTTATCGGTACCTATTTTCAATACGAACGAAGCCTCGAGTAACTGCCGATATAATATTATTTTATTATAAACCGCACAATTATTTTTGTTGCTAATTTTCCTCAATTCTCTTTTTAATTATACAAATCTTAATATTTAAAGCTGTTTGTAAATGCTTAACATTTTAATTAAAGCACTTAAGTAGCAGGCACGGCAATATTGAAAAGACCGGGGACTGAGGGTTCTCAAGCACTAAGGCCCATTTCTATACAACTTGCGTTCTTCAGAGTTACCCAGTTCTTCAAACGGTCCTTATTTTAAACTCGAGTGTAATTAGGCATTGAGACGTTCAGCGCTCCAAATAAAACCTAAGGCCGACGCTGTGTTTACTTTCAGCCTTTGTGGGAAAACTGAAGCCAACAAAAAGGATATTTTTTTAAAATAAAAATATCAAAGTAGTGAAAAATCAGTATCAGGTGGGTTGCGGGTTAGATCCTGGGCGCGCTTCGTCCGCCGAGGTTTTCGTATTTTCATTGGAACCGATCCATTTCGACCCTCTTTTATTTATTTATCTATTGGACAAATATTTACATATTTTCAAAACGATGGCCGATACCATAAGAAGTTACTGAAATAAGAAATTTTGACGGACGGTACCTACTGACATAGTCCTTTGCCGTAGGGAATATCTATACATATAATAAAACAGAAACGAAACCAATTCTGTACATGAAATAGATTCAAAATAGGGTTTTTGCTTCTAATTGTGTTCAAGATACAGATTTCAAAACAGAAGCTAAATTTTTTTTGTCTGTTTGTCTGTCTGTTTGTTTGTCCTTCTTTCACGTAAAAACTACCGCACAGATTTCTACAAAATTTTATACCGTGGTAGCTTATTACTCGGGTCAACATCTAGGCTACTTTTTATCCCGGAAAATCAAGGAGTTCCCGAGGGACTTTAAAACTAAATCCACGCGGACAAAGTCGCGGGCATCAGCTAGTTGTGAAATAAAACACTATTTTCAGATCTGTCAATTATAATTATTTAGTTATAAATTGGGTAATACTGACTGAAGTCCCAAAATCTACTGTACTACGCCACGTTTGCTTTCTTTATCTATTCAGTGTTTGCTGCCGATGTGTGGTGTGTGGATATGTCGATACATAACAGCGAGCGTTTTTATACGTCAATAACCAAATTACTAAATTAGTCTAGTTAGATAGCTATATTACTAGATCGCGTTCGTATTATAGCTATATTCCTAGTAAGATAGCTAATGAACCGCTTCCATATAGCAATATTCCGGTTTATAGCTATAAACCTAGGGTTATAGCTATATCACGGCTTCAACTATCTTACTGCGACAGATACACTCACCCAGTAAGAATCTTACTATTGTAATAAAATATAAATGCGAATATGTATTTGTTTTTTGGTTTGTCCTTCAATTACGCCGCAACACAGCTACGGATCGACGTGATTTTTTGCTTTTGCCTGAGTACAGTTGACGACCTCCCTGGCGCAGTGGAGAGCGCTGTGGTCTTATAACTGGGAGGTCTCGGGTTCGATTCCCGGCGGGGTCAATTTGGGAATTTATAATTTCTGAATTATCTCTGGTCTGGTCTGGTGGGAGGCTTTCGTTGGCCATGGCTAGTTACCACCCTACCGTCAAAGACGTGCCGCCAAGCGATTTAGCGTTCCGGCACGATGGCGTGTAGAAACCGATTAGGGGTATGGGTTGAATTTTCACTCCCATACTCCTTCCAAGTTAGTCCGCTACCATCTTAGACTGCATCGTCACTTACCATCAGGTGAGATCGCAGTCAAGGACTATCTTGTCAACGAATAAAAAAAAAAGGTACCTGAAGAAGGTAAGGTGAAGGTACATCAGATATCTCCCGGAAAATGACAGAGTTCCCGCGGGATTTTATAAACTTAACCCACGCGGACGAAGTCGCGGACAGTGGCCAGTCAGCTAGTATATTGGATACATTTATTGCTAATCAATTGAAGAGTATCACGATCAAAAGCCACTCAGCGCCGACCCATGTGCGAAGTGCCAACGACTATTTACCCGCCACTTGTGAGGAACATTAAGCAGATGCGATGTATCTTTTTCATTGAGGACTGTAGCAGACCTCGTTATGAACCACTGACCGCTCCGGCATGATTTGACCGTTGTATGACACCAGCAATACTTCCGGTTTTAACGCAGAGATTTAACTGTGTATTGTCTCCCACTCCGTAATTCCGAACCATTAGTAGATTCACTTAACCGTTCAAAATCTTTACTGAAATCCTAATTCAAATTCAAAATGATTTATTTCATGTAGGCCAACTTGTGGCTCTTGTGGCGTAATATACAACCTAATTTAGTAGATTTTTATATACCTAGTTAGTAGAATAGAATAGAATAGAATAGAATAGAATAGAAATGTTTTTTATTCAAATAAACTTTTACAAGTACTTTTAAATCGTCAATGAGTCTACCACTGGTTCGGAATGCCGTTCCTGCCGAGAAGAACCAGCAAGAAACTCGGCAGTTGCTCTTTTCAAAATACTTTTACAATATACTTAACATAATATTCTATGTATGCAGAGTTTCCACAATGAGGGAAAGGTCCACAAAAGCATACGTAATTATTTCTAATTATAATTCAACACATGTCAAGACGGGCAGACAGAAAGTAGCCCCATTGCCGCTGGTGGCACCCGTTCACGAGCATGACGCATGACCCAGCCATTGCTTCGCTCAACCATATTTTAGGGAACGCAACAACCCGCATCACACGACACCACCGCAGAAACGTTAAAGAGAGTGTGACGTACTTAGGCTACCCATCCTAAGGCATCGAATTGAAACTAATATTCAAATCAAATACTCATTTTAAAATATGACTTGTACACAAATAAAGTGGAAACTCTGAATAGAATAGAATTATTTTGATATACAATTATACAGGTTAATCATTACCTACTGTCTCATGAATCGCTGGAACGAATTACATCCACGCTTTTTTGTCATTTATATAGTCTTCAATCGTATAATATGCTTTTTTCATGAGCGTAGTTTTAATCGATTTCTTAAACTTGTGTAAAGGCAAGTCCAAGATCGACTGTGGAATTTTATTATAGAACGTCACGCCCATTCCCACAAATGTCTTTCGGACCCTCTTGAGGCGCAGTCGAGGGATCACGAGCCTATTTGGATCTCTAACCTGCCTATCTCGTAATTCACCCTTTTTTTTGTAATTCACAATGTTTTGTCTGACAAATATTATATTGTTATAAATATATTGTGAAGCTACTGTAAGAATGCCTATTTCTTTAAATTTTTCTCGAAGCGAATCCCGCGGCTTTAAATTATAGATAATTATAGATAATAATTAAATTATAGTACTATAATAAAAAACAATAGTAAAGCCAGGGCACCCTTCACTCTTATGTCAAGTCTAGACTAGACTCCTTTGAGTATATATTGGTTATATACTCAAAGCTAGACTCTCCAACGGGTTCTTTTTTTTATACCTATGTTGAACATGAATAAAATTCCCCTTTCTCCTCCAACAAAAGCTGTAGATTGCGACAAGAATATACGATATACGATACGATAATAGTGTAACGGGTGTGGTTTGAACCGTCGACTTTTCGTTTTACAGTGTGTGCCTTAAATCTTTGCACTTGAGGCGTCTCTCTTATTTCCCATGCGATTTTGATGATGCTCCCTATCGCAGCTCTGTTGTGAAACATAACGCAAACAAAATGCGAACATGAGATTGGCTACTAAGCCAAAATCCCATGGGACAGAGATCAAACAGGCAGTTTCACTTCTGTTTCGCATTCGATTCAACGGAGAAATCATCGTGAAGCTAAACTTTCGCTGGAATGATTTCGCCGGGGAGGTGCGCTAAAGGTCTAAAACTAACGTACGAGTGTCGCAAAGATATTTTATTTATTATTAACAATTACTGATCGAGTCCATTAGGTCAAATGGAATCAGATATCTATTTTTATAGAAAGGCAAATTATACCCTAAATAAACAAGGGATTTGTTAATCTATGGACTAATTGATACTGCATGATAATATTATATTATATTACTTATATCAATCTATGATATTATATCAATCGATTTCGCTACGACAAGTAATTATGGCCCAAAAGTCGGTTATTTGGGTGGATGACTGAGTTCAGGGTTTCTTACTTGGACTCTTTAAATAGTTTCTCGTTGCCTCAAAAATAATAATTATTAGTATGTTAATCTGTCGATTCCGGTTACTATCATTAACATAGATAATAATATTCATGATTCATTAAAAATTCGTGAGATAACGCGATTTTATCAATAAAACGTTCGTAATCTCCATAATATTATGCATTTTTTTGCGCACCGTCTTCTACTTTCTAGGCTGTAATATTAAAGTACCGTTCACATTTACCAGCGACCCGCGTCACCTCTGTGTGAATTTGAATTGTTTATTATCACTTACTTAAGTAGAGTTATATTGTAGAAACAATCACTCTAACTGTTGAACGGATCTCGAACGGATTCGGTTAATATTTCGTTATTCGTATTCCTTGCGTACTCAAATCAGTCCTAGGTACTTACACCGTCAAACTTTTGGGGTTATAATCTTGTGAGAACATATTTCTTCTAGAATCTACTATGCAGTCCATGCTGAACAAGATTAATATTCCCCTTTCCCCTCCAATTATGAGTACCTAAATATTGTCATAGGAGTAGGGACGACAATAGTGCTACGGGTGGGCAGTTTTCATTTTTTTATTCTCATTAAAATTTATAGTTACTTTAATCACTGGAGTACTATCTGATAGCCGATGCCCGCGACACCGTCCGCATGGATTTAGTTTTTAAAAATTCTAAGGCTTGCCTATGGGAACTCGTTAATACATCATCCGAGATAAAAAGTAGTCTCCGGGTCCTTAATAACCCATGCAAAAAATCGCAGGTCGATTCGTAGCTCTATTGCGGCGTGATTGAAGGACAAACCAACAAATAAACACACTTTCGCGCTTATAATATTAGTAAGCATTGTGCGGGTTTAGTGAACTTACAAAAATATTTGCGAGGTCAAATTATTGGTCTCGAAATTGAATGAGTTTGAAGAAGGAAACGGGTATCATTATAATTGGGTTAAATTGATCAAGTTTCATTAATACGAATACTCGGAAGAGCTTTAGACTGTTAACTGGGATTACAGCCGTGGCCCGCGTTTGTATGGCGGCTGTCAATTCATTAGCGTTGATCGCGTGACACGGGCGGCCATGTTTGTCCACTGGGGCAGTTGCTACAGCTATTCAGCCTAATGTGCTTAGTGTATACTGTTTATTATTATATTTAGATTAGATTGGATTACTCAGATAACTCTTTAATTCAGCCAGTTTCAAAAGAAAACAATCATACTAATTCATACTAATACTAATACTAATACTGATACTGATACTGATACTGATACTGATACTGATACTGATACTGATACTGATACTGATACTGATACTGATACTGATACTGATACTGATACTGATACTGATACTGATACTGATACTGATACTGATACTGATACTGATACTGATACTGATACTGATACTGATACTGATACTGATACTGATACTGATACTGATACTGATACTGATACTGATACTGATACTGATACTGATACTGATACTGATACTGATACTGATACTGATACTGATACTGATACTGATACTGATACTGATACTGATACTGATACTGATACTGATACTGATACTGATACTGATACTGATACTGATACTGATACTGATACTGATACTGATACTGATACTGATACTGATACTGATACTGATACTGATACTGATACTGATACTGATACTAATACTAATATTGTAAATGCGAAAGTGTCTGTTTGTTAGTTTGCCCTTCAATCATGCCGCAACAAAGCCACTAATATCAACGTGATTTTTTGCATGGGTATAGTTGAGGACCTGGAGAGTGACATAGGCTACTTTTTATCCCGGAAAATCAAAGATTTCCCGAGGAATTTTAAAAACTAATCGTGGCATTACCTAGTATAGATATGAGATAGAATATGAATAAGAAGCCGCAATTTTTTAAGGTTCCGAAAAGAACGGTACCCTCATAGGATCATTTTGTAGCTTTAATCGTTTTTGTATAAAATATCTGTGACACTTAGACGGTCAGACAAACATACTAATCGAAACTATATCGTTTTACTACGGAACTACACCCGCATGCAAAAGCTAGTACAGCATAAAACTCATTTAATAAATACTAAATGATTATATTATAGCGTGAGCCTGATGTGGGTCTCATCGAATATTCTGAGAATACTATAATAAGCGTGTTCGGTATAGTACGTGATCGGCTTCAGGAATTACACTGATATTGATTCTCAATTATTACTGTTGGGCCACACTCCCTTAAGTGATTCAAATAAAAAATGCTTTTTACTATTTAAAAAAATCAATATAATTTTTCCACCCCGCAAAAGAAGAGATTTTCTCGGAAAAATGTACATATTTAAAAGTTATTCTCAAGAATTTTAATGAAAGAAAACGAAACGCAATTCGGTAGAATTATTAATTACATTTTCGTATTTAATTTTAGAGAATCTTTTTTTGGGACTAAATACCTATATAAAAATAAAAACTTTTTTACGTACTTTTAGGTTTTATTATATTTGATGACAAGTCTGCCCTTGACTGGAATTTCACCTCTTGGTAAGTTACAAAATTATAAACTGCCTCCGTATGTCTGTTTGTTACTTTTCACGGATATACAGCTGAATAGTCAAATAGAATTCCCACGGGTTGAAAAACCTATAATCTATTTTCCTTAAAGGTTTCGGAGGAACGCGTAACCACCGAACGTAACCTGGCGTGTACGACGTTCTTTAGTTTTTTACTTGCAGTCATTTGCAGCACAGCTTCATTGTCATTGTGAACAAAACGTTCAATGCCCTTTGCTTAGCAAGGTGCTTACGCCTTTCTGCGAGAGACCACTTGCTGACCTTTTAAGACAGATGAATAATATAAAGAATAATCCTACTAATCCTACTAAGTAATTGACCGAGCGAAGCGAAAGTCTCTGAGTCTAATTGAGTGAATTTGCACTTGTTCGTCCGTTCGTCCGTCCGTCTGTCAGAGCCTTATAACTTCTGAATTATTGAACGTAATTTCTTCAAATTTAAACCGATGGCCTCCAGCCGAATGTTGCTTAAAAAGTTTAAAAATCTTTATTTCAGGGGGGCTCTCATAGAAGCGAATGCGAAGTAAAATATTTTTATAGCGTTACATAGGGTTGCGGTATATCATTTTAAAGATAATGTGGAACACAGTACAAAATTATATATTTTTTTAATTTTTCCCTTAAAATTGACGAAATGGGAGGCTTTCAATGTGGAGATTGAATTTGACGCTAGAAGCCAAAATCGGCTGAAACCCCAAGCCTGAAACTTATGAATTGCGTTATATCTTGTACTTGAACAACAAATACTAAAATTAGATAAGTATTATAAGGAAACGAAATTATTTAATATTTAATGAGCTTCAGTATTTTGAACAGAACTTCACAATGATGTCAATAGATGGTGCTCTCATCTACTATTGCAAAGCAGCTTTACGTAAGCTATTATTATTTTATATAAGTATAACATAATATAATAACATACTATTCAATTAAAATTTTAATTTAGTTAAATATTAACTTCACGTCGCGGTTGTTTTTGCATGTTTTCTGTTTGTGTCGATAGATGACGCTGTGAACAAATAATTTAATTTTAATGTTTCAAAAAGTATATTATAGTACCTATGATGCTCGATTTCAAAAACGTTCCCTAACCTTTACGGGCTACCTATGTTAAGTTAGGTGACACTTTCGATCAACCTCGTTATCACGAACCTCTACGGGACAACTCAAGGTGAAAATTACATTGGGATGTTATGATTGTATTTAGGGGCTACCTACGTAAAGAGACTTCTACTTAGGAGATGATTTAGGTAAGGTTGGGGAAAACGGCCATAATAATAATGTCAATTTCGGTCGTCATGTATCGATTGAATGAATAATAAGGGATACCGTTCGCGTAACAACGTTAACGGTAACATTTATAATACTAGTAGTTCGGGGGCGAACCACTAGTATGTACAATGCGAAAGTTTGTGAGGATGGATGGATGGATACTCTTTCACGCCAAAATGAATGAACCGATTTGGCTGAAATTTGGAATGGAGATAGCTCATACCCAGGATTAACATATAGGCTACATCTTATCCCAAAAAAGTAAAGCGTTCGCACGGGAATCAAAAGACCTCAATCCACGCGGACGAAGTCGCGGGCATCATCTAGTATATAATAAATTAAATCCACGCGAATGAATTCACGGGCATAGTCTAGTTTTTCATACAACACAGTGTTTAAAGTTCGTGCTCTCCGCGAATCGTGACCGATTTGTGCACGGGTCGAACAGTCACGTATCAAGGGACTAATAAACCACGAGACTTGTGGAAATATTTATACTTATAAACAAACGGAAATAGGAAAAAAAGGCCGCGAAGGCGACGTTTGACGGGCTTTTTGATAGCTACCGCATATTGAAACAATACATTACCACCGTTATTCCCCTCTAACACCGATACACCTGATGCCGAACTCGCATTGTGTATTCCAGGCGAAAATCACTCGCAATTTTACAATTCCAGCTTGGAAAATATAACATTTTGCGATAAATATGTTGAAAACTTTAAAATGAGATAAACAACACAAGGAAAATATTGTTTTTATGCCTCAAATAATAACTTTATCAGCCAACATTTGAATGGGACGAAAAAATTTTCTACAGTGTTTTGTAAATTAAGCTCTATTATGTGATAAGCAGATCCAGCGTACTCGGTTCAAACCTATATTTTATCTCGATATAAAGACCTTTATTATTTAGATCCCCTTATGGCAACATAAGGGTGACCATCTCTACTTGACAACTAACTTTTGGGTTTATTATACGAGTACAATTTCGTGGAAATGCGGGCAGGAAGAATAACTGAAATTTTTCTTCATTTTTTTAATATGTCCAGTTTTGAATACGAGAAATTCTGTTCGTCTGTTTTTCATCGGGCGTCATTTGGTCTTTTTTTTTTGTTAACAAGCTAGTCCTTGACTGCGATCTCACTTGATGGTAGCGGGCTAACTTGGAAGGGGTATGGCAGTGAACATTCAACCCATACCCCTAATTAGTTTCTACACGCCATCGTGCCGGAACGCTAAATCGCTTGGCGGCACGTCTTTGACAGTAGGGTGGTAACTAGCCACGGCCAGAGCTGGTTCACTGGTCGAGAGCAATATCATTGTTAAAAACGTATTCTTTGAATTTCTTGCTGCCCGTATCCAATCGATAGATGCCCAATGCTATGTGTAGCATCATCCAGCTACGCCTCTCGTTGGACTAAGATTATTGCTGCGACTCGTTTGAATATCTACCAACATGCTCTGTCTAGTCTGGGGTTGCCATTCCAGCGTCTAGAACCAAGACGTTGGTACTCCGCCCATTACCACTTCAGCTTCGAAGCTTTTTCTGCAATAGTCCTTATTTGTATCCTATTTTATTTCCTAGAAACTTGGCAGCTCTACAAGTGAGATGTGCTGGATATACGAGTACTAAACTACTAAAGGCCGTCGTGACATGTATCTACTATCTTCGTTGTTAAGGCGCCGACGACAGTGTGGAGTTACAGACTTATTCACCATCCTGTTACATACTAACATTTTGCATTCGTGCCAAAATAATGTGGACTCTACTACGTACAAGCTATAAACTTTAACGAATCATTTTTAAACTCCGATGAAACTTATGACCTTACCAAAATTATAGAAAAGATAGTAAGTAGTTTTGACATGTCAAAATAAAGTTCATTCCCCCACTGGTGGGAGAAGCCATGGGGGCATGGGTCGTCGGTAAAAAAGGTAGTAAGTATTATTGAACTTTATTTTGACATGTCAAAATAGAGTTCATTCCCCTTGCACCCACTGATGGGAGAAGCGTGGGAGTGGTGCACGGGTCGTCGGCTATTATTTCGTACCTACTATCTAGACACCTACTTATATTCAAAACTAGACGTAGGTAATTCACGTTAGGCATAGCAAAATTAGTAATTTTTACCTCTCTAACACAATGTTTAGTTAAAAAAAACTCAAATCAGCAGATTTGCAGATTTTTGTTGCAACGCACGTAAAAACTTTGGGATACATTTATCATAACAGCTTTGTTTTATTAAGTTTTTTAACACGTTAGATTTTTTCAGTAGATTAATTCTACTGAAAAAAACCTAACGTGAAATTCATGAAACTTAAACTACCTCAGCTTCTATATAATATTAAACACTTGAATCGCTAAATTCCCAGTCCACCACAGTTATAGAATCGTAAAAATGCATTTCAATAATAGATTGTCTTCTCCATAAAAGCTGGAAAATGAAAATAAGAATGGGATTCCCATTTTATAATAGTAAGTAATTTGAAATCTCCATTCAATTTGGCTTTTCTCTTTCCGCAGTGTTCGCGAGCGTGGTAAGGGAAATGTAGTTCAAGGGATTGAATAAAAATGAAAACTGAAATTACAATTTAGAATGTTGGAATTGCTTCACCGCAAGAAATATGTTTCTAAAAATTTAATTACGAGGTTTATTTTAGAAACATATTTTGTGCGATATTTTTGAGATTCCATAGTCTGTAGGGCTTACCCACACTTTACTCATCTAAATATATAAAAGGAATAGGTGAGTGACTGACTGATCTATCAACGCACAGCTCAAATCACTGGACGGATCGGGCTGTTTGGCATACAGATAACTTTTTTAAATGTCATCCACTAAGAAAGTATTTTTGAAAAACTAGTTTATCTAATAAAATCATTGCATACAATAAAAACTACTTCATTAACAAAACTGCAAGTAGTGGTTACTATAATGTAAGAGGTATGGAAAACATCTACCTAATGGATCATCTAGAAAGCGACGATTCCTATCATAAGATTATGAGATCTTGCCCTGCTCAACCGAGTTTCCTATACAAACTTCTGTGTCATTCGTGGATATACTCTGACGTATAGCGTAATCCCCCAAACTGCACTGAAGGTGAAAAATGAAGCAGAGATGAGATGAAGCGCCAATGCCAAAATGCGCTCTATAGATTTGATCCTATGACGTGTAAAATCGTCACGTTACAGCATCTTCATATTTTTCATACTCAATCCGTGCATTCAATCTCAAATCATCCGCGCGGATTCCGCCGTAATCTGATCTGGCCCTATGAATGCTTCTAAAAGTTTCTAGACTGCCTAGCTTTCCTTGACTAGAACCTGTATGCGCGCCTTGGTGACATTGGTGTGCCTCTAAATTGTCGCGCTTGTTGTCTTTATTCGCCAATTTACTTACATTTGCGTTCCGCCCGGGGCCCCGCGGGTCGTAAAGTAATATTATCCACCGCTGGGCGAGGGCAATAGTGCCTCTTTTACGGGCCGCGAGCGAACGTCACATGGGAAATTATTTGACGTGGCGTTTAATGGATTTTTGCCTTCATAACATGCTACCTCCTGCCAAATAAAAATGCGAGTATACAAAATACTTAAATAAATAGGAGCTGATGTTGGCATGTGGGATATATTTCAAGTGAATATTTCGCATAATACGAGTGTTTCAAAGGAATTGACAAAATCGATAACTTCAATAGCACTTAATGCTAAGTACCTATTTGGCATGTTGTCATTGACAAGGTCTACTGGGTACCTTTAGGGGTGAGATCTATAGATGGCACTCTCACTCAGCTCAGACTCAAGACTAAGTTTAAACGAGACAGATTTAGGTATGTCAGGACATATTTGTGCCTCATTGAACAGAGCCCGAATACGATCTGTAGATCTCAACCTAGGTCCCCTGCAGGAACTTTCACACACATACACACGTCTCAGTCTACTCCACATTATTGAACTCCTCGCACCCTGTGACTCTCTCTTCGGTTCACCTAGTGGGGTCTGTCAACACTATAATTTCCTTATTGGCCTTCCCTGTGAGGCCTTGAGGACCCCAACGTGTTTCGGTTCTTCAACTTAGAACCCCGCCCGTAGAATAACCATCATAGCTTCACAACTCGCTCAGTACTGTCGGTTACTCTGATTCTTCCTCGCACAACTACCTTGCCAAAGCGCATCTTCATGGCATAACTTACCCTCCTATCTTACTAAGTTTTACCTCGCTCATTGCTGAACTCCCGCACACGCACATCTCTGGTGGCAGCCTCAATAATGTCCTTACTAATATCACAGAATAAATATTAAATATTAAACATTATAAATGTGAAAGTGTGCTTGTTGATATGTTGGTTTGTTCTTCAATCACGTAGCAACGGACGAAAGGATCGATGTGATATTTTGCATTTGTGTGTGTGTTTAAGACCTGAACAGTGACAAAGAATTCTTTTTATCTCGGAAAATCAAAGAGCTCCCACGGGATTTTTAAAAACTAAATCATCAAATCAGCAGTCTTTAATGATCTTTAATGTTTCTTTGTTGTTTCAGAGTACACGGTGACCAGCCTAGAGCTGCTGGAGCTGCGGGTGCCAGCGCACGTGCCCCTGGGCACCAGGCCGTCGCTGTCGTGTCGCTGGCAGCTGGGGCCCAGCGACGTGCTGTACTCGGTCAAGTGGTACAAGGATGGAAAGGAGTTCTTTAGGCATGTTCCGAGAGACGTGGAACCCAGAAGGAAGTTTTTGTTGCCAGGAGTTGATGTTGAGGTAATCACTTTCTGACTTGTATATTAATAAACCTAATCAACTAGTATAGTTGCCCGTGCTTTCGTTAAAAAATCAAATAAAAAATTTAAGTGGCACTCAGGGGCTGCCGCGGTAAAGCTATTGCATAGCATTTTTTATCAACTTATGCAGTTATAATATTTATTCAATATTTTTTTTGCATAATAAAAATTATGCAAAAAAATAATTAAAAAAAAAATTGTGAGCCGTCGTGGGACGCCTGGCAGATGTGAAACATCGACATTATTTTGATAGGAACTAAATATGTCACTAAGTATACATATAATAATACTACTACTACCACTACCACTACCACTACCCCTACCCCTAACCCCACCCCTACCCCTACCCCTACCCCTACCACTACCCCTACCCCTACCACTACCCCTGCCCCTGTCCCTGCCCCTGCCCCTACCCCTACCCCTACCCCGACCGCTACCGCTACCCCTACCGCTACCACTACCCCTACCACTACCCCTACCACTACCCCTACCGCTACCGCTACCCCTACCCCTACCCCTACCCCGACCCCTACTCCGACCCCTGCCCCTACCCCTACCAATACCCCTACCACTACCACTACCACTACCACTACCCCTACCACTACCACTACCACTACTACTACTACTACTACTACTACTACTACTACTACTACTACTACTACTACTAAACAGATTGTGATAGGAACTAAATATGTCACTAAGTATACATATAACATCGCATGCCGTGGCGAGGCGTCGCCACGCGAGAAATCTGTTTTACGTGCCGCTATCTAGATGTTTCACATCAAAAACAAGAAAAGCGCACTGTCACTACTTCGCGAGTGAGATTCGAACCTGCGACATCATTCACCATACGGTAAAAAAGCGGCCGCTCGCCCACTGCGCCAAACAGAGCTTGTGAACCTCTAAAATGTTACTGAACGACGGTGTTAGGTTTATTTTCGTTACGGAATTTATTGATTCGGTCGCCGCGCTCAAACTGTTTGTTCAAAGCCCGCGATAAAAGCTATGCAATAGCTTAAAATTCTTACAGTCGCACATTGAACATTTCCAAAAGGTTTAATAATAAAGAACTCTTGAGAGAGCGCATAATGAATTCATTCATGCCGCTAGTTGAATCGTTTGCTCTAGTCTCGGAACTTCCCTCACGATCCGATATATTATAACGTGATGACGTATGCTAGTTTTTAAAGAAAAAATTGCGGAAAAACCACAGATTACCCCCTTAATCTGTGGGGAAACCCCAAGAATAATAAATAAAAACCACAAAAATTCTTACAACTCGATGCACGTTGAACGTTGCCAAAAGGTTTAATATTAAAGAACTCTTGCTTGAGAGAGCGCATAATGAAATTAATCATGCCGCTAGTTGAGTCGTTTGCTCTAGTCTCGGAACTTCCCACACGAGCGGATATTACGCCGTGAAGAGGCCGCCGTAAACACACTCGCCGTGAAAAGCTCTGACTTCCGTCAATTAGTTGCAACGGTTACTCGGCAACTTTTATCTGCGTATATTATGAATTATTGCGTTGTTGCTTTGACCAACTTTAAGCAGAGTCAAATTAACGTTTTATATACATATTCTTAAAGAACATTAATTGCCCTGCTAAACATGACTAATATTCCCCTTTCCACTCTAAATTAAAAGTATCAAATACAATACGACAATAATGCAATGCGGGAAGTTCTAACCTTCGACCTTCGCCTGAAATAGATACGCCTTAAGCCTTCTCGTAATTTTTAACCGCAAAAATTTGGAATGCCCTTCCGCCTTCCATTTTTCCAACTTAAGCACCTTTGAATCAAGAGTGCATAGGCATCTTCTAGGCAAGCGCGATCCGAGACTGCATTCACTTACCATCCGGTGAGATTGCAGTCACGCGCTAGTCTATATATATTTAGTAAAAAGGTACTTTAAACTCGCAGTAAAACTGTGATCAGTTTCGGGTACCTAGTGGACGTTAAACTTTATAGGGAACTTTTGACAGGGCTCTTTATTAAATTAATATTGTTGTGGGCGGCGTTTGCTTAGGTCTCGGGACTCGCTGTACCTACGAGCGGAAATTACCGCATGAGGTAGCTGCCGTAAACATACTCGCCAGTCGCCATGAACGTGTTCTTCCGCCTATTTTACTATCCATAGGTTGCTGTTTCAAATCCGGCTCGAAGGACCAAAACGTGTGGGGTTTGGGATTGACGTTTAGTTTTCGTAAGGCTTTCTTTTTTGATCTCAGCAGAATCCGCTTTCCGAACCGGTGGTAGAGCCATGACTTGTCATAAGAGCCACAGGTTGGCCTACGTCAAATAAATAATTTTGAATTTTGAATTTTTTTGAATTTACAATTTTTTGAATTTTGATCAATAGTCTGGATTCCTGGAAATGTAAGAACTCTTAAGACTTATAAGTACAACTTACGTGTTCTCACATTTTATGTCAAGAATTTAGAGATTAAACTACTACTTTTCTGAAAATGTTAACTACACAAGATATAACATTTTCGGAAATAGCTCTAGAGGGTTTACCCTCGGATAAATAGAAGGTTGAAAAATTAAGATTATATGTACAAAGTAGGGGGTGCTAGTTTCAAATAAATCGAAGTAGAAATAATAATTAAGTAATAGTGATAACCGATAATTTTTGACAAAGGATTTTATTTGTATGTTCATTTTTTATTCGACGCAAAGGATACCCTCCTTTAATAAATTCAATCTGAGGTTGAGTTTTCGTCTTACGAATCTTACAAAGTTCCTGTTTGCTGATGTTTAGAATTTGATGGGATTACTTAGATAAAAAATAAAATTGTAAAAATTACATGAAACAACAAGAGCAGAAATTCATTAATCTTGTGACTCTTAATAATTTGTGTTTTTAAACATTGAAAATAAATGTATATATTATATTTCTAATTTGACTTGGTATTAAGACCACCCGTCAATCTCGCAAAGGTCGGAAACCCATTTCTTTTACTCTCTCCGTCGTTTTCGCAGCGTTGAAATGTTTTTAATTAAATTTTTTCATGTATCCATGCCGTGCTTTCTCTTCAAACAGACGGGCGGTGCCTCAAATATTTATTGATGCCCAGCCCATCCGCGACAATACGAGTCAAAACACACGAAATACTTTTTGTTTTTATTGAAGCTTTTCAGCGAAATAACATCATATTTTGATGGGTCGACCCACGAGTCTACGGGTAAATGCCCCATTGGGATGCTAGGGACCTCATAATAGCTGGACTAAATTAAAGAGGATATTTATATTATGTGAATTTAATGAATCCAGTGAAAAATTTATCTGGATCCAAATTTGATCTGATTTTTAAGAAATCCTCCTCTGCCCTTCAAATAAAAGCATAAAAACTTATGTTAGAAGTACGACAGTGTGGTACGTTCTGGGCAGGGATCGAACTGTCGACCTTTCTACTTCCACATTTAATCGTGGAACTTGAGGATTGAATCCTTACTAATATTAGAAATGTAAAAGTCGCACATGACTTTCAATACTGTATTATCTCAAAAAACGCTGTTCCGAGATATCGCGTTTTGAAACTTTGAAACTTATTTAAAAAAATAATCGATAAGGAACAAGGTATTATGTCAAGATTAATTAATGCGGTATAGAACGCTCAGATTCGTTAATATTTAGCCAATTAGGTGTCTTATTTATTATGACAAAAAATAACGGGGGTAGGGCGTCACTGAACAGTCAAGACGTTTGATATCATATATCGGTGATCCAATGACTTAAAAATATGAGGGTATCATCCGTTTGTAGAGAAAAAAAAACCTAGTTTCTGAAACCTAAATAGCTCAAAATCGCAAAATTTTGATATAATACAGTATTGAAAGTCATGTGCGAAGTGTGTTTGAGGAGAACGGATCGACCTGATTTCTTGACGTGAAGAGTGCCTAAGCCTGTCTTTTATCCCGGAAAAAACAGAGGGTTCCAGTGAAATTTTTAAAAACTCCACGCGGAAGAAGTTGCGGGCAAAAGCTAATAATTGATATAATTGTTCTACACTTGTTGTATATTAGATAGCGTATCATCCGAGTACGAGAATCGCTTTAATAACTCTCGTGCCCCAGACTAGCTCTACGGTCCCGGACACTCCAGCCAATACCATCCACTGTTTTCATAATAATAATATGAACTATGAAGGCAATATCGCGATTATGCATAGAATAAGAAGCGCTCTTTACTGATATCCTTCGTTTCTCTTCTTTATTGTATTTGCCTACGCGAACAGAATATGAGAAAATACTATTAAATATGCATATTGTATACTCGAGTAGATAGGTACTCATAGTTTTGTTAATGTTTATGAAATGTCTTACCGATTTCAAATAATTGCAATAATAAATTTTTATATAATTTTTTTTCAATCGTTTCAACTTATCGCCGGCCCACTAATGAGCACAGGACTCTTACTCGAATGAAAAGGGCTTAAGTAGGTCACCAGCACCACACTGACCAAGTGCAGACTCGCAGACTTCACGCTCCTTGAGAACATTATGGAGAACTCTCAGGCATGCAGATTTCCTCAAGATGTTTTCCTTCACCGATAAAGAAATTTACCTAGGTATATATAATCGCTTAAAAAGCACATAGGTAATTCGAAAAGTCGAGAGAGAGATACGTGCCTGGGATTGATCCGGGGTGGATACTTTGGAGATAATGGTAATATCGAGTCAGCTAGTCAGACATGAAGGTGAGAACCGACATTTATATCTCGTAAGCTTATCGATTGGCAAGGCTGAAGTGGCAATTTGTATAGCTTGGAAAATCAGTAGATGTTGCCGTTGAGGTCTCAACGCTTCAGGATTCCAGAATATCAATAGATGTTGACGTTGAGGTCTCAACACCTCAAGATTCCAGAATATCAATAGATGTTGACGTTGAGGTCTCAACGCCTCAAGATTCCAGAACATCAATAGATGTTGACGTTGAGGTCTCAACGCCTCAAGATTCCAGAACATCAGTCCCACACTGGAAAGCGATGTGTTGAAAGACTCAGTTCCGATGCAGAAGTGTCAGCTGCAATAGAACTGCTTCCAAACCATATTGCAGTTTAAATGTAGTTCGTCTATCTAAACACTTACATGAAAGTTGTCCTGTAGGGATAACATGCGTCACCACGAGTTAATTTTGTCTACCCATTTTCTCGTGATTTCTAAGAGATTCTTAGAAATTCACGAGTATGGATAGAGAAAATTTTCTCGTTGCGCGCTTGCTAGGCCCTACTGACCGACTCCTCAACACTTGGTTATTAAATATTCACACATGCCAGTCGTTTGGATGATTTCAAAAATACGGCAGATTCAACTGCTCTTAATCGAATCCGGCCATTTATCTTATTTTCCGTTAACTTAAATCAAAGATGTCAGAAACTTTTTTGAATTATGCATGTTGGCTCCACTGGCCTTTCAGTGTCACGGCGGGAGCACGGAGTATAACTAAGCCCGCCTCAGGATTTATGGGCCCTGACAGATGGCTCAACCTAACCAACTCAGCCTTACAAAGTACCATTTGATACAGATTCCACCAACTTTGGCCGCCATAATTTTGTTCCATAGATACTAGCGTGATTTAAACAAAAAAAAATTGTGTGGTGCCGTGGGACACCAGATAGAAACGAAGTTATTATTATAAAAATATTAATTTCAAGTTCTATTCGAGGTATAAAGAAAATAATTATTCGGGTATACATTTTTAGGGTTCCGTAGTAAACAAGGAACCCTTATAGTTTCGCCATGTCCGTCCGTCTGTCTGTCTGTCTGTCTGTCTGTCTGTCTATCTGTCTGCCTGTCTGTCCGCGGTCTAGCTCAGAGACTATTGGTACTAGAAATCTGTAATTTGACAAGGGTATAAATATCAATCACGCCGACAAAGTGCTGAAATAAAATTGTGAAAAATATTTTTTTTAGGGTACCTCCCCTACATGTAAAGTGAGGATGAATTTTTTTTTCTCATCTATCCCGTAGTGTGGGGTGTCGTTGAATAGGTCTTTCAAAAACGTTGTGGGTGTCGGAACACCATTTTTCAATTCAGGGATCCGTTTGTGAAATATGATATTTTAAAGTGCTAAATTTTATTAGAGTCAAGTGTCCCCCCCCTCTGCCAGCTAAATGGTTGTATATAGGATACAAGAAAAAATTCACAGCAGTAGTATATATAATGAATTTTAAAGGAAAACTATCACGGCTAAGTAGGGTTCATTAGTGAAGGAGTTACATCGGTTTTTCTAAGTTAGATATTACACGTAGTGTAAGTTGCATATTTTGTAGTATATTATAGTATTTAAACCATGGAACTCAAAATATATGTTGAGACTTTCAACTACGGAACCCTACACTGCGCGTGGCCCGACACGCACTTGGCCGGTTTTTTATCATGATTTTTTTATCGATAAAAATCAAAATGACCCCATGGAAGCCTAAATATCGATTTTATAAAATATTAAAATTAAAATAATTTTATAAAATAAAAAATGAAAATAAAATTGCGCGCCCCGGGTGGGCTCGAACCACCAATCTTTCGGTTAACAGCCGCACGCAAGCCAATTGCGCCATGGGAGCGATGCACAACTCGTTGAAATTATTATATAAGATATTTTTAGGCCATTAAAAAATGTATAAAAGTGTCGTTACAACTTTTGGTCTTAATTTTTTCCGTCTAGCCCCCTTTCGCAACGCGCGATAGGGAACTTCGTTCCAAAAAACTTTAAAAAACAATTTGTTAAAAAAGAAATAGCTTTCGGAAAATCTCAGGAATCACGGAAAATCAAAACGTACGCACGGGATTTATATAAAAACTTAATTATGCACGGATGAAGTCGCGGACACGCGGATTCAAAAGCGCTTTGCAAAAGTATATTTTTTGATTATAAAACTATTCTATTCCATTCTATTCACAACTTTACTAATATATAATAAATTCGCAAGTAATAAGTATGTTTGTTTGTTGTTTTAAACTGCAACGGAGGAACGGATCGACGTGAATTTTAGGGTTCCGTTCTCCAAACTAAAAATGGAACCCTTATAGAATCATTTCGTTGTGCGTTTGTCTGTCTGTCTGTCTGTCAAGACTCTTTTTCTCAGGAAATTAATGTCAAAAAAGGTAAACGCAAAAATCCGAAAACCGTAAATTTGTAGTTGCATCACAAACAATTTTGGAACGTAGTTCCTTATCGCGCGGTGCGGAACTCGGAAGGGGCTAGACGGATCGACACTTTTTTGAAATTGAAGGGGATTCGAACCATCGACCTTTGGCTGTTAGGCGACTGCAGAAACCACAAGGCTACGGAGACCCATTATTGTACCGCGAAAATACCGAACACAATGCCAAATTAATTAATCGAAAGGAACTACGTTCCATCCGGATGTCCCTTGACACCTCTCAAGTTTTTTATTTTATTTTTGCGATTATAATATACTTATTTGCAGTTGGTAAACTAACCGCGACCTAAAAGTTTGTACGGAACCGTCTGTGCGCGAGTCCGATTCGCACTTGGCCGGTATTTTTTTGCATGGGTATAGTTGAGGGCTTGGAGTGTGACACAGGGACCCTTTCATCCCGGAAAAAGTCCATCCTAGTGGAGGGATCTGCCAACACTGCGCTTCCTGGTGCGAGGTCACCACTCTGGCACTATTGTGCCCCTATTACTTTTACTTATGAACTGGAAACGGCATATTAAGTATCATATTGCATATTATATTGTATTTCATATATTGTCTTAAACCCCCATTAGAGGGTTCCCATGGAATTTTGAAAAACTCCACGCGGACGAAATCATGGGCAATGGCATAGTTAATGCTGGCATTATAGTGTCTACTTGAAGAAGCTGTCTAAGTATGAAAGTTTCTATTTACGTACTCTTATGTTCCACCTTAGTGCTTAAACTACTGAGCCGATTTCGGTGAGTGAAGTGTCAATCGATTAATTATTATGGTCGGGGATGACATGGGCTACTTTTTATACGAACAAACTCAATATGATCTGCAGAACTTACCCGTGGTACTACGGTTGATCCTACTGGTAGTACCACGGGAGATATTTGGTCACATCCAACTTTCCGAAGTCGGGATACAGTTTTTAAACTTTTATCCTTGTTAAAAACCCACTATGTTTATAGAACTCGAGCCCTAACGGCTCGAATGTGACGCTGTACCCGGCGGTGCTGGAGACGGGCGGGCGCTACCGCTGCGAGGTGTCCGGCGAGCGACCGCTGTTCCCCACCGTGTCCGACCACGCGGACATGACCATAGTGGGTACGTACCCGCACTTCACTACGCAACTCGAGCCCTAACGGCTCGAATGTGACGCTGTACCCGGTGGTGCTGGAGACGGGCGGGCGCTACCGCTGCGAGGTGTCCGGCGAGCGACCGCTGTTCCCCACCGTGTCCGACCACGCGGACATGACCATAGTGGGTACGTACCCGCACTTCACTACGCAACTCGAGCCCTAACGGCTCGAATGTGACGCTGTACCCGGCGGTGCTGGAGACGGGCGGGCGCTACCGCTGCGAGGTGTCCGGCGAGCGGCCGCTGTTCCCCACCGTGTCCGACCACGCGGACATGACCATAGTGGGTACGTTCCTGCACATGTTTTTATTCTTATTCCTTTTCTTGATTTTATTATTTTATACTAACTTATGTTCTTGTTTCAGCGTTGCCCGCAACGGGTCCTGTCATATCGGGCTCGCGGCTCCGGTACCAGATAGGGGACCGGGTGCAGGTGAACTGCACGTCGGGGCGGTCGCGGCCCGCCACCAGGCTCACGTGGTACATCAACGGCGAGCCGGCCCCCGCGGCCGCCGTGCTGCCGCCCGACCACGTGCCGCACGACGACGGCCTCGAGACCACGGTGCTGGGGCTCGACTTCAAAGTTAAACCTAAACACTTTAGGAAAGGAGATCTAAAACTAAAAGTGAGTCTTTTTGTAGTAAAACTTCTTTACGCACGCTCGACTTGGGGAGTAAGCTGGTGAATGCGTTACGAAAAGTGTGATCGGCCGAGGCGAACGTTGAGAGGGAGATATAAGTTAGTGAAGATAGAAAGAGAGAGAGAGAGAGTGACGTTTCGTATATTACTGTAGCAGCAAGACAGAGAGGTGCGAGCACACATTTTCTTTCGCTCTTTCTCACATAGCCAGTTGCTTTTCGTATAATATCTAAGACACAGTGCAGGCCTAAAACTTCCTTACGCACTCTTGACTTGGGGAGTAAGCTGGTGAATGCGTTACGAAAAGTTTTAAATATTTGTAGAAAATTAATATATGTATAAATTATACATATATACATTATATTATATACTATACATATATATATATATATATATATATATATATATATATATATATATATATATATGGAGATGGAGCTAAAGAAGTTTTACTTCAGTCTCAGTTCAGTCTTCCACAGGACTCGGTCTTGCGCCGCCTATATCCAGCGGCTCCCTGCGACTCGTTTGATGTCGTCGGTCCATCTAGTGGGAGTTCTGCCAACACTGCACTTCCCAGTGCGGGGTCGCCACTCCAGCACCTTGGGACACCAACGACCATCAGCTCTTCGAACTATGTGCTCCGTCCATTGCTTCAGAGAGCACGTAAAACGTGATATTTTGAAAAAGTTGCAACTATTCACAGTTCTTGCTAATTCTTCTAAAGTTCTACGTAGACTTAGAACTACCTACTGATAATTAAAAAGTTAATAAATTCAATTTTACAAAGGTGAATCTCAATATAGAGAAGTCAATTGATACGATTCGTCGTGTATTTTATTAAGTCCTATAGAAGCTATCTATCCTATAGATTATGTGATTTTATTTTTTTGTTAGTGCCTCGCAACTATCGCCACTGTTTACTGGCGAAGCAACGAAGAGAGCGTGCAAGGTGAGAGACTGAAGGGATACGCGCGCTCACGGGAGTTGCTTGAAGGCACTTCGCGCGCCGACCGCGTGCAGGCTGCTGGGAAGTCGCCCGACTGTCGCGCAACTTTACCTATATTATTTATTCTACTAGTACATTACTCAACGGGTACTTCGTAGATTCCAAATATTACATACAGTACGCATTCCAAGTTGCAGTACATATCCAAAGTGTGAAATGTAATATAGTTAATATAGATATTTTAATGCACATTTTGTGTAAGTACGGATGTTCAGTGAAATATTGTCATGTGATAAGGAAATTGAAAAATATATTATATTACGCTAATGAAATATCTTTTATGATAAAGCTGATTGTATGTTTTACGATTTTAAATTTTAACGTATGGAAACTGCCATTTTGAGGTTTTAATAAAGTATGGATGGGCAATTTAAGTAAGTACGCAACTATTTGTCAATGTATTATATGTATAAATATATTTATTGTAATTTAGCATAGAATTAATTGGCCGTTAATGTTATTTGATGACCGTAATCGAAGGATAATAACTACACGCTATCGCAACGCGGATTCCGCGTACAGTGTAATGTGAATCCACCTTTTTACTTATATATAATTATATATCTAGTTATCTATACGTTGATATTTCTTTTGATGCTCGATGAGATTAAAAGAGTACTGTAATACAAACACGATTTGCCAACGCTATAGTACTTAGTTACTATTTATATGTTCAGCTTAAAATTTAAGAAAATATATCTACGAATGAAAGTTAGGAGGCATATTATTTTTATAGTCAGTAGACCAAACAATACTGTATGTTTGCCTAGGCAATATTAAAAGAAACTTACTTGAACTTTCAAAGGGCGTATAACTTGCATATATTGCGCAATTTATTATTAAGTTCACAGCCTTCGTGGTTAATTTTTTATTACCATACAAAAACACTTTCTTTTATAATATTACTAGCGACCCACCCCGGCTTCGCACGGGTAGTAGAGCATAATATTATGCTTACATGTTTTTTCTGTCGTAGGATCACATGAGCTTGTTGCGTCGTATATTATTTGGATTTATTTTCGCGCGTTGTTCTTTTTAATTTTACGATAACTCCTACGATATTCATTTAAATTATATGGTTTAAAGGATTATCATAATGTGCATGAAATGTTCATGGTAACTAACGTAATTAAGTTGATAAGGATTAATACTGTATCCGTCTAAATAGATTTCCAATTACCGCATTGTACGTGCCCATTTTTTTCTGAAGATAAAATGGGTACAGTAAGCCATCCTTAAGATAGATAGATATATTGCCATCGCGGACTTTTCTGAATAGACCTATCCCACCATACCACCGCCATAAATTGTTTTGTTATATCTCAAAGAGATTAGGCAGCGTTTTCGATGAAAGCTCCCACGCGGCTTGAATTTTTCCGACATTTAACCAATTTACACAAACCCTTTACAAAACTTAAACCTTCCTCACGAATTACCCTATCTATTGGGGAAAACCGAAAATCCGTGAAGTATTTTTTGAGTTTATCGCGAACAGACAGACAGACAGACGCGGCAAGGGACTTTGTTTTATAATATGTAGTGATTCTGATTACCTTCAATTATAAAATAGCACTTCCTTGGCAGTCGGGTAAATGCGACTTTAAATATATTTTGACGTGCAATAGTGTGAAAGTTTCGGTCTATAAAAATTACCACGAAGGCTGTGCGGAGTCTAAAAGTCTTACTCAAAGGGCTTACGAGCGCTTCTCATACAAAGGAAGTTTGATTCATAATTTATATTCACCATTTAAATTTATTGAAATTTTGGAGACAATTTTTAGAAACATGTCTGTGGGGCTACGACGTTAAAATTTTAGTTAATGTAAATTTGCATGTAAATCCTTCAAAATACAAAGTTTTACACACTTTGACATATTAATTTCACAAAAAGGCATGTTCACAAAATCTAAGGGTTCGCCTATAACAATACATAAATTTGCTTGCAACTACATAATATTATAATTTATAGTAGTTTAATTTGCATACGACATGTTGGTTTATTATTCAAAGGACATGACTAACAAGATTTGGCATATTGTGAACAGTCAGTTATTTATTATTATAACTTATTTTATTTTATTACATCAGTTTTATCGGTTATTACCTTTAAAATAATTAAAAACTACTTAATTAAATAATTAAATTATAACTTAAGTATATAATAATTTCTGGATGCAAATCATTAAGTTCTTAAAATTCAATATTTTCAAAACTGCGTTCCAAAGATTGATATTTATTGCCAAAGCTTTATTTACCATTAACGGGTTTATCGAAATGTTTTAATAATACAATTACGTGGTTTATAATATGTATATGCAATTTGTTCAAGCAAATTTGAATAACATATTTTAATATTGCGTACCACCAAAATTTATCGCTGCTTTAATATGCAGATGAACGTACAAAATATGGCTTAATGATTTAAAGCCACAAGTAGGGATGTTATTGTAGTTATTTTAAAATTATTGTAAACTGACATAATTTTTGTTTGTTATGTAAAATATCAGAAATACATAGCAGGAGTATATTTTTAAGCATCATTTTATTGAAGAGCATACTAATTATATCGTATAGCTACTTGTACTCGTTATTATTCTTATTGGTGTATAAAATATAAATAGTACATTCTCTTATAGCCTATTTAATCAACAAAATAGCCAATGTTATATCAATCCTAGTCACTGAGGTAGGTTATCTTGAGAATTTGAAGGCAAAAACTGTTAAAAGCTAAGAGACAAACAACTATTTCTTTAATTGGCAGTTTATGATACTTCTCATTTTTTGAAAAAAAAATAATATTATAAAATTCCAATAACAGGGACAAATAGTATAGAAAAATATTAAAAACTCAAATAAAAAATTATTGTAATAATATTAAAAACAGTTAAAGTACCATATTTACAAGTAACTATGTATGTAATTACTAATTAAATATTCAGTCAATTTGCGGTGAAACCTAAAATTAAGAAGTATAGTTAGATGGTAAATTATAGCTTAATTTTGCATCCATACTAATATGTAATATTAATGTGTAATTTCATGACTACTGCTGAGTGGATTTTGACGAAAAGTACAGAGATAGCTTGAATAATGGAGAAAGATAAAACATACCGAAAAATCACAACATAAATAACAAATGTTACAAATTTTTTCTTTTTTCAAAAAATATAGCAGTAGGTAAGACCACTGAAATAAATGGCCCCGACAATATAAAGATACTCATACCATGTCGGATATGGAACAAACCACTGGAACAAACCAAAAACGTATCAAGTTGATAATAATATTTATATTTTCGCGCTCACCAAAAAAATTACATTATTTTATATTACCTATGCTACCTATTTATCCATACATGAGTAGTTGTATTAGAGCAAATAATATAAAAATAGAAAGTATTTTGATGTGAGACTTTTTTAGTAATTGAAAAGAAAAATGTATTATTTGAACGTAACAAAGGTTGCCCGCGACTTCATCCACGTGCAGGTTCTTAAAAATCCTGCGGAAATAGTTTATTTCCGGAATAAAAAGTAGACTATGTCACTCTCTAGATCCTCTAGAAATACCTCTAGAGGAACTGGATAGATATAGAGTTCACATTACACATGCAAATAATCACGTCATCTCGCAGCTCTGTTCCAGCGCGATTGAAGGACAAACAAACACACTTTCGCATCTAATATACCTATTGGTAACGATATAGTGATGCTAAGCTAGTGAGGTTCAAAATTTATATTAATTTTTTTAACTATTTATTGATGAAGGGGTAATATTTAAATTTTCAAAGTAAAATTGTACATAAAAATAGAATATAGTACTAGACGATGTTGGCCAGGCTGCACTAAAGAGTTTATGAACAATATAAAAATTTTGAAGGATAAAAAGATTTATGAACATTATGACCGACTTTGGTGGGCACATTGATTAAAATAAGTTAATTAAAGTTTTATGCGCGCTTAACTTTAGCGTCGTAATATTAAAAAAATTTATTATCAGTCTGTTTTATTTTCTAACAGAAATTTCTTTCGTTTTTATAATAATTTATTAATGTCACTGTGTCATTAAGCTTCAAGTGTGTGTTACATAAGTACATATTTTAGGTATCCAGTTAAAATTGTTGCTTATTGTTATAAAATATTAGTACCTAAGTACGTAAATATGAAATTGTAAATAATGAGTAAAGTAGCTCAAAGTAACGCAGCATAAATATACTATTGTGATCTAAATGAATTTTCTGAGATGTTTTATTCTGCCCACTCCATATTCCCTTTCATGAATATCTAAAATATTATCCTTGATAATTATATTTGAAAAAATGTCAAAATCCTATTTTTACGAAAAGAAAATTGTACTTATGAATAAAAAAGCCGGCCAAGTGCGAGTCGGACTCGCGCACCGAGGGTTCCGTACTCCAAAAGTAAAAGTAAAACGATAATATTATATTAATTTGCTTATTTATCATTAACTTTGTTTGTAGAGGTTTATCTAATATATAAAATTCTCGTGTCACAATGTTCGTTCCCGTACTCCTCCGAAACGGCTTGACTGATTCTCATGAAATTTTGTGAGCATATCGAGTAGGTCTGAGAATCGGCCGACATCTATTTTTCATAGCCCTAAATGGTAAGGGTGACCAACCACTAAATATTTTTGCTGGCGGTACGAAGTTCGCGGGGTCAGCTAGTTGTTAATATAAAAAACAACTATGCTAGTTAGAGCTTTGCTTTTATTTTTCCTGTAAAATATACATAAACTTCTATCGACCATAATTATTTCAGATTTTTCGATTGGTAAACTTCGGAGATAAGGGGGGGAACGGTATTTTTTTCGATATTTTGGCCGATTAATCAAAAACTATTTTATATAGAAATAAATAAAAAACTGTTTTAGAATGCACAAGTAAAGGCCTTTCATATGATACCCCACTCGGTATAGTTATCTTACTTTGAAATTTCAAACCTCCGATTTTCCCCCTTTTTTAATCAAACTAAAATAATTTTCGCGTTGTTTTTATTTTTCCTGTAAAATATACATAACCCTCTATTGACCATAATTATTTCAGATTTTTCGATTGGTAAACTTCGGAGATAAGGGGGGGGGGGACGGTATTTTTTTTCGACATTTTGGCCGATTAATCAAAAACTATTATAAATAGAAATAAATAAGAAACTGTTTTAGAATGCACAAGTAAAGGCTTTTCATATGATACCCCACTCGATATAGTTATTTTACTTTGAAATTTCAAACCCCTGATTTTCCCCCTTTTTTAATAAAACTAAAAATAATTTTCGATTTTTCTTTATTCCAATGATATTGGGCCACTATTATACATAACTATGCCAAATTTCATGTCGATAGCTTTAATTGTTACTGAAATAATCGACTGTGACAGACGGACGGAGAAAGTCTCACCATAAGGGTTCCATTTATACCATTTTGGTACGGAACCCTAAAAATGAGTAGGTTAAGAAATACTTTAAAATCCACTTAGGACTAAATGTAGCTCTGATTTATGAAAATAATAAGAAATGAGGGATTTAATAAATATTTTACTTAATGGTTAATTTAGGTACATACCTAAATATTGTTACATTTTTTCCCCGGCGTGCCAACGTCTAAATTTCAAGGATTATAGGGATTGCTGCCTAAGCCCACTTTTAATGAAATTATTATCAATTCGGGCTAAAGTTGCTTTAATAAACAGGTAAGTATTGGTTGTGGCATAAATTAATAAGAACATATATTTTTATTTATTACGCTTTTAATTTTTTTGTCGTCCTACATGAATAATAAATGCTCTTTGGCTTTATGCTAGTCATCTATCTCATTTGAGTTATGATCATCACTATTTTCTCGCTTAGATAATATACATTAAGTATCTTTTTGAATGATTTTGAGGAAAGTTGGCGCATTCTCAACGAGGCGCAACTTAGTTTTAAAGACTGCAAACTATCTTGATTCCACTGAAAAATAATAATAATTCAATAAGGAAAGCATTCGAGACAACTGCAAAAACTTAGTATAGCAGTAAAGGCCTCAAATAGGTAGGCCACCCGTGACCCGACTTGAGCTCTCACATCATAGAGCTGCATTTATGATTGCGTGCCATTAACCAAATAGTTTATTACATTACTATGTTAAAAAGATTATTTTTTTATGTCTATAAAAATGTTATAGTCGTAGTCGCTTAGGATGTTGCGTGTGGCGAACCCATTAGGTGTTTGCATACAGTTTGCATAATATTGAGGCATGGCGCGCCCACTCTCCATCGCATTACGTTAACACTCATTATTCTTAATTGTTGTCATGTTGTTCGAAAAATGAATAAACATTATTATAAATCAGGTCAATTAATGTCATGTCCCTGATATTGGATGTTCGGTAAGTAATTGATTGTTGGGGCGCAGTATTGTGTGAAAGAGGATGTTATCGGCATTAAAGCCAATGGAGTTATGTGCCATACCAACCTGCTATAGAAATATGCTACATACAGGCTGCAGCATTGTGAAATGGCCAATGAATAGGCAAAAAGAGGGCTTTTTGTTACTGACAGATTATTTTGTTTTCGAGTTCTCTTTGAACTTAAATAGGTAGGCTATTTATCAATTACAATTTAGAATTTTAAAATCCATTGTACCTTTAAATATTAAAGGTACCTATGGCAAAACCTGATGAACAATATCTATTTAAGCATTGAAAAGTAATACCCATTCATGATAAGGTCCAATATCAGCTGCCAAAGGAGCAATTGTTTAGTTTAAAATATAATATACAACACATTATTCCAATTAAAAGTGATAGACGTAGAGTAAATCATAAGACAATCTAAAAATAAATATGGTAAACGCACTAGTTACTGCATACGTCATGGTTCCTCGCCTAATAAACAATTTGAGATTGTAAAATTATATCACAATTTACTGAAAGTAATTTAAAACGCAAGCTAAAATTATATTTTTTGGATAAGTTGGATTGTTAATGTTGATAGGTATTTGTGTTTAACAGAATCGGCTTATAGCACACAATTTAAACCTAAGTGGTCTCTGGTGTGCTAATAAGAACAAAAATACCTAGGTAAAAATAAATAGGTATGTTCTGAGTGTCTGTTGATTTTAAGGAGGTTTTCTACAAGGAATCTGATTTTTAGCAAATAGCTAGTTGAGGAACACACGGATCGAAGTGCTGGAATGACTACCCCACACCGGGAGGCGCAACGTTAGCGGACTCACAAGGTGGAAGGACGATCTCAGGCCAGTCGTTGGCAGCCGATACAGGTATTGTGATCCACATAAACGCGGCATAAGATTGTATTCATGGCATAAGATTGTATGCATAGTTCGAAAAGCTGATGGTCCTTGGGGTCCCAATCCCAAAGTGCTGGAGTGGCGATCCTGCACCGACCGACCGTGGACCGACGAGTCGCAGGGAGCCGCTGGATTCAGCCGGCGCAAGACCGAGGCCTGTGAAAGTCCATACAAGAGACCTTTGTCCAGCAGTGGACGTCTATCGGTTGACGAAGAAGAAGAAGAAGATTGTATTCTGTGGCGATCCTTTCAAGAGACCCATGTCCAGCAGTAGACTGAAATCTGTTGAGACGATGATGATGTGAGATTGATAATAATATTCACTTTCGTATACAGACTGAGAGAATTCTTTAAAAATAATCATGATATTTCTTAAAAAAAAATAATTGGGAGCATTGTTTAGTTTTAATTATAATCTATACGAGTACGTACCACGATAATTGTTGTTTTTATGATGTCGATATTTCGATCCAGTTGCATGGACCGTGGTCACGACGGGACATTATATACATCATAATATTGTAATTCTTTCATATTTTCTTTTCGTAATGATACGATAAGCCTTTAACTTTAATGGTCGGCCTTTAATAAATGCTCTGGGATAAACTAAACCCGGCAGCTTTACTTTTTGCTGTCACAATCTCCCATCGAATCGCTTACGATTCAGCTCAGCAGATTGAAACAAGCGAAGTCGTAATTAGAAAGCGTTTTTTTTTTTCAAATGTCATCCAGCTTTATTTTCTCCGCGATCAAAGGAAAACCAACAGCAATTATTGTACGATACAAGCAGCCGGTCAATCGCCATTTCAACCGTGAGTCATCAAGCCATCCCCTCGTGTAATGCACCACGTGTCTTTGCATTCAACCGCCCGCCGATAAGGAAACCGAGGGAACAAATTTAAATGGGAAATGCCTGGAAATGGCTCACGCTATTGTTGTGACTTCGAGGGGGCAGATAGCGGGGGCTGTCTATAAATGTGTATAAATCTAACAGATAACTTTCCGATTTATCCAGTGTTTAATCAAAACATCCGTTCAATTGAGTGAAGGAACTAAGGGAAGTCAATACGGCCTATGTAAATAAAGTACCCCGGAGCTAGTCCGCGCGTCCTAGAAGTAACATGTGTTAAACATAGACCAATGTGTTGACCATAGGTTAACAAGAAAAAATTATGAGAATTTTAATTTCTCAATGCGATTTTAATTACCTTTTTAGACATGGTTGAAAATGCACAACAAAAAGCACCAACATAAAATGTTGCCATAGAACATTTTGAACAGAGAACAAAATGAATGCATCAGTGTCATGATCGCAATCAACTCTGATTGGCTGAATTTATAGCGTTCTTTTCATTTTAAGCAAAAGCGAGATGCGTGTCACTATGATGTTTAGCCAATCCCTCAACTCAGGAGTAAGACTGCTGGCAGATACACCCAGGAAAAGTCAAGTAAATTCAGCCAAGTAGACTCGGAAACTTGCGCTTCTCTTGGTCCAAAATGTTTGTCTGAAGTTTTTTTTAGGGTTCCATAGTATACAAGGAACCCTGATAGTTTCGCCATGTCCGTCCGTCTGTCCGTCCGTCCGTCCGTCCGTGCTCTGTTTAGCTCAGAGACTATTGGTACTAGAAATCTGTAATTTGACAAGGGTATAAATATTAATCACGCCAACAAAGTGGTGAAATAAAATTATGAAAAATATTTTTTTTATGGTACCTCCCCTGTAATATGTAGTCCCCTGTAGTATGTAAAGTGGGGATGATTTTTTTTTATAGTGTGGGGTGTCGTTTAGTAGGTCTTTTGTGAAATATGATATTTTAAAGTGCTAAATTTTATTAGAGTCAAATTTCCCCCCCTGTGCAAGCTAAATAGTTGTTTATAGAATACGTGAAAAAATTCACAGCAGTAGTGTAGATAAAGAGTTTTATCGGAAAACTATCACGGCTAAGTAGGGGTTAACGAGTTATATGTGTTTTTTCCAGGTTAGGTATAACACGTAGTGTAAGTTGCATATTTTGTAGTCGATCGAGCGAAGCGAAGGTCTCTGAGTTTACTAGAGCGATTTGCACTTGTCCGTCCGTCCGTCTGTCCGTCCGTCCGTCTATCAGAGCCTTATAACTTCTGAATTACTGAACGTAATTACTTCAATTTTAGATATGATATGTAAACCGATGGCCTCCAGCCGAAAATGGCTTAAAAAGTTATAAAAATCTTTATTTCAGGGGGGCTCTCATAGAAGCGAATACGAAGTAAAATAAAATTTTTTGCATTTTATAGGGTTGCAGTATCTCATTTTAAAGATAATTTGGAACAGAGTACAAAAGTATTTTTTTTTTTATTTTTTTTCCTAAAATTGACGAAATGGGGGGCTTTCAAAGTGGAGATTTTATTCGAGGCTAGATCTCTAAAACCACTTTATTTTAAAAATTGAAACTTACACATAATTTGAGTTATATTCAGTACTTGAACAACAAATACTAAGATTAGATAAATATTATAAAGAAACGAAATTATTTAAGTTTTAATGGGCATCAATGTTTTTAACAAAACTTCACTATACTGTTAATAGATGGCGCTGTCTTTAATATTGTAAATACGCATCCCATCCACGAAAGCAGATGACGATTGACGTCATCAGATTCGGCGCGTTTTAATTACAATATAATATAGTTAAAACTACCTTATGGGAATTATGGGATACCGCGAGGTCTCAGTTCGGGGCGAACCACTAGTAGGTATATTATAGTATTTAAACCATGGCATTCAAAATATATTCAATATCTTCTATAATAATAAAACTGTAACAGGTCCAATTCTGTACATTGAAGATATTTTGAAAATTTTTGTTTGAGGGCATTCTATAATCGATACTGAAGCCAAAACAATTTTTTTTAATTTTTTGTCTGTCTGTCTGTCTGTCTGTCTGTCTGTCTGTCTGTCTGTCTGTCTGTATCTTGGCCGCGCATCACGCCGAAACTACTGGACGGATTTAAATGAAACTTGGCACGATTTAAGTTAATGCTACGAGGTATAATATAGGATACTTTTTATCCCGAAATTCAGCACGGTTCCCTTGGGAGAGGGGATGAAAGTCAAAATGTGTATTTCGCTGTAATTCATTAAGGCGTATTCCGATTTAATCCATTCTTTTTTTGTTAGAAAGCAGGTTCTTTAGAGATTGTCCTGTAATTATTTCAAGGTCATCAATTTCGTAGTTCAGAAATTATAGACATCACGATCTTCAGTATAAGGTCCAAATAACTTGAACCACGGAAACTATAAGATACTTTGAATGAATGGCTCATCTTAAGCTGGCAAGCGTACTTTATCGTATATAGCCATCGTGGATAGCCCTATTTTGTCATAGTCAAACTACTCCAAAAGTGTCAGATTTTGCCAAACGATCATTATACCTACATACTACATAGCTAGGTATGGATGTAATACATCGTATGGACTTAATGCTACAGTGTTTTCCTATGCAATTTTATATTATAATCATACTAATATAATAAATGAAAGTGTGTTTGTTTGTTGGTTTGTCCTTCAATCACGCCACAACAGAGCCACGGATCGACGTGATTTTTTGCATGGGTACTATAGTTGAGGACATAGGCTACTTTTTATCCCGGAAAATCAAAGTGTTCACGAGGGATTTTAAAAACTAAATCCACGCGGACGAAGTCGCGGGCATCAGCTAGTAATATAATAAAACTGTAACAGGTCCAATTCTGTACATTGAAGATATTTTGAAAATTTTTGTTTGAGGGCACTCTATAATCGATACTGAAGCCAAAACAATTTTTTTTTAATTTTTTGTCTGTCTGTCTGTCTGTCTGTCTGTCTGTCTGTCTGTCTGTCTGTATCTTGGCCGCGCATCACGCCGAAACTACTGGACGGATTTAAATGAAACTTGGCACGATTTAAGTTAATACTACGAGGTATAATATAGGATACTTTTTATCCCGAAATTCAGCACGGTTCCCTTGGGAGAGGGGATGAAAGTCAAAATGTGTATTTCGCTGTAATTCATTAAGGCGTATTCCGATTTAATCCATTCTTTTTTTGTTAGAAAGCAGGTTCTTTAAAGATTGTCCTGTAATTATTTCAAGGTCGTCAATTTCGTAGTTCAGAAATTATAGACATCACGATCTTCAGTATAGGGTCCAAATAACTTGAACCCCGGAATCTACAAGATACTTTGAATGAACGGCTCATCTTAAGCTGGCAAGCGTACTTTATCGTATATAGCCATCGTGGATAGCCCTATTTTGTCAAAGTCAAACTACTCCAAAGGCGTCAGCTTTTGCCTACATATACATGATCATTATACCTACATACTACATAGTAGGTATGGATGTAATACATCGTATGGACTTAATGCTACAGTGTTTTCCAATGCAATTTAATATTCTAATCATACTAATATTATAAATGCGTAAGTGTGTTTGTTTGTTGGTTTGTCCTTCAATCACGCCACAACAGAGCCACGGATCGACGTGATTTTTTGCATGGGTAGGTACTATAGTTCAGGACATAGGCTACTTTTTATCCCGGAAAATCAAAGTGTTCACGAGGGATTGTAAAAACTAAATCCACGCGGACGAAGTCGCGGGCATCGGCTAGTTCATAAATAAAATAAAGCACTATCCTATAATATTTGTGACTTGCAACTACGGAACCCTACACTGCGCGTGGCCCGACACGCACTTGGCTTGGTTTATTTCTTGCTAATGGGGAATAAAATAACTAAACCAATACCCGTCTTCAAAGCGGCAAACAGTAAAAAGAATGCAAGCTTCTGATAAAACATCACTATTCAAAACTGGAGCTTTAATCGGTGGGTATTGAGCTCTTGAAACAATTGCTCATAACATCTAAATGAGCTTATTCCGTTCCAATAAGGCAATTACGAAGTTTCAGTCACTAACGATTTAACTTATACACTACACCGGGTAACTAAGATTAGTGGTGCATGATATACAAAGCTGTTAACTACGAAATATAAGCTCAGTGAACATTACATATTTTAACGTTACATGCTTTAATTATATGAAGGGCACAAGGGAAGTAGAACCGTTGGCACATTTTTTTGACTTTTGAACTGCCAATGCCATCTTGTAGAACAAATGTATTAGAACAAAGCGCAAAAACACTGCATACAATATTATACAGAAAAATTTACTTTGTAGTGGCGCGGCCGGGCGTTTGAACTTTGAAGTCGGTTTTCACACTGCAGTAATCAATTTTAGACAATTCCATCGCCGTTGTAACTTGCATTTCACTTGTAGGTACATTTGTACGCATAGATGTAGCGTATATAGGTGTGGGTAAATGGAAAATATTATAATTATGCAGGTGCCACGATGCAGGAACGCTCAGTGCTCAGTCGTATATGGATCCTCGGACCGTGTGGTTATGTGAGTGTTAGTGCATAAATAGGTATGTTATGTACATACCTAACTATTATGTTGGAATTAAAAATAAATGGATTACATAATTCAGCTGCTGGCATAACGCTTTATACTACTCATTCTAGAGTAGGACAGTCATTGAACCAAAAAAAGGTCACAACGGGCCTGATTTCATAGGAAATCATAGCTTAAATCAAATCAGATTGCCAACGCCTAGTCGTTAGCTATCCACCTTTGTATTCATAACGCTTGAAACTGCATCAAAATAGCATTTGCCGATACAGCCAGCATACGGAGTTCACTCAGTTTTGCCAAATTGCTTGCGGTAACTGCATTTGGCTGCACCTAACAGGCGAAACTATTAATCGATATGTCACAATAACACACATAAATAACAGACAAGTTTGCAGTTTCTCACCTCTCTGTCCGTATACCTTGTAAAACTAACTTGTTTAACTATAGAACTATAACTATTTAAATTTTAAACAAGAGTCTATTTCAGCAAGATTTCAGCATCTCCAATTACGTATTGAATTTGACGTTCTGACAGATTTCCAATACAAAAACTGTCAAAATATCAAAATTCGTCGGTTAGTCGGTTAAAATAGGACCTAAGATTATAATAAAGAGGAAGTTTTGCAAATGATTCCATACTGAATGTTCTAGTTTGCAATCGTCAGTAATGAGAAGCAGCTGAAGAAGTCGAATTAAAAAAAAGTAGTCGGAAGTTATTTTCTTTCACTCCAAACAATATGATCTATTTAGTACTTAGTGCCACAGAATACATAATAGTACTTTACTTAGTAGTAAAGTAGGGGCTACCAAAGTTTTTATCTCGCTTTCTATCCTTTCAAAAGGGAGGCGTGCTAAAAAACTTTGGGAGCCCCTGCTCTAAAGCGTTAACGATCATAGAAAGAGAATAGATACGACAGTAGATATGTAATATGGCTGTGGGGCAGTAGTGGCTAGGTTCTTCGTTCGGTTCAACCTTTTCAGCGCTAAGATGTCATAATCAGATAGTCAAAGCAATCAAACTTGTAGCTTACTCTTTTTCCGTCTGGGGTTAAAAATGAAAAATGGTGTCATGAACAAATCCGCTCGTACTGACGGACGGTATTATTGCTATGGCTTCTATCAATAGGTCAATATTTATCAGCCACCGAAAGCTCCCACCTGAGAGACAGGAAGTTAGTAGAAGATTGGATTTATATTCTAGGTACATCGCTTCGAGATTGCCGTCGTTGTTAACTTCCTGACTTTGAATTCATAATGTTCGAAACTGCATTAAATAAAGTTCCCCTCATACAAATAGTATCGTGAGTTTACCCAATTCCGCCAAATTGCTTGCGGTTACTGCATTTGGCTCTTACCTAACTACTGAAATTGTTAATCGATTTGTCAAAATAACTGTGTTTTATTATGACATTTTTGTATTGTTAAGTAACAAATCTAATAACCAATATCTACTTGATAACAATTGCACGTATCTACCTGTGGTAAAAGATGAAGCACTCTGATGAGGCGCTCTCAAGAGAAGAGTATGACTTTAAAATGTTAAACACCTATGTTTAAACAAATCATTCAGTTACTTTGTGGTACCGGAACCACTAGTGTAATAGTTTTTTTTATTCAGAAGCAAAAGCTTAGATACTAGCATTAAAAAGGCACTTAAACTATCAAAACATCCTGTAATATTGAGTTAACAGTAAGATAGCTTAAATGTAGATGTTATCTTATAATAACACGATACATAATCTCTGGAGAATATAATTAGGTCTGTACTGCTTCCTAATAGTAATCCGAATCTAAATACAATTACTCCCAAGAAGATCAGGAACTAGTTTAGGCAGTCTAGGATTATGTTAATAGTATTATTTTGTGGTGGAATACAGTCTTAAGTCTACTTCTCGTACCCAGTAGTTTTAGTACGTATAATAATTCAATGCCAGTAGTAGGCCGGCGATGGATTTATTTATTTATTTTATTTATTTATTTATTTATTTATAGACAACAAAGAGTGAACACTATACACCATAAAATTATAGACCAAAGCACTAGACCAAAACTTGTGACTGGTGATTGCAATTGGCAGCCCAATTAGACCGCAGCCTGTGCTAGGGCTGTCCAAATATCCTCGGCCCAATTGTGTTAATTTCTTATTAATATGTATAAACGGAGAAAAAAACAAAAAAAAAATAATTAAAAAAAAATTAAAAAATATATAAATATATATATATATATATATATATTAGAAAATAAGGAAAGTGCAGTTTGTGCAACAGTGTCACTGTATTAAGTTTATGTATAGTTACTTGTCTATATGTATTAGAAATGATAAAGTGTCCATGACACTAATAGCGTTACCATCAACAAATCTTGTCATAAAGACATTTAAAGTTTTCAAACGAGCATACTAGTAGATATTTCTTTAAGTCCAGCTTTAATTTTTTCTTCAGGGGAGGGTGCTGGGCACACAGAATAACATTAGATATCTCCGGTGGGAGGCTGTTGAACAATTTTGGTGCCACAGATGAACAATGCTTTTTAGCGAATCCAGACGTTCCCAGTGGAACCAAACATCTTTGTTTTCTTTGCCTAAGGTGACTGTGAACTTGGTCAAGTGGAAAGTCATCAATATGTTTTGCCATATATATTGCTAATTGCCATACATACAATTTTCTCGGAGTTAGCACTTTACTCAGTTTAAATAACTCTTCCGTTGGAAATCTTCGATTCTTTTTTAAGATAATTTTAAGGTTAAGTTTTTGAGCCTTATTAAGTTTATCTAATATAGTTGAGCCACATGAACCCCATGCAATAATGCCATACAAGATTAACGATTGAGTTAAGGAACTGTACACTCTTAATAGTAGATCAGTACTCAAAATATTTCTTAAGTTACTGTATATATAGCTCAGGTTTCGAACTTTCTTTGTCAACATATCCACGTGCATATCCCACTTAAGATGTTGATCGACTATAATGCCAAGATAAGTGGTGCTTTGGGTACATAATAATGTCTTGCAGTTTCCACAGTCTGACTTATTTAGACAAGAATGCACTTGAATTTTCGGAGTTTCAGTTGGAAGACCGGCTCTAGTAGGAGAGAAGCACATAAATACAGTTTTTTCTTCGTTTAGCGTTAGCAAATTATCGTCATACCAGTCCTTAGCCAGACGAAGACCATAATTCGCTTTTTGGATGGCATTATCCCATGTCGGGGCTGTGAATAACAAAACAGTATCATCGGCAAAACATAGTGATTTAGAGTCTGTCTGTCTGTCTGTCAATAGTGAACAGAAGTCGTTAAGATAAATATTAAACAAGATTGGCCCTAATACGCTTCCCTGAGGGACACCAAACATGATTTCCTGTCCGTTTTCAGCACTAATGTGATTTCCGACTCGTACAAACTGTTTTCTATTCTCAAGATAACTAGCAAACCAGTCTAATGCATTTCCCTTAAATCCGTATAGCTCCAATTTTTTTAACAAAAGCTGATGGGAAATGGTATCAAAAGCTTTAGCTAGATCAATGAACACAGCAACTGTTTTGTTTTTATTTTCATGATTCATTACTATCTGCTTTGTCAAATCAGCAATTGAATCACTGGTTCCTACTCCCTCTCTAAAACCGTACTGATTATTATGCAAGATATCTAACGTGAACGCATTAATCCTGATTTTCATTATTTTTTCAACTATTTTTGAAGTAGTAGGCAAAAGTGAAATAGGACGGTAATTCGACATAACGTTAGCTGGCCCTTTTTTATGTAATGGCATAATTATGGCAGTTTTTAAGGTCTGTGGGAATATTCCTGTTTTAAAACTCAAATTAATAATAACTGAGAGAGGAAAAGCAATTACACTATTCAGTAATTTTAAGATTTTAGAAGTAATGCCGTCGTGTCCACAAGAATCTGTATTTTTTAGCGTTTTTATGCATTTGCTAACCTCTGCTGGGCTTGTAGGTTTTAAATAAAAAGTTTTTTCTACGGGGGGAAGATTAATTTTGCTGCAAAGGGTTTTCTCTGTGGCTCCTACTTTATCTAGATGCCTATGAGCAAGGTCACGTCCAATTGAGCAGTAAAAATCGTTAAGAGCGTTTGTTATTATATTTGACTCTGATGAAAATTTAACTATTTTATTATTTATGAACATTTCTTTAATAGTACACTTTTGTTTACTCTTCCGATTAGAGGCCTCATTCAAAGTTTCCCATATCTTTTTAGAATCCCCAGAACATTTAAAAATTTTCATCCTGTAATATTTTTCTCTTGCATCTTTTATTATCCGGTTACATAGATTTCTATATTTTAAGTAATTAGCTTTAGTAATAGGATCATTAGAATATTTTTTAAATAGTCTGTAAAGTTTGTTTCTTTTTTGTATACACTTAAGAAGCCCATCCGTAATCCAAGGTTTTAATTTAACTCTAGAGCGAGGTATGCTTTTAAATGTAGTATTATTTCTAACATGTGTACCAATAATTTCATGAAATAATTGAAAGGCTTTGTCAACCTCTGTTTCATTATAGATTTCATCCCATGATTGACTACCTACATCTTTAAGGATCTGTTCATAGTCTATACATCGTTTTTGAAAAGGAGGTTTTCGTTGTTCGATATCAGAGTATTCTCTTGCGTACACACTACAAAGAGTAACATAGTGGTCGGTGATATCAGCTTTTAACACAGCAAATCTAGCAGCTTTATTTTTTAGTCTATACATGCAATGATCAATACAACTATTGTCCCTAGTCGGAGCGTCTATGCCAACTTCTATTTTATGAAGGGCTAACAGTGCTAGGTAATCGTTTGCTTGAGGATGTACATTACCAGTAATGTTGATATTCGTGTCACCCATTAAAATGATATTTTTCAAACAACCTACCTGCCTTAATTTATGATCCAGGGAATCTAGGAAGATTTCAATATTATTACAAGAAGGCGACCTGTATAGAGCAATTAAAGTGAGCTCATCATTTAAGTCAAGCTGTAAGCAATTTGCCCCAAAAACCTCTAGTTCTTCACAGCTATAAGAAATACTATCCTTGATGAAAACAACTACACCATCATTTTGAATGGGATTTATCTTAGTACACAACGAGATATAACCAGGTAAAGTGTGATTGGACATATGGTGCTTGATCCTACATTCAGTGAGAATTAATATGTCAAAACTTATTCCAAGAAATTCCAAGGAAACCAGCAGTTGGTTGAAATTTTTGTGAATACTTCTTATATTCAATGAAATTATTTTAAGTGAATTTTTCTGAGGAATTTTTCTTCTTTTTTTTTGAGGATTGAGATGATATTTAATATTATGTCTATATTATTATGTCTCTGTAGAGTACTAAAAATTACTTTGTCAATATTATTATTATTATTGAAGCTTCATTAAATGCAACGATATCATCTATCTTATTGTAAAAACATTTATTAGATGAATGACTTAATTAGTTTAGATATTATGATGGGCAGACTTTCTGTCTGCCCATCTTAATATGTATTGAATAATAATTGTAGGTACTTAGTATGCATTTTTAGAACTTCCCCTCATTGTGGAAACACTGGATAAATAGCATAATATCTTCTTCTTCAACTTTATCAACCTAAAGACGTCCACTGCTGGACAAAGGTCTCCTTCATGGACTTACACATGCTTTGGTCTTGCGCCGCTTGCATCCAGCGGCTCCCTGCGACTCGTTTGATGTCGTCGGTCCACCTAGTGGGAGGTTTGCCAACATTGCGTTTCCCGGTGCGGGGTCACCACTCCAGCACCTTGGGACCCCAACGACCATCAGCTCTTCGAACTATGTGATCCGCCCATTTCCACTTCAGTTTCGCGACACGCTGAGTTATGTCGGTGACTTTGGTTCTCCTACGGATCTCCTCATTTCTGATTTGATCTCGCAGGGATATACCGAGCATAGCTCTCTCCATCGCTCACTGAGTGACCCTGAGCCTTCTTATGAGGCCCATAGTTAGCGACCATGATCCGTAAGACATCACGGACGTAAGACAGACTTTAGTCTTCAGGCAATGAGGGATTTTGGACGAGAAGACATCTCGGAGCTTCCCGAACGCTGCCCAGCAGTGTTGGATTCGGCGGTTAATCTCTTTCTCGAAATTGGACCTACCTAGCTGGACTGTATGTCTTTAAGCTTCTGGATTGGAACGGACTTGGCATCAACATAAATGGCGAGTACATCACTCACCTGCGATTTTCCGATGACATAGTAGACATGGCAGAGACTCTGAGAGATCTCAATACAATGCTCAATGATCTCAGCAGGGTTTCTTAACAGGTGGGCCTGAAAATGAACATGAGCAAGACGAAAATCATGTCCAATGCTCATGCTCCGCTACACCCAGTAATCGTTGAGAACTCTGCACTCGAAATTGTAGACGAGTTTAAATACCATAATATCTACTGTATTGTAAACTTGTTTTAAAAAGAGCAACCGCCGAGTTTCTTGCTGGTTCTTCTCGGCAGGAAGCTAGGGCATTCCGATCCAGAGTGGTAGACTCATCGACGATTCAAAAGCACTTGTAAAAAAGTTTATTTGAATAAATAATATTTCTATTCTATTCTATTCTATTAGCACGGTCTTCATCAGCAGCCCCTCAACAGCTCACTACTGAGCGCAGGTCTCCTCTCAGAGAAGGGTTGTAGGCCATAGTCCACCATGCTGGCCCAATGCAAATTGGCCACACACCTTTGAGAACATGAAGAACTCTCAGGTGTGCAGGTTTTCTCACAATGTTTTCCTTCACCATTGAGGCTTGTGATATTTAATTTCTTAAACGCACAAGACTTAGAAAAGCCCGGGATCGAACCTGCGACCCCCCGAATAGCAGATCGCAATATCCCGCAGACCACCACTAGGCTATCATTAGCGCAGTATAAGCACAGGTATATAAATAAGAACGTAAAAGGTTATAATATTATACTATCATTACTCTGCGCTATAAGTCAATCAAAATTCAATATGTGACGGTCAAACTGAAAATTCAATTATTCAATTATTTTACTAAGATCATCTCAAAAGATCTTGATGAAAAAAAGCTCTCATCTCACAAGGCTAACTTTATTTTTCATTAAAGAGGGTAATTATAATAAACCAAAAGCATATAATTATTGAAGCTACTAAGAAATAAAAGGAATGATCTTTCTACGCTGGTTCATCCTAATTCCTAAGTACCTACTGGGTTTGTACCATTAGCTATAGTCCAGAGTACAAACGCAAAAATAGCTTTTTTTACAGGCAATCAACCCATCAACGGGCACTGGGCACGGGTCTCCTATCAAAATGAGAAGGGTTTATTACAGTTTCAGCAATAAATATTACTTCCGCTTCGTATAGCGTCACATGGAACTACAAAACTTAGAGTGACAAAGACGATGTTCTACGAAACCGAGTTCTGGGGCTCAACATATTATGATACTAACTACATACTTACCAGGTATTGTTATATTATATCTACTACATAACGGCTCGATGTATTTTCTAAATTATTCAACAATCTAATAAAGGTAGAACAGAAGTCCTGAATGTTTTTAGTTTGCTCATTGTGAAGTCAAGACAGTGGCAATTATCCCATGTTTAATGAACGTGAATATAATAAATTTAAATAATTCCCGCGCTGTCCCGTATCAAGGGATAAGGGGCGAAGTGCAAACTACTTTGACCCGACAGCTCACCGGTATTTTGATTAACAAAAGTTTGCGCCTCACGCCCGTCATCTCTACACAATGTCCCGCTTTGCAACTTTCTTAATAAAACAAAATACGGTTTCAATTAAGTTTCAATTAAGTGTACTCGTCGAGCATAAGACATGCCATAACTAGACATAATATTTAAATCCCCACGACAAACCGCAGCGCTTTCCCACTTTAAAGTATATCTAAAAGAACCTGCTCTGAGGTTGCAGTTTTCAGGAAAATGTTAAAATGTTTTAGCCATGAAACACATTATTATTATCTAAGTAAGACAAACGGTCAAATGCGTCTCAGGCCACGCGCAGTGAAGGGTTTCGTTATTGCCCGTCCACTATAAGCACAGCAAGTAATTTTCATCACAAAATGTATTTTTTTATATTTTAAAATAACATAACAAAATTAATAATGATTTAAGATAAAACCCCTAGATTTAAATGAACGGCAAAAACATTACTGAAAATTTTGTATGGAATTACGCTTACTTTTCATCGAGTTAAACTAGAAACTTGAAATTTTCACAGCATTATGAGACCTTTGTCAGTATTTTCAACTTAGTGCCTCAAGCCACAGATTATGTATACCAGATACCTCCAGCCATTTCTGAGAAAAAAGATTTTTCACGGACGTCAGACAGACAACGAAGCGATCCTATAGATAGGGGCTCCGTGTCTTTCAGAACCCTAAAAGAGTCTACCTATAAATGCGAAATCTATCTATTCTTGTATATATAATCTGAATCTCGGAAACGGCTCCAACGATTTTCATGAAATTTAGTATGCAGGGGGTTTCGGGGGCGATAAGTCGATCTAGCTAGGTTTCATTTTTAGAAAAGGTCGTTTTATCCGTGTTTTCAGGCAATGAAAAACCCCTTACAATATCATTAGAATACGAAGGTTTTCGCCATCATTTATAAAGTCCGAATAGCTCGGGAAAGGGGGCGCTCCCGAAACCAGAAGACCCCGGTTCGAGTCCAGACGATTATATTTTCCCCTATGAATTTTATTATTATTATTTTTTTTAATATATATTTTTCCAAAAAACACGATTTACAAAAAAAAAAATTACCGAGTCACCGAGATATTAAATATTTAACATAGACAACATTCCAATTGCCCACTAACGATTTAGATTTTTTAGGGTTTTCTTGCAAGTTTAAGTACCATTACTCGCCTGTCTAGTTACTCGTATTAAGTTGAATCTTTTATAAAGACGCGGCGTGTCCCGCGCGCGGCGTCTAATGATGATTTACTGGAGCAGAGTCCCGGGGGCTGCGTAATTTTCCCTTAGTACAGACTACAGACCACACACTATTGTCCAAGCCGAAGTAAACACAAACTATGAACTTCGCCGTTTAATCATTCATTCCACCGAGGCAAGCAAGGTTTCATTTAGATTTATTTCGTTGTTTATCGGTCGGCTTATAGGTATATCTTAACGATCACTGCTTTAATTAGGTATTCTTTTGCTTTTCTTTTAGCCACAATTTATTTGATTAGGCACAATCAGTAGTTATTAGCACCTATTAGGTAGGTACTATAAATACCTAAATAATACTATACTATGTTTAAGGTAATTACGTACCACTAGTACCAACCCATATAAATATATGGGTTGGTACTACTACTAGTGGTACCAACCCATATATTTATATGGGTTGGTACCACTACCACTATGGCATAATAGGGTATTTGACTATATTAAAAATATCGTTTCATTTGGTGTCATCCTAAAAGATTATTACCTAAAAACATTATTCCATACGACAAAACTCAAAAATAAAGTTTTATTTAATTAGAAAACATTAAATAAAATTGCTATAATTCAGGCCATGGTCACGTGATCGAAAACGTTCCGTGATCTCGAATGACGTCACAGTCCACACCACCTATGGAATTCTCATTTTGTCAATACATTTCGACGTGTTTGTGCGGCGTAATAGGCTAATTTCGTCTGTTTTTCATCGTTACTATTTTATTAAATACCAAATAGTATGCGACACGCGGCCTAAACACATATTATAAAATTGTCATTGTTTGAAATGTGAACTGTTACGTCATGAGAGCAAATGGAACGTTTCGGCGGCAATTTATTTTTTTGAATTTATTTCTCGATTTTTATGAAAAATAATGAAAATTATGCCGAAATATATGTTTTGTTAGCTTCAGCATAGCATTATTAACAATTTAAGATGATTTTCTAAAAGTAGTCAAATAGCCTATTAACAATCAATAGTCATTGATTGTTAATTATGCCATAACTCGCCAAGGCCATTATTAATCTATTTTACTAATGTCTATTTTTAATTCAAAATTTAAAAATCGGCCAAGTGCGAGTCGGGCCTCGCTCTTTTAGGGTTCCGTTAAAAAAAATTAAATAAAAATATTTCTATGTACCCATGGAAGTATTTTTATTTAATTTTTTTAATTAAATTTAATTTTTATTATTTGTTGTTATAGCGGCAATAGAAATACATAATATGTGAAAATTTCATCCGTCTATCTATTACGGTTTACGAGATACAGCCCGCTGACAGACGGACGGACGGACGGACGGACAGCGTAGGCTTAGTAATAGGGTCCCGTTAGTACCCTTTGGGTACGGAACCCTAAAAATGGTTATGAGGTTTCAACGTGAAATATCACAAATATGAAATTGTATCTACACAATTGTATCTATACTACACACAGACAGGTTATGTTTTAGTGACCTTATATTTTCGCGGACAAACTTGAGTTACTTCCTAACTGACGTATAAGTATACTTTTCAATTAGGTTTGATACTGCACTGGGAAATGTCTTTTTTCTGAAATGAAAGTGCCAAAAGTTCACAATCTAGTCTACGAACTCGAACAGTCGAAGCTTAAAATAAATCCTATTATAATAAATAATTAGGACCTAGGTACACCAAAGTTTGCTTCTCACGTATGTATGCAAGGGATACACGCATGCTCATTTTCTAGTAGGTACTACAGTAGGAAGACAGTAGATAAGACGATTTGGAACTCATAGGTATTTTCCCAAGTTCGAGATTTCGCATTGCTCATTTACGTATTGTTTGTACGTATTAAGTTGAATATTTTATGAAGACGCAGCGTTTCCCGCAAGCGCGGCATGTAATGACAATTTACGTTCCCGGAACTGTGTTATTTTCCCTTTGTGAGAAAGTAGAAACGTTATGGAATAATAATAATAATAATAATAATATCGTCCTCCCGACCGAATCCGATCACGGCGGCCAACCTCCTTAGAGATCAGCCATCTGCGCGGGAGACATTATAGTGCACAAGTGTGTGCGCAAACACAGGTGCACTCTCTATTCCCTCACTCTCATAGTCCGATGGGACGGAAATCCGACACGACCGGAGAGAGATCAGGCGCAGGACCGACGGCTTTACGTGCTCTCCGAGGCACGGGGGTGACTAGCCACCAACTTCCTAACTCCGGGTTAGTACTGAGAATTTCTTTGGTAGAAAAACCCAATACATTTTTTTTTATCGGCCCAACCCGGGAATCGAACCCGGGACCTCGTCATCCGCAGTCGAACAAGCTAACCACTAGACCAACGAGGCAGTTATGGAATACACTCCCATTGAACATACGACAAGTCACTTCAGCTATAAAATCTATTTTTCCATAGCTGTCTTAGGGCCGATTTCACCAACGTAGAATAAGTCTTATCCGAGGGTTAGGGTTGTATATTTCGACAGTTTCTTTATTGAAAATCTGCCAAAATATCAAAACGCTCGAATAAGCCTTATTTTACATTAGTGAAACCGGCCCTTAAACTGTAAACATTTCGCAAAAATGCGTTAAGCGATGCGCTAAGCACGGCGCATAGACAGTTCTTACCGGCTGCGCACAGACGGTGAAACCGTGCTACTAGTGAAAAACCTTTGAACGTCGTACCTAATGTGCTCAGCTACGTTTGACGTTTACACGCCGATTTGTGTTTACCTTTAGAGTTTATACATCTAAAGTAAATAAGACTATAGGTACATATCAAGTTATATCTTTAGGTATGTGTATGGTATGAAATTATGTTTATATAAATATATAAATATTTTTATTTTTATAATAACAATAGTAGTATCAAAATACTATTATTGTAATTGGTTTATATATTGAAGAAATAATGTAATTTTTGAATATTTATATCTATCGCTCGCTTCCAGCGAGCCCTGGGTCTCATTTATTACTCCGTTCGTCGCTCTATTGTAAATAATGCTTCGTTTCGTTTGCCTTAATACCGGCTTATATTTATTTCTCAGAAGCAAATAATAACTGCAAGAATCATTCTGTTTTTCCCCTCACTTTCAGCAGAAAAAGCGAACTCTTGACGACGCTTCGTTTGATTTATTTATTTCAAGAAATTAGAAAAGTTTCTTTTGTTTTATATCTAAATAATATTATATATAAGTACATAATATGTATGTAAATAAAAGATCCCCTTGATCTGTCCACCAAGTGGGAGGCCTGCCAACACTGCCTACCTATATCTAGTCTCCATTCCACCTTGCCAACCAAACGTCTCAGTTCTTCGAATTCTCGTTCTTTGGGTTCTTCTACAGATCTCTTTATCGCCTATTAGTCACGTTTAAGTTTAGAATAGAATAGAGTATACTGCTTAAAAAATCAGCCAAGTGCGAGTCGGGCCTCACTCTTTTAGGGTTCCGTACATATGACCAAATCATTTTTTTAAAACTAGATACATATTTAGATATCTTAGTTCTAAGAAAGTACAAAATTAGCATATGGGGAAAAATGCTCCTTTGTTTTGGTCACAACTTACAAACCGCATTATAATATCGGTGTTTTCATTATTTGTTGTTTAAATACACTATATAGTGCATAATATACCAAAATTTCAAATTCCTAACTAGTTTAGTTTTTGATAGCCCCCTAACAAAATTGGTCTAAAACCGACAGCTTTGACGGCCCTCTATTTCTTAATTTTTGTAGCTAAAAAATAAAAACTATATATTTGAACTCCACTTAATGAGCTCTAGACGATGACACCCCACATGCCAGGGTAAAAAAATTAAATTTTATTTCGACTCCTTTTCCATGTATGCCCCCTTTATTTTTTAATTTTATTTAATTTTTATTATTTGTTGTATAACAACAAATAATAAAAATTAAATAAATAAATTAAATAGCGGCAATAGAAATACACAATATGTGAAAATTTCAACTGTCTATCTATTACGGTTTACGAGATACAGCCCGCTGACAGACGGACAGACGGACGGACGGACGAACAGCGGAGGCTTAGTAATAGGGTCCCGTTGGCACCCTTTGGGTACAGAACCCTAAAAAATAGAAATACCATGAACTTACATAAAATCTATATGTATCCATACCTACAAATAAATTAATTGAAGCGTTTTTGATGGGAATTTCACTGTCAGGTAGACGATAATACAAGGAGTAGATAACAGACTATTAGTAGGTAAGGTATAGGTTTTAGCCGACTTAAAAAAAAGAGGGAAGTAGGTTTTTTCTATGTATGTATAACTCGCGGGAACTCTGATTTTCCATGATAAAAAGTAGCCAATGTCACTTCACAACAGTTCCTTGACTATACCCATGCAAAAACACATCAATCCGTAGCTCTGTTGAGTATGATTGAAGGACAAACCCACAAACAAACACACTTTAGCATTTTTAATATAGTATTGTATTGTATTAGTAAGAAGTAAGATGTACCTACACCGACGTCTGCAAGATTTCTAGACCGATTTGAGTAATTTTCCCACCCCTAAGGAGGTGCGTTTTTATGAAAGTCCATCCTTTTTTCAAATTATATCTGTGAAAATATTTCGTATTTCGGTTAAAAACGAATAAACGGTGGTAAAGTTTGTACAAATAAACTTTTTTAACTCAATCCATATGGAGAAAGTAGAGGGCATTAGCTATACCTACCTTATTGTAATTAAATGATAAATATTGAGATTAAAGCATGCCCTATTGAATTGTCAAGGACACAGGGTCACGAGTCACGACTAAGCTCAATTATTATCACCCCGGAATATTAAATGTTTGCAAATAGAAGTGTTTACCTTGTTTTATGGTTGTTCTGCGCTTACCTAAGAGACATCAGTTGTAGTTTAACTATTTACACAAGTAAGTTGGGTTTAGTGCTCGTTGTTTATCTTAATTTAGCGAGCGAAATTAAGCTAGTTGGTATATTTCATTACACGTTAACAACAATGGAATATTACGTTTATAGGTCATGCTATCCGTACCAGTTCGGGGAAGTGATGGTCTTTGGGGTCCCAAGGTTTTGGAGTGGCGACCCAGCACTGGAAAACTCAGTGTTGGCAGACCTCCCACACACGGTGGATCGACGACATCAGACAAGTCGTAGGGAGTCACAGGATGCGGGCGGCGCAAGAGCAAGGCCTGTGGATATCCATGCAAGAGACCTTTATCTATAAGAGACATCTATCGGTTGAAAAAGAACAAGAAGAAGACATGCTGTCCATTATAACAATAACTGCACGCCGACTGTAAAGATAGACCGATCCACGTCGACAGCTATTGCAGAGACTTCAACTGCATCACAAGCTTGCATTTAGGGTTGGTAGGCTAGAGCCACAGCCTAGCCATTTTGCACAGTTTGCAATATGACTGTTTTATCCTTACTATGTATATTTTGGATTTACCTACCCTATCATAATTTTTGGATTTTACGTATACCTACCTAATAAACTTTTCTCATAATATTATAATCTTGTATATAACTTTCCCATTTATAATAATTAGTATTTTATAAATGGGAAAATTTTTTTTGTCCTTGAATCACGCAGCAACTGTGTTTGTTTGTCCTTCAGTCAAGCTCCACGCAAACGAGGTCGTAGGCAAAAGGGATACAATCATAAGGTATCATAACTTTCACATATCTATTAATAGGTATACAAGATTATAATATTATGAGAAAAGTTTATTGGGTATACGTAAAATCCAAAAATTATTATAGGGTAGGTAAATCCAAAAAATATACATAGTGAATTCCCATATTATGATGACCAGGCACATTTCTTTTTAGAATTTTGAACATATTTTACTCATGACGACAACAAAATTTCCCCTAAGCTATTTTTATTAGAAACTTACTCAGTATTTGTGTAAACATGGGGCCGTTTTTTTACTATATGAGTCATTGGCATTACTTATCGCATTAACCTCATTACACATCACCCTTTGGGCTTTTCTACGAAAGGGTTACTTTTAATACACCACAGTCCACATTAGCACCATCCATATGGTCTACTGACAGGTCTCAATAATTTATTAAGATTTTAGACTTATTTCATGGTTTATTTTATACGTTCATGGGTTTAACGATATTAATTTTAATTATAATGTGCTAATAGAATAGAATAGAATAGAATAGAAATATTTTCTATTCAAATAAACTTTTACAAGTGCTTTTGAATAGTCGATCGGGTCTAATCGGGTACGTACCTATACTATGTAGGGACGATAATATTATGTTTCCATTGGATTGTCCAGAGTCCATACAACTGGATCAAAATGTCAACAATACGTGCAGATCAATCATTTTAATGTTTCAATTAAGCAAAGCAGCAAAAACTCGAGGCAAAAAATTGAAAAATATCGAAAAAAGTCGAGGAACCAAAAACTTTGCCATTACTAGCGATGATTTGGAAATCTGCGGATCTGTTTTGACAGCAAATAAAGTTACGATCTTTTTTAATGTTTCAATTAAACGCCACGAAATAATCTACCACACTACCACACTACCACACTACCACACTACCACACTACCACACTACCACACTACCACACTACCACACTACCACACTACCACACTACCACACTACCACACTACCACACTACCACACTACCACACTACCACACTACCACACTACCACACTACCACACTACCACACTACCACACTACCACACTACCACACTACCACACTACCACACTACCACACTACCACACTACCACACTACCACACTACCACACTACCACACTACCACACTACCACACTACCACACTACCACACTACCACACTACCACACTACCACACTACCACAAAAAACCACAATTTAATTGAAACATCAAAACGATCGTAACTTTATTTTCTATCAAAACAGACTCGCATAATATTTACAAAGCATCGTGATCAAAAATGGCAGATTTTGCTGCCTTGCCACGTCTATATTTTGGGCAGATTTGCGGTTACGAACACTTACCATGTTCAACTGAGTTGCAATGAATGTTGAGCAATACAGTTATTGTGGCCGTGGCACTCGCGACGTACGGACACGGGCGCTATTTATGTGATAAAACTTTCTGGCTACCTAGTTGTGAATTGAAAAGCCAACAATAAGCCAAGTAAGTAACAAAAAAGTATAATTCGTATAGTGAATAATTAGATAACAACATCGTAATTCGTAACACTAGATATGAATTAAAAATTATTTCTTGATTTATTGAAATTAACATTTTTTCGAACGACCGAGCAATATTTTCAAGGATACAATATGCCTCCCGCACCCCGCACACCGTTCTCGCCTCTGCAACTCGCGGCCGCGTACGATTTGCAACCTTATTCAAATTTCAACATGCCGGCTCCCCTGTCTACCTCAGCCCGCGCAAACCAGGGCCCTGATTGACATATATTTTTTATCCATTGTAGGTATTTTCATAGTAAACCTTGAATGGATAAAAACTATGTCAGTGGCTATCATTTTTTGATAGCAACTAAGTTACAGAATCAGGGCCCTAAACTGCGACACAGTCCTTATTCCGGATTGCCGGTCTATAGGTAGACGTCTTTGTTGGGCACGATGTGTTTGCATATAGGCACCATATATTGTGTTTAGATTATGAATAATAAGCCACACGCAATCATTTTCATACTATTCCAGTTCCTAGTTAAGTTTGCACACAACTGCGCATGCGTACGCGGCTCGTCCAATTTTAAATTTAGACGCGTCGTCGCCGGAATTTCGCTGTCCTATATTATTTCCGATTCGCCGCAAACGGCACAGTTCAACCAACCTCCAATGTTATTGTTAATTCTGAATTATCTGCAAAATATAGTTCAACATCAAAACTTGTAATAATATTCTGTTGTGCAGTGAAATGAGGACAATTTGTGGGTTTGAGCGTTGACGAGTCGTTAAATTCAATCTAACAAAGTGACAATATGCTCCGTGCACCGATAATTACAATATTATTGTGGAAACACGGTAAATTACTTTCATAATATACACCAATTACCGACTCAATTTAATTAACGCAGCTTTCATGTTGCCTACATTTTGGTTATGGGAAAATAATTAAATTAATGTTTAGTACTTGAACGTACGTCGTTGTTCGGTGATTTTGCTTACTTTGTTCTTTAGGGTCCAGACAGATCGACTCCACTGCATCCGAATTTCAACTTGCTTATATTTACCACGTTTTGAATTGATGTTTGTCCTTAGCGCATCCTTTTATTTAAAAGAAAACTTCAGTAGACATGATGAATCAAAAATTATGAATTTATCTGATGAAATAGGAATCATAATGGATTATAAAGAACATATTTATTTTTCGACTAGCTGATGCCCGCGACTTCGTCCGCGTGGATTTAGTTTTAGAATCCCTCGTGAACACTTTGATTTTCCGGGATAAAAAGTAGCCTATGTCCTCAACTATAGTACCCATGCAAAAAATCACGTCGATCCGTGGCTTTGTTGTGGCGTGATTGAAGGACAAACCAACAAACAAACACACTTTCGCATTTATAATATTAGTATGATTAGAATATTGAATTGCATAGGAAAACACTGTAGCATTAAGTCCATACGATGTACTACATCCATACCTACTATGTAGTATGTAGGTATAATGATCTTTTGGCAAAATCTGACGCCTTTGGAGTAGTTTGACTTTGACAAAATAGGGCTATCCAGGATGGCTATATACGATAAAGTACGCTTGCCAGCTTAAGATGAGCCGTACATTCAAAGTATCTTGTAGATTCCGGGGTTCAAGTTATTTGGACCTTATACTGAAGATCGTGATGTCTATAATTTCTGAACTACGAAATTGACGACCTTGAAATAATTACAGGACAATCTCTAAAGAACCTGCTTTCTAACAAAAAAAGAATGGATTAAATCGGAATACGCCTTAATGAATTACAGCGAAATACCCATTTGGACTTTCAGCCCCTCTCCCAAGGGAACCGTGCTGAATTTCGGGATAAAAAGTATCCTATATTATACCTCGTAGTATTATCTTAAATCGTGCCAAGTTTCATTTAAATCCGTCCAGTAGTTTCGGCGTGATGCGCGGCCAAGATACAGACAGACAGACAGACAGACAGACAGACAGACAGACAGACAGACAGACAGACAAAAAATTAAAAAAAAATTGTTTTGGCTTCAGTATCGATTATAGAGTGCCCTCAAACAAAAATTTTCAAAATATCTTCAATGTACAGAATTGGACCTGTTACAGTTTTATTATATTATAGATTTTGAGCGAGATTGTTATTTGTTTTGATAAAATATTATAAATTAATATAAAAAAATATTTTAAACAACCGACTTCAAACTCCCGCTTTACTACATTACACACACAGTATACAACTATACAAAGTATTTAATTTATTGTTGACTAGCTGATGGCCGCGACTTCGTTCGCGTGGATTTAGTTTTTAAAATCCCTCGGGAACTCTTTGATTTTCCGGGATAAAAAGTAGCCTATGTTACTCTCCAGGTTCCGAACTATGCTCGTGCAAAAAATCACGTCGATCCGTAGCCCTGTTGCAGCGTGATTGAAGGACAAGGCATCAAACCAAAAAACCAACAAACAAACAAACAAACAAACACACTTTCGCATTTATAATATTATAGTAAGGATATTTTAAAAACCGTTCGACCGATTTCGATATTTATATGGGACCACCTGGGAGTATACCCTTTCAAACAAAAAAAAATTTCCAAATCGGTTTAGGCGTCTTCGAGTAATCGGTGGACATACATTAAAAAAAAAGATTCCGACGAATTGATAGCCTCCTTCTTTTTTGAAGTCGGTTAAAAACTATAAAATACAGCAATCCGCCATATTGTATCGAACACCAATCAGAGCGATACGTCACATCTATCTTCAAACTTTGACAAACCACTATAACAAAATATAGAAGTGATGTCACGACTCACGAGCGACACCATGACACCGACGAGCGTTTTTGCGTGAATTTTGAAACTTAAAATTGGAATGGCAATTTTATCTACCAAACCTTTTTTTGCTCAAATAAGATATTTTTCGAAATAGTAGATACTTCCGAACATCATCCAACAGTTTTTCAAAATCCGTCATCATGCTATTTTACGCATACTAGTAAGAAAATTCACTAAATATAGCAGATATCAGAAATAGGCGTGAATTTTCTTCCTTTGTAGAAAACAAGTCGCCAGAGTTTTTCAACTTTAAATACCGGCGTAGTCCGCTCACGTTTTACTGCCCATAAAAAGCGGCGAACTGGGGAAAAATATGAATGAAAATTAGAACATTTCTAAACAAAACTCCTATGTACTACGGTCAGAAATCGTAAACAGGGATAAAGGTTAAATAGATACCTTATGGGATGTAACTGCGAGGTTAAAGGTATTTGTAATAGTTGTAGGGGAAAGGGTAAAAAATTGTTATCACGAGTATTAGGTATGTACTTACCTATTTCGAACTTCCATTTTCATGCTATTAAAATATACTAGGGTAAAAATGTGCGTAATATTGTAGAATGTGAAAGTTACAGTCATGTAGCAGCGCGGCGGAGAAACCGATTGTCGTGATCTGTTGCCGAGGAAAGTGACACAGAATAATATCTACTATCTATTTTATCTTTACTTTTTTTTAAAAACCTACGCCAACGTTACGGAGTTGTGGGCATGGGCTAGTAAACATAGACTTTAAATGGTATTCGCTACGCTGCTGTAGCGATGATTTAAATTTGAACTGGTATTTGAACTGATGCCCGCTATTGGTCAATCCCAGAAAAGCTCTTTGATTTGCCGAGATAAACATTTACTCCGGGATGCAAGCTATAACTTTAATGGTATGAGGCCGAGTCAAAATTCGTTTCACCGTTCTGAAGATTAGGCCCTGAAAACATTATAGACGGACAGACGACTACAAAATCAGTTTGGGTTTTGCTATCGAAAGTAATCAACTATTATGAGTTCAATATACCTACTTATTTTTTAGAAGTTTCAAAATATAGAGACTTCAATTTTATTTACTACAGATCGTACATTAGGGTGGGTCACTAATGTATGGACATTTTTTTTATAATTTAATCATCTTTTAATAGTAATATTATGTTGTCTTAGGTCTTAACAAATAATAATTGGCTATAAAAAATTAAATTAAGTCATATCTTTAGCCCGCGCATATGATTCAAAGTTTTGGAATTTTTTGAAAAACCAACATTTATTTAAAATGACATATTTTATTACGAAACCATTAGACATTACTATAAAATTAACTTATTTACATAAAATGCACACGCAATTAATATAGTGCAATATTTAGTTAAAAAAACATGAATTACATACTGTAACAAAAATTAACCTATTTATGTTATGCCCACAATATCGTGCAATACAGAAGAAACAATAACACTTGCAGTTTTTTGCCAGTATGGGCAAACTTTTTACTGATTTTGTGTATTTTTTTTGTTGTTTGTGAACTGGGAAGTAAGTTTAGCATATCAGAAGAAGAAATATTGCCTTCAGAATCATTTGAAGATGACAAAAAGTCATGCTGTTCGGCATCACACTAATCTTGACTTTTAGAAATGTTCAAACAAGTTTTTTTAGCCTTAGAAGCTTGTTTTAAAGTATTTTTGTGATTAAGCCGTAAGAACACGGTCCATTTAACTAATTTGCATCTTTCAATCCTGTCTTTGTTCCAACAAAAACTTCTTCTCTTCTTTTGGTACTCTATTTTCTCTTGGAAAACAGCAAAGCTCAATTTCTTTACATTTACATGAACAAAAATGTCGAAAAAAATGCTGTTATTTTGTAGAATGATATTTTTTTAATAAGCAGATAATCTTTTAAATGATTTGCTATGGTCTTCGCAATTTAATTGATACACCTTAAATAACTGAATGACTCTCGTGTGTGAAAGGAGAGGCAGGGACGATTTTCTCCAAACATCTTCAACAGTAGCTCGGTAATAGCTAAAAAAAGCTCGGTAAAAGCTGGTTTTTTGATAGTATTCTTGATTTTAAGTTGTAAATTATTCAATTCATAAGATTTCATGGCATCTTTCTAGGTCGGCAAGACATTGTCTTGAACACCTTCTACACTCTCGAATAAAGGACACTGATAACGTTATCTTCTAGTTTCCATGGTAAACTAAATAATTAACTAAAGAGAAAATAATGTAACTAGTGTTAAACGTGGTATAGTACAGTTATAATATACCTATAATAATATATTTGATTCATTAAATACTAAAACTAAACTAAAATAAATGCACTAAGCGATACGCTTACGACGATTAGGAGTGCGCTACCTGTTTCAAAATTATAAAATCAAAAATTTTATTAAAAAATTGCGGGCGTTATAACAGAATGGCACTAAATCTCATTACTGGCACAATAGTATGATTTTTTTTACAAATAAAATTATTTTTATTGGTTTAGGGTATCAATATCTATCGTCACTATTTTATATTAGTATAATAAACTTCTGGATCGATGCGCGGGCTATTAGTTATTACACTTAAAATAAATTAATAACATTTTACACATTTCAAATTGAACTTGTAAGACAACATAATTTCACTATTACAAAAGGATTGGGGTAAAAAAAATTTTTCGACCCACCCTATTGTACATAGATACGTATATGAAATGTATACGCGGCTACGACTACAACCAGTGGGCACAGCGGTATCGAAACCCAATAAAGGTCGTGGCACACTCATCAACCCGGCATACCTGACCAGCAACCGCATCGCTCGGCGTTTACGCGTTGTCGATGATCCCGTGAGGCTACGGAGTTGATAAGTGAGCGCATAAATATATAGAAATCCATGTAATAAATGTCAACTGCGCTGCACGAGGCGATGCTGTTCGGATGCCGGATTGATAAGTAAACGGCGTCAGTGTCGCGCACTTGGCCACAAAGACAAATATTTACTGGTCGACGCGTGACGTGTCGTGATTGTTACGACCAAACGTGGCGTAGGTACTTTACCATGAGCGTCCACTTGCGTTTGAGCATCTGCGACCAATCTTACGATTACTTTGCGGAACTAGACTTGTATGCGATCTTCTTAATTCTTATACTAATGTTACGTTTAAGGGGTTCGATTAAAATGCCAGTTCCGAAACAAGAAGGTTTTATTCATGCACTGTACAACAGTCCACTAGCTCTTACACTATATCACACACTGATCACAAATAAAGCACTCTTACAATCACCTTCGACTTCGCACTGGTTACTCGCTCACTTTGATCTCACTTGTTCGCTTGCCAAAAACAAACTACCCCGTGGCGAACAAAGACGCGCTTTTATAGTAGCCAGATCAAAACAATAGAACATTCGAGAATTCGATTAGATGTAAACAAGGTTGTTTACATAACAAGCCTTCAAAAGTTCCAGATACTCAGAAAAAAACAGGTAAACAAAAGGGTACTCAAGGACGTGGTAGGTACTTATCGCCTACCTACCTATTTGGCGTAGGTACCTACTATAGGTGTAGCGAGCAATCGGTAGGTATTCGTAACACTAATTTACTTCTTCCTTTATTTCAGTTTTAGTAGCAAGTATTCGCATTAAGGAGCTCCAGGTGCCGGGCATTGCGGCGGAAGGCCGGCCGGCACTATTGGGATGCCAGTTCGATCTGGAAGGCGACGACCTTTATTCCGTCAAATGGTACAAAGATGGCCGAGAGTTCTATCGATATGTGCCTTCCAACAGTGACGTCATCACTCATTTCACCATACCCGGAGTATTTGTTGATGTAAGTCAGATGATTCAACTCTTAACTCAAACTTAACTTTGTAATTCGCCTTTATCTCATTCATGTATCCGTTTGATAACTTTAACTTGTGGCTCTACAAAAGACCAGTCTTTCAAACCAACGAATGCGAGTAGAATTCATTTTCGATGCACACAATATTTATTTGTACCTGAACTAGGTATTGTAACTATCCTATAATATTGTATCGCTTCTTTGTTCTGGTTCTAAATATTCACTGCTAGCTGATGTCTGCGACTTCGTCCGCGTGGATTTAGTTTTTAAAAGTCCCGGCTCTTTAATTTTCCGCGATAAAAAGTAGCCTTTGTCATTCTCCGGGTCCACAACTACACCCATGCAAAAATTCACATCGATCCGTAGCTCTGTTGCAGCGTGATTGAATGACAAACCAACAAACAAACACACTTCCGCATGAAGTATATATAGTAGTTTTTCAGTAGTTTTTCAATATGAAGTAAGATTTCTATGTTTCACTTTCTGTTATCGTTCTCGTATGTACTTATTTTATCTATTCTCTGATTTCAATAATAAGAATAACAAAAACTGAAAAATTTAACCCGCTGCTACAATAAATATAAAACGGTAAACCTTCAACATTGTTTTGTACAGCTGTAGGTACCTACATGTACCTAGCTGTAGGTACCTACATGTATGTAGCTGTAGGTACATAAAATATATTAAATAGGTGGCGCAGATTTTAGTGTTTGAATTATTTTATGAATAACAGTAAAAATATTTATGTGTATCGCAACTATTTCAATCAATGACGATTCTGTGAATACTAAAGAGGCAGGCGCTACATTCGATCGTCAACTATATCCGAGTTATTAAACCAATATCGACGGCTAAAATCTACGGACAATTTTTCGATAGTCTCAATATCTTATGAACCTGAGCGTGTCTTGCTTTTAAAAATAGATTTATTTGAAACTTTTCCTGATGCGTAAAAAAAACTCGTGAAAAATATCGAGAGGAAGGTTTCGTCCAGTAAAGGATTTTTTTTTTAATATTTTCATTTTTCTGAAATAAGAATGCTATGTACTTACCTCCTTTTTGCTTATCTTTCACATCTCTCACCTAAGATTTCGAAGACGTTTGCGGTTTTAGTAGGTATCTAATGCACAATATTATGTAGATTGCTTGCAAACTTTAAATATAATAATAAATAAACTGTAGATAGGGGTAATTCCCACTAAGTGCCACTAGTTCACAGGTCAGTAATTAAAAGGTTATTTTTTTATTAGATTTTTATTAGACTCTAAGCCTTAATGCAAAAATATATCAAAGGAGTGGCCCTTAACCGTCAGATGTAATATGGAAGAACGATGATAATAATATTTTTTGCTAAATTTTGAGGACACGTAAATAATGTGTCACTACGAAATACATGAATGTATTCTACAATCGTTCATTGATCCAGGCTGCGCGCCAGAACCAAAGGCCTTCCAAAGGCCAATCCTCTTGTTCTAAAAAAAACTGCGATCTACGCTCTTACTTCAACTAAATATATATTAACTCTCATTTATCTCAAACTGTCACAACGCGTTATAAGCTATAACGTACTGAAGTTTAGCATTACTCGATAGCACTGTTTGTTAGTAACTACGTGCAACACCGCCGCTGGAACTCAAGTGCACCGGTTTAGAAAATACCTCTAATATGTTGCTTTTAAGAAGTTTTTGTTTAATAGTCACCGCTTAAGTTAACTGTACTTTTAAGAGCATGGTAAATAACTACTTGTATACTCTCTAGAAAACGGAGCGAACCATAAGCGATTTCTCAAACAATTTACTAATACTATAAATGCGAAAGTGTGTTTTTTGGTTTCTCACGCAATCACGCAGCTATGGATGGACTTGATAAATTATATTATATGAGAAAAAGATATAGAGAGGATAATTATTTTAATCGTGTTAAAAAAATGTTAAAAAGTGGGGGGGTTCGCTGGATTCAAAAAAATCTAACTGGACGAATACGAAATCGCAGGCAAAAGGTAGTTGAAAATATATTGAGCAATAAGCAGGTAGATTTATAACACTCATCTTTTAATACTTATGTGAAATATTCTCACAAAATGCGAAAGTTTATCTGGTTGGCTGTTTTTTGGCTACTTGACGTATAAGTTGCCGTGCTTCACTTTTTCATAAATTGCTAATGAAGACTTGTGAAAATTATTGCCATGTGGATGATTTCGCGGGCATACAAACTTCCACAAATAGGGACATAGAACTTTTTAACGAATTGAAAAGTGTTGTACCTACTTGCAATCCTAACCGATCAGTATTGGTGTTATAAAAAAGCAATGAATTTTAGGTAAGCCATTCATCAAGCACGATGGTCGCTCTAGAGCACCTGACTAAGGACTCGGCCGGGCTCTACCGCTGCGAGGTGTCTGGAGAAACGCCCTACTTCGTTACAGTTTACAAAGAAAAAGCCGTCAGTATACACCGTACGTTTTCATACTTAATATAAGTATGCTTTATACTTTGATTATTACTCGATACTTTGTGTACACTAGTGCTCCAAGAGACATTTGATTAGTTTCGAGGTATCGAAGTAAATGCGTCAAGCTATTCATACCTACAAATCTACACAAGTCATTGAAAGGAGATTGGCGAATTCCATAGTTTCTGACCCAGACGAACTGAACTGAACACTGAACGCCCACGTTCACGAATCAAACTTCTCATACTTGTTCTAGTAAACCAGACTAACAAAAATTTAATCAAAGTCTATCAAATAAAGTTGGGAGGAAAAGATATTCACTTGTATTGTCATGTAACCGTTATTTATAATGTGAACTTGTGAATAATTATATTTTTGATCCCCATCTTCTAAAAATATGGGGTTTACACAAAAAAATACTCTGAAAAATAATAGTTTTCTGAATCTGAACGGTTTTTAAAAATGCTGGGTCGAAATTCGCCAACCTCCTTTTCACTATAGGTAGATTACAAAATACAGTGCAGTTAGAATGATGAAAATATTTCATCATTCTTGGAATCATTATCTTGGGATAGCGAAAATGCACATAGCTCTATTTTGACTTCAGCTTTAAAGCTGTGATATTTTCTTAAATATGTATTAAATAAAAAAAAATCTTCAAAAAACCGACTTCAAACGCCACTACAAATTATTTATAATGATTTTTTTCAAAACGCGCTGAATCAATTTCTCTGAACTCTGAAGTATGATCTACCAAACACAAAAAGAATCAACAATTTCAAAATTCATAATTGGCGGAATAATTGCGTAACAAACATACAAAAAGTATGCAGTCGGATTGAGAACCTCCTCCTTTTTGAAGTCGGTTAAAAATACAAATATCCAGGTGTCTGAACTGGACAATGTCTCTCTTTATAGTACCTAACCTACCATAGAAAAATAATTATATATTTTATTTTCACAGTACTTCCGAACAATAAGCCACGAGTGAAAGGACTACAAAATGAGTACGTCATAGGTGATTTACTAGAAGCAAACTGTACGTCTTTTAGATCTCGGCCAAAGACTCAGATAATGTGGCTCATAAATGATCAACTTGCACCAAAAAAATACACTCGAGGTCCCTGGGAAAGGACATCAAGGGAGCGAGCCGATGCTCGCGAGACTACGTTGGAGTTGAGATTCTTTTTACTGCCGCACCATTTCCGAGACGGTGTGCTGACCGTCAAGGTAAAATTACGACTTTGTTTTATTAAACTATGATAAAATGAGATTCCTAATTTCCTAATTTTAATACCTAATATGTGTGCCCTTTAACTTATTGAGTATTTAAATCTTTATAAAAATATTGGTAAATCTGAACTTGACTAATATTCTCCTCTCCCCTCTATCGGAAAGCTTTTGTTAGGAGTGGATACTAATATCAGAGTAATGCTAATATAGTGCAACGGGTGGGGATAGAACCTTTCAGTCTTTAGTCCGTAACTTTTACCGTTAGGCTATTAATGAGATCTATTATAATAGCGTACGCTGACTTGGCTCGGACTTGTGACAGAGTTAAAACGAGATAAATTATATATCCTAACCACTGACCTCTGTAATTAATAGAATGTGTCCAGTGTTAATCATAATAATTAATAAATTATGATTAACGCTGGAGTGGCTGTCCCTAAACAAATGACAGCTAATCGATCAATTTGAAGCGCCACTTTTTACAGAGTGCATCTGGAATTAATATTATAGGGATGCAGGAAGTGCCAAAAACTATCAACTAGTGTGCTTACTAAATTTAGTTCTTTGGGCACTCATATTATATTATAACTGTTTACAACGCCAATAAGGCGTCAACCACAACAACGTCCACAAAATTATGACAGCAGCCTGTGCAGTGCTTATCATATATTATTATAATATATTAATTATTACATGTAGATATAGAGAGTGGCCCTAACATAAAGTTGTTACATTTGATTTTAACGCTTGTTATTGAGTCTGAGTGAAAGTGTAGTCTATTATAGAAGCAGTGATATCCTAGTGGTTACGACTGTGGTCTCCTATTCGGGGGGTCGCAGGTTCGATCCCGGGTCCTCTGACTTTTCGAAGTTAAGTGCGTTTAAGAAATTAAATATCACATGCTTTAACGGTGAAGGAAAACATTGTGAGGAAACCTGCACACCTGAGAGTCGTCCATAATGATCTCGGAGGTGTGTGAAGTCCGCCAATTCGCATTGGGCCAGTGTGGTGACGATGGCCTATAACCCTTCTTTGAGAGGAAACCTCGCTCAGTAGTGAGCCGATGATGGGTTGATGATGATGACACCTATTTCAAAGAACGATGAATTTAAAATTTTAGTGTCAAGCTGCTCTACCCCCATTATACCAAGATGAAGTAATTCGTCACATCCTTCGAGTGGATCCAGCTCCTATACCTATAGATGAGGGTGATAATTTAGACGCAGCACCACCAATCTATGAGATGCCGGTGTTAAGTGAAAATACTGGTTTCTTACCACCTGTAGATACACCGAATGAAGAATTTGTCAAAGGTAAAGTTATAGAGGGCCATGCTATTGCATGCATTAATAATTGAGAAAAATATCTGATTGATATTATGTATATAAATACATTATATATTAATGTCTGCCTGACTGCTATCAATCAGCAAGAAATGTTTAGAATTATTTTGCTATAATCGGCCAACAGAAAAAATCTGTATGGTCAAACATGTACCAAGCTAAGCACTGCTCACCTTCCCAAGCAAACAAGAAAGCCAAGTTCCCAAGCAAGCAATGCCACCACCACTCACATGCACAAGACTTTTACACTAATCTCTGAGATTAGTGTAAAAGTCTAGGGATACAATTTTTTGAACTTCTTTCTTGTCATTTCAGATAACTGTGCAACGAAATTCTCCGCTTGGGCCATTATTCCATCTATATTCTTATTGTTAATTTTATTATAGGCTTTTTGTTCACTTATTTGAACTATTCCACGATTATATTTTTATTCTTCCATATTTTTATAATGTCATAGACAATGAATCAAGTGCCAGGGCAGACACAATGCTTATAGCAGCGGCGATTGGTTTTGATTAAGTATGCATTATTCGTCTTATGCATTTGAAATGTTTTTGGATAGTATTTTATACTGGATCGATAATGATCTCTTAAAGATGCCTAATTATAAAAAGGTACATTAAAGCTATAGAATGAATGTTATCTCCCTGTTCATTTATTAGAATTTTATTTTATTTTTTAATAAATTTTACGCATTTAATATTTTTATTATGTTATAATATATTCTTAACACTATTTGTTTCAGTATATAAGTCCATGGATATTTTACGAATTGTTTTGCGTTTTAAAAGTTATCATTAATATTTTATATTATGTGTGATACCTAAATTAATTTAGAGACACCAAGGAGACAAATTATTGAGCATCTTATAGCTAAGTTATTTCTTATACTTCATTTAGATTAGATGTATTTTCTGTTACTGAAGACTACTGTTCTAAATGTAGGTGTGTTTGCTGTGACTTTCGTCAATCCTGTTATTATTTCGTATTCGATAAATAGCAGCTAATAAATTATATAGGTACCTGCAAAAATATTAATTATTGTCTTCGTATATCATTTTTTCCGCCGCATTATGTAGCTGTAGTAGCTTTTACCCAGGCCATCTTGCCCCTTCCTGTACTATTAGGTATGTATTTGTCGCAGTAAGATAGTAGAAGCCGGGTTATAGCTATAAACCTAGGTTTATAGCTATATGCCAGAATATAGCTATACGAAAGCGATTCATAGCTATCTTAATAGGAATATAGCTATAATACGAACGCGATCTAGTAATATAGCTATCTGACTAGACTAATCTAGTAAACTGGTTATAGAAGTACTATGTTTGCTAAAATCTAAAGTTAAGTTCGGTTGGGGTTCGACATGAACAGTCAGGTGCCCGGCCACAGGCCGGGCACTTAGGTTTCCATTTGGCATAATCAGATATGCGTGCATACTTAACTTAGGTATATTGACCAAATGGAACCTATGTGCCCGGCCTGTGGATGGGCACATAGGTTTTTGCAAACATAGTACTTGTTAGGCAAGATTCGGTGATCAGGTGCTTGGGAATTGCGTGAGCTGATGATCTGCAAACGCCTGAACAGATCTTCATAAATTATAAATTATAGCTAAGATCGATCTCGATCACGTCAGCTTTCAAACAGGAAAAATCGCATCAAAACACGCCTCCGTTTTATCGGGGCCTAAAACACGAGTAACCAGTTGTGAAAATCAAAGAAAATGTATACTATTTTACTAGATTAGTCTAGTCAGATAGCTACGCATTAGATTAGCTAGCAGATATTACTACGAGTAGATCGCGTTTGTTTTATAGCTATATTCCTAGTAAGATAGCTATAGGTTTATAGCTATAACACGGCTTCAACTATCTTACTGCGACATATTCACTATTTTGTGCCCCTGCCTTCACCCGTGTGAAATTAAGTTTAATAATAAATATTGGTTTACAGAAATTTAAATACTCTCTAACCGTTACTCTTTAGTGGTGTGATTGAAAGACAAAGCAACAAAAAACACTCTTGCATTTGTAACAATATGAGAATGATGTACTTATAATATTATATTCATGTATTTGGCCCAAATTTTGCACGCCATGTTCAAAAATCAGATTACTTAAATATTCAATCAGGCCACGAATAATATTTAAAATCAAATTAATCGACTGCTGATTACGTTTATTAAAATATTTAATTAAGTCAGCGCGGCCAAGCCTCCGAACCGCCAAATAGGTAAATAAAATAATATATCAATGTACGAGGACATTAATTAACTGAAAGTGCACCTATTGTAGTAGGTATGCATAATATTATGCTTAAAATTGATGCAACCCATTAATGTGGAAAAAAATCATAAAATGTGATAACAACTTCTTAATAAGTACTTACATAAAATTCTCATGTCGCGGTGTTTGTCACCAAACTCCCCCGAAACGGCTGGACCAATTTTTATGGTGCATATCGGGTAGGTTTGAGAATCGGCCAACTTCGATTTTTCATACCCCTAAATATTTTTGTTGGCGGTACGAAGTTCGCTGGGTCAGCTAGTATAATATATTATGTACCTATTTCATGATTTCATGCATCAGCCGCTGAGAAATTTTTTATGCTCGATAGTTATTAATACAAAAAATACTTATCTCCAGACGCAGTTTAAAAAAAATGTATTATTATAGGCTATATTATATAGTTATGTGATAAATGATTAAGAATAAAAAAAAAGTTTATTCTAGTATGTTTATTTATTTACAAGCGATCGAGATATGGTTGACTTGACTATTATTCGTCTATTATAAAGATTTAGTATCCGGAACCACGTGGACCATTTGGCCCACCACTGGGGTACCCTTCGCTTCCTCCTTGAGGCCCAATTCTGCCATCTTGAGGTCTGCCACCAGGAAAACCTCCTTGACTGCCAGGATAATTTCCACCACCTTGAGGTCCCCTACCTCTACGCGCTTGAAGGCCACTGGGATAGCCACCTCCACTGCCCAGGCCATTGCTGGGATAGCCTTGCTCGTTGCTCGGATAACCACCGGGTGCAGATCCTGAGCCAAAACCGGGTTGCTGATATCTTCCACCTTGACCGGATCCAGGTTGTTGAGAGTAGCCTGCTCCACTTACAGCGAAAGCACCAGCGTTTGCGTTTGCACTTGGATAACCTTGGTTTCTCCCTTCTACAAATAAGTTGCATTGAATAGTTTAATAAGAATAAGAAATCTTTATTTGAGAAGCTCAGTACAGTGCCTTACGTTGGAATCCTGACCCCTAAACTAGAAAAGCCCGTATCTTAGGGGCCTGTGCCATTCCCAAACATTGATTTATATTATGATCTCACTGGTGCACTTATAGCAATGAATAGAGATACCTACATTGAAAGATATTATAGTTTAAGTAAAGAAAATAATTAAAGAATAAAAATAAAAACAGCATTAATAATGTTTCATTAGGTAATTATTGGAAAATTATCTGGAATACATATAAATTGAAAATTTGGACAAAATTTGGCACACAGAGGTGATGGCATTGGCTGATTTGATTTGATTTGATTTTTTTTATATCCTGCAAAGTATATTTGTTCAACAAAAGAAACAGTAATTTTTAAAATAACCAATACTGAAACAGTGAACAATGAAGATAATGATGATTATTTTTATAAAATTCAAACAAAAAATATTACCGCTGCCAAAACCAGATCCACTGCCGCGGCCGCCACCTACATGAAAACAAAAGAAAGCGATTAGATATATGTTATGCTTAAACAAATTTTCAAAACAAGCTTTAGTAATCTTCGCGTACTATAATATGAACACTGGCTACAGCCTACAATCAATCCCGAGTTTCAGTATTATCTCGATTCCGCCTTACTAAAATAAACCGCAAAGTAGCTTTGAGACGTAAACTATAACTTGAGAAGTTTCCCCCAAACAGCATTCGCTTCATTACGTCGTTTGTTGAACTTTTACGTGGCCAAGATTTAAAAGTTGCTAATTTGCTAATTTATCGTCCTCTAGAGCTTCAGATGTGCCCTATCAATTTGGAAAGACCCGTCTTAATGTCTTTATGTACTAAACAAATTCCCAAGCAGAAATACAATAAACAAACCCTCATATCGAATCTGAGGCTTAAAGCCTTCGCGATCTGCCTCATACTCCACCACTTGCTTCCTACCGTCGGGCAATTCTACGTTATACTCCCCTGTGGTGACATCCCCATCTCGCCGTTCTGAGTGACCAAACTTTGTACCTGTAGCTGCATCATCAACCTCATAGCTAAACTCGTACTTAGCAGCTGGCCCCTGTAACAAAAGTAGAAAATTATATACAAATCTCCTGACAGGTCGTCAAATATATTTTGCCAACTACAAAGGTTTCTAACAACAATAATTTCTAATTCTAATATTGTTAAGTGTGAACAAGTCTAACTTACATTTGAATCATCCACCCCTGATCCGCGATAATTTTGATTTCTACTATCTAAATCATTACCGAAATCAGGGGTGCCGTAAGAAGACGAGGGAAATCCACCGAACTGTTGCCTAGAGCCTTGATTTTGGGGGCCCGCATTTCCACCGTTGAAGTTCCCAGATTGATAATCGGTAGATGGTGTTCCGTATGATGATTCTGGCGTTTGAGAAGAGCCGCGACCGCGGAATGGGGCATTGTCTCCACCACTGCCACCTCGTTGGTTGGGTGTTCCATATTGTTGACTAGGAGCTTGCCCTGGGCGACCTTGCGAGCCACCTCGTGAAAATCCGGAAGAACCTTGTCCAGGTACTCCATATTCGGTAGACAATGAATTCGAAGGATAATTTCCTGGAGCGTTAAAGTTGTCGCCAAATTGACTTTGTGAACCCGAACCATCTCTCCCCTGCCCTATATTAGGAGCACCATATTGCGACGATGGTCTTCCGCCAGATCCTGAAGTTGGAGGTAGGTAACTGTTTACTGGTGGTTCACATTTGGTCGTCCTTGCCAAGAGAACCGTTAGAGAGAAAAGCCACTGCAAAATAATTTCAACAATGTTAGTGTTCACAAAATATCATTAAAAAAACTACAAGATTTATGGAGGTCAACTTTAAATCAAACATAATGGAAAATGCTTACTACTAATATCATTTTAATGCACTTTTAACTTCGATTCTATTTCGATTTTAGGATTGTTCCTTGAATCACACTTGAGTTTGGAATAAATTGAAATCCTCTTGTCTAAGCTTATATAGTGTGAATCAATGTGGTGAACGTCCTATCAATATTAATCCTAGAAGGAGCACGCGCATCGTGGCTGATTTTAATTCGTGCTTTTGTGGAGACAAATGCAGCGTGTTAAAATACATACTTGTCAGTTGTCACTGTTCACTTGTACTCTATACTACTAATATAAAGAGAAAAGATTTTTTGTTTGTACCGAATATGTTAATACCTAAAACTACTGGACCGATTTTAACCATTTTCACCAACAGAAAGCTAAATTTTGAGGAAGTAACATAGGCTATAATTTAATTTAAAAAAAAAATTAGAGAATTTGACGTGTGCTGAGAAAACTATTGATGATACATAGAAATTATGTAGGTACTACATGATGACCTACTCATTATTCTCTTCAAAGAAATCCGGAAGGGTGTTACTTAGATCGCCGTCGATAGAAAGAAACCAATGTATTGGTTACATTCGTATTATGTATGAATTCTTCCTTACTAATATTATAAATACGAAAGTTTGTTTGTTTGTTGGTTTGTCTTTCAATCACGCAGCAACAAAGCTACGGATCGACGTGATTTTTTGCATGGGTATAGTTGAGAACCGAGGGTGACATAGGCTACATTTTATCCGGGAAAATCAAAGATTTCTCGCGGAATTTTAAAAACTAAATCCACGCGGACGAAGTCGTGGGCTGTGGGCATCAGCTAGTTCGCGATAATTTAAGACCATCTGGGTTTACTTTTGCTAGCACGAATTACATGTTTTCCTTTCAATTTGGTTCGTAGGTACTAGTATTAGGTACCACTATAGACATTATGGTTTTTTGATCTAATGATCAAGTTATTTTTAGGGTTCCGTACCCAAAGGGTGCCAACGCGACCCTATTACTAAGCCTCCGCTTTCCGTCCGTCCGTCTGGCATGTGGGGTATTATCGTCTAGAGCTCATTAAGTTGAAGTTCAAATATATATATTTTTATTTTTTAGCCACAAAAATGAAGAAATGGAGGCCGTCAAAGTTGTCAGTTTTAGACCCATTTTGTTAGGGGGTCTATCTCAAAAACTAAACTTGTTAGGAATTTGAAATTTTGGTATATTATGTACTATATAGTGTATAATTTAAACAACAAATACTGAAAACACCGATTTATAATGCAGTTTGTAAGTTTTTACCAAAACAAACGCCCATTTTTCCCCATGTGCTAATTTAGTAGGTACTTTTTAAGAACTAAGATATCTAAATATGTATCTAGTTTAAAAAAATGATTTGATCATATGTACGGAACCCTAAAAGAGCGAGGCCCGACTCGCACTTGGCAGATTTTTTTTTTTGCTTCGGTCCACGGAAAGTTATTTTTTGGCTATTCAAATCATAATTATTTTTTCATTTCAAGTTATCTTGTTCGATTTATTTTTGGGTTTCTAGGGTTTCAGGTTATCACCATTGAACTGTTTTCCGCTCATAGAATACTTGGGTAATGTTGTGTTCTCATAAAAATCATAACCTAGGTATGGCAAATCGAGCCACCATTCTAAATTGAGGACAATTTAGTTCCGAAGTCAAAGCACCAAATCGAGGCATCTAATAACGCAACACATTTGCTTTAAATCGAACTTAGGTTCTTTGTATGAATATGTTCGTGAGTGATCTGTGTCACATCGGTCGTGCGCGTGTTGCCCGCTAATGGTGCAATGCGCACACTCTATTTCAGTATTATTCATTTCTAACCACGAAAATTCTTGATATAATGAAGGATCTTATTATTTGTATTGGTAACCCAATCTAACCAGTAGGTATAGACACTTACACCATAAAGTACTCGTCGCAAAACCCCAAAAGGCTTTGGCACCAGTTAAGTCGTAGCCAAAAAGTTATATTTTATACACCTAAGTAGGTAATTTTTCAAAAATCGGCCAAGTGCGAATCAATCGATCAAATCATTTTTCTAAAACTAGATACATATTTAGCTACCTTAGTTCTTAGAAAGTACTGAATTAGCATATTATGGGGAAAAAATGATCGTTTGTTTTGGTCACAACTTACAAACCGCAGTATAAATCGGTGTTTTCAGTATTAATTATTGTTACTAAAATTTCAAATTCCTAACTAGTTTAATTTTTGAGATAGACCCCCTAACAAGATTGGTCTAAAACCGACAACATTTCTTCATTTTTGTAGCTAAAAAATAAAAAAATACAATTAATGAGGTCTAGACAATGACACCCCACATGCCAGCGTAAAATAATAAAATTTTATTTTGACTCCTTTTCCATTTTTTTTTTATTTTTTTTATTTTATTATTTAGTGTTATAGCGGCAATAGAAATACATAATATGTGAAAATTTCAACTGTCTATCTATTACGATTTACGAGATACAGCCCGCTGACAGACGGACGGACGGACGGACAGCGGAGGCTTAGTAATAGGGTCCCGTTGGCAAAAACTAGCTTTTGCAAGCGTTTCGTCCACTTGGAGTAAGTTTCTTTAGAAATCCCACGGAACACCTTTGCTGTTCAGGGATAAAAAGCTTAATATCTCACCCTCCAGTTCCTAAACTATATCTATAGGTACGCTATGCCGTTACCCATGCAAAAGATCATGTCAATCCGATGCTCTGTTGCTGTGTGGTTGAAGGATAAACCAACAAACAAACATACTTTCGCATTAAATTGCCTTTTGAAATTTTTATTTCTGTGGGGGTCAGGAATCAGGATGTTTTGACTAAAAAACGTTTTTGAAATGAATCCACTACTAGTTTTGTGGTCTTTATAATTTGACTTGGAATAATGAGTTTCGGCAAGGGGGCTATCCTCTAGACTAGAATCTATTGCATCCTTGTCAAAGGTGTACGTAATCGTCACGTTTGCGAGTGATTTCTTACAAACGTGCGATTCTAAGCGTGCACGGTTCTTGTGCAATTTCACGAAGTACTAACTACTATGATTGACTTATTTGGTATCAAAGCGGACACGGGCCAAATCGGTGTCCAATAAATTGGATGTAAAAAATAATAGGTGGGCAGCAAGCTTATTATGTAATCCGCTATATAATCGGATTGAGTGAATACATTGATTGCTTTTAAATGAGCTGCGGTATTAATATTGTTAGGTAGTGTTTTATTACCTACTTGAGATTTTTTTTTCTATTTTAGCATTTTTTTTTTTTGAAAACAGCAGACGATATAAGTTCGGCTTGTACAAATATGGGAGTGTGGAGGGAAAGGGAGGTGGGAGAACCTTACTTCTCATCGGCGGCTCTCTTCTGGGCACGTGTCTAGTCTCAGATAAGAAAAGCTTACGCGACACTTTGTGGAGAACTTTCAGGCATGCAAGTTTCCTCACGATGTTTCTTTCACCGTTAGCAAGCATGTGATACCTATTTATTTACATAAAACGTAGATTACTCAGAAAAGTTGGAAAAAATACTGTTATTGGGACCAAAGATAATACCTGCATTAAAAATGTATCCTTATATCTTGATGAGCACATAACCTCCCTTGCATCTCGAAGATAGACATAATAATATGTACTAGGCTGATTTGCATCCCGGGAAATCACTAGGACGAATCAGCTTCATTTATAAGGACTTATAGTACCTGTCTTGTAAGTTGTAGTTATGTAAAGCCTATACTTAAATAGAAGTTTTTTGTTATTATCAATGAATAAAAAATTGTTTTTAATCAAACATCGTTTATTTTAATCACGGGTAAATTGCCCTAGGTATATATTTACTCTTTGGGTAAATTCCTCTTATTATATACAGAAAAGAAACAATTATTTAAAACAAAACAGTAGATAATACGTCTAAATACAAAAAATTTAAACACATAAACTGATCCTTTTTAGTTGGCAATCGGTCAAACTACCTATAGTTTAAAATAAAGACTTGTGTTTTAAATTTTTTGTAGGAAGGCTGAAATAATTTGAATTTTCTACTTACAAACAATACAACACTTTATCACAGCTATAGCAATCACTCATTTTTTTTTAATAATACATAATTATTTTTTCTTAACAAACTTACCTTCCTATTTTATAGGTAGGTATGATCAAAATATTACATTTATAGGCTAGGAACAAAAAGGTGAGTACTAAATTGCGCTATAACTAGTGGTTCGCCCCGAACTGAGACCTCGCGGTAACGGTATCCCATGATTATTCATTCAATCGATACATGACGACCAAAACTGACATTATTATTATGCCCGTTTTCACCAAACATACCTAAATCATCCCCTATGTAGGAGTCTCTTTACGTAGGTAGCTCCAAAACACAATCCTAAGTCCTAACATCCGTCCCAATGTCCTTTTAGGTGTCCCGTACAGGATCGTGATAAGGAAGTTGACAGTAATCATCACCTAACTTATCATAGGTAGCCCGTAAAGGTTAGGGAACGTCAGTGAAAACATTGAATTAATATGTAGGTACTAACGAGTGAAAACGGGTTAGGGGCATCTGTACAAATCGTCATCTATCGACGCGAATAGAAAATATACAAAATGCAGCAATTAATAGTTTATTGAAGTTTGATATTTAACTAAAGAATAATTTTAATTGAATAATATGTTATTATATTATGTACCTAAATAATAATGCCCGACGCAAAACTGTTTTTGGGATAGATCGTAGTCGTAACTCATACGAGTAGTTCCATGGAATAGTTTATGACTGCGCCATCTATTAGCATTATTGTGAAGCTATGTGAAATTTACTGATGCTCATTAAAAATTAAATAATCTCGTTTCTTTATAATATTCATATAATTTTAGTATTTGTTGTTCAAGTACAGGATACAAGTGAAGTAAGAAAATAAGTAGAACTTGAAAATATATTATAGCCAATTTTCCCAGAGAGCGTCTTCAAGCGAGCGTATTAAATCGCCACTTTGAAAGCCCCCCATTTCGTCTATTTTAGGAAAAAAAATTAAAAAAAAATACATTTGTACTCTGTTCCAAATTGTCTTTAAAATGATACACAGAAAACTTATGAATAGCAAAAAAAAAATTTTACTTCGCATTCGCTTCTATGAGAGCCCCCCTGAAATAAAGATTTTTATAACTTTTTAAGCCATTTTCGGCTGGAGGCCATCGGTTTACATATTATATCTATATTTGAAGTAATTACGTTCCGTAATTCAAAAGTTATAAGGCTCTGACAGATGGACGGACGGACGGACGGACGGACAAGTGCAAATCGCTCTAGTAAACTCAGAGACCTCGCTTCGCTCTGTCAATAATGATTTTAAAATGTGATGAGAATGACATAATATTTTCGAAGACATTACACTGCATAAAATATTAAATACTTCAAAGACTTCAAACTAAGAATAATCTAAGACTTCAAAGCTTTTTTAAATAAAGATTTGGCACCACGGTACTAGACCGAGTTTTTACCTATTATTTAGTCTGTGGTATTGGCCTTTTGCAAATTAAATGTCCGTTGTTGGTTTTTCGGTGGTGCAAAAGCTGATTATAATAAAGTACTACCTACCACCACCACCACCACTCACCACTCAGCAACCCTACTTACAACACCTAACGCCTTGCAAGTCAGTACATCCAATAACTCTAATCATTTATTGACCGAGCGAAGCGAGGTCTCTGAGTCTACTAGGTGAATTTGCACTTGTCCGTCCGTCCGTCTGTCAGAGCCTTATAACTTTTGAATCACTGAACGTAATTACTTCAAATTTAGATATAATATGTAAACTGATGGCCTTCAGCCGAATATTGCATAAAAAATATAAAAACCTTTATTTCAGGGGGGCTCTCATAGAAGTGAATGCGAAGTAAAAAAAATTTTATCGCGTTATATAAAATTGTTACATATCATGTTAAAGATAATTTCAAACCGAGTACAAAAATATATTTTTTTTTTATTTTTCCCTTAAAATTGACGAAATGGGGGGCTTTCAAAGTGGAGATTTAATACGCTCTCTTGAAGACGCTCTCTAGGAGAATTGACTATGTATTTTCAAGCTGATTTTAGTTTTTTGTTTCACTTGTATCCTGTACTTGAACAACAAATACTAAAATTATATGAATATTATAAAGAAATGAGATTATTTAATTTTTAATGGCCATCAGTAATTCATATAGCATCAACATAGCTTCTCAATAATGCTAATAGATGGCGCAGTCATTAACTATTCCATGGAACTAGGGAGTTACGACTATCCCAAAAACAGTTTTGCGTCGAACATTATTATTTAGTTACATAAAATAATAACTTATTATTCAATTAAAATTATTGTTTAGTTAAATATCAAACTTCAATAAACTATTAATTACTGCATTTTGTATATTTTCTATTCGCGTCGATAGATAACGATTTGTACAGATGCCCGTAACCCGTTTTCACTCGTTAGTACTTATATTAATTCAATGTTTTCATTAACGTTGCCTAACCTTACGGGCTATGATAAGTTAGGTGATGATTTCTGTCAACTTCTTTATCACGATCCTGTACGGGACACCTAAAAGGACATTGGGACGGATGTTAGGACTTAAAATTGTATTTAGGAGCTACCTACGTAAAGAGACTCCTACATAGGGGATGATTTAGGTATGTTTGGTGAAAACGGGCATAATAATAATGTCAGGTTTGGTCGTCATGTATCGATTGAATGAATAATCATGGGATACCGTTACCGCGAGGTCTCAGTTCGGGGCGAACCACTAGTTTAAGTTCTAGTTATTGGATTAAATATACAGTGGTAGATTCACTTGACGACTCGAAAGCACTTTGTGTATCCTGTAGGTAAGCAGCGCAAGTATGCCCCTGACCGAGAGTTACTCGTATTTGTTCCGTTTGCTGGGGCCATGGAGTCAAGTGCAAAAAAAAATTTACGAGACATTTCACTCTGGTGATACAGGGGCTGGGTCATTCTTAGCGCAAAGGATCAGCCTGGCTGTCCAACGCGGAAATGGAGCCAGTATTCTTCGCACCATTCTTCACGGGCATGATTTGGATAGTAATTAGATAAGTTTAGCTATAAAATATTATTCTTTTCTATTCTACTCGAGTAGGTACAGTACAATATTTTCTTACTTAAAATAGAATTTGGCTAATTAAAATTAAAATTTAGTTTGTATCGTTTGATTGCCCTCGTTGTCGTTGGCCTGTTTGTCCCTCGCGCCCCTGAAATGTAGTTCAATCTCAGCGAGAGACTTGCCCTTCGTCTCCGGTACCATGAAGAGCACGAAGAAGAAGGCCACGGCGCAGAAGCAGGCGTACATCCAGAAGGTACCCGCAGAAGTCAACACGTGCTGCAAGCATAATGACATGATAAATCAATTGTAATATACCCACTACCTTCATCATTAGCAACCCATCAACGGCTCACTACTGAGCGCAGGTCTCCCCTCAGAGAAGGCTTATAGGCCATAGTCCACCACGCTGGCCCAAAGCGAATTGGCGGACTTCACACACCTTCGAGAACATTATGAAAACTCTCAGATGTGCAGATTTCCTCACGATGTTTTCCTTCACCGTTGAAGCAAGTGACATTCAATTGCTTAAACGCACTTGACTCCGAAAAGTCAGAGGTACCCCTACCCACTACCTTACACAACAGTTGAAGAAATAAAAATTTATCTCCTCTAAACACAAAAAGATTCAAAGAAGAATTTCTCCTCTCTCTCCAAATAAGCGGAAAACTTGCGTTAGGAGTGGGTACGACAATACTGCAACGGATGGGAATCGAACTTGCGACCTTTCAGTCCGCACCCTTAACCGTTGGGCTATATATAGCAAAATCAACGGTGTAAGATAAAAGTTATTGGCCCATGTAGGTATCAGTTCTCAATGAGTTCAGCGATAAAACACATTCATTTCATATAAAATACGTAGTCTCATTCTTCTTCGTTAATGTCTCGTCTCTGGAGAACAACAGTGTTGTAAAAGGGAACCCAACACATAGAATATTACGACGCAATATCGGCGCAAAGCGCTCCGTATACTTGACGTGGCCCATAGAGTTTGATAGACGAGGAGGAAGCATTAAAAAAGCTAGTAATTCGTGATTCGTGAACAATAACCCCCGATAAAAAAGAGGGGTGTTATAAGCTTGACGTGTGTATCTATTTATGAGTCTATCTGTCCGTCTGTCTGTTCCCTCGTAGTAGCTATCCAGTGAACCGATTTTGATGCGTTTTTTTCTGTTTGAAAGCTAACCTAATCGAGGTGGATCTTAGCTAATAATTTATGAAGATCTGCTCGCACTTTTGAAGATCATCAGCTCACTTGATTAAAGGGTCTTTTGAATTTATTAAAGGATTTTTAGGTGTATTGTTACTTCAGATTATTTCCAAGGCATTGTAACTTTGAGCTGATGTTGCAGCATAAGTAGTCTACGGGATATCCAACTCCTCAGCAACTTACAGTAGCAGACTCATAGTGGTCTTAATGAGTAGGTGTTAAACAGATGATGACCAAGGATCGAGGAGGACGATCTGATGATGGAGCAAAAAACTGGATATATAGGATGTCAGGTATATCGTGGGTATATCGTACATAGTCCGGCCTTAGATTCACATGTCGATTGTTGGGGGTGTTTCAAATTTAAATTTACAATTGTTTTATCATATCAGCTAGTGAGGATATTTTGAAGGACGTCGCTGACTCTAGTATCACGGCAACTCTCCTACATAGCCCATAAACAGCGGGTTCAAACTTATAATTGCCATTTCGTACACAAGCGCGGCCGTTTGGAGCCCATTCAGATTTCAGTGGCGGCCATTCAACGAACTTTCAATTCCAGAGTAATTTGATAGAGACGCGAGTGGACTTTAATTGTAATGCATAATTATTAGATGATTATATTGATTTCTTTTTCTTCTATTTTTTCTGTAAGTAAGACAATATATTTATTTTTTTGCAGTTGAGTATATCATTCAGGCATAAAAGTAAATAGAGTAGGTAAATCGATAATATTATATGCATTCAATCATACAAAATTATATCTAGCTAGAGTTATAGGTAATCTGATATTATTATTTTTTATGATTTCTATGCCTCAATGTGTCCTCCTGTTTTTTTTTGTAATAAATTAAACAGAACCCTGATGGGTTCTGTTTAAACCCATATCGACTCTAATTTAAAAATTCTAATTTAATTTGGTTTTTCGCAATTTGTAAAATAACTCGACAAAGAAGGCTTATTATGGCATCCTAATTGCGCCAATGGCAGTATCATCTTCACAGGTTTATATAAAATCTTTACTTTAATTGTCCAGTTTAAGGAATTTGTCCAAGCATCGAGTTTGACGTGAGATACTCACAAATTAGTCGATATTCTGATTAATTTCTTAAACTGGACACTTTCAAGTAAAGATTTTTATATAAACCTGTAAAGATGATACTGCCATTGGCGCAATTAGATTAGTTTACAAATTGCGAAAAACCAATTCAAATTGAATTTCGCGGGCAGACCCGTATAATCCACCTTAAAATGAATATGCTTCAATAACATTTCAGTTACCTCTAAGGCGTGGTAAGATTTAATGACAGTGAACATGGAGATGAGGTTGACGGCGCTGCCCATGGCGGACAGCTGCGAGCGGTAGTGCGCGGGGAACAGCTCGCCCAGCAGCAGGAAGGGCAGCCCGCCGAAGCCGAGCGAGAAGCCCAGCATGAACACCACCAAGCTCGCGATGGGCAAGTAACTGGAAATATTGTAATACTTACATAAGTTACTTGTGCGTTAGGTTGAAAATAACCTTCGAGGTAGGTATCCATGTTAAGCCATTGGTTAAATTGGAGTCATATTTTAGTAGTAACCGACCAAAAAAATAAATCAAGGAACGTCTTATTTAGAATACCTATCTGTGCTTAATAAGATTTGTAAATAGTTTCAAAATTACCATGGGCTGTAAGATTTGCACCTAATTAGTATGTAATATTATTTTAGCCGTGTACTTTGCAACTAGCTATGAAGGTAAAGATTACTAGGTACTACCGCCTTTGAGTATTAAACCAACTACCACACATGAGCTATTATTATTATTTTTTATTTTTTATTGCACTGGTTTTGTTGGTGGCCAATTATGATAAGTGGTAATATTGTTATAGATTTGTGCGGGACAATCAATGTGGACTGGTACCACAGTTTAAGGAGGAGATAAACTATCCTTACTCTGTGCTAGTTCAGTACTTTTCAGTTTTGACAGCACGGCGGTGTAATAAAGAGTACATATTATTATCTAACTAAATGTATGAATATACCATTACCTCCAACTAACTCTCTTTGAGTCGTCCTCTTGACATGGCCCTTTTAAATATAATCACTTTAATATACTATTAAATAGTCGGAGTTTTATTGGGACAAAGCATAACTATAGGCTACGGAACCCTTTACCGTTTGCGTCTTCTCACACACTTTCAACCAATATTTATTTTACTTGTGAGTAGGCTGTAATTAGGTAAAAACTGCCGCATAATAGCACAAAGTAAAGTATCCAGTTCCAGCCAGAATAAAAGCAATTCGCGTCCGATAAACAGATGACAATGGGATGATAATGAATTTAACAACATTGTTCAGATGAATAATGTAAACAGTGCCTGTGAAACACATTTTATGGTCAGAATTGTTGTCAATTACATTTGAAACGTGAACAGGCAGTTAGAATCAATTGGGATTGTTTTCTCTTGCAACAGTTTACCCACAGTGCCGTTGACCCGAGTGAATTGTTTGACCAGTCGGTAAATGAATGGTATATTAAGCCAGGAAGAATGGAGGCAGCGAATGGATGATCATCGATCGGCCCCCAAAAAATTTATGTCGTCACAGTCATTGTCGCAGAAATATCGGTCGGCCAAAACTGTTCGTAAGGTTGGATGGGGTGAACAAAGGCGCAAAGGGTCTTGGTGTAAGAAGTTGGAGGACGGATGCGATTGATATTAATGATGAAACTAAAACTTAGTTGGTAAGGTTGGATGGGGTGAAACAAGACGCAGGGTCTTGGTGTAAGAAGTTGGAGGAAGAGTGCGATTGATATCTATTAATGATCAAACTAAAACTTTGTTGGTAAGGTTGGATGGGGTGAACAAAGACGCAAAGGGTCTTGGTGTAAGAAGTTGGAGGACGGATGCGATTGATATTAATGATGAAACTAAAACTTTGTTGGTAAGGTTGGATGGGGTGAAACAAGACGCAGGGTCTTGGTGTAAGAAGTTGGAGGAAGAGTGCGATTGATATCTATTAATGATGAAACTAAAACTTTGTTAGTAAGGTTGGATGGGTTGAAACAAGACGCAGGGTCTTGGTGTAAGAAGTAGGAGGAAGAGTGCGATTGATATCTATTAATGATGAAACTAAAACTTTGTTGGTAAGGTTGGATGGGGTGAAACCAGACGCAGGGTCTTGATGTAAGAAGTTGGAGGACGAGTGCGATTGATATCTATTGATGATGAAACTAAAACTTTGTTGGTAAGGTTGGATGGGGTGAACCAAGATGCAAAGGGTTTTCGTGTAAGAAGTTGGAGGAAGAGTGCGATTGATATCTATTAATGATGAAACTAAAACTTTGTTGGTAAAATTGGATGGGGTGAACCAAGACGCAGGGTCTTGGTGTAATAAGTTGGAGGACGGATGCGATTGATATTAATGATGAAACTAAAACTTTGTTGGTAAGGTTGGATGGGCTGAACCAAGACGCAGGGTCTTGGTGTAAGAAGTTGGAGGAAGAGTGCGATTGATATCTGTTAATGATGAAACTAAAACTTTGTTGGTAAGGTTGGATGGGGTGAACCAAGACGCAGGATCTTGGTGTAAGAAGTTGGAGGACGAGTGCGATTGATATCTATTAATGATGAAACTAAAACTTTGTTGGTAAGGTTGGATGGGGTGAACCAAGACGCAGGATCTTGGTGTAAGAAGTTGGAGGACGAGTGCGATTGATATCTATTAATGATGAAACTAAAACTTTGTTGGTAAGGTTGGATGGGGTGAACCAAGACGCAGGGTCTTGGTGTAAGAACTTGGGGACGAGTGCGATTGATATCTATTAATGATGAAACTAAAACTTTGTTGGTAAGGTTGGATGGGATGAACCAAGACGCAGGGTCTTGGTGTAAGAAGTTAGGGACGAGTGCGATTGATAACTATCAATAATGAAACTTAAACTCCTTTTATCTTATCTTTTAATGATAGAGATGGGTTGGAGGAAACTTCTGAAGGAGGCCCATAAGTGGCTGTAGCGCCGCTGATGATGGAACCAGGAAGAACAAGTACGTCGCTACAACAATAGGAACAATAGGAAAGAGCCCCAGCATCAATTGGCGAAACATCATCTATATAAATAAAAATGAATGTTGGTAAGCGCATAACTCAAGAATGGATGGACCAATTCGGTTAATTTATTTTTTTGTATGTTCCTTAAGGTCCACGTAAGGTTTTAATACATATGTACTAAAAAAAAACAAAAAAAAAATTTATAATGGCTAAGTTGGCGGTACGAAGTTCGCCGTGTCAGCTAGTAATAATATAAAAACAACCTGATTGAGGCAATATTACAATACTAGTGGTCGCCCGTGACTTCATCCGCGTAGAATTTCTGATTTTCTATGAGATTATAAAAAGATAAATTTTCCCGCTGCAAGAATGTTCATTATTTTGCTGCGATGTTATATTAAAACTGCGATATCTCCTAAGATATTCGTTGAAATCGAATGATGTAAAGGCCATGTTATGAATAACGTATTTATTTGAATAAGGATTAGTATCATGTTTATAAAAAAAACCTTCGCAAATAATGCATTATTTTAGAACAAATATGGTTAGCATAAAAGAGACTATAGTGAGCCAACCTTAAAAGATAGACATATGCTGTCGCGGACTTTTAAAGGGAAACAATTCTGACATACATGATTTTTGCGAAACTTTAACCCTTTACGCAGCGCACGTAGCGGAAGCTTTCAAAGGAGAAAAAAAAAACCACCGATTTTGAAACATTCTTCATTGGTGCTCCGCTCCTATTGGTCTAAACGTGATGATTAGGCTATCATTCCTTAGGCCTTCCTCGTTAAATGGGCTATCTAACACTGAAAGAATTTTTCAAATCGGACCTATAGTTTCTGAGATTAGCGAGTTCAAGTAAACAAACAAACAGACAAACAAACAAACTCTTCAGCTTTATATAAAAAAGAGTACCTATAGATTTTATATTATGATGAAGAAACCTGAATAATGCAATGACAATGGCAAGGCTCACGAATGTTTTATTTCCTCTTGCTTGGTTAATTTGTATCTGCCAAGGTATGAGTTTTTGCATCGGTATATTTTAGGACCTAGAAGGTAACATAGGCTACTTTTATTCCTGGAAAATCAAAGAGTTCCCACGGGATTTTTAAAAAATCAGCCAAGTGCGTGTCGGGCCTCGCTCTTTTAGGGTTCCGTACATATATAACCAAATCATTTTTAAAACTAGGTACAAATTTAGATAATATCTTAGTCCTTAGAAAGTACTAAATTAGCATAGGTATAGGGAAAAAATGCTCGTTTGTTTTGGTCACAACTTACAAACCGCATTATAAATCGGTGTTTTCAGTATTTGTTGTTTAAATACACTATATAGTACATAATATGCCAAAATTTTAAATTCCTAATTTACTTTGGTTTTTGAGATAGATCCCCTAACAAAATTGGTCTAAAACCGACAACTTTTTGTAACTAAAAAATAAAAAAATATATATTTGAACTCCACTTACCTAATGAGCTCTAGACAATGACACCCCACATGCCAGAGTAAAAATGAAATTTTATTTCGACTCCTTTGCCATGTATGGGAGCCCCCTTTATTTTTTAATTTAATTTTATTTTTATTATTTGTTGTTATAGCGGCAATAGAAATACACAATATGTGAAAATTTCAACTGTCTGTCTATTACGGTTTACATATACAGCCCGCTGACAGACGGACGGACGGACGGACAGCGGAGGCTTAGTAATAGGGTCCCGTTGGCACCCTTTGGGTAGGGAACCCTAAAAACTAAATTCAGCTAAGCAGCGTCAGCTAATCCCCTGCGGCGAGTTCGCGAGCTCACCCAAGGTACGACGAGTGCTCGAACTCGAAGTAGAAGGCGGCGCCCATGGCCAGCATGGAGCCGCACATGATGAGCGCGGACAGCAGCAGCAGCGGCCGCCGCCCCGCGCGGTCCACCAGCAGCGTGCTCACGCCGTTGCTGCACAGCTGCACCGCGCCCACTGCTATCGTCGCCGTCATCGCGTTCAGCTTACTGCCTGAATACCAAAACGTTTTTGAAGTAAAACTTATTTACGCACGCTTGACTTGGGGAGTAAGCTGGTGAATGCGTTACGAAAAGTGTGATCGGGCGTTGAGAGGGTGAAAAAAGGTAGTGAAGATAGAAAGAGAGAGAGTTACGTTTCGTGTATTACTGTAGGGGCAAGAGAGAGGTGCGAGCACACATTTTCTTTATTTCTCTCATGGCCAGTTGCTTTTCGTAGGTTCTACTTCAGTGGTGTGGTCTAAGGCACACTTGTTTTTGATGTGATAAATCGATGAACACCGATGATGTCACGTTCCGCCTGCGCCTGAGCGTGCAAGCGAAAGCGCGAAACAAGCGATAGAGAGGCACGATCGGCCCAAGCATTGGCGAGACTCGAGAGTGCCCGCCGCCGTCCACCAGTCACCGTAAATGTTTCTTTATGACGTGACGAACATCACGTAAAACTGTCATCCATAAACCAATGATGTTATATAATATCATTGCCGTAAACCGACTTCACAGACAACCAATTTTTTTTACTTGCCTATTTGGCTGTAGGCAGGTGGGTATACTATTAAGAATTCATAGCCACCTTAGCCATCAACTTACGAATCACACTTATAATTGCAAAAGAGTTTTCTTCAATCACGCCGCAACAGAGCTACGGATCGGCGTGATTTTTGCATGGGTATAGTTGAGGACCTGGAGAGTGACGTAGGCTACTTTTTAATCCCGGAAAATCAGAGTTTCCGAGGGATTTTAAAAACTAAATCCACGCGAACGAGCATCGCGGGCATCTACTTAGTACCTTATTATTATTAAAAATTGGCGAGCAGTCTCTAGACTAACTTCCAATATTTTTATATTTTGGTTTTGATTCTCTTAATATTTAGAGGAGGCCAAGATCCTCTTTGGGTCACCGACACAGAGAAGTACCTACTTGTAAGTAATGCTCACAAATGAATCTATGACTTTCCATTCTCGTTAATTACCAGCGCTTTGGAAGATCTCCACGGTGAAGAATATGACAGCATCAATGCCGCTGAACTGTTGGAAGAAGAGCAACGCGAACCCAACTGTCAGAGGCTTAATGACCGCCGAAGAGAAGAAAACTTCACGGGTGAACAGGCTTTTCGGCTCCTCTACTTTTTCGTTATTTCTGTAAATATACAATAACGATATTACATAATATTGTATACCTAGGCATAGACGATAGGTAGCACGTACAAAATTTTAGTTCGTGCTGTTTTGGTTCTTACGCTATAAAATTTAATTTCTATCGAAATAAAATAATTATTATTACTCATATTGTTTTAATCTAAAAATTCTAAAATGGTAGTTCCCAACTTAAAACTGCCAGATATTATCGATGTATCCCTTTTTTAGGGTTCCGTACCAAAATGGTAAAAATGGAACCCTTATGGTGAGACTTTCTCCGTCCGTCCGTCCGTCCGTCCGTCCGTCCGTCTGTCACAGTCGATTATTTCAGTAACTATTAAAGCTATCGACACGAAATTTGGCATAGTTGTGTATAATAGTGGCCCAACATCATTGGAATAAAGAAAAATCGAAAATTATTTTTAGTTTTATTAAAAAAGGGGGAAAATCGGTGGTTTGAAATTTCAAAGTAAAATAACTATACCGAGTGGGTTATCATATGAAAGGCCTTTTCTTGTGCATTCTAAAACAGTTTTTTATTTATTTCTATATATAATAGTTTTTGATTAATCCGCCAAAATGTCGAAAAAAATACCGTTCCTCCCCCCCCCTTATCTCCGAAGTTTACCAATCGAAAAATCTGAAATAATTATGGTCAATAGAGGTTTATGTATATTTTACAGGAAAAATAAAACCAACGCTCTAACTAGCACAGTTTTTTTTTATATTAACAATTAACCTCTACAAACAAAGTTAACGATAAATAAGCAAATTAATATAATATTATCGTTTTACTTTTACTTTTGGAGTACGGAACCCTCGGTGCGCGAGTCCGACTCGCACTTGGCCGGCTTTTTTATCGATGCCTGACATTGCAAAATAAGAATATATTTATGCTTATCAACATCGAAATATTTGAACTCAAAAGCCCTTAAAGCGTTGAGGCAACTTTGTGCAAAACAAGAAAGTCTACTTTACATATTTTTGTTTAATTTGCATAAAAATCTAATTTAGTTTTGCATAAATTACCGTACCTAATAGAAACCAACGAACGTTGATTATGTATGTATGTTCCAATAAAACTTTTAGCTAAGCTAATCTTATTACTATATCAAACATGCTCGCATGAAATGGTTCCGAGAATACTGACTGCAATTCCGTACTAGACAGCCAGACTGATCCTTTTCGCAAAATTGTAAATTCTCAATTGATTGCAATTATTGATCTGTAATTGTTTTTATATAGCAGTGAAAGCCTATTGGTTAAGGTGGATAATACGAGTCTGCCCGCGAAATTCAAATTTCATTTGGTTTTTCCCATTTTGTAAAGTAATACGACAAAGTAGGCTTATAGTAGAGATTTTTATGTAAACCTGTGAAGATGATAATTCTACTGGCGCAATTAGAATGCCATTAGCCTAGTTTGTCGTATTGCGAAAAACCAAATTTTTGAATTTCGCGGGCAAACCCGTACAATCTTCCTTAAACGCAGCAAGTGAAGCAGCGATAGTGTAGTGGTTGGGACTGCGGTCTCCTATGGGGGGGGGGGGGGGGTGTCATGCTTCAACGGTGAAGGAAAACATCGTGAGGAAACTTGCATGCCTAAGATTTCTCGATACTAAGTACATGATATCTCATCCGATAGTATGAGAATCATAGTAATGTGAATTCTGCCAATTCGCATTGGGCCAGCGCGCGTGGTCTAATGCCGAGATCTATAGACTGTACTCTGGCTCTACTCAAGACACAAGATAGAGTTAAAATGAGACACAAATACGTCCCGACATAAATCTGTCTCGTTTTAACTCCGTCTTGAGTCTGAGCTGAGTGAGAATGCCATCTATGGATCTCACCCTAAGCCTTCTATGAGAGTAGACCTGCGCTCTGTAGGGAGCCGTTAACGGGTTGCTGATGTACAAGTGTAAGAACATGTTAAACAAACTCTTCGTCTTTAACTGTTGCAACGGCGTGCTGTGACAGATGGAGCCACTTGATCGCAGATGTGTTGTCAAGCCCTCTCGCGTTCAGCCACACGGGGGACTCGGGAAGTGGCAGGAGAACCACGAACAAAGCCACTGGAACACAATTGTGTTGTAAGACTTAACTGCAGCGCTCCATGGTATCCACATAAACATAAAATTTATCTTCTCTAACTCTCTTATCCACATAAACATAAAATTTTCTCTGAGGCAGGAGGTGTGGAAAAGGTATTTTATGGTTACATATTGAAGTTAACGGGAGGTTTTGCACATCCCCTTAACTTCAATGACGAATCTTCTTCGTTGTTTAGGTTACAAAATATTCACATTTTGTGAGTGGAGTAAGCGTAGGCCGTGCTTATTACACCAACATTGAACAACAACAATGAACACGTCTATAGTCTGTTTTTTTTTTTAACAAACGAGTACCGAAAATTTTGACTGTAATCAACACGTAATCAACATAGAATCCCAGGCCCCACCCCTAAAGTCACCCATCTCACTCTGTCAATATCGGAAATGTGCGAGAGACATACTCCCCCCACTCCTAACAATGACCCATCTCACTCTGTCAATATCGGAAATGTGCTAGCGACATACTCAGTACTCGTTTGTAATAAAAAACATATACTATAGCGCTGACCAACGCCACGGCAGCGTCGCGTCCCGCGCTACTGGACCGGTCAATGTATTACCACAAAAAGTAGCAGAAAGGAAGGCCAAGTATCTCCAGTAGAGCCAGCTGCCCGCGATGTACGAGATGAGGATGCCCAGCGACATGGACAGGGTGGGCAGCGAGCCCAGCCGCCCGCGCACCTCGGGGTCGCAGCACTCGCTCACCTGGAATAAACTACACACATCAACCGCTGCGCTCACATCTATCTCTATTTTGCCTTAGTTGACTTGTGCCCGCTTTTTAACAATCTCTAACTTTAACAGGCTACCTAAGCTAAGTTAGGTGACGCTTTTCTTCGGTTTTCACGTACCATTAGGGAACACCTAAAGGTGGAAAATACATTACATATTGGTAAAAAAAACCGGCCAAGTGCGTGTCGAGCCACGCGCAGTGTAGGGCTCCGTAGTTGCAAGTCACAAATATTATTGCTGACCTAGGATTGTGCTTTTATTTATGAATATTGAATAAATTTTGAGTTCGTACTATAATATACTAGCTGATGCCCGCGACTTCGTCCGCATGAATTTAGTTTTTAAAAATCCCGCGGGAACTCTTTCACTATCCGAGACAAAAAGTAGCTCTCCCGGTCTGAGGAACCATTACTACATCCATTACTATACCCATGCAAAAAATCGCATCAATCCGCTGTTCTGTTGCGACGTGATTGAAGGACAAACCAACAAACAAACACACTTTCGCATTTATAATATCAGTAATGCTTTATTATAACACTTTTTTTAATTGTCAAATTTTTTACCATACTTAACCAAAGACAAAATTACGTTTAGCTGTCATTTACGTTTTGTTATTCCACTGTCATTTGCGTTTTGTTATTCCATGTCAGATGCGTTTTTGTTATACCATGTTTTATAGTGACTTGACGGAAACGCGGTCGAACGGGATAAAAAGTATCCTATGTCCGTCTCCTGGTTCTAAGCTATGTCTCCACCAATTTTCAGCCAAATCGCTTCATCCGTTCTTGAGTTATAAATAGTGTAACTAACACCACTTTCTTTTATATATATAGATTACAAAATATGCAACTTACACTACGTTTAATAGCTAAGCTAGAACAAACAGATGTAACTCCTTAACTTATTAACCCTATTTAGCCGTGATATTTTTCCTATAAAATTCTTTATTTAAACTACTGCTGTGAATATTGGATAGAAGCAGGCGTTACTTTGCGGAAGTCCATGATTAGCAAGAAAAGGTTAGAATTATTTTGCTATAATCCGCCAACAGAAAAAATCTGTATAATTTTTACACTACTCTCGACGCACGTTTCGCCCCGACACCGGATGGTGGAGGATGCTCCGGTGTCGGTCCTCAGGAGATGTTGACTCTACAACGATGCATTGTCTAGACAATTGTCTAGACAATGCATCGTTGTAGAGTCAACATCTCCTGAGGATGCTCCGGTGTCGGGGCGAAACGTGCGTCGAGAGTAGTGTAAAAATTATACAGATTTTTTCTGTTGGCGGATTATAGCAAAATAATTCTAACCTTTTCTTGCTACTGCTGTGAATTTTTTCATGTATCCTATTAACAACCATTTAGCTGGCAGAGGGAGGGGACACTTGACTTTAATAAAATTTAGCACTTTATAATATCATATTTCACAAACGGATCCCTGAATCGAAAAATTGTGTGTCAATATTTTTGAAAAACCTTTTTTTTATGGGATAGACGAGAAAATAAAATTCATCCCCACTTTACATGTAAGGTCACCTTAAAAAAAATATTTTTTACAATTTTATTTCACCACTTTGTTGGAGTGATTAATATAATAGGTGAAAAAGAAAACTGAAGAACGACATTTAACGCCCCGCTACGGTCATAAATACCCTTTGTGTATTAAACCATCAAAGTAAATACCTATATGTATGAAAGGAAAAGGTGACTGACTGACTGACTGCATGCACATGCACAGCTCAAATCACTTGAGGGATCGGGCTGAAATTTTGCATACAGATAGCTAAGTATTAAGAAGTATATTTTATTGGGGCAAATTTTTTTTAAAGCGTAAGCTACAAATTACAAAATAGTCCGGGAGGAATCGGCGCATGAGTACCAAAAACTATTCCACCTCAATTTTTTTATGCGATCCTCTTCAAATTGCCCTCCTAATTATATAAATGCATGTTGCCATGGCGCAACCCGGTGCCATATTGTTTAAACCGAAATTGTTTAAACAATTGCAAGGAATTGTTATTTTTCAACCGGACAATTTTTTTTAATATTCTTTATTAAAATACCAATAAAAAAGGTCCTATGACTTTTCACGATAAAGTTAATATTTTTAAAGATATGAATTTTTAAAAGTTCGAAAAATCTCAAATTTGGGTACTTTCGACCCATGAAAAATATATTACAGGCAATACAATATCATTAGAATACGAAGGTAAATTTCGCCATCATCTGTAGATTTCCGGTAGCTCGAAGGTAAGTCGGGCGGTCCCGAAACCAAAGACCTCGGTTCGAGTCCAAGATGATTATATTTCCCCTATGAATTTTATTATTATTATTTTTTAAATATAATTTCCAAAAAACACGATTTACCAAAAGAAAAAAAAATAATAACCGAGCAAAGCTCGGTCACCCAGGTATTATAAATAAATTACGTGTCACGTTGTTTGTCCGCGATGGACTCCTAAACTAATGAACCGAATTAGATCAAACTTCGTAACTATCCGTAATTTGGTCCAACTTGAAAGATAGGATAGCTTTTTTTTTGATTAGGATAATTTTTTCTTTTATTTATATAGATAAGTTTGCGGTACGAAGTTCGCCGGGTCAGCTAGCAGATTATAAAATTTACATACTCCAATATAATCATTATTTCATTAAAGTATCATATTATGTAAATTGATATGAATGAAATTAACATCTTGCTACTTTTTTGTATCCAAGCATTCGGGATTTTTGTTTTTTTTAAATTACTTTTTTATCAGACGAAAAGGGCACCAGCCACCGCGGCGCGGGCGGTCAGACCGCGCGCATCGGCTGAAAATATGGCTGTGCATGAATTAGCTATCACACACGAGTGCACTCCCTAAGTTACAGGCTAAGTACGATGATGGGAAGGCAATTCGGCACTGGAAATATCAGGCGGAGGACTGAAGTGAGGAAGCTCTATGGGGGTGCAACACAGCAAACTTCCCAACTTTAACTTAATTCTTTAAAATAACTCCTTTCTACTGGGAATAATTTCTTGACAGATAAAACATGAATGACTTATTTGGCCTGACCCGGGGCTAGAACCCGGAACCTTGTGAACAAGCTAGCCACTTGATGAGTAATGAGTAGATAATGTCACACTAGACAGTTAGTACAAAGGGTATCCTCACTACGTCAGGAATACTAACCTCACGAGGCGAGTGCTGGTCGACTATCGGGTGGCTCTAATCAGCTATGACCTTTAGGGCCTGTTTCACCACTTGTTGATAAAGTGTCTGATAGCCTATCCACATGTAGAAATTGTTTAAAATAAAATTGAAAATGGAAAATTCGGTCTGTCGAGCTGGGATTCGAACCATCGACCTTTGGCTGTTAGGCGACTGCAGAAGCCACAAGGCTACGGAGACCGATTATTGTACCGCGAAAATACCGAACACATCAATGCCAAATTAATTAATCGAAAGGAACTACGTTCCATCCGGGTGTCCCTTGACACCTCTCAAGTTTTTTTATTTCTTTATTTCTCAGAAAAAGGTCCTTTTTACGAGGTAGGTAAATTTGCGAAATTATTTTACAAAATAAAAGCGCGACAACATAGCGTCCTTTTTGACAATGACACGTACCTACACGAGTCAGATGACATTTGACATAAAACTAACCACATTAACTATCAACACCAAACAGTTGACGTCTGACAATAATTGAAATTACATTAAGATGACGTAATGTCATTAGCATTACAAACATAGGCTACAAAAGCAGATGGATGCACTCCGAGTGTTGCTATTCTACAAATTTACCCAATGATCAATTTTATATTTATACCTCTTATTAACTGTAAAACTGACTCTAATCAAGTGTTCGGACTTGACAAATGGCCGCCGCCAGACTTTTGGAAATTTTTTACAATGTTTGTTAGAAATAATTATTTATTGAAATATTCTTTTTAATTGAAATTTTAAAAAACTTGACTATGGCTCAAACGCTACATAATTTTGTTTGGAAAAACAGTGAAGAGGATCATTTTGTGAAAAACAATACAATGCACTAATTATAATTGTAAAATTAATAAACACTTTGGACTATGGCTCAGACGCTCGACGCGCGGAGCCACTGAACGGAAGAAGAAGAAGAACTGTAAAACTGTAAAAAACATATTTTATTTTAATTTCTATGATTTTATACTATATTTTGGTATCTAAGCGCACAAGTACCTGGCCCAAGATGAAACAACCCCTTTCTGTTTCACAAGTGTCCGTTAAGACAATCTAGCTCTAAATAATATCAAAGAGATTTATCTGACAGTTATATTATCTTTTATTTTATCTGTTACTTAAATATTAAACGCTTTAACGGACAGTGGTGAAATAGGCCCATAATTGTGTAGGTGATTGCAATTATAAGGATCATTATTATGAATAAACAATTAAGTCATTTATATTAACAATGGGTATATTATAAAGATCTTATCATGCTAGAGCAGCTAATATTTGAAAATATAAAGATCTTTGTGCGTTCGTTGACAATGTAGACCTAAGTGTAGTATCCACATATGTTTTAGATCTATTATTACGAGTACATGTGGAATGTTATCGTATAATTATTTATTATCCTAGCTAATATAACCACTTCTTTGTCACTTTAATCATACTACCAATGTGGAGACTACTCATTCTAAAAATAATAGTAATTTTGCGCACTTGAAAAGCCGTATTTACCTATTATGGAAACTAAAAATATTTTCGTATGAAAATATTTTTATTCAGATTGATTGTTTTGAGATTGAGGTTACCAATCTCATTTTAAACCAAATCTGTCATTTACCTGAGTTTTCGCGTTGCTATTAAATTATTATTTAATTTATTAATTTGATTCGACACTCGGTGCATACCGAAATTGGCCGTTCAGAAAAGGGCCTTCGATGAACAGCAGGGCGATTATGTAAAAGCTGCATAATAGCGAGTGAGTATCGGCTGATCAGAGGCGATTGTAATCGTCACAATCTAGCCTAAATCATTTTTAGAGAATCGCACCACAGGTTAACTACACCAGTACCCCTTATGGCCTGTTTCAGCCCTTTCTGATGAAGTTCCTGATACCTACATTACATATCTAACACATAAAATATCTGCTGGAAAAATCTGTGTGATATCTTTTTGAGTTCAACTGCTGGCGGTTAAAAGATTGACTTATCAGAAACTTAACAGAAATTATATTAAAAATCCGTCAGATAAGTTGTGGATAGGCTATAAGACAGAGACTAGTGGTGAAACAGGCCCTTAATATCTTAGTTAACATCATGCCTGTTGTCAAACGAACCGCTAGGTGTGGAACGCTCTTTCGGTGTCCGTGTTTCCTGCCACGTATGATTTCGGTATTCAAGGTAAGCTTGAACAGGCGTCGTGCCTGTTGTCAAACGCAAGCCTAGCTCGTAATAAAAAAACAACTTAAACAATACTTGCATATACTTGTGCTGGCGCCAAGACGAAGCCTACACAGAGGCCAGACATCACACGGCCCAGCAAGACGAGTGGGAAGTTAACCGCGAATCCCAGCACCAGCCAGCTGGCCGCCCAGAGGGGTGCCGTCAACTGCAGCGTGCGCTTCCTGCCCGCGCGCTGCATCGCCGGCCCGGAGCACATGCTGCCCACGAACGCGCCCAGCGGTGGGATTGCGCCTGCAATGAAAATAACACACGCAAAGAATATAGTCATCGACATTATCTAAAAGAATATCAAGGCGAGCTATGCTGTAATCTACGGTACTTACTAATATGATAGATACTGGCTTAGTATGAAATATCTATTATTTGAATTTAGTAATATAGATATCCCAAGGTGTTGGAGTGGCGACCCCGCACCGGTAAGCGCAGTGTTGGCATACCCCCACTAGGTGGACCGACGACATCAAACGAGTCGCAGGGAGCCGCTGGATTCAGGCGGCGCAAGACCGAAGCCTGTGGAGGTCCATGCAGGAGACCTATGTCCAGCAGTGGACATTTAAAGGTTAATAATGAATATAGATATTACAATGTTTCAAATATGTTTTTGTGACTTATGGACTTATATAATAATGAATTCAAGCAAGACGTCTTTTTCATAAGAATTTTATGATTTTACTACATATTTACAACAAGCTAGTTCTCTGAAGCTGAAAATCTATTTCTAATAGAAATAGATTTTCTTAAATGACTATGCAAAAGAGCGTCCCCACCCAGCAACAGATTTCGAACCTATCTCAGTTAATACATAATGGCAGCCATACATAATGATGATTTATAGGGTTCCGTAGTAAACAAGGAACCCTTATAGTTTCGCCATGTCCGTCCGTCTGTCCGTCTGTCCGTCCGTCCGCGGTTTAGCTCGGAGACTATTGGTACTAGAAATCTGTAATTTGACAAGGGTATAAATATCATTCACGCCGACAAAGTGGTGAAATAAAATTGTGAAAAATAATTTTTTTAGGGTACCTCCCCTACATGTAAAGTGGGGATGAATTTTTTTTTTCTCGTCTATCCCATAGTGTGGGGTGTCGTTGAATAGGTCTTTCAAAAATATTGTGGGTGTGGGAACACCATTTTTCAATTCAGGGATCCGTTTGTGAAATATGATATTTTAAAGTGCTAAATTTTATTAGAGTCAAGTGTCCCCCCCCTCTGCCAGCTAAATGGTTGTATATAGGATTCAAGAAAAAATTCACAGCAGTAGCATATATAACGAATTTTAAAGGAAAACTATCACGGCTAAGTAGGGTCCATTAGTTAAGGAGTTATATCTGTTTTTTCTAAGTTAGGTATTACACGTAGTGTAAGTTGCATATTTTGTAGTATATTATAGTATTTAAACCATGGAACTCAAAATATTTATTGACCGAGCGAAGCGAGGTCTCTGAGTTTACTAGAGCGATTTGCACTTGTCCGTCCGTCCGTCCGTCCGTCCGTCCGTCTGTCAGAGCCTTATAACTTTTGAATTACTGAACGTAATTACTTCAAATTTAGATATAATATGTAAACCGATGGCCTCCAGCCGAAAATGGCTTAAAAAGTTATAAAAATCTTTATTTCAGGGGGGCTCTCATAGAAGCGAATGCGAAGAAATTTTTTTTTATTTGCGATTCATAGGTTTTCTGTGTATCATTTTAAAGAAAATTTGGAACAGAGTACAACCGTATTTTTTTTTAATTTTTTTTTCCTAAAATTGACGAAATGGGGGGCTTCCAAAGTGGCGATTTAATACGCTCGCTTGAAGACGCTCTCTGGGAAAATTTTCTATATATTTTCAAGTTGTACTTATTTTCTTACTTCACTTGTATCCTGTACTTGAACAACAAATACTAAAATTATATGAATATTATAAAGAAACGAGATTATTTAATTTTTAATGAGCATCAGTAAATTTCACATAGCTTCACAATAATGCTAATAGATGGCGCAGTCATTAACTATTCCCTATTCCATTGAACTAGGAATTACGACTACGATTTATCCCAAAAACAGTTTTGCGTCGACCATTATTATTTAGGTACATAATATAATAACATATTATTCAATTAAAATTATTCTTTAGTTAAATATCATTTTGTATATTTTCTATTCGCGTCGATAGATGACGATTTGTACAGATGCCCCTAACCCGTTTTCACTCGTTAGTACCTACATAATAATTCAATGTTTTCACTGACGCGGACGTTCCCTAACCTTTACGGGCTACCTATGATAAGTTATGTGATGATTACTGTCAACTTCTTTATCACGATCCTGTACGGGACACCTAAAAGGACATTGGGACGGATGTTAGGACTTAGGATTGTGTTTTGGAGCTACCTACGTAAAGAGACTCCTACATAGGGGATGATTTAGGTATGTTTGGTGAAAACGGGCATAATAATAATAATGTCAGTTTTGGTCGTCATGTATCGATTGAATGAATAATCATGGGATACCGTTACCGCGAGGTCTCAGTTCGGGGCGAACCACTAGTATTCAATATTCATCAATAAAGTAAAAGCACTATCCTAGGTCAGCAATAATATTTAAGACTTTCAACTAGGGAACCCTACACTGCGCGAGGCCCGACACGCACTTGGCCGGTTTTTTACTATGAGTCGTCCGCCGAAGTTTTGGGGTTTTCATGCAAATCGAGTTAGTGAATTGTTTTGGATACCAGTTTAGTAGTTTACAATTATAAAACGAACATACAGGAGCATTATTAACCAACTAATAAAACAGCTATTGTAAGACGCAGACCCGTTTCTGAAACGCAGAGAAAAAACCGGGCCGCGCGCTGGCTCCCTCTGCCACCTCCCGTCCATTCGTCGCCCGTGCAAGCGCGCGCGTACTCCAGAGTCCAGAGTCCAGCGTGTGTTCTTTTGTTTTTTTTTTTCAAAATAAACCCCCAATCATTTTTGGATTTAAAATAGTTATATTAGTCTTTTTATGGGACATCACAATATAATATTGAAAATAGTGCCACGTCTGTTACTGGGTGGGAACAGTGCCCATACAATTTTTTGCAAAGATGAAGTATAGTCTATACTTCTTCTTTTAATTTATATAATATCTACTTACCTAATCACTATAGATATTAAAACGAACTTTTTAGAAAAATAAAGAACAAGGTAGAACCGGACAAGTGCGATTCGGGCCTTGCTATTTTAGGGTTCCGTACATATGACCAAATCACTTTTTACAAGCTTTTATTTCGTTTCACCCGTCCTGATGTTTGTCATCAAATCTTGCAAATTAAAATTGATCAACTTCCCAGTTTGAAATTTTGCATACATGTGTAAATCGCGTGAAAATTGAAATGGAAGGTGGTTATAGGAGCTCTGTAATAAAACGACGCAACCCCATCGAGTTTCGAGTCGTTTGATTCGTCTTGACGAGTACTTTGTTTTTAGATGGTTACCAGGGTCTGATGATGAAACCGGAAGGTGGTTTTGGTAACTCTTTTATAAAATGATGTAATACCATCGAGTTTCTCTCTCTTGATTAGTGTTGACCAGCAGTCTGGTTCTAGATGATAACCAGAGTCTGACGATGTAGCCAGCTACTAAACGCTTGTTTTTTAAAAATAATTTTTTTTATTTACATTTGTTTTAAAACTGGATACATATAGATATCTTAATTCTTAGATAGTACTAAATTAGCATATGGGGAAAAAATGCTCGTTTGTTTTGGTCACAACTTTGAAGGCCCCCATTTCTTCATTTTTGAAGCTAAAAATATATTTGAACTCCACTTAATGAGCTCTAGACAATGACACCCCACATGCCAGGGTAAAGAAATAAAATTTTATTTCGACTCGTTTTCCATGTATCCCCTTTATTTTTTAATTTTATTTTATTTTTATTTGTTGTTATAGCGGCATTATCTGTGAAAATTTCAACTGTCTACCTGTTACGGTTTACGAGGTTACTGCCCGCTGTCAGACGGACGGACGGACGGACGGACGGACAGCGTAGGCTTAGTAATAGGGTCGCGTTGGCACCCTTTGGTACGGAACCCTAAAAATTAACAGTCTAAAAAATTATTAAACGCCTTCGTGAATCAAAAATACGATAAATATATGCGTATTATGAACACCAAACATTATAAAAACATCCAGAGAGTAAACAAACTGCATTCTTACCAATCCATGATTTCTGTTCGCTGTTCTTTATGAGGTAGGAGTCCAAGCTTTCTATGGACGGGATAGCGGAAGCCGAGTATCCTCTGACCAGGCCGATGATCAGAAAAGCCAGTGACGCTCCGAAGGTCAGCCATAACTGAAACAATTGAAGCGACGGCACAGAATATATAATAGTACTACGCGACGGCTTTAACAGAATACGCCGAATACCATCGCATCGGTACCCTCGGTGTTTTCATAACCAACGACCGGGTTCTGGCCGCAACTCCCTTGGTTCAAACGATGACCATAAGTCGTGGCTAGTTGCCACCCTACGTTAGCGTTCCGGTACGATGGCGTGTAGAAACTGATTAGGGGGACCTCTATGAGTTTAATTTACTCTGTCATAATATATACTCCTTCCAAGTTAGCCCGCTACCATCTTTGATGGTGATAATGTATTCTACTACATCGTCACCACTTATCACAAGGTGAATTCGTATTCAAGGTCTATCTTATAGATAAAAAAAATTATATTCGCCTGGCCCACAATATATTTATACAAAGTGAAACGTTATAGATACAAGTCCGGTCAATCAAGGTAACCTTGATTGTCTAAATATAATTCACACTTGGCTGAAAATTGGTAGGATTGGTCAAAACACTATTATAACTGAAATGTGAATCTGTGAATCTACATCCGGGAAATACCGGGGAAATCACATTAAAAAACGCGCTAAGTACACTACCTCAAAAGTGGCGTGGAAACGTGTGCATATTATGACGGTTACAACTCTTTCAACTTTTTGAATCATATCTCAAAAATTGTGGCTCTTAGAAAAAAGTATTAAGACATTTTTTATAGATAATTATCTGATTTTTGTCTGGGCTAATTTTATGTTAAAACTTACCGTTTTGCTGAAAATCGCGAAGAACCCGTTTTTTTACCTTTGACCCTGAGTAAATTTTTTTCCAGGTGTCGGATCGATGAGGACTTTTCACATTTCATTTATAATAGTGTTTTGAACAATCCTACCAATTTTCAGCCAAGTGTGAATTATTGCAACCTCAGCCATATTTTTTGGTCTAATTTGACCGGATTATACCTCACATTTCAAATGACTGCAGACCCATGTGAATGTAGCGAAAAGGCGAAGCCACATATTTTGACTATGGTGTAGAGTTTGTGAAGTTAGTGTTTGTAGAGTTAGGTCGTGTAGTTAGAAGCTGAGATCTAGCTTCATGAGATCTGATAACTTTTTGACAGTGCGAGCCATAAATGGTCTCGTCTTTGCAACATCTATATATATAAAAGAAAGTGGTGTTAGTTACACTATTTATAACTCAAGAACGGATGAACCGATTTGGCTGAAAACTGGTGGAGAGGTAGCTTAGAACCAGGAGACGGACATAGGATACTTTTTATCCCGTTCGACCGCGTTTCCGTCAAGTCACTATAAAACGTGGTATAACAAAAACGCATCTGACATGGAATAACAAAACACAAATGGCAGTGGAATAACAAAACGTAAATGACAGCTAAACGTAATTTTGTCTTTGGTTAAGTATGGTAAAAAATTTGACAATTATAAAAAGTGTTATAATAAAGCATTACTGATATTATTAATGCGAAAGTGTGTTTGTTTGTTGGTTTGTCCTACAATCACGTCGCAACAGAACAGCGGATTGATGCGATTTTTTGCATGTGGGTATAGTAATGGATGTAGTAGTGGTTCCTCAGACCGGGACAGCTACTTTTTATCTCGGATAATGAAAGAGTTCCCGCGGGATTTTTAAAACTAAATCCATGCGGACGAAGTCGCGGGCATCAGCTAGTTTTACATAAAAATACTTGATATGCATATACTTACCTGTACGATAAATGAGAACAGGTTTCACGTTGAATGTTAAATTTTATGTGTAGATATTTTATTTTCATTGTGCCTAACAATTTCTATTTTACCCGTTGAGTAAGCACCAGCACAGAATAAAATACCTTTAAGAGAACCGGTATGGCAAATAAGGCCAGAAGCTACCGTTAGACATTATATTTTGTAAAATAAAAAAATTTAGATATCAATAAAAATATTATTGAATTAGGTATACTTACTACTTACATTAAAGTATTTCATAAATATAATAATGATGATTTAACTACAATCAACATAAAACTGAAATATCATTATTATAGTTTGGCCACATAATTACAGTTAGGTTTTTTTTGGTGGCGTTTTTTCGAAACTTCCTAACAATCACAATGTTGCCAGTTGCCATTAAGTATTATATTTTTAAATTTACCATTTAACAACGAGGTTCACAAGTTTTTCAATAACAAAGTTGAAATAGCCAATAACTGTATGGGGGCCAGTTACTATACCGGTTACCCTAGTAGTGTTAAATGGTAATACAGAGGTACAATGACTACGAAGCCGTACGGGTAGGTTGTAGGCGGGGTGAGTGAGCGAACTGTGCTGGCCTCCGTCTAGAATCTTAGGGAATAAAGTAATCTATGGGTAGGTAGATACAAGCTTCTTGGGCCTCCATAGTTTATATAGTACCCACATTTTCGTTAGCTGGATTTAAGTTTATTAATAATCCCGTAGAAATTTTCTGCACCTATGTTTCGGTATCTCCTAAATTCGCAAACTCCTCCTAAACTCCTAAACTCGCACTTGCGTCGCCTGTATCGTTGGTCCACATAATATGGGTCCATCTAACTATCTGTCAAAGCCAAGGCCTTTGATAATGACGGTAATGACAATAATGAGAACAATCATTATCATTTTAGATTTCCGCAAAATACAATAGTGAACAGTACAGCGTCACCGCCACCGTAGCATGACAATAAAAAGGTAATAGATTACCTACCTACTACTTACATTCATTGACGGGAATGTAAGTAAATAAAGAAAATTTAAAAAAAATATACCTACTTACATATTTAGCATTTGCCCGTGACTTGCTTGCTTGCTGTTATAGGTTTTTTAAAATCCCGCGGGAACCCTCTTTTTTTAAATGATAAAAGAATATTTAATGCAAAAATCAAGTGAATCCGTTGGCTGCGTGATCAAAGACAAACCAAAAAATAAACATACTTTAACATAATTAATACTAGCAAGGATGTTTCTGTCATGTAAGAAGGCTGAACAATTTTTTTCCTCATTTTCGTCTTAGTAGGTATAAGTACAAAACCTTGACTAAAAAGTAACTATGAAGACCGAGTCATGGCCGAATTTAAGTTATACATATTTTTTTTTGATGGGTGAAGTTATAATCGTATATCGTTGTTACTTTGCGTCTACTTTGTGAACATGTTATAATAATAACTGATGTATGAGAATTCGTATGTGCGGAATCAGTCTTTTAAAATAGAGGTTTTTTCCTGTATAAAAAGTGATCTTTTTTGCAAGGCAAGCAATATCGGTTTAGAGGAGCCGTGAAAAAACAGACATACATACAAAGTACTATCATTTTCTCATTTAAAATATAATAGCACATTGTTCGTCGAGGGGTGAAACTGACCGATTCCTAAGAGGGTGTAGTTTGAGGCCCGAGGCGTAGCCGTAGGGCAATGAGCAATAACGCATATGTTTCTACATCCAAGTCCAATGTGTCCACCGGAGTGAGAGTGACCGGCAGTAATTTTAAAATTAAAAGAGTTCTTCATCTTCATCTTAATATTATGGTTTTATTTCAATTTTCAAACTGAAACTTGGCAAATGGCCGTCCATCGGAGAAAATGGTTGCGGTCCTGTGCCCTTAGATTACTAAATATTCTTAGCCTGTGCCATTTTTTTCATTTCAGAACAGGTATACCTACTTATGATGTGTCCATTTCACAGTATATTTATATTTATATTTTCTATACCTAATTCAAAGTACCTATCAAAGACCTTTAGACACCGATATAAATGTAGAAACTACTAGATACGCGGTTACTAACTATTACCATGTTCAACTGAGTTGCACTGATGCGATGTCCGAGCACTAGTTGTTAGTATGGCATGGCATTCGCGACGACGTACTGATGCGGGCGCTATTATAGGTACCTAATTGTGAAATGAAAATCCAACAATGCCTATATTCAAGTAAGTAAAAAAAAGTATAGTTATAATTAGATTTAGTATATAGTATAGTATATAGTATATATATAGTATATAGTATAGTATATATATAGTATATAGTATAGATTAGATATAGTAAATAATTAGATAAGAACATTGCAATTCGTAACACTAGGTACGAAATAAAAAAACTTGAGAGGTGTCAAGGGACACCCGGATGGAACGTAGTTCCTTTCGATTACATTGTGTTCGGTATTTTCGCGGTACAACATTAAGTCTCCGTAGCCTAGTGGCATGGAATTTTCCATTTTCAATTTTATTTTAAACAAATTCTACATGTGTTTCAAAAATTAGGGAAAAAATTGGAAAAAATTAGGGAAAAATTTCACATGTAGAAATTATTTAAAATAAAATTTAAAATAGAAAATTCAGTCTGTCGAGCTGAGATTCGAACCATCGACTTTGAACTGTTAGGCGACTGCCGGAGCCACTAGGCTACGGAGACCCAATGTTGTATCGCGAAAATACCGAACACAATGCAAAATTCACATTCAACAAAAAAGTGTCGGTTTCAAAAATATGTCGAGTGTCGGTTCCTTAATTTTTTTCCGTCTAGCTCCCTTCCGTACCGCGCGACAAGGAACTTACGTTCCAAAAATTATTTCTTGATTTTCAAATACTTTTGACGTGATAACGTCTTATAAATCGATGAACACCGGAACACACGCACGAAAAAGTGTCACGTTCCGCCTGCGCCTGAGCGTGCAAGGGAGAGCGCGGAACAAGCGAGAGAGGCACGATCGGCCCAAGCGTTGGCTAGAGAGCGCCCACCGCCGCCCGCCAGTCATCGTCAATGTTTCTCTGACGTTATCACGTAAAACTATCGTCCGTAAACCGACTTTACAGGCAACCTATTTTTTTATCACGAACGATCGCATCGCACCCCGCACACAACGGTGTGCAGGGTGCGGGGTGCGGCACGCCTCTGCGACTACGGTGGCGCACGATTTATACAACCTTCATTCACCATGCCGACTACCTCAGCCCGCGCAATCAAAACTGTGAAACAGTTCTTATTCCGAATTTCTTGTCTATTTTTTTATCTGTCTACGGTTTATACAATACTAGCTGATGCCCGCGACTTTGTCCGCGTGGATTAAGTTTTTAAAGTCCCTCGGGAACTCCTTGATTTTCCGGGATAAAAAGTAGCCTAGATGTTGACCCGAGTAATAAGCTACCACGGTATAAAATTTTGTAGAAATCTGTGCGGTAGTTTTTACGTGAAAGAAGGACAAACAAAAAGACAGATAAACAGACAAAAAAAATTTTGCTTCTGTTTTGATATCTGTATCTTGAACACAATTAGAAGCAAAAACCCTTTTTTGAATCTATTTCGTGTACAGAATTGGTTTTGTTTCTGTTTTATTATATGTATAGATGATCGTCATCTTAAAAAAGAATTTGTTTTTAACCAACTTCAACAAAAAGGAGGAGGTTCGCAATTTGACGCGTTTTTTTTGGCGATGTTACTTCATAATCAAATCAAATCTCACTAATCTGAAACGATTTCAATATTTTTTTATCATTTGAAAGGGTGTAGTCAGGTTGGTCAAGATCTGATGAATATCTTCGGTGATGGAGGACGGAACTCCTCAATGAATAAGAGCAACTCGCTCGAAAAGTCGGGTTAGCGTTGCGCATCTTTTTCATTAGGGCTCCGTACCCTAGAGTGCCAACGGGACCCTATTAGTTATTACTAAGCGTCGCTGTCCGTCTGTCCGTCCGTCCGTCTGTCGTAGGGCTGTATCTCGTAAACCGTAATAGGTAGACAGTTGAAATTTTCACAGAGTGTGTATTTCTATTGCCGCTATAACAAAAAATAATAAAAATAAAATAAAATTAAAAAATAAAGTGGGCATACATGGAAAAGGAGTCGAAATAAAATTTTATTTTTTTACCCTGCCATGTGGGGTGTCATTGCCTAGAACTCATTAAGTAGAGCTCAAATATATTTTTTATTATTTTTTAGCTACAAAAATGAAGAAATGGGGGGCCGTCTAAGTTTTCGGTTTTAGACCACTTTTGTGACACACGGGGCCTATCTCAAAAACTAAACTACTAAGGAATTTGAAATATCTGTATATTATGTACTATATAGTTAATTTAAACAACAAATACTGAAAACACCGACTTATGATGCGATTTATACGTAATTGTGGCCAAAACAAACGAGCATTTTTCCCCATATGCTAATTTAGTACTATCTAAGAACTAAGTTATTTAAATATCTAGTTAGACTAGAAAAGTGATTTGGTCATATGTACGGAACCCTAAAAGAGCGAGGCCTGACTCGCACTTGACCATTTTTTTTTTTTAATTTTTAGGTAGTTAGGTACTTAGTAGTAACTAAGGCCCGCCCGACTGTATTTAAACTAAAATAATTGTATACTTTGTAGTGGCGTTTGAAATCGGTTTTTAAACTGATTTTTTTATAAGGTATTCATAATAATTTTTGGTTATTGTGAGCATATTTACGAGTACTCCGAACAATGCTTAATTAACCTTAAACTTCACGTCAATGAACTTGTTTCGTTCTCTGTTATTAAAATAAGAAATACAAAAGTGTATGTATTTTTGTGACAAATAATGTCTCATACATTCGATTTCGACCATCAACACCTACATTAAAAGTTTAAATACGTACGTAGGTATTGAAACTTTTTTAACTAAATTCGGAAACTATTGGTTCTATAGAAAAAAACCGCGAGTCGGACTCGCGCACCGAGGGTTCCGTACTCCAGAAGTAAAAGTATTCAAGTAAAATGATAATATTATATTATATTATAATTTGCTTATTTACAATATTTTTTTGTTTTAGAGGTTTATTCTTAATATCAAATAAATATTTTCTTTTATTTGCTTTCACACAATAGCACAATTTTATTTATTTAGGTACCTTATTCGAGGTTGGTGCTAATTAAGCTAGACCTCTAAATTGTATGAGCGCCCATATAACTCAGAGGACTATCTTAATTGGCGTTAACTATGTATGTATGGGGACTTTAATTTTCAACTGTTTTTATTTTGTGGAATTTTTCCTTTGTTTGTGCTGTAAGACTAAGACCTTGCTTTTTGCCAAAGGACAATGACCATGGATGTATGAAAGCCTGCCCATATGCGTTGCTTCAAACCCAAACTTGTTTTTTTTTATAGTCTATGCTTCCCATAGTAACTCCTACAATTGTTTTTTTTAATAAAAATCCGGATTACGAAGTAATGAACAATGTTAAAAATCAAACCGTAGTTGCGTCACTCGTGCATCTAACTGTATATAATATTATATGCAAAAAAATCTTTTTTATTTATAATTTCACATTTCACGTTGACATTTTCACTTGCACAATAAAATACCCTAGATAAAATAAACAAGTTTACCATCACCATATTATTATTCGACTACCTACCTCACGCGAATCATAGACCACGAACACTAAAATAATCTGAATGCTCCCCACAGATCCACATAAACTTAAGACTAATAAGTAATAACGCATATAGACCGATAGTTCCATACAGTATCCAGCTTAACGTGTTACCACTTTTCGAACTATGTGTGCTAAGAGGTGTCGTTTATTTACGCTCGCCGACACCTGCGTCGTCGTCTATGGGCGACCAGCAGTCCCAGGGTGGTGTCGGGTTCATCGTTCACAAGTCCCTCGTCAACAACATCGTCGAAGTCAAAAGTGTGTCGAGAAGGGTAGCGTACCTTATACTCAGAATCACCAAACGGTATTCGCTGAAGGTTATACAGGTTTACGCACCAACATCGACACATTCTGACGAGGAGGTGGAGGTGCTGTATGAGGATATATCAAAAGCCATACACACCTCTACCACTCACTACAATGTTGTGATGGGGGATTTCACCGCGAGACTGGGCGAACGAAGCGGTGCAGAGACGAGAGTGGGGCAGTTTGGGTATGGGCGAAGGAACCAGAGGGGTCAAATGCTGGCCGACTTCATGGAGAAGGAGGGCCTTTTTATGATGAACTCTTTCTTCAGGAAGCGGCCACACAGAAAATGGACATGGATGAGCCCCGATGGTTCCACGAGAAGTGAGATTGACTTCATTTTGTCGACCAGGCGGCATATATTATTCAATGATGTCTCTGTGATCAACAGGGTGAAAACCGGGAGCGATCACCGTATGGTAAGAGGCACATTGAATATTAATGTAAAGCTGGAAAGGGCCAGACTGGTGAAGTCAACTCTCCGACCTTCTCGTGCTCATATCCAAAACCCCGAAAACTTCCAACTCGAACTGCAGAACCGATTCGATTGCCTCGCAGACTGCGTTTCTGTGGACGATCTTAACAACAGGTTCGTGGAAACTGTCCATACTGTGGGGTCTAAATTCTTTAAGACCCATCGCAGGAAAAGAACCGACAAGTTCTCTGACCATACTCTCAAGCTCATGGAGGAGAGACGAGAGATGAGGCTGCAGTCATCGGCAGACGCGGCTGCCTACCGGCAGATTAATAGGCAGATCTCTAGGGCGCAAACTCGCGACCTTCGGATCTTTAATACCAAGTGTATTAAAGATACTATCGAGCGGAACAAAGGCTCAAAAGTGTTCGCGAGAGATCTGTCTATCGGACAGAGCCAGCTGACGTGGCTGAAAACTGATGACGGTCGTCTCGTCTCTTCTCGACCTGAGATCTTGAGAGAGGTCGAGAAGTTCTATGGACAGTTATATACCATGACACAAAGACCTGTTGAAGATTTGGCCAAAGATCCCAGAGCCAAACTGACCCGTCACTATACCGAAGATATCCCGGACGTCAGCCTATACGAGATTAGAATGGCTCTTAAACAGCTCAACAACAAAAAGGCGCCAGGTGATGACGGAATCACTGCGGAACTCCTGAAAGCGGGTGGAAAACCGGTACTTAAGATCTTTCAGCGATTGTTCAATTCCGTCATTCACGAGGGTATAACGCCGAAAGCATGGCACAGGAGCGTGGTGGTCCTGTTCTTCAAAAAGGGTGATAATACCTTGCTGAAGAATTATAGACCCATCTCGCTGCTGAGTCATGTTTACAAGTTGTTCTCGAGAGTCATTACGAATCGTCTCGCTCGTAGGTTTGACGACTTCCAGCCTCCCGAACAAGCCGGATTCCGAAAAGGCTTTGGTACCATAGATCACATTCATACGCTGCGGCAGGTTATACAAAAGACAGAAGAGTATAACCGGCCACTTTGCTTAGCGTTTGTGGACTATGAGAAAGCCTTTGATTCGGTGGAAACTTGGGCTGTATTGAGGTCGCTGCAGAGATGCCGGATTGACTACCGGTATATCCAAGTGTTGAAGTGCTTGTACGAAAACGCCACTATGTCAGTACGTATACAGGACCAGACTACGAGACCAATCCACTTGCAGCGTGGAGTGCGACAGGGAGATGTAATCTAATAAATAATAAAGAATAAAGGTATTTACCGCTGCGTTGGAGGACGTCTTTAAGCTTCTGGATTGGAACGGACTTGGCATCAACATAAGCGGCGAGTACATCACTCACCTGCGATTTGCCGATGACATAGTAGTCATGGCAGAGACTCTGAGTGACCTCAATACAATGCTCAATGATCTCAGCAGGGTTTCTCAACAGGTGGGCCCGAAAATGAACATGAGCAAGACGAAAATCATGTCCAATGCTCATGCTCCGCTCCACCCAGTAATCGTTGAAAACTCTGCGCTCGAAATTGTGGACGAGTATATATACCTGGGACACACAGTCCAGCTAGGTAGGTCCAATTTCGAGAAAGAGATCAACCGCCGAATCCAACTCGGCTGGGCAGCGTTCGGGAAGCTCCGAGATGTCTTCTCGTCCAAAATACCTCAGTGCCTGAAGACTAAAGTCTTCGAACAGTGCGTGTTGCCAGTGATGACTTATGGATTCGAGACATGGTCGCTAACTGTGGGCCTCATAAGAAGGCTCAGAGTCACTCAGCGAGCCATGGAGAGAGCTATGCTTGGGGTATCCCTGCGAGATCAAATCAGAAATGAAGAGATCCGCAGGAGAACTAAAGTCAACGACATAGCTCAGCGAGTCGCGAAACTGAAGTGGAAATGGGCGGGGCACATAGTTCGAAGAGCTGATGGTCGTTGGGGTCCCAAGGTGTTGGAGTGGCGACCCCGCACCGGTAAACGCAGTGTTGGCAGACCCCCCACTAGGTGGACCGACGACATCAAACGAGTCGCAGGGAGCCACTGGATTCAGGCGGCGCAAGACCGAAGCCTGTGGAGGTCCATGCAGGAGACCTATGTCCAGCAGTGGACATCTAAAGGTTGATAATGATGATGATGATGACACCTGCGTGCCGATATAAAGAGCCTTTGAAGGCCTCCATGAAAGTGTTACACTCCGCGCGCGGCTATTGTCTTTCTATGCGTTATAATTCTATGCACATAGATACAAAGACACCGAGATTAGTATTCACGATAAATGCCACCATAGACTACAAACATTAGGGAACGCGACATGACAAAACCGTCCCCAGACCAATCGATAACAGATGGCGCTTCACAATTATCCTACATACTCTTTGATTATTATTTATATTCTAACGGGCATTGATATAAAACTATCTTTTTATCATTAATATAAAAAACTCCGATAGGAAAAATCAAATTCTTGATGCCAAAGGTTGTAAAAAATTATGATTTTTTTTTCCTATAATGTTTTGGTTTTGAAGCATGTGAAAACCTGACACCATCCTTGGTCAACATCCTTTCGTGATTCTAGGTCAACTACCATATATAGTCCAGTAGACAGGTAGTTTCAGATGGAAAAAGGTCAGAAGTTAATGAAACTTTGGGATGTTGTTTAGGGATAACTAATTAACATTTTCTCAAGTTTTGGACCTCGAGGACCCTGTGCTAAAAAAGAAGGGGGGGAAAAACTGCATTTTCTGCAAAAGCTTTGGCATCCAGCTGCCCACAAGATAGTATAAAAACTTATTACAATGTAATAGCTACTTATTAATATTATAAAATGATTATTTTGAAAAGAGCAACTGCTGAGTTTCTTGCCGGCTCTTCTCAGCAGAATCCGCTTTCCGAACCGGTGGTAGCATCTTGACGTGTCATAAGAGCCACAGATTGGCCTACATGAAATAAATAATTTTGATTTTGATTTTGATTTTGATTTTTTAAATAATTTTGTTTTTGATTTTGATTTTTTTGAAAGAGCCATATCTCAGTAACGAATTGACATACAAACATGTTTGTAAAATCAAAATTGCAGAAAATTTAACGTTCTACAAAAAAGTATGGAAATGCTTTTGCCATAGGACGTAAGGAAAAAAAGTTATTGAGGAAAACCCGGAGGAAGGTCGAAAATTTTGCAGCTCTCCCCCCACCCTCCTCTTTTAGCACAGGGTCCTCGAGGTCCAAAACTTGGGAAAATGTTAATTAACGATCCCTGAACAACATCCCAAAGTTTCATTAACTTCCGACCTTTTTCCACCAAAGCCCACTTTTTCCTACCTGTCGACTGGGCTAATAGGTTTTCGACCCATAACGAGTGAGTGAGCGCAATGATACTACCTAAGTAGGATACACATAATTTAATATAAAAAATTATTTTTAAAAAACCCACTTCAAACGCCCGCGTCACTACAAAGTATATAAGTAATTGTTGATATTTTTAAAATCGCTCGACCGATTTCGATAAAATTTCAATGCGTCCACCTGGGAAGTATACCTTTAAAACAAAAAAGAATTTTCCAAATCGGTTCAGGTGTCTTCAAGTAATCGGTGAACATACATAAAAAAAAAAAGATTCCGGCGAATTGAGAACCTCCTCCTTCTTTGAAGTCTGTAAAAAATATAGTACAGTTCATGTATAAGCAATAGGTATGTATTATGTAGAAATAATGCAATATTTATGTAATCACCTGTTTCAAGAAAGCTGCCGGAATTTTTGTCATATCGACAATATTATGCCCAATTGTATTTCACAAACTACCTAGAATGCACCGACAACAATAGCTCGAGACGAGAGTAACTTCCTCGCGAGTCGCGACGCGGTTAATCTTCGATGCACCAAGGGGACGTCACAAGTTCACAACGAATGATATAAGTAGATAAGAGGGACCGATGCCTCTTGACCGTTAACTCTGACTGGAGCCGCTGCCGTATCCGCCAATCTGTTTTTATTAACGATTACGATCGCATACAAAAAATCTCCGTCTACATCGTAGCTACCACGTGAGATACGTTAAATTATGATAAAGCGCTTCACTGCCAAGGATTATTATCACAACCAACTGTACGAGTATTCACCATGACAACCCAAGCGAACTCTCGTTGAAGTGGTATTATGTTACAGTTAACGTGTCCGGTCGAGGATAATGAACAACTAATTATTGTAAATAATGCATATATTATACGTTAATCTTTAGGGTTCCTTAATCCGTTTGTTCACGCAAAATCTTCTCCCAGTTCATCAGTTGTTCTCTTTAGGTCATCAACCCTAAAAAGCTGAACAATATTGTTGAACAGCTGTATTTTGTTTGTGCTACTTCAAAATATGATAGATTAAGTAAATACTTTGGCAAAATACTTTCAAGTTGTTCACTTCGTAATAACAAATGCCACGGATGCGTCCTTTTTGCTACAGTAGTAGGTAAGTAGGTACCTCGCCGCTTTAGGGATTACCTAAGTTTTTTATTTTTTAATCTTTATTTACTGTAAAGGGCTTTTATACATTTAAAAGTATATGTCAGCCCCATCGTACATGTATCATCATCATCATCATCATTAGCAACCCATCAACGGCTCACTACTGAGCGCAGGTCTCCTCTCAGAGAAGGGTTTAGGCCATAGTCCACCACGCTGGCCCAATGCGAATTGGCGGACTTCACACACCTTCGAGAACATTATGAAGAACTCTCAGATGTGCAGGTTTCCTCACGATGTTTTCCTTCACCGTTGAAGCAAGTGATAGTTAATTGCTTAAACGCACTTGACTCCGAAAAGTCAGAGGTGCGTACCCGGGATCGAACCTGCGACCCCCCGAATAGGAGACCACAGTCCTAACCACTAGGCTATCACTGCTTCATGTGAAAGAAAGTATGTGTCACATGTATCACATACTTTCAAAACAAAAGTACTTACTTACTAACTAATAACAATATAATATACTTAATTATATTACAATTAATATTTATATCTACTGCTCAAAAAGTATCATTTGACAATCTATTTTTCATACATTTTATATAAAAATTAAATAGAATTTTGGCTGAACGGTCATTCGAAGTTGTGTTTAATAAGCATAATTATAAAGTTCACCTACAGGTTACAAGAAATCGTGGTATTGAAGAAATCCACTAATTTTTGACGTAATAACGTCTTATAAATCTATGAACACCGGCTGCACGTACGAAAAAGTGTCACGTTCCGCCTGAGCTCAAGCGTGCAAGCGAGAGCGCGGAACAAGCGATAGAGAGGCACGATCGGCCCAAGCGTTGGCTTGTGACTTGTTTCTTTATGACGTTATCACGTAAAACTATCGTCCGTAAACCGACTTTACAGACAACCAATTTTTTTTATAAATTAACTAGCGACCCGCCCCGGCTTCGCACGGGTAAGTAGAGCATAATATTTTTATTATGCCTACAATACATTTTGGTTTTTCTGTCGTTTCGAATAATAATAATATTGTGGATTTATTTTCACGCGCGTTCGTTTTTATTTTACCATAACTCCTAAGATATTCATTTAAATTATAATATGGTGTAAAGGATTATCATAATATGCATGAAATGTACTATGGTAACTAACGTATTTAAGTTGCTAAGGATTAAAACTATATCCGTCTAAATACATTTCCAATTACCGCATTGTAAGTGACAACTGACCATAATTATTTTAAAAAGTTAAAATGGGTATAACTTACTAAGTTATCCTTATAAGATAGATAAATGCCATCACGAACTTTTATGTTTAAAGTTTAAACCTATTCCACCATACTACCACCGTACATTGTTTATGTTTTGTTATATCTCATAAGGGATTAGGCAGCGTTTTCGATGAAAGCTCCCAGGCAGCTTGACTTTCCGACATTTTCAACAATTATCGTCACATTTCAACCAATTTACACAAAATCTTTACAAATTATACAGTAAAACCTTCCTTATTAATCACCCTGTCTATTGGTGAAAACCGCATGAAAATCTGTTCAGCAAAACAGACAGACAGACAGACTGACAGAAAGACAGACGCGTCGAGGGACTTTATTTTATAATATGTATAGTGATATTAAAATATTATTCTTTCTTCAGCGATGTCAAAAAAGCATACTTATATTATGTCACAGTAAGATTGTTAAAATTGTTAGTTCACAAACGAACTAGTCAGATTGTAAACTGGCGCAAGATTATGAACTCGCCGAACAGCATCGGTTAGTTTATTATCGGTTAGTTAAGTCCAGATTAATTTCATAGTTTTCCTTTCAATCAATTTATCAAGATTTGATCCTTATAAATAATTGATACTAACGACCGATGCAATCAAAGTAAAGGTTGTAATATTTACAGATTTTAGTCGGTTGATTCCCGGGTGTGGCAAGCGAATTTTCTAAAATCTTTGAATGCAGTTTTCTTTCTATTCAAAATGAAAGGAATGTTTTCTTTGAGTAAAATTTTCTATCTACAGTATTAAGAGTACTTTCCCTTCAGGTGACATTACAAATTTCCACCCTGTATACCTAAATCAAAGTTATAATATCGAAAACATGAAACCTCTCCACAATCTCAATATTTTTTCGGCTGATATTTTCACTATAGCTGGCCTTGGTAAGTATGAGTATGATGATGTGATTGGAATAGCATTGTTGTTCCCAGCAAAGATATCGTTTGTTTAAAGCGACTGTGAAAGAGTAAATAAATAATTATGGATTATGCATTAAAAATTATGACAATACGACTTACTATCTGAGGAAAGGATTATCTGATATCTAGGTAGATATTTACTTTGAAATATTTATCAATACAGTAGTAGGTTGATAACTAATGTGTATCTGATTCTGATACTATATACCACCTACTTTTAGTCTTTTATTCGTAGTTAATCTGTTCCAATCCAACAACATCGATATGTTATTCTTTATTCTGTTCATACCAATATTATTAGGGGCCTATGCAAACGGTAAGAGGATACCTACGTTGGTCCTTAAAAACTTTCATAGTCATAATATAAGTACTTTTCATAATTATAATATTAGTAAGATTAAGCACGGGATTATAATTCCAAATTATTGTAATCAACAGCTCAGTTTGGAAATTTCAAGCAAAATTTTGGCTATGTTAATGTTCGTGAAGGAGCTCACATGTTCTACTGGTTGTTCTACACCACGGCCAGTGTGTCAAACAACACAGAGTACACTGAGAGGCCCCTCATAGTGTGGTTGCAAGGCGGTCCCGGTGGATCATCCACCGGTATCGGAAATTTCGAAATACTCGGACCACTTGATCTCACACTGCAAGAAAGAAACTACACTTGGGTAAGAAATGAACACTTGAACAGTCTTTTTTTAGTAAAGAACTAAAGTGACCGACGTAGCTCTTAGGGCAAACACGTTGTAGTGGCAGTGGGCTGGTCACATTTGTCGGAGGACCGATGGCCGCTGGGGTCGTAAGGTCCTCGAGTGGAGACCACGACTCGGCAAACGGAGTGTAGGGCGCCCCCGGCTAGATGGAGCGATGAGATCTGGAAAGTGGCCGGCATCGATTGGATGCGAAAGGCCGAGGATAGGCAACGTTGCCGCTACTCAAAAGAGGCCTATGTCCAAAAGGGGATGCACTCTGGCTGCTGATGATGATGAAATTATCAAATGCATTAGTTTCAATGCATATATAAATAGGTACCTACGTCTATCTACCAACAAATATTATTAAGAAGTTAATTACCTATTTCAGATAAAAAACTTCAATGTATTATTTGTGGACAATCCTGTTGGCACCGGCTTTAGTTATGTTGAAGATAAACAATATTTAACAAAAAGTAACGACGAAATAGGTAAAAAGGCCTAGAAACTTGCCTATTGCTTTGCTTGTCATTATTATTAATTTATTCATTTAAAACTAAGTAATCTTGCAATTACAGCTTTAGATTTCGTAGAGCTGATGAAAGGCTTCTATCAGAAAAATCCAGAATTTGAAGGAGTTCCGCTTTACATTTACGGACAGTCGTACGGAGGAAAGATGGCAGTCGACATGGGTATTCGGATGCGAGAGGTACGTCTCAAACTCATGGTATTATACCTAGGTGTTTATGTAGGTACAAATTAGACGTTTTAGCTCCACGCGTCTAATATTCAACGATTATTATTTTAATAATTACGATGTCTTGGATTGATAAACCGGATAAATGTTAGAAAATCGTACTTTGTATATTCTACGTGAAACTTTAAGTGAAGAACAAAAAACCATGGCCTCTAATGGAAAATATTATTTAGTCGCAGTATGCGCATTGATCCAACTCGGCTGGGCAGCGTTTGGGAAGCTCCGAAACGTCTTGTCGTCCAAAGTCCCTCAGTGCCTGAAGACTAAAGTCTTCGAATAGTGCGTGTTGCCCGTGATGACTTACGGATCCGAGACCTAGCCGCTAAGAAGGCTAGAGTCACTCAGCGAGCGATGGAGAGAGCTACGCTCCGAGTATCTCAGCGAGATCAATTAATCAGAAATGAGGAAATCCGTAGGAAAACCAAAGTCCATACCAAAGGAATACCAAACCATAGCTCAGCTAGTCGCGAAACTGAAGTGGAAATGGGCGGGGAACATAGTTCGAAGAGCTGATGGTCGTTGGGGTCCCAGGGTGCTGGAGTGGCGGCCCCGCACCGGGAAACGCAGTGTTGGCAGACCCCCCGCCCGCACTGGGTGGACCGACGACATCAAAAGAGTCGCAGGGAGCCGCCGCGCTGGATTCAGGCGGCGCAAGAAAAGCCTGTGGAAACTCAAGTCCATGCAGAAGATCTGTGTCCAGCAGCGGACGTGTATACTTTATAGGTTGATAAAGAAGAAGAAGAAGACGATGCGTAATGCGTAGAGCTAGGGAGTTTGTAGTAATCGGTTAAAAATTAGCTGCAGGGCGATCACGTAAGAATTGTCTCACATCTCACATCCAAAAATGATATCGTTACAGTCATTAAAACAGGTCAATGTTATTGTTGAGTTTTGTTGAAACAAGGTAAACGAGCTAGTTAAGTCAGGCGTCGTAATTTGAAACAAGGTAAACGAGCTGGTTAGGTCAGGCGTCGTATTTCGAAAAAGAATTTTTGAACCATGGAATTGGGACTTTTTGAACCTATGTTTGAACATTTAAAAAAAACCGGCCAAGTGCGAGTCGGACTCACGCACCGAGGGTTCCGTACCTACTCCAGAAGTAAAAGTATTCAAGTAAAACGATAGATAATATTATACGATATTAATTTGCTCATCAATAATATTTTTTGTTTTATTTAGAGGTTTATTCTTAATAGCCAAATAAATATTTTCTTTTATTTTCTTTCACACAATAGCACAATTCTATTTATTTACGTTATTTGAGGTTGCTGCCAATTAAGCTAGACCTCTAAATTGTATTGTATGTAGGTATCTTAATTGGCGTTAACTATGTATATATGGGAACACCCTTTAATTTTCAACATTTTTATTTTTTGAAATTTTTCCTTTATTTGTGCTGTAAGACCTTGCTTTTTGCCTTTCGTGATTCTAGGCCAACGGGAACTACCATATATAGGTTTTCGACCCAAAACCTATAGGGTACTTCCGGTTGACCTAGAATTGTCAATTTTGGTTAAAAGCAAGTTCTTAAAGCACAAGTAAAGGGAAAATTCCGAAAAATAAATAAAGTTGAAAGTTAAGGTGGTTAAGGTAAATTTGGTACTTACAAGTTTTCGCGAAAATCTAAATTAGCTCATATTTTTTTATCGTGTTGACTCAGGACCTTGATTTTTAAACACCTAGTAGGGTCTATAGACTTCAGTATCTGGTATAAATTTCAACTTGCTAGGTCCACCCGTTCCTTGATTTTCAAACACCTGATAGGGTCTATAGACCTCAATATCTAGTATAAATTTCAACTTACTAGGTCCACCCGTTCCTGAGAAAATCGGTGGTGACACACGGACAGACGGACAGACGGACAAGAGAGTGATCTTATAAGGGTTCCTTTTTTTACCTTTTGAGGTACGGAACCCTAAAAAGTAAAAGCTGTCAAAGCGATTTACTCGGGCTGTATTCAGTATAATTATATCTACACATAAGGGTGCGTACATAGGTATCTGACGAATGCACGATCGAAAGATCTTACTATTTATTTGACGAGTGTAACTCACAACCCTTTCGGAAACATAACAGGGGCATTCGCCAGATCTGTTTACCCTTACCTTCTTTATTTTTGCCAAAAAAGATTAATAAAATCAATTCACCTCACCTTTCTCCTTAAAGCTTGTGTTTTTCACGGCCCTCGGGTGGGGTTTGAACCGCGCGCTGTAGTCGACCTTTCAACTTTTGTCCGGCGCCGGCGCGCGCGGCGCCTAATTCGTGAAGCTAACTACTACCACAGTACTATCCTTACTGTAGAGTACTTACTGTACTTTTAAGGAGTTTATACCAATTTCTAAATATTTATATTAATAGATTTACTTAGTTTAGATAAAATCTTTAAGTCAGTAACTGTAAATATTTTTTTGTAAATACATAAACTTTTATAAACTTTTTAATTAATCAAAGAACATTTTTTTAACCTAATATTAGACCTAATTATTAAGTTCATCCACATTTCATCCACACTAGTAGTAGTGTGGATGAAATGTGGATGAACTTAATAATTAGGTCTAATATTAGGTTAAAAAAATGATTTCCAAGCCTTTGACAAAATTATATTTATCAAAAATAATATTATTAAGTAATTAGTAATTACTCATAACGCTGACAAATAGAACTCTGGCGAAGAAATTTAAATATAGGAAGGAGTCTTGTGCAGTAAGTATAGTCGACCGAGCGAAGCGAAGGTCTTTGAGTTAACTAGGGCGATTTGCACTTGTCCGTCCGTCCGTCCGTCCGTCCGTCCGTCTGTCAGAGCCTTATAACTTTTGAATTACTGAACGTAATTACTTCAAATTTAGATATAATATGTAAACCGATGGCCTCCAGCCGAAAATGGCTTAAAAAGTTATAAAAATCTTTATTTCAGGGGGGCTCTCATAGAAGCGAATGCGAAGTAAAAAAAAAAAAATCGCGTTACATAAAATTGTTACGTATCATTTTAAAGATAATTTTGAACTGAGTACAAAAATATTTTTTTTTTAATTTTTCCCTTAAAATTGACGAAATGGGGGGCTTTCAAAGTGGCGATTTTATACGCTCGCTTGAAGACGCTCTCTAGAAAAATCCGCTATGGATTTTCAAACTGATTTTATGTTTTTAGGTCACTTATATCCTGTACTTGAACAACAAATACTAAAATTATATGAATATTATAAAGAAACGAGATTATTTAATTTTTAATGGGCGTCAGTAATTCATATAGCATCAACATAGCTTCACAATAATGCTAATAGATGGCGCAGTCAGTAACTATTCCCATGGAACTACGAGTTAAATTCAATGTTTGATAAATAATTCAATGTTTTCACTAACGTTCCCTAACCTTTACGGGCTACCTATAAGTTAGGTGATTGATGTTTTCTGTCAACTTATTTATCACGATCCTGTACGGGACACCTAAAAGGATATTGGGACGGATGTTAGGACTGAGGATTGTATTTAGGAGCTACCTACGTTAAGAGACTCCTACTTAGGGGATGATTTAGGTATGTTTGGTGAAAACGGGCATAATAATAATGTCAGTTTTGGTTATCATGTATCGATTGAATGAATAATCATGGGATACCGTTACCGCGAGGTCTCAGTTCGGGGCGAACCACTAGTAGTAGTAGGTATAGAAACATTAGTGTAAAACGTGCCAGACATGTGGAAATAATTTAAATAGGATCAATTTTATAATCAAAGCTCCATCAATAGATGATATCAACTTCTGGCACACGAGATTTATTTAATTTTTTCTACTATCAAGTATCAACGTTTTATCTAAAATCGGCACGTCTAAAATATCTACATTGTCCTAATAGGCAGAAAATAATGGATCAATCAAATCCAATTTGAGAGGAATTGCTATGGGCAATGCCTGGATACACCCAGTATATGCGACCCTTACCTGGGGCCCCTTACTTCTAGCAGCTGGGCTAGTTGACCAAGAAGGCTATGAGGACATACAGGCATCGGCCGGAGAAGCTGAGAGGCTATTTAATGAAGGGTTTTTCTGGAACTCCACAATGCAATGGGCTGCAACGCAGCAGGTGGTGTTTAACAGGACAACCAGAGTTGATTTTTACAATATATTAACGAAAATGGAAGTCAACTTACCTGATAACTTAAGCGCTTACGGTAAGTTTGTGAATGAAGATAATTTTAAGCAAACAAGGTGCAAATGTGAAGTCTACTTGTCTGTACATCAATCTGTTTAAATGCTTGTATCGTAGGTATATTTTGTTCCATATAGCATTTGGAACAATTTTTTTCTTAAGGTTGTCGCACACATTGTATCAGCTCGGCATCGGATCGGCACCAACCCGTTTCGTTGATCCACCATCATCCAGGCTTCATGCAAACACAACCATAAACCACCACCACCAACATAACCGAAGCCATTCAACACCTCCAAGGTGTCAGCATGGCTACGGGTGAACGATGGTAAATTGACTTCTGGAGGAGGATTTGACGTCGAAGAGTATTCCTGCGTACCTATTTCTTTTGTAAAGTAATTTTTTAGATTTATTGTAAAAGACACAACTTTAACAAAACTCGAGTACGGCACGTCTGGTAGACGGTGTGAATGAAGCGAAGGAATATTATGAACAGGACTACACGTAAACGCGGGGGCTATAGGCGGTTTACGCTCTATTTCCGCGCCGATGACAACAAGACCTATGCACATGGACGATCAGACCCAACCGAGGTGACTGCGAGTTGGCCACAAAACCACGCTTGCTCCTCCCGAGATGATGCTGATTAGTGTGCATTGCAGTATTATCAAGTTTCATAAAAATAATAATAAGCGGGTCGATGCTGCTCTAGTGCCGAGCTACTGTGTGTGCGATTACCTTTAGACAGGAGTTTTAATATTATAATTGCTAAGTTATTCTCTCATTTTATAGTTACTCATTTCATTGCACAGAAATTGCAAGAGACGCGATGATCCGTGACATACCGTACACATCAACAAGGCAAGACCTGAATCTCAATACTCTTATGAATACGAAGGTAAAAGAGGCTCTTAGCATTCCCGAAAATGTAGTTTGGGGAGCTCAAAGCGGTGATGTATTCGATACGTTGAGGACCGATTTTATGAAGCCAGTTACCGAAAGCAGTTTGTATACCTAATTACAAAAATACGATGAGTATAATTTTAGTATAGCGCTATATACCTACATATTAAGTTCATCAATATTATTATATTTTCAATTGAGCAGGTTCATTTGTTCATCTCATAGAACACTAATAAAATGATATTATATTATTATGTATAAGTTAATATAATTAATTAAATTATGTAAGTTAACCAGAACTGTTATAGTTTATCACCTTAAGTAACATAATATTATGTATGTGTCGCAGTAAGATGGTATTATTTATATATTTTACTAGACTAGTTAATAAAGAAAGTTACAAAAGAAACGCAAGTCGAAGCTGGATGCAGACCAGATTGCGATATATTTTTAGATCGAGGAGCCCCCTTAGGTACAATGCCAGAGATAACAGAAACACAACTACAATTCGGGTCATAGCACTCGCCGTCCGCTGCCAGGGCTCGCTCGATTGGTTCGAGTGCGTTGTGATAACTTGACCAACGGAACAGTAAGTATTACTGGATGGAATAGTTTTCTGGGTGGTTATAGTCTAAATCTGTTTCTTGAATTTTTTTTTGCGACGAAGATGCCACGGCGTTACGGCCAGTAGTGATGACCCCACTGCGATACAGTATATTATGTAGATCTTTTAAACTTTGTCCACTCAGTAAACTTTTTCACCCAGAAATACTTAGTGTTGGTTAGGCTATGTTAGAACAGTGCCATAACGCACGATCTGAGTGAATGTAGAGAGTGTGCCGACCACATGCCGAGCGACTGCTGCGGCAGCGGCCGGCAAGTGTAGCAGTAAAAGCCGAATTGTAGGCATTGTACTTAAGGTGGATTATATCTACGGGTCTGCCCGCGAAATTATAAACCAAATATAATTTGGTTTTTCGCAATTTGTAAACTAATACGACAAAGTAGGCATAAGGCATTCTAATTGCGCCAGTGGCAGTATCATCTTCACAGGTTTTTACAAAAATCTTTACTTGAAAGTGTCCCGTTTAAGAAATTAATCAAAATATCGAGTTTGACGTGAGTTACTCACAAATTAGCCGATATTCTGACTAATTTCTTAAACTGGACACTTTCAAGTGAAGATTTTTATATAAACCTGTGAAGGTGATACTGCCACTGGCGCAATTAGAATGCCATAAGCCTACTTTGTCGTATTAGTTTACAAATTACGAAAAACCAAATTAAATTTGAATTTTGCGGGCAGACCCGTATAATCCACCTTAAGGGGGCATTTTAATCTAGTAAGATATTACTAGATGGTGGTCGTATCGTAGCTATATTACGGTACCTAGCTATATCCCCAGGGATATAAGTATAACTATACCACGGCTTCAACCATCTTACTGCGACATGGATAGCTCGAAAATGTTTATGTTAATAGTCTTTTGAATGGGCATTTATTTGATTTTCAGTTGAAAAGCTCTTGAATGAGACGGATATAATTTTAACAAAATACAATGGCAATCTGGACCTCATTTGTGATACTCCTGGTAAGCTGAGTCTCAACAATTAAATCGTTGCATATTTTATCCCCATTTTTTTACGTTGCAACCCTAAACATTCAGGATGTAAAATAGGTAGATAGCTATATGTATATTAATATAATCTTCTATCTGCCTGTCTTCCGTCAAAATCAGTTCAGCCGTTCGGAGAATTAACTGCAACAAATACTACTAGACGCAAAAATTGATGTAAAACGTTACAACAATGCAGACAGTTATTTCAAAATAGTGGCCAGACTCCATTGAATTCTGATTTATTGCATAAGTAGAAAAACTTGTAATTACAAAATTGGCAAAAACAAAATCAATCCACCAAATTAATGTAAAAAATTATTAAATTAGCCTCTAGATACCTATGTACCATATAAATACTTATAAGTTATTTAAGGTCATCATCATGCGCTCAGTAGTGAGACGTTGATGGGTTGATAATGATTATCAACCCATCAACGTCTCACTACTGAGCGCAGGTCTCCTCTCATAGATGGGGATACAGGCCATAGTCCACCACGCTGGCCCAATGCGAATTGGTGGACTTCACACACCTTCAAGAACATTATGAAGAACTCTCAGGTGTGCAGGTTTCCTCACGATGTTTTCCTTCACCGTTGAAGCAAGTGATATTTAATTGCTTAAACGCACTTGACTCCGAATAGTCAGAGGTGCGTACCCGGGATCGAACCTGCGACCCCCCAAACAGGAGACCACAGTCCTAACCACTAGGCTATCACTGCTTATTTAAGGTACTAGCAGAATATTTTATTTTATTTATTAGGGCAAATTCTCTGGGTGGATCGTCTAAAGTGGTGGGGTGCAGATGGATACAGGAGCGCCCCCCGTGAGCCGATCTGGGAGGACGGCCGATTGGAAGGATACTACAAGTCCTTTGGAAACTTCAGGTTCTTCTGGATCAATGTAGCTGGTCATAGTGTAAGATATTTCGCAATCTGTGGGTTTTCAATTACTTGCCAATGTTTCAAAAATATTACCTAAGTCCTACGCAAATAATCTAATAGTTGCATAAAACGTTGGATTTATCAGAGAGACTTTAAAAATTAGGATTTCTATGAGCCAGTTAGATTAGGCTTTAAACTGGTTATCATACTAATATTATAAATGCGAAAGTGTGTTTGTTTGTTTGTTCTTCAATCGCGCCGCAACACAGCTACGGATCGACGTCATTTTTTACATCGGTATAGTTGAAGACATGGAGAGTGACATAGGCTACTTTTTATCCCGGATAATCAAAGAGTTCCCGAGGGATTTTAAAAACTAAATCCACGCGGACGAAGTCGCGGGCATCAGCTAGTATGAGATAAAAGTGCCTTGGAGTAAATCAAAACTTGTTTTAAATAATATCAGCCTTACTGAACATGACCGATATTCCCCATTCCTCGCCTATTTGTGCTAGGAGTATGTCAAATCAAAATTTGAGTCATCATCATCAAACCATCAACAGCTCACTACTACGAAGATCTCCTCTTAGAGAAGGGTTATAGGCCATAGTCCACCACGCTGACCCAATGCGAATTGGTACTTAGACTTAACACACACCTTCGACAATATGGAGAACTCTCAGGTGTGGAGGTTTCCTTACGATGTTTTCCTTCACCGTTAAAGCATTGTGATATTTAATTTCTTAAGCGCACATAACTCAGAAAATTCAGAGGTACATACCCGGGATCGATCCTGCGACCCCCCGAATAGAGGACTATAGTCCTAACCTAGACTGCCACTGCTTACAAAGAAGTAGAATATGAAATTTTGAGTCAATTTTTATGTTCAAAACATGTGAATGAAAGTGTTGAAAATAAATAATAAATAATTAATACAACGATACTGCCACGGTAGGGGTTTGAACTATCTCGACCTTTCGGTTTTCAGTCTGCACCTTGACGCTATAATATTTGGCATTATTCTATATACATCGATGTTCTATATAAATCACATGGCATTAGCACAGTATATGGTATGACATGGTTTAAGGTATGGTAAGGATAGCCTTACTCTGTGGCATTATAGCTAGTGCATTTATTTACACAGCAACTAATAATTCAATTTGGTGATTGTCTTATAGAACTGTTGTACTTAACGTTGTCCAGGTTCCAAGAGACAACCCCGCGGGAACCAACGCCTTCTTACGTGACATGACTTCATTTGGTTGAACATTAAAGAATAAATTATAAGGAGACCAGTCTTTTATTTTTAAAGCTTTTATTCAACTTGCAATGTATGTAGAATAGAAAAGAATGCACAACAAGCATCGACAACAAGAAATAAAGGTTGTATCAACGAATATAAGAAAGAAAAATAAATACAAGGTGCAAAGGCGGCCTTATTGCAAAAACAATCTCTTCCAGGCAACCCTTAATGTTAATGTATGTATGTATGTATGTATATGTTTAGGTCAAATCTTGCAAGATGAATTAGAACCACTTCCCGGTTTCAGATTGAGCTGTGCATGTATTAGGTACATATGTATACTGAACAATCAGATGACGATGCAATATTATTCTGACATGAAGCTGATCTGATGATGGAGCTAAAAGATGGCTATGGGAACTCAGTTAAAACGACGTTACCCCTTCGAATTTGGGCTCTTTTTAATCGTCTTAACAAGTACTCTGGTCCTAGATGTTATTCAGGGTCTCAGATGAAGCCGGAAGGTGGTTTTGGCAACTCTGTAATAAAATGACGTAATCCCATCGAGTTTGGACTCGTTTTATTCACCTTGACAAGTACTCTGGTCCTAGATGAAATCCAGGATCTGATGATGACACCGGAAGGTGGTTTTTGTAACTCTGTAATGAAATGACGTAATCCCATCGAGTTTAGGCTCATTTCATTAGTCTTGACAAGTATTCTGGCCCTAGATGGCATCCAGGGTCTAATGCTGAAGCCAGAAGGTGGTTTAGGCAACTCCGTAATAAAACGACGTAGCACCATCGAGTTTGGGCTTGTTTGATTCATCTTCACAAGTACTCTGGTCCTAGATGATATCTCTGACGATGTATAGTATGACGATGACGATGCTCTGAAAAGCTTGTTTCTTAAAAATAAAATTTTTAATTTACACTTGTTTTAATCCTAGGTTAAACAAAACCTAATTTATATTAAGCTACGCATAAGAGTAGTGACCTATGTATTTCTTCATTAGTCTAAATAAATAATTATTACCTATTTTATGTTTCTTGGCACTCTATGTAATAATCTCGTAGGTACAGCAATCTAACTCTGGAAAGGGTGACGATACAGAAATATTTGTTATGTATAAATCTCTCTCGTTTTACTCGGTCTAAAGCCCAAGCAAAGGCATAGCACGCTTTATACTTAGACTTAGATTTAAACTGAGTACCAATTTCTTCACAACCCGTCAACCACGTAGTTTAAAACTCACATCAAACAATGGATAACTTGGAGAACTGAAAATAATTATAATTATGTGTTTAACTAGCAACTTCAATAGCAAATTCAATCAATCAATCAATCAATCAATTCTTTATTTGCATGTGCAGGTACAGACAAGAATTTAGATTAGATCAGAAGGCCATAAGCCTACTTTGTCGTATTAGTTTACAAATTGCGAAAAACCAAATTAAATTTGAATTTCGCGGGCAGACCCGTGTCTTCCACCTTAAATCAGAAAGTGTTCTGTATGAAGTGGTAATCTTTTTGGTCCATAAAAGCGAAAAAGGGCAAAAATAAATGTTTTTGACCTCTTTTTAATTAGGAGTACCTAACATATTATTTTGAGTAAAAAACTTCTTCAAATATTTACTACGTATTCAAAGTCAATTTGGCAGGCCCCCTACTAGGTGGACCGACGACATCAAAGGAGTCGCAGGGAGCCGCAGGATTCAGGCGGCGCATGACCGAAGCCTGTTGAAGTCCATGGAGGAGACCTTCATCCAGCAGTGGACATCTACAGGTTGATTAAGATTCAAAGTCTCAACTGTAACATGCTTATGTTATTTAAATATGTAGGACGTAGGTACCTACTACGTAACGAACGAAAAAGGTAATTAATAAACTTTTACGGTAACGAAGGTACCAACGGTTAAAAATCAAGAAACTACGAGAGACTCGCGTCGTGAATCGTGATGTCTAAAGGATCAAAATATTATCATCAAATCAATAATAATGAATATGTTATTTACCATTTTATTCAGATACAATATCAGTTGCGAAATAATAGGTAGGTATCTAATCTGATAACAAATATTTTATTGGGTCGATCTTTTTAATACCTGTTGATAGTATAAGCTCAAGTAAGCTATAGTTAATATTATGATATTATATCTTCACGTTCCTATTTTGTGAATGTCTTAGCGAATCATGAGAAACCTTATAATATGGTTGTTGGTTATATTAGGTCTTGCACTAGGTGCTGCGCTGGGCGTCCTTATCTGGTGGCTAATCCGTAGTGAACACCATAGTGAAACGATTCGTAAGTCAAACTTTATAATTATTTATAACTAGATGATGCCTACGACTTCGTCCGCGTGGATTAAGGTGGAGTTCCGCGGGAACTCTGTAATTTTCCGGGAAAAAAACCTATGTGTTAATGCTATCTCCATGCCAAATTTCAGCCAAATCGGTTCATTCGTTGTGGAGTTATAGAGTAACAAACATCCATCCAAACATCCATACATCCTCACAAACGCATCCGCATTTATAATATTAGTAAGATATTAGTAGGATTATTATACACCATCGTAAAATGGGTCTACATTCTACATTTTACGATGGTGTCACAGTGTTTCCACACTCGAAATCTTTGCCTAGGTATATTTTTCTTGGTAAAAATCAACTCTTTTTATTTTACCAGTTTTAGAAGGTAAGATCGGAGATGTCAACTCCACAGCAGCTTTCACCAGGATTCGCGGACGTGGTGATATGTTTTGGTGGTTCTTCCCGACTCTCGCAGCCGCCCCAACCACCCGGCCTATAATTTTGTGGCTGCATGGAATAACTGGCACACCCCCGAGCTATCTGGCTAACTTTGGCATGTTTGGTCCGTATGACGAAAATCTCAATAGAAGAGCCGATTCATGGGTTTGTACTTTGTACGATATATTAAAAGGACTGTTTATTTTAGTAGTAGTCTGGGGAATATTTCACTTTATTGCGAATTTGTAAGAGAGATATACCTACTCCTAAAACTTAGCCTTATTTTTAGTGGTTAGATTTAAAATGTGATATAACTAGGTATCGTGTGTTTCTGCCGACACGAATAGGTGTTATAAGGTCGTCTTCTTGGCGATCCTTTCCAGCATAGGACGTCGGTTTGTTGAGACTTCGACGACAAAGATGACGCAGCGACATGATGCATCGGTGTTGAAAGTGATCTTCCCCTAGTGAGATTGGGAAACTTCATCCTAATAATATTATTAGAAAAAACCTCACACCTCAAAAGGTGTTAACTAAAATTAAACAAATCTGCTTAAGAAGCTTTAAGTAAAATATTAATTTTATTTGAGTTTAAAATTTTAAATATTGACTTCAAACTGAATGTCACATTTGTTTACTTGACAACTTTCAGGGCCCTGTTGACCACGAAAATTCTAGGCTGGGCTAAATTGGTGGATCTATGTATGTGTTGTCTTTTTCACAATGTTCTCATAGGAAAGGGATAGCACTTCTTGTTGACCTACCATTTAGATTCCAAATCTAATCAAATATTAATCTTCCAAACCTTGGAATATTGACATTCATTATTATTTTCAGGTAAATGACTACAACTTATTGTTTGTGGATGCGCCCTTAGGAACGGGTTTTAGTACAAGTCATAGTTCATCGTCAAATTTCCCGGACCTGGACCAGAATGGTATTCTTTTTAAAAACATTTAAAACTGAATCAGGCGCAGCTTATACACAAATGGCTATAGTGGTAGCGATTAAAAATAGTATAGTTTTAATAACTACGCTCATTATGCAGCGAACAAGGCGTTGGAAAACGTAGTATTCAATGGCGTTGGCATTGCTACGTCAAAAGCCTATAAAGAAATCCACCCTAAGTACGTCAGATCTGTAGCCTAAGCACGAATATTTTCACTATCGAATAGTTAACGTAAAGTTAACGCCCACAAGATATTTTGTATGAAAACGACTGCACCGCCTGTCACAGTGCAACGCCTGTTTTCATACAAAATATCTTGTCGGCGTTAACTTTACGTTAACTATTCGATAGTGAAAATATTCGTGCTTAAGCTACTGTACAAGCCGCGTCTAGAACTCAAATTCGGTACCGGTAAGTCAAATAGTAGCTTGTTACATTGTAGCGACCAGGTACAATTCTGTGCCTCCTGTGATGAGTGATCTAAGTCGAGTTTTACCCTTTTTGTGATTTTAACATAGAATTATCAGAAAAAATAAAGAATTTTTTTTATCTAACTCACGCTCTTTTATCTACTACGTTTCGGAGATATTTTTGTGCAAAGTGATATTAACTGGCAGGATTTTTGAAAAAATATATAGAATAATAAGTAATGACTTACGGATCCGAGACATAGTCGCTAACTATGGGCCTCATAAGAAGGCTCAGGGTCACTCAGCGAGCGATGGAGAGAGCTATGCTCGGTATTTCCCTGCGAGATCAAATCAGAAATGAGGAGATTCGTAGGAGAACTAAAGTCACCGACATAGCTCAAAACTGAAGTGGAAATGGGCGGGGCACATAGTTCGAAGAGCTGATGGTCGTTGGGGTCCCAAGGTGTTGGAGTGGCGACCCCGCACCGGGAAACCTAGTGTTGGCAGACCCCCCACCAGGTGGACCGACGACATCAAACGAGTCGCAGGGAGCCGCTGGATTCAAGCGGCGCAAGACCGAAGCCTGTGGAAGTCCATGCAGGAGACCTTTGTCCAGCAGTGGACGTCTAAAGGTTGATAAAGAAGAAGAAGAAGAAGATTTAGAATATAGGTATTTCAAGTTGTAACCTCTATAAGTAATTCCTGCACGCATTGTTTTTCGTGCTTCGTGGTATAAGTGCGATTATATTAATTTTCACATTTTATTTTTCAGTATATTTACCGTGAATATTGATATAATATTAGAGTTATATCACTTTGAACAGATTTTTCTCAATACTGATTAGGGTACAATTTATAATATTTAAATTAATAAAAGTCGAATTGAAACAGGTACTACGCGTTCGTTTCAAGTTGAGCCTTGCACCATAGAGCAAAGTAATCGACGTAGTCGTAATTCCTAGTTCCATGCCGACAGTACGGACACAGTATAGGATATGCAGTAGTTTGACACCTTTGATCTAATTGGTACTACGCGTTACAAATTTCCCCTAGCTCTCTCGAGCTTCCCCGCACCGCACCTCAAGTCAGACCCACTTAGTAAACCGCTCGCGAAGCACCGCTTATTAAAAATAAATTTCAAATTCAAATTCAAATTATTTATTTGCACAGATTGAGTAGTACAATGGTGTTACATTATAATAAAAGTCCTTACAATCTGCCGGATAGGCATGCAAAAATAATATTTAATAATAATTCTTATTCTAAGTTTACGTATTAAAAGTTCAATTTATTAAATTGAACTTTGGATATTAGGAGTTTTGGTAGGTTTAGTTAAAAAAAACTAAGAATGTTGTATATCGTAAAGCATTAGAATAATAAACACTTTTTTTATATATATTTTATTATTTATACCAATTCGAATTCAATATTCATAGTTAAGACAGGTCAGCTAGTACTTAATAAATAAAACAATAGATAAACTATTATACTGCATCTTCTTAGACTGTGTCTTTACTGTGGGTCTGACTTGAGGTGCGGTGCGGGGAAGCGCGAGGGGTGAAGATTTCTTTACTCTATGGTGCAGGGCTCAAGTTGAAACGAACGCGTAGTAGGTAGGTACGTCTGTAAGAAGGTACGCCTACTGAAATGTTAAAGACAATAATAATATATTTTAATAGGTACTAATAATTATTATCCGTTTTTAGCTGATCACTTGCTCAAGACTTTACAATCATTCTATGATATACACGGGGAATACAGTAATTCCTCGCTTTACATTTGCAGCCAAGGAGACGGATCTCAACTTTCTCTAGCATTAGCTGTAAAATTATTATCAGAGGTAATTCCCATAACATTAATATCCGTCTATATTTCAATGCTCTTGCACTTGCTCGCGGCTTTGGAAAAATAGATTTGGGGCGATTCTTTGGCGCTCAGGGACTCGAGTGTTTTTTGTAGAATTTTCAAAAAGTCTGCCGGAGATTCAAGAGCTGAAAGCTATCTCGGCCAACTGTAATTAGAAACATAATTCTTGGGTACAACAAATTACATAAATATTTATCGTAAGATGTTTTATTATACCACTAGCTGATGCCCGCGACTTCGTCCGCGTGGATTTAGTTTTTAAAATCCCTCGTGAACACTTTGATTTTCCGGGATAAAAAGTAGCCTATGTCTTCAACTATAGTACCCATGCAAAAAATCACGTCGATCCGTGGCTCTGTTGTGGCGTGATTGAAGGACAAACCAACAAACAAACACACTTTCGCATTTATAATATTAGTATGATTAGAATATTAAATTGCATAGGAAAACACTGTAGCATTAAGTCTATACGATGTATTACAACCATACCTACTATGTAGTATGTAGGTTTAATGATCGTTTGGCAAAATCTGACGCCTTTGGAGTAGTTTGACTTTGACAAAATAGGGCTATCCACGATGGCTATATACGATAAAGTAAACTTGCCAGCTTAAGATGAGCCGTTCATTCAAAGTATCTTGTAGATTCCAGGGTTCAAGTTATTTGGACCTGATACTGAAGATCGTGATGTCTATAATTTCTGAACTACGAAATTGACGACCTTGAAATAATTACAGGACAATCTCTAAAGAACCTGCTTTCTAACAAAAAAAGAATGGATTAAATCGGAATACGCCTTAATGAATTACAGCGAAATACAACTTTTAACTTTCATCCCCTCTCCCAAGGGAACCGTGCTGAATTTCGGGATAAAAATGATCCTATATTATACCTCGTAGTATTACCTTAAATCGTGCCAAGTTTCATTTAAATCCGTCCAGTAGTTTCGGCGTGATGCGCGGCCAAGATACAGACAGACCGACAGACAGACAGACAGACAGACAAAAAATAAAAAAAAAATTGTTTTGGCTTCAGTATCGATTATAGAGTGCCCTCAAACAAAAATTTTCAAAATATCTTCAATGTACAGAATTGGACCTGTTACAGTTTTATTATATTATAGACTAGCTGATGCCCGCGACTTCGTCCGCGTGGATTTAGTTTTTTAAAATCCCTCGTGAACACTGATTTTCCGGGATAAAAAGTAGCCTATGTCCTCAACTATAGTACCCATGCAAAAAATCACGTCGATCCGTGGCTCTGTTGTGGCGTGATTGAAGAACAAACCAACAAACAAACACACTTTCGCATTTATAATATTAGTATGATAAGAATATTAAATTGCATAGGAAAACACTGTAGCATTAAGTCCATACGATGTATTACATCCATACCTACTATGTAGTATGTAGGTATAATGATCATTTGGCAAAATCTGACACCTTTGGAGTAGTTTGACTTTGACAAAATAGGGCTATCCACGATGGCTATATACGATAAAGTACATTTGCCAGCTTAAGATGAGCCGTTCATTCAAAGTATCTTGTAGATTCCGGGGTTCAAGTTATTTGGACCTTATACTGAAGATCGTGATGTCTATAATTTCTGAACTACGAAATTGACGACCTTGAAATAATTACAGGACAATCTCTAAAGAATCTGCTTTCTAACAAAAAAAGAATGATTTAAATCGGAATACGCCTTAATGAATTACAGCGAAATACGCATTTGTACTTTCATCCCCTCTCCCAAGGGAACCGTGCTGAATTTCGGGATAAAAAGTATCCTATATTATACCTCGTAGTATTAACTTAAATCATACCAAGTTTCATTTAAATCCGTCCAGTAGTTTCGGCGTGATGCGCGGCCAAGATACAGACAGACAGACAGACAGACAGACAGACAGACAAAAAATTAAAAAAAAATTGTTTTGGCTTCTGTATCGATTATAGAGTGCCCTCAAACAAAAATTTTCAAAATATCTTCAATGTACAGAATTGGAACTGTTACAGTTTTATTATATTATAGATTGTTATGGCATTTTTTTTTATCAACGAGTAGATACATAAATTTATTTATTTCCAAAGGTAAGTAACCACTTTGATTTTTGGTAGGTAACATTTGACATTTACATTGCAGGAAAAAAGCGTCTCAAATAACTTGCAGGGAATAATTTTAGGAAATCCTGTGGTTTCCCCTGCTCTAGCTCTCACGAAGTTAGGGTTCTATCTAGAAGAGCTCGGCTACGTGGACGACAGAGGCCGGGCAGCTGTTGAACACTTCTCCGAGCTGACAAACTCATTAGTCCAATCAGATGCGCTTCAAGAAGCTTTCGATCAATTCACCTCCCTCGGGGATTTTGTTAATGAGAACGCTGGGGCCATTGCTGTAAATTTGGCACACATTGTTGAAAAGTTGACTCAGAATTCTACGGGTCAGGGTAAGAACGTTTTTTAAATGCTCGAAAACACGCGACTATACGCGTAATGGTAGCTGACACTAGGTCCTTAAGGTGGAAGACACGAGTTTGCCCGCGAAATTCAAATTTAATTTGGTTTTTCGCAATTTGTAAACTAATGACAAAGTAGGCTTATGGCCTTCTAATTGCGCCAGTAGAATTATCATCTTCACAGGTAAATCTAACTAAACTATCAAAATACTGAGTTGGACGTGATTTACTCACAAATTAGTCGATATTTTGATTAATTTCTTAAACTGGTCACTTTCAAGTAAAGATTTTTATGTAAACCTGTGAAGATGATAATTCCACTGGCGCAATTAGAAGGCCATAAGCCTACTTTGTCGTATTAGTTTACAAATTGCGAAAAACCAAATTAAATTTGAATTTCGCGGGCAGACCCGTGTCTTCCACCTTAACTAGTGTACACGCAATACGCATGCATGTGACTTGCACCATGGCATACCAAATACAACTTATTTGGTATGCCATTGTGCAATTTACAGACATATTGTGTATTCCCAGATTATCACTTCTTGGATTCTTCAAGGTCTTGGTTTTTTTTTTTTACCAAAAGTCTTTCCAGATTATTTCGGAGAGAAAAGTTACCTTGCAAGTGTATTTCGCCCTGCCACCAATATATCCAGTTTTATGGACACGGTAGTGGCGACTGCGCTTGGCATTCCTGATACTGTAAAGTATGATGGACAGCGAGAAGCGGCGACAAGAGCTTTCAGAAGCTCTTATATGAAACCCATCGTGGATAAAGGTTGGTATTATAAGCCAACTAAAAACAAAGCGTCTTTGACTAAAACAATTTTCATCGATAAATATTGGTTATTGCAGGTTAACTCGTCGACTAACTAATACTTATAATATCTGCGTAAATACATCGTAACTAGGTATATAAATTATAAATAAAAATAAATGTTTGTATGTTTGTCCTCTTTGCGTTCCGTAACCATTAATCAGATTGTGATGAAACTTTGGTAGGGTAGTCTGGGGTCGCCCGAGAGAGTTCTTGGCCCAAAATATGTATATTATGGATAATATAATTTCTTTATGCTTTACGTGGCTGCAATGCCAACCCATGCCGGGTTAGCTAGTAACCTATAAAAGTGATCGATGTTTGAATAGCGCAGGTTGGAACGACTATTTCAGATTCATAAAAGACGACAACAAAAAAATAGAAAATAGTCACAACATAATATTGTTTTTCTAGGCGGTGTTTATGTGTTAACGAAAAAGTTTTTTTTTCTTTCAGTGGAACACATTTTGAAAAACACAAGCCTGTCTGTCAATATTTACAATGGTAACCTCGATGCTGTTTCCAACACACCCGGTAAACTTTGCTTAGATTTTAAATGAAGACATTTTTTTTCACGGCTGAGAATGTTTAGCCTGAGTCTATCATTCTGTTCAGTATTTTAATGTTCATTATTAATAATAATTAAATAATGCAATAATTATTTCACATTTCTATTATAGGCCAATTAGAATGGGTGAACAAACTGTCATGGTCTGGACAGGCTGAATTTTTGAATTCCTCAAGGATAACCCTAGTTTTTAATCGACTCATTGAGGGCTACTTCCGAGAGTCGGAAAGGCTACGATTTTACTGGATTAACGTCGCAGGACAACTGGTACCCAAACCTACTGATAATTTTATTTATTAGCCGATTAAAAAGGTTAACAAATCGTTTTTTAACCCCTGACAAAAAAGAGGGGGGGTCTGTGTATTTGTGTATCTGTGCGTCAGCCTGTTCCCTCGTAGATCCGTTTGAAAGCTGATGTGATCGAGATAGATCTTAGCTATAACTTATGAAGATCTGTTCAAACCTTTGAAGATGATCAGCTCATATTTTCTTACTTGATTATTAAGGGTCTTATTACCTACAAACATTCACAGATGCGATTGATTTCAAATTAGGTTTACTGTTACTTTGGATTATTTCCAAATTCCAAGACAAGGTAACCTTGAGCTGATGCTGCAGCATCAAGTAGTCTGCGGGATCTCAACTCCTCAGCAACTTGCAGCAGATATTAAAAAACGTTTGGTCTCATTGGAATGGTCTCAATGAGTAGGCGTTAGATAGATGATGATTGTGGATCGAGGAGGAGGATCTAATGATGGAGCAGCAAACTGGGTCAACACCACAAACAACAACCAATCGCCATGGGTACACATACAAAAAAAACTTGCAAAGCTGAGCTTGCCTCGCGGACTGTTATAATGTTTAGTGATACATTATCTACTAGTCTACCTACTAGAGAGTTGGTTATGCTAATCTATATATCTATACTAGTATTTCGCTCGGTGCGCGAGCTGCTAAAGCAGCTCGCGGGAAGTGTTATTACTACAAGTAGGGCGCGTGGGTGCGCGGCCCGCTAAAGCGGACCGCGATTTTTTTACTCATCAAGTAGACCTTCGGATTCTGGTCATCTTTTGCCAAAAAATTTGTTCGAGCACACCCCACCTATCTGCAGTAACCTGGCCGTGCTCCTCATTCACAAAAGAAAAAGAAAAAAAAAAGAAAAAGAGAAAAAAAAGAAAAGAAAAAAAGAAGAAAGAATAAAAGAAAATTAAAAAAAAGAAAAAGAATAAAAAAAAGGAAAAAAGAAAAAAAAAGAAAAAAAGCAAATGTAAAATGACAAAAAAAAAAAAGAAAAAAAGCCCTATGAACCTATCAAAATCAATGTCTTGCATAGTTCCCAACTTCTAGTCCCTTCAATATTCCCCATACATTTTGTATGGGGGGAAAAAAAATCCGCTATCTTGAATTTTTTTCCTACTCACCAGGTAGACCTCCGGGTTGTGATCATCTTTTGTCGAGAAACCGCTCCTCCATCTTTTATAGTCTCCGAGAGAGAGACGGACAAAATTTGCCGCCATTTTTTTTCCGCCATTTTGGATTTTTTTTTCAACTCACTGGCAACTGCTCGAGGTTTCAAATGACATTTGGTCGAGCACCCTCCACCTATCTTCTATACCCTGGCCGTGCCCCTCGCCCGTCTCCGAACTCCTCACTCATCAGCTCTCTCCACCTTTCTCCGAGTCACATTCTTTGAGCTCTATACGACACCATGGGTGAAAAAAATTTTTTTCATACAAAATTTTACAGGAGAGGGGTGGAAATTTGGGACGTCACAGCTCGGCCGCCATCTTGTTTTTTTAATTTTTTTCACTTTTTCTGTTAATCGTTTACTAATTTCTACAATAATCCAAAATTTCAAAGAAATCGGTTGGAAAACAAAAGAGTTGCAAGATTCACGTCGGCCGCCATCTTGTTTTTCCGAAATGTCATAATTTTTCCCCACTCGAATCCCCCACCCGGACATATCTCCCATACATCATTGTATCGTTTTTTGTCTCTTTCTAGGAGAACAATTGTGTCAATGAGTGAGTGAGTGAGTGGTAATCGAGCTATATATATTATAATATATATATATAAAAGAAAGTGGTGTTAGTTACACTATTTATAACTCAAGAACGGATGAACCGATTTGGCTCAAAATTGGTGGAGAGCTAGCTTAGAACCAGGAGACGGACATAGGATACTTTTTATCCCGTTCGACCGCGTTTCCGTCAAGTCAATATAAAACCTGGTATAACAAAAATGCATCTGACATGGAATAAAAAAACGAAAATGACAGTGGAAGAACAAAACGTAAATGACAGCTAAACGTAATTTTGTATTTGGTTAATTATGGTAAAAACAATTATAAAAATTATAGTTTAACGTAATTGATAATATCATCAGTAATATGTTTTCTCTTTGAATCATCATTAACAATGCCGCGAGCAAGACGATCAAATGTTTCCTGCTACAAAGCTACGGATTGACGTGATTTATTGGATAGGTATAGTTGAGAACCTGGAGGGTGACAAAGATTTCCCGCGGGATGTTATGAACTAAATCCACGCAGACGAAGTCGCGGGCATCAGCTAGTTATTAGATAATTATTTACGTCATATAAATATTATATTAGGTGTAGGTACCTATCTACATTTTTTAATAGCTCTGAAACGTTGAGAAAAATTTCTGGGAACATAATATTTAAAACTCCTTTTTGCAGGTTCCGCTCGACAATCCCGTTGGAATCAGAAGAGTTCTGAATCGTATTACTAGTAGTTGAAAACGTCATATACATACATAATGGAAAATAAACCATTCTAACTACTTATATAGTTTTATTTACCTATAACTAAAGAAATTGAGTATTATCATCATCACTACATATTATAAAACAAAGCCCCCCGCCGCGTCTGTCTGTCTGTCTGTTCACGATAAACCCAAAAACTACTGAACGGATTTTCATGCGGTTTTCCCCAATAGATAGCGTGATTCCTGAGGAAGGTTTTAGTGTATAATTTGTTGAGGTTTTGTGTAAATTGGTTGAAATATGACGATAATTGTTGAAAATGTCGGAAAAGTCAAGCGACTTGGGAGCTTCATCGAAAACGCTGCCTAATCCTTTTGATATAATATAACAAAACAATCATGGTGGTGGTATGGTACTATAGGTAGATAATGTCCGCGATGGCATAAATCTATCTTAAAAATAGCTTACTATACTATACCCATTTATCTTCTAAAAAAATGGTCACGTACCAACTACCATGTGGTATTTGGAAATCTATTTAGACGAATATAGTATTAATCTTTAACAACCTAAATACGTTATTTACCTGCATTTCATGCATAGGTATTTATGATGATCCTTTACACCTTAGCGTCACCTTCTGTAGAACAAGGGCACAATTTCGCACACAAAGTTGAAAAAGAAATTAATTAAAAAAAAGCCGGCCAAGTGCGAGTCAGACTCGCGCACCGAGGGTTCCATACTCCAAAAGTAAAAGTAAAACGATAATATTATATTAATTTGCTTATTTATCGTTAACTTTGTTTGTAGAGGTTTATTGTTAATATAAAAAAAGTTGGTTTTATTTTTCCTGTAAAATATACATAAACCTCTTTTGACCATAATTATTTCAGATTTTTCGATTGGTAAACTTCGGAGATAAGGGGGAGGGGGGGGGCGGTATTTTTTCGACATTTTGGCCGATTAATCAGAAACTATTATATCTAGAAATAAATAAAAAACTGTTTTAGAATGCACAAGTAAAGGCCTTTCATAATATGATACCCCACTCGGTATAATTATCTTACTTTGAAATTTCAAACCCCTGATTTTCCCCCTTTTTTAATTAAACTAAAATAATTTTCGCGTTGATTTTATTTTTCCTGTAAAATATACATAAACCTCTATTGACCATAATTATTTCAGATTTTTCGATTGGTAAACTTCGGAGATAAGGGGGGGGGGGGAACGGTATTTTTTTCAACATTTTGGCCGATTACTCAAAAACTATTATATATAGAAATAAATAAAAAACTGTTTTAGAATGCACAAGTAAAGGCCTTTCATATGATACCCCACTCGGTATAATTATCTTACTTTGAAATTTCAAACCCCTGATTTTCCCCCTTTTTTAATTAAACTAAAATAATTTTCGCGTTGATTTTATTTTTCCTGTAAAATATACATAAACCTCTATTGACCATAATTATTTCAGATTTTTCGATTGGTAAACTTCGGAGATAAGGGGGGGGGGGGGGGGGAACGGTATTTTTTTCGACATTTTGGCCGATTAATCAAAAACTATTATATATAGAAATAAATAAAAAACTGTTTTAGAATGCACAAGCAAAGGCCTTTCATATGATACCCCACTCGATATAGTTATTTTACTTTGAAATTTCAAACCCCCGATTTTCCCACTTTTTTTATTAAAACTAAAAATAATTTTCGATTTTTCTTTATTTCAATGATTTTGGGCCACTATTATACACAACTATGCCAAATTTCATGTCGATAGCTTTAATAGTTACTGAAATAATCGACTGTGACAGACGGACGGACAGACGGACGGAGAAAGTCTCACCATAAGGGTTCCATTTTTACCATTTTGGTATGGAACCCTAAAAACTACACGGATACAGTATTAATTAATCCTTATCCTTATCAACTTAAATATTTTATTTACCATAAGCATTTCATGCACATTATAATAATCCTTTACCTTACACCTTATTATTATTTAAATTAATAATAATATCTTAGAAGTTATCGCAATATAAAAACGAATGCGCGAAAAAATAAATTCAAGCGCAGCGGGTCTAGTCAAGTCGATAGGTAGTTTCAGATAGAAAATGGTCTGAAGTTATTGAAATTTTGGGATGTTGTTCAGGGATGGTAAATTAACATTTTCTCAAGTTTTGGATCTCGAGGACCCTGTGCTAAAAGAGGAGGGGAACTGCAAATTTTTTGACCTTCCTCCGGTTTTTCCTCAATAAATTTTTTTCCCTTACGTCCTACGGCAATGATGTTTTTTTCCTTAAGACCTACGGCAAAAGCATATATTTATACTTTTTTGTAGAGTGTTTAACCTACAATTTTGACTATTCAACATGTTTGTATGTTAATTCGTTACAGAGATATGGCGCTTTTGCTAGCGAATTTTGTAAAATTACCTTTTTTCTGAAGCGGCATATCTCGGTAACGAATTGACAAATTGACGAATTGACTTCCAACCTTTTTCCACCAAACCCCACTTTTCCTACCTGTCGACTCACGCGACATTACGCGAGTCCTTCCTAGACTAGTTTGTCTAGGAAGGACTCGCGTGATACGACCGACACGACCCCCGCGCGCCGTGCTGTTGCTATAGGTAATATAAATATAATTAAGCCGAGCGATACTTCTTTTATAAGCCTACGTACTGTTTAAGGTATAACCACAGAGTAAGGATAGGTTCATATATAGGTTCGAGTGAAGCCGTCTAGACAGGGCAATCATGCGGTGGGTGCGGTAAGTGCGGAGCGAGGTAGCTCCCAAGTAGGCCTCTTCCTTGTGACAAACCTAGCCTAAAATTACCGATGTCTAGACTAGACGTTGGCGGCATTAACCACGAGGTCACAGGCGTCAAACTACTGTATCTCCGTATACTGTGGCATAACTTATGAAAAATTCCAAGGAGTTTGCAAAGCATAGGCGTAAAAATATGCTTTACAACCCGTGCGAAACCGGGGCGGGTCGCTAGATAGAGAACTTGGTTCCGTGCACATATTATTGATTAAAACACTATTAGCAAAAAGCTGACCTTTGTGAGGCCTCGCGTAGTTTTTCTAACGGATATTAAGTTCTGTTGCAGGCTGCAGCGATGTTAACTCTTAGGTTTTCTAACAAATGGCGTTAGTAGTACAATAACACTCTATCCAATGAATACGAAATTGTTAATGTTCATTTTTTTATGATTATAATTTTGTTTTTTGACAGATAACACATCTGGATATGAAGTTAAATTACTGTGTTAAAGCACAAATGTATAGGTGTGATAGTTTTTCAGTAAAGTGTACCACAAAAATGCTCAGGTTGTGGGATATTGATAGGGCTCGCTTCGCTCGCCCTGATAATTCTCCGAGACTCGAGAGTAGGTTTATCTTAGGTTTTAAAAATATTTTAACTTTGCTAAAACTAAAAATATTAAGAATTTAATTTTTTTTTAGAATACTATCCAAGCTGAACCTGACTAATATTCTGCTCTCCCCTCCAAATAAGGGAAAAACTTGAGTTAGGAGTAAGTACGAAAATAGTGCAACGGGTGGGAATCGAACCGTCAACCATTTCAATCCAGCTGGGGGCTGAAATCTGTAACGGTTAAAGGCGGGCTGGGGACTCCCCTCAACAGCTTAACAGCAGATAGTGCATAGGTCCCCAGGATAAACACATAGGCTACCTAAATTTTAAAAAATAAGATTTCCTGTGGAAAATAAAAACATAATGCGTCCACGCGGACACCGTCGCGGGCTTAGATCATAGAAGTCTATGGTCGCGGGTAATGTAATGTAAACATAATGATCGATGTTCGATGATCGAGGTGTACGTTAAGCGCGCCAAGGCCATAGATCAGTAAAGCCAATGCCAAACCAAATGCCATTAATTAATTTTGTAGTTTACTACTCCTTGTCAGCAGCTAAAGCTGTTGTCAGCATTAGTCGTAATTCCTAGTTCCATGGTTGTCAGCATGTCAGTATGCTGCATGGAACTAGGAAACGTAGTCGTAATTCCTAGTTCCATGGAATGCTGTGCTACATTGTAACAATGTACTTTGCTGTGGTTCTTTGTCGGTGTTTGTACCTCAGTGATTTATATTTGTGCCACAAACCACAAACATAGTAAGGGAAGTTTTATGTTTGTGGATTGTGCATGTGGTCAGTGGTTCTCTATGTCTGTGGTACGTCTATGATGTCCTACTAGTGGTCGTGGTCTATGGTGCACTTTCTTCTTTGTAGCGATGGGTCGTCGACGAATTTTCCGTAAACGAGACTAGCTAGACCGTTCATGGACGTTCATCGACTAGTCGAGCAACTAGTTCAATTCGTCGACTAGTCGACGCTGCGACGTGAAGTTTTCATCGAGTTCAAATTGAACGGTATGTTGATTTCTACGAAGAAACGGTGCAAAGACGTCCGTCGCTCTTAACTATGCTGTCTTTTTCGATGTTTTGTGGACATAGGTCAATTTGATGAAAAAATTTGATCTTCCCTTCATGCTTTCACAGGCTTAGGACTGGCTGAATATAGATTAAAATTATAATTCAGGCGCATTTAAAAGATCGACTGATTTTATGTAGATCATTAATTATATTTTTTTACTTTATCTTTTTGTATTTTTTTTTACTTTGTCTTTTTGTATTTTTGTTTTTGCATATTTTTTTTCTTTTTTTTGCATTTGATAAAATGTACATGATTAAAAAAAAATTAAATTTAAAATCCATTAAATCTATCTTTGGGAGAGTTAACGTTTAAAAACAAGCAAATGAACTCAATGTCTTAGATAACATGGTTCAAATTTGTTTGGTTTAACAAATAAACTGTATTAACCGACTAAAACTATGTGTCGTCGACCGTCGCGATGCCGTTGTGTGACGCTGACGTTGCGTTCGTTTACCCGTCTAATAATTCAACTAGTTATCACATGAACGGTGGACCGTCGAATCGTCGATGAGTCTTCAACCGTCTATTGAGCTAGTCCGTTCATTCAACGCCCATCGCTACTTCTTTGTCTTAGGGTAGAACCACATTTGTGAGGATTTTTTTAAATTAAGTTAGTTTAGTCGATAGGTTAATTGTGTAAGGTAAAATCAGGGAACGATGGGGCTGGCATTATTTTTTGTAAAGAAAAGCCTCATAAATTATTTAGAATTTAAAAAAAAACAATTATTTATTGAAATGCCATTCGGTCTGTGGCGTCTGTAGGATTTGTATGGGACTTATGGGAGTCCCGACCACAGAGTACATTATATATATGGTCCCGTTAGGTAGTGATTACCATAGATTAATATATATAATACTCTTTGATTACATTCTCTTTGGTCTGTGGTAGTATCTAGTATTTTGATTTGGGGACTTTGGGGTGGATTGGGGTGGATTTGGGTAGCCTTTTGGTGGCCTTTTGTGGTGACTGGTGTGAAAAAATTCCTTTGACCTTTGGTGATTCAACCAGACAGAAAATACAATGGCAGATATTTTGGATATATTGGATATTGAGCAACCTGGTGCATCTGAAATCACAAGGGAGAGTATTATTCACGGCGACAAGGCAAAGAAGAAGTATGTTACAGCCAAGGCGGTGCGGCGCCCTGAAGGCATGCACCGGGAAGTATTTGCTCTCCTCTACAATGATAACAAGGACTTACCGCCCCTATTGCCTACAGACACTGGTTAGTGGGTAAATTATGTACCTACTTACTAAAACTAAACCTTCGTGTAAGAATGCTTTTAAAATAGGGTATTTGACTATATTAAAAATATCGTTTCATCTGGTGTCATCCTAAAAGATTATTAAGAATTACTAAGAAACAACACATATTTTGAAAATTTTCAGTATAATATGTATTGCATACTATTGTTTGTACACTGCAAGGTGTCTTTGTTATCATGTGCAACTTATAGCTATTATATCAGGTTTATAACAGATTGAAAATCAGTTTTCTTTATTTGGATTATTATTTTAGGTAAAGCATACAAACAAACAAAAGCGAAGCTTGGCATGAGAAAAGTCAGAAAGTGGGTATGGGCTCCATTTACTAATCCAGCTCGTAAAGATAATGCTGTGTTTCATCACTGGAAAAGGGCTGCAGACGAGGCAAAAGAATATCCATTTGCACAATTCAATAAGGTAATATCTTCCTCCTAAAAATAATATTTTTTACATTCTACCCAAGTGTACATACACTAAGAAATTCAGGAGAATGCCCATTCTCTCTCTGCATCGTTATCCTCATTACTGAAGGTTGTGATCCTTAGCACCTTCTTCCGTATGATGTTTCTCCAGGTGATTCTATTCTCAGCATTGTGTAGAGCGGCATGGAATGATTACCAAGTGCAGTGCTGATCTGATCGGACCAACTCATGGGGCTACATCCTTGTGGCCTTTTCCCTTCTACCTTGCCCGTGACCAGTAGATTTTCTAAATTTCCAGGGCTACGGCAGGCAATGTGTCCGAAGTATTCCAAGGTGCGCCTGAGACGTATGGTTGACAGCCTGGTTGTTATTTTTAGCCCTTTTAAGATAGATGCCTTGGTCCTGAATGCAGTCCAGTACTGCCCATTACTCAATTACAGTATTCAATACAGAGATTGGGTGTTTTGATTGATTGAAGAGAAGGAAAAGGATATAATGATCAACCAACCAAGATATATAATAGTTATGCTAAAAATATAAGTTTACCAATGTAAAGTACATATTTGGTTAAATTACTGTACCTTCAATATTATTTTATTTTTCTACAGCAAGTATCAATTCCATCATACTCTGAGTCAGAATACAACCAATATTTAAAGTCTGAAGATTGGAGTCAAGCAGAAACAGATCATTTGATTGATCTGTGTCAGAGATTTGACCTCCGATTTATTGTGATACATGATCGCTGGGACCGTGCTGCTTTTAGAGACAGAAGTGTAGAGGATCTGAAGGAAAGATACTATAATATTTGTGCTATTTTAAGCAAGGTAAGTTCCAAATAAGTTTGTTTCATATACCAAGCTAAGAAGCTCTGGGCTTATTTCACAATTCGCTGCCTTGGAAGAATACTGTTGCAACTCAAAAATGCTATTTTTTCAAGGGAACTACGATATTCTTCCGGGGCAGCAAATTGTCAAGTAAAGTTTAACTAATGAATGTTGATGTTTTAATAGTTTTTGTATTGGCAAACTGTCAGAATGTCAAATTTATTTAATGGTGAAACTTTAATCGGAGATGCTGAAATACACCCTCAGTATTTTAGGAACTGATGTGATTTTGCTGCATCATCTGAGTAATGAAACAATTCACAAGATTCACAATTTATCTGTCTGTCTAACTGTTTATTTATTATTATTTATTATTATCTGCAAAAAACCAATTTTACAAAATTTCATTACTTTAATCAGTATGTTAACTGTTGTTTCACAGAGAGATAAATTAAATCATGTCTAAATATCTAAGTGGAGCTTGATACTACTTTAAGCCATTTTCCATTAAAGTACAAATGGACCTACTTACGAAAAAAGGAACCAACCCACACGACGATAGCTTTGAGAAAAAGCCGTTTTTCTCAAAAAATTTTGATAATTTTAACAAAGTTTATTTACAATATTGTATGAAATACCTAACTCATTGTACACAATTATAATATTGATTTTGACAAAAACAGCTTTTTCTCAAAACTGTCGTCGTCATGAGTTGGTTCCTTTTTGCATTAGTAGGTCCAATTATTATTTAAATTTCTAGGTAAAAACAAATCCTTGGTCCAACACAGTGACCATGGTGAATGGAGAAAAGCGAGTATATCATTATGACGCTGAACACGAGAGAAAAAGGAAAGAGCAATTGAAAAGACTCTTTGACAGGACACAAGAACAGGTTACTGCAGATATAAATATTTTCAATCAATTAACTAACCTGTTTACACAATATCTTAACCATATTAATATGCCAACCAATACGAGTGTAATATTGGGTCAATGGAAGATAGGTATTATTTAATGTATACTGCATTATTCACACTTTTAGATTGACGAAGAACAAATGTTATTAGCTGAATTGAAAAAGATAGAAGCAAGAAAACGAGAAAGAGAAAGAAAGACTCAGGATTTACAAAAGTTAATATCCAGAGCTGACAGTGGTAATGTTGTTGCAAACAGCCAAGCCAACATTGTCAATGATGGCCCCAACACCCCCACTAGTGCTGTCTCCAACATTGCAAGAAGGCATGATAGAAAACTACACAAGAAAAAACTGACGTCACAACAGAGGCCAATTCGCACTGTAGAAGCTGTGGTGAGTAAATTCAAATTCAAAATTCAAATTTATTTCATGTAGGCCAAATTATGGTACTTATGACAAGTCAAGAATTTACCACTGGTTTGGAATGCTAATTATGCTGAGAAGAGCCTGCAAGAAACTCAGCAGTTGCTCTTATGTCATAATTTTTCTGTAACCTGCACACGAAGCCTGTACATGAGAACTTTTTGTGTCTTGATCATATTTTTGCTCCGTATAATTTTTGTTACTTCAGTTATTTCATTTTTCATTTCATTTACTAATTATTTGTGAAAAATGCTACATACAAAATTTAACTGCGCAGATCCTACTACAGTGTGGTGTACAAATATAGTACAGTATTATAATGTTAACTATAATATAATGTTAATTCTACTCGCAGCTTACAAAAATTTAAATTTCCAAAAGTAAAACAGCGTTAATCCTTTATTTTGTTATAGACTGTGGAGTGGTCTGGTATTAAGTTTCCTGAAGCCCGCGGCACAGGAGTATGGTTGCGGTCACAGCGAATGAAGCTCCCACCTGGTGTTGGGCAACGTAAATCTAAAGCTCTTGAGCAAGAACTACGGCTTATGAATATTGGTATGATAATTTTCTTAAATTAACTTCCTTGTTGGTCGAGTGGTTAGCATGTTTGATTGCTGATCAGGTCCGGGGTTTGATTCCAGGCTGGTCCAATAAATGAATATTTGGTTTTTCTGTCAAGAAATTCTCAGTACTAGCCTGGAGTTAGGAATCACGTAACGCACGCACTATAATGTTTATAGTCACATAGTCACACTATAATTTAGATATATATAACAAAACTATAATTTAATGGGACTAAAATTAATGTTCTGTTAAAATTATAGATATTACACCAACTCCTACGGAAGCAATTTGCAAACATTTCAATGAACTGCGTTCTGATCTGGCACTTTCATTGGACCTTAGGAATGCATTGGCCTCATGCGAGTTTGAATTACAAGCCTTACGCCATCAGTATGAAGCTCTTAACCCTGGAAAGGTAAATTGTAATTACTTATTTCTTATATTTTATTATTACTGGAAAGTATACGAAGGCTAGTTTAATGCTAGAGATACAGTTTAAAAATACACATATTTTTAAATTGTGTACCATCTTAGGCCGCGGCCGCCCTGTATCGGCAATTTCAACGAAATCGCCGTCGCGTCGCAGTCGTCTTACCAGTGTGGCAGCGGCTACTAAGTCTGGACCGATTTTACACTACGCTATGGAATGACTACTTTAAATTTTTAAAAATCAAACTTCCCAGGAAATTTTAAAAACCTCAATCAACTCAAAACGAAATTGTGGGGGTATCGGTACCAATTGTCAAAAAGTTATTCCATTGATCGTATTCATATTCGATGAAATTAGCATCAAAGTAAAATAATCCTTGACTGTATTGATTTAATGCCGAGTTTCTTGCTGGTTCTTCTCGGCAGGAAAGGCATTCCGAACCAGTGGTAGATTCATCGACTATTCAAAAGCACTTGTAAAAGTTTATTTGAATAAAAAATATTTCTATTCTATTCTATTCTATTCTAATGAGTGTAATGATTTATGGAGTGTATCGTACATTCATAAACATATAAGAATGCATACACGAAATTGAACTCTAATTCAATGCTGCTATGGTTTATTTTACTTGGTCGGCTAATGTCATCGAATATGCTTACGATCAATGGATTAACTTTAGACAATCTCACCTGTAGCCTATAATATAGTAAAGACATTTAAGTCTACACATTTGAATTGAATTTGAATATATAGGTAGATAAAGTTAATAATTTGATTGTTTGGTTACAGACTTTGAGCATTCCAGCATCAATATGCAACTCAAATGCAGATGGAGAAGCTAAACCTGTTGGGGAAATAATTGATGTTGTTGGTTCCCCTAGTGCTCTGAATACAACTATTTAATGTTTTGTTTGGCACTCATTAAAATTAAGTGTAAAATAGTTAAGCATTAACTGCGTATATTATTCAACTATGTATTTTATAGTAAATATTATGTAACTTTGACGACCTCCCTGGCGCAGTGGTCTTATAACTGGGAGGTCTCGGGTTCGATTCCCGGTGGGGTCAATTTGGGAATTTATAATTTCCGAATTGTCTCTGGTCAGCACCCCGATTCAGAACATTTCGATAACTTCCCGTTTCGATACGATTAGATATCGATCTCGTATCGAAAATTTTTTGTCGTGCGATTCAGAACGTTCGGTTAGAGAATTCGATTCGATGTCGACTACGGAATCGGCTTCGTTATCGGTATCGACAAGATACATTAAATTACATGTGGATTTACGAAGTTTGTTGTTTTACCAAAATTTCACTTGTTATTAAATTCATGTTACCACTAAATAAATAGATTTTAATCATTTTCGAAGGTCATTGAAGTAATTATTTAAAATGATAACTTGTTAAATTATTGACGGCCAATTTTCAGCCTCGTCGATAGATGGCGCTAAGTTCATGTTTCATCCCTCTGGGTTCTTATTTTATTTTGTTGTGGTGTACATAATATGTTATTTTAATGTTAAAATACGTACAATATGGTAAGTAAACATTTACATACCAAAATCATTCATCATAATCATTTTATACGAAAAACCAGTGAACACAGTACGTAAACAAAAGGATACCGGATGCCCTGTAGCTTTCGATAAGTAACCAACTAAAATTATCGGACGTTCGGAAAATCTTATTCGATACGGTTGTTGTGAATAGCGTTTGATAGAAGATATCGAACGATATCTACGTCGGTTCGATTCGGTTTCGATTTCGACAACTTCTCTGTTGATACGAGTATTCTGAATTGAAAATTCATCTTATCGTACGAAAACAAACCGAATCGATCGATAATTATGTTATCGTAAGGTTCTGAATCGGGGTGCTGGTCTGGTTGGAGGATTTGGCCATGGCTAGTTACCACCCTACCGTCAAAAACGTGCCGCCAAGCGATTTAGCGTTCCGGCACAATGCAATGGCGTGTAGAAACAGATTAGGGTTATGGGTTGAATGTTCCCTGCCATACCCCTTACAAGTTAGCCTGCTACCATCTTAGACTGCATCGTCACTTACCATCAGGTGAGATCGCAGTCAAAGACTAACTTGTCATCAAATAAAAAAAATGTATAATAAAATTCAGTTCATCAACTATTATTAGACTTAGGTTTTAGAACTTTATTGTAATTCAATAATAATAATTAAAAAGCTACTTTAATTTATTTCTCCTCTTGTATCAATATATTTAGTTTGATTCTATAAAACAACAAAGTGTGGTACAATATTTAACTCAATTAGCATTATCAGCCAATAAACACAGAGCATTGATGGAATATTTTGCTTTTACTATTTTATAGCAGTGATAGCCTAGTGGTTAGGACAGTGGTATCCTATTCGGGGGGTCGCAGGTTCGATCCCGGGTACGTACCTCTGACTTTTCAGAGTCAAGTGCGTTTAAGCAATTTAATATCACTTGCTTCAACGGTGAAGGAAAACATAGTGAGGAAACCTGCATATCTGAGAGTTCTTCATAATGTTCTCGAAGGTGTGTGAAGTCCGCCAATTCGCATTCGGCCAGCGTGGTGAACTATGGCCTATAACCCTTCTCTGAGAGGAGACCTGCGCTCAGTAGTGAGCCGTTGACGGGTTGTTAATGATGATGATGATTTTATAGCATGAATATTACATAAAACTCACTTATGTAACACTGATCCATCTAAAAATGTGTCAATTTATATGTGCTGTTTTAGGTCACTCCCATGTGTGAATGAAATCTTGAAAAGATCAAAATGAGATTAAATAAAACTAAATAATAAGGTGTAAATCTTATCTGTAATCCTGTAAGGTGTATCTTATAAAATAAAATATCAATCTAAACAGCCCCCTTTGGGGCGCCATAAGCATCTGGCATCCTTTCAATTGTGTACTTGTGCTGTGCCACATACATTATTGGCACACCTGGTATCTTTCTGAGCCTTCTTTTTAAGTCTTTATCATTTGTAGCTACAATGTAACATTTATGTTGTGTTACTCTCTGTACTATGCAATCATCTGCATATGTTCCTTTGTGCATACATGCAATCCTTTCAAATCGAGGGTCTTTTATTATCCTTAATGCTACCCGATATTTTCTTCCAAGCTTTTCTAGCTCACCTAAAACACAGTCCGTGATATATGGAATACATTTTGCATACAAACAATCCATCATGTTCTGTACTATGTCTAATTTATTTTTTATAGAGAAATTTATGAAATTTGTATCAATAAGAATGTGATATGGTGGACCCAGTTGTGTATTGTATTGAAAGAATAGAGCTGAACTGGTTTGTGGGACTTCACGAATCTTTACTTCGTGCACATCAATTTTTTTCTTTTTCTTTGGGTCAGCTCTTTCTTTGGCTTTTATTCTGCTATCTCTTGGATTAATAACTTTTTTCATTTGAGCAAATCTTTTCTCAACAATTTTTCTGGTCTTCCGTTGTTTTCCCTGTAGAAACCAACAAATAATTTTAGTACAATAAAGCACTTTGGAGGTGAGACTACACTATGCCAAACATACATACCATTTTTATTCACATAAATCACAAAGTATAGGAGATTTCTATTCACAAATCACAACGGCACGCGATTTTAGGTTAGGAATTTGGATCATAGACTACGAACCTAGGATAATCATTTCGCTATTAAGGTGGAACCACATTTGTGAGGATCGATTCGGATTTTGCCTATACAAAACTGTAATTTTCCATACATTCGTGTACGCATCGAAAAGCCGATTTGATCCGTACACGTTTCTATGGAATTTGACAGTTTTGTATGGGCGAAATCCGAAACGATCCTCACAAATGTGGATTGTGGGTTCCACCCTTAAATCTTTTACGTTTATTTAAATATTTCACAGAGTAAGTACTCTGTACTAGTAAGTAGGTACCACAGACCTGGGCCCTGATTCTGTAACTCAGTTGCTTCAAAAAATGATAGCCACTGACATATATTTTTTATCCACTGAAGGTTTGCTATGAAAATAAAAGTATCATTTTCGTAGCAAACCTTCAATGGATAAAAAATATATGTCAGTGGCTATCTTTTTTTGATAGCAACTGAGTTACAGAATCAGGGCCCTGGTCTGTGGTAAGGACGTCATTTCATAGACCACGAACACTAGTATACCGATACGTCATTTGCTCCGTAGTAACTAGTACCTAATCTGTGATTTGCTCTCGGTAGAGACTGTACTCTGTGGTAGAGACTTAGAGAGTAGTATGGTAGTATGTTCCTTGGTCATTTGGTTTACATACTCTTGTAAATTGTAAAATAAATTGATTGAATTGAACAATTATTGCTTTTGCAAAGCTGTTGCTACAGATAGATACTTTGCAAGTTTGCATTATTCATATTACTATAACACGAAATGAAAAAGACTAGCGAAGAGAATAAAATCTTTGAGTTAACACAATAATACCTTAACCAGTTTTAAACTTTCAGTTTCATCCATAGTTCAGTTCAGCTAGAAATATGCAACGTGAAGAGAAACAGCTAGAAGCAACCTTACATGCGATACTAAACAGAGTGAACGACCTTAAAAGTGCTATCCAAGCCTTAATTACAAAACTTGAAACTGAATATGAAACCATAAACTGGCCTACGTTTCTGGATAATTATGCCATCCTATCGGGCCATGTAAGTTACGCTATTTTCACAAGCATTCTTATATCTAAAAATTAAATTGTTTTTTCCTCAATCAAGTAGTAAAAGAGTAACGATTGACATGATTTTCTGCATGGGTATAATGTATACACCGTAGGTATAGTTGAGGAGTTGGAGAGTGATGCTACCTTTTGTCCCAGAAAATACAGAGGGTTTCTGCAGGATTTTTAAAACCTGACCACTCGGAAGAAGTTGCAGAGTTACCTATTCCTTTATAGAAACTGATTTTCTGTAATAATTAGTACACCAGCATGGTGGACTATGGCCTATAACCCTTCTCTGAGACGAGACCTGCGATCAGTAGTGAGCCCTTAATGGGGATAATGAACAAACTTTTAAAAGCAATTTCGCTGTCATGCATAAAAAAATAAAGCTATTAGGTTCATACATTAAAAAAAATATATATGCGACGAATTGAGAAACTGCCTTTTTTTTCATTCTGTTTAAAATACACTACGTACGTTTCACTCCGACATCGGAGAATCTTCAGACGTAGATTATAGATTACTCCTTTGATAATAATCCTACCAGGCTAAGAGAATTCAATGGTTAAAAAAAATTCAGCCAATTTTTTTTTTAAACCTTTCTATTAATCATATGATGAGCAGTTTCTATGAGGCTGTTATTTGTAAAGATTGTTACATAAAGCAAAATTTTTGCAACCTCTGTTTTCCTTAAGGACTGTAATTTACTGTTCATTCCGACAAGGTTCTATCCCATTCTGAATGTGCACAGTACCACCTTATGTATACACATTTTATGCAAATAAAAAATTGTATTGTATTGTTCAGATTAAAAAATACTCTTTGTCATTAGTTGACAGGTTTAAGTAAAATATTACAAGCTGAGTTGGCTCCATCACTGAAGTCGGTGGTAGTGTTGCCGCTGCAGCTGGGTTGTGAGCGAGATGAGGAGCTGGCACGGCTGACAGAGGGTCGTGTTCCAGCTTGCACTCACGACCTAGTGCCAGACTTGTTGCGTACCAAGCCTGAGCCTCAGGCTGAACAGAGACTACAACAACTTAATCACAAAGCCAGCACCCTAAATTTTGATACTGCACAGGTAAAAGATTTACAAAGGGGTTTATTTTGGGCTACTTACCTTCCTCCATTTTGATTTTTTTTTTTCAAAAATAGTGGCCACTCATAAAACATTTTACTCAGTAGCTGTTATCAATACAAAAAAGTATTATTGTAAGACAAAATCTTCTTCAGTATCACTTCCCTTCACTTCCGAGATATAAGCTATCAAAGTTGTACTGGTGGTGCCATCATTCAGTGAGACTTAAAATTAAATTGGTAGACAGCTCCATCCAAAATATTTTAAATTCCATAGATTTTTTTAAATTTCTTATAATATGTATTTATTATCAGCAGTTTTAGATTGCATGTGTCCTAACAAAGTTTTGTGGGGAAGGGCTTAATTATCTGAAACTGCACTGTCAAAAATAAGAATAAATTTTTTCGTTTTAATAAATAGATTATTTCAATCACTATTTACTTTTAACAGAAACAAGTTGCACAATTTACGAAAGTTGTAAGCCATGTTTGGGAAATAATATCAAAAGGTCGAGAGGATTGGGAAGGAGAATCTATGAGATCTGCAGGTATGTAAATATAGTAACAAATTATTTTTTACATACCTATTACTTATTATTCACTACATATTATTGAAGTCCCCCGCCGCGACTGACTGTGTCTGCAATAAATCCAAAAACCACTGAATGGATTTTCATGCGGTTTTCACCAATAGATAGGGTGATTCATGAGGATGGTTTTAGTGTATAATTTGTTAAGATTTTGTGCAGATTGGTTGAATTATGACGATAATTGTTGAAAATGTCCGAAAAATCCTGAAATGCTTTCATCAAAAACGCTGCCTAATCCCTTTTTGATACATATTATCTATCTTTTAAGGATAGCTTACTATACCCATTTTAACTTCTAAACAAATGGTTATGTACAATGCGGTGATTGGAAATTATTTTAGAAGGATACAGTATTTCCTTATGAACTTAAATATGTTAGTTACCTTATGCATTTCATGCACATTATTATAATCCTGTACACAATATTATTTTATAATTTAAATCAATATCTTAGGAGCTATCGCAAAATTAAACGGAACACGCGCGAAAATAAATTCACGCTCCGCGGGTCAAAAAAACTGGAAGGTTTCTATTTGTATCAAAATCTCACTATAACTCACTATACTATCAATGGTTCCTACTTCCTATATACATAAAAATTTTACATAATTTTCTTTTTTTGTTTTAATTTCGAAATAAAACTTAAAATGAAAATATAATCCTGGTCTATCTTGAATAATTTTTTATTGTAATTTATTTTGTATTTAAAAATAAAATTCAAAATGAAATAAAAATAGTTTGAACATTTTATCAGGGTTTACAAATTTAGGAACCATCACTATATTGTGATAAGATTTAATAATTTGAAAAGTCATGGTTTTTTACCACAACAATAAAAAACAAAAGAGTTGTTGCATATTTTACTTATTTTCAGGTATGCAGCCTACACATAGTATTGCAGACACTCATGCATTAGTCACAGCAGTTGGAACTGGAAAAGGACTCAGGCCTGGGATGCCCCCCAGTCTACCACCGGGGGTAGGGGCCCCTGGCATGGGCCCCACTCGTGGACCCACACCACAGATGGGCCCTGCTGCACCAACCATGCCCAAGGCGCCATCTGCTATCAAGACTAATATCAAAGCAGCTAATCAGATACATCCTTATCGACAATAAAACATGTTTAATGAACGTAGATCGGCAATTATTGTGTCGCTACTAGATATCGCTCAGTTATAATACATGTTGGGTGACCAAATGGGATATAACCAATCTTTTCTTCGGGGTCACCAATGTAGACCATATTATGGGTATATCAGCTGTTGATAATACCACTCGAGGTTTCTATCTTCCTCAGCAATAAAATTTTGCTAATGCACGTATTTATAATGATAAGTCTCTTTCAATTTATGAACAAAACATTGAACCACTTTTACAACAATTTATCAAAAGGTCAAAGGTTGAGGGAAAACTGTAGGGTAATGTACGCTCTTTTACTCGGCGCTTAACCGTTTATAGAAAACTCTTAAGTGACAATGACGGCGCGGAATTTTATCTTCGACTCAATAAATAACAATGAGCGGAGAACCAACACGGATGAGTCGCGAAACCGTGTGTCAGACAGGTTCAAAATGCCAACCCATCATAACAAATGGTACCTGGCAGTTTTCCCTCAACCTTTGACCTTTTGATAAGTAGTAAAAGTGCTTCAATGTTTTGTTCATAAATTGAAAGAGATCTAACGTGCATTCGCAATTGTGTTTTATTGCTGAGGAAGATAAAAACCTCGAGTGGTATTATCAACAGCCTCTATGTGGTATCTCCATATGGTCCAAATAATCCTACATATCACTAATTGCGGCGCTGACGGGTAGTTCGACCGTGACTGTAGTGTAAAGTGGTCCACACTCGGGCGCGATTCCTAAAAGATGTGGGATCGATCCCGCCGGCTCCGCAGTTTTTGATATGTACGAGTATTTCGCATATTCAATGAGTAGAGATCAGATGCATATTTAATTGACTTATGTTTCAGGTGTTAGATTTTTATGGTAATACCATAGAAATCTATGAAAAAAACATCCCAATCTAAGGCTAAGAGTTGAGCTGAATTATATTATTTAGTCGTCGGTCCACCTAGTGATCAACATCAAACGAGTCGCAGCGAACCGCTGGATTCAGGCGGCGCAAAACCGAAGCCTGTGGATCTATGCAAGAGACCTTTGTCCAGCTGTGGACGTCTATCGGTTGACAAAGAAGAAGATATCATATTTATCTGTGCAATCTTGTGATTTTGCTTTTGCTATGAAAAGATTAATATGCATCCGATTATCAAATATCTGTCTATAAAAATAAAATTTAAAATTGGATGATGTTTTAATTAAAACACATCAATATGTATTATCTTAGTAATTTATTAATAAATTAGTTTTCTAGGCTTCTTTTCTATCTTTTCTTGCTCCAACAATACAAGCTCAAATGCATTATTTTGTTTTAAAATAAACAATAATTCTATAACATAAATTGTGTGAATTAAAAATCACAATATTGAACTGGTTTATGCATTATGATTGTCTATTAACCATTATAATTATGTTACATCACATAATTAATCCAAAATTATTATCAATGCTGATGTAAAAATAAAAATAAGCGTTTTTTTTCCACTGCTTAATTAACTGTGTTGACCTGTAAAGACAAAAAAAAAATGATTAGTAGGTACTTGTGACAATATGACAACAAAGAAATTTCACAGTAGGTACCAAAGTATAAGAATTTCTTGTATTTTATTTCAATAGGGTATTTGACTACTTTTAGAAATTCATCTTAAATTGTTAAGCTATGCTGAAGCTAACAAAACGTATATTTCGGCATAATTTTCAGTATTTTTCATAAAAATCGAGAAATAAATTCAAAAAAATAAATTGCCGCCGAAACGTTCCATTTGCTCTCATGACGTCACAGTTCACATTTCAAACAATGACAATTCCACAGCCCTTAGGTGGTGTGGACTGTGACGTCACTCGAGATCACGGAACGTTTTCGATCACGTGACCATGGCCGGAATTATAGCAATTTTATTTAATGTTTTCTAATTAAATAAAACTTTATTTTTTAGTTTTGTCATATGGATGAATGTTTTTAGATAATAATCTTTTAGGATGACACCAAATGAAACGATATTTTTAATATAGTCAAATACCCTATTATGTGGAATGTGTGAAATCCATCAGTGCCTGAAGTCTTGGAACAGTGCATGTTGCCAATGATGACTTACGAATCCGAGACATGGTCACTAACTGTGGGCCTCATAAGAAGGCTCAAGGTCACTCAGGGAGCGATGGAGAGAGCTATGCTCGAAGTATCCCTGCGCGATCAAATCAGAAATGAGGATCATTAGTAGGAGAACCAAAGTCAACGACATAGCTCAGCGAGTTGCGAAGCTGAATGGAAATGGGCGGCACATAGTTCGAAGAGCTGATGGTCGCTGGGGTCCCAAGGTGCTGGATTGACGACCCCGCACCGGGAAGCACAGTGTTGGCAGACCCCCTCCCACTAGGTGGACCGATGACATCAAACGAGTTGCAGGGAGCCACTGGATTCAGGCGGCGCAAGACCGAAGTCTGTGGTAGTCCATGGAGACCTTCGTCCAGCAGTTAAACATCTATAGGTTAATTAAGATATGAAATGTGATCTATAATAAAATTGAGTTTCATAACTTTTATGAACAAAAGATTCGGAAAAACTTTTTCGTCTAGGGCACAGACCTAATTTGAGTTGTCTGACTTTTGATCTAGGTATGCGATATGTTTCTATATTATAAAAAAATTAAGTCTTCTTTCGACTGGTTAAATGTATGGCAAGCAAAATGACTGAATGGTGTTCAATACTCACGATGTCGTCAATCTTGAGTATAGCGCGCACGGTCTCTGTGGAGAGCGCGAGCGCGGACGCGGTGACGTGCAGCGGCTGCAGCACGTGCTCGTGCCGCATGTCGGTGACGCGGCCGCGGCGCACGTTCACGCCCGCGCCGCTCTGCGCCGCGCCCGCGTGCGCCGCGCGCAGCTCCGTCACCGTCTCGATCGGGTTCAAACCTATGGGTGACATCGTCGCTGTTTAACATATTTAGTTCAAACACTGGAAAATCCCACAAAACTCATCCTCACACTCCACATAGCTCGGGCTGTGAGTGGCACTACGCACCAGCGTTCTCGGCCAGCGTGGAGGGGATGACCTCGAGCGCGTCTGCGTAGGCGCGCAGGCAGTAGTGGTCGGCGCCAGGCGCGGCGATGGCGGCGCGCGCCAGGGCCGCCGCCGCCGCCGCCTCGGGCGCGCCTCCTCCGGGCAGCAGCGCGGGGCGGCGCGCCACGCAGCGCACCACGCACAGCGCGTCGTGCAGCGAGCGCGCCGCCTCCGCCACCACCGCGCCGCTCGAGCCGCGCACCACCACCGACACCGTGTGCCCGCCGCCCGCCGCGCCCGTCATCTGACTCACACGCGACACAATATATTAGCGAAAATGATTATTATCACCGCAACGGCATTTTTGTGGTTTTGAATAACCTAAGAACGTCAAAGATCGGGCAAAGTCGATTGTGAATTCATATGCAGTATGCAATATGCATCAATGTCAATGAGTGATCACCTTGATGTATTTCCCGGCGGGTTCATTCACCACCTCGACGAGGTCTACGTTGACCAGGTTTTCAGCAGTGAAATGGTCCAGAGAAGCGATTGGCCGACATCCTAGAGTTTTACACACAAACTCAATGTCCTCCCGCTCGATATCCTTAATGACCATTGTCTTGATTTTATCTAAGAAGTGAACAGCGAGGTCTGAGAGTGCGTCCCTGCGAAAAATTATATTAAAATTTTAAAAGATTTTACTTCACAATTCAAATTATAATGGAATTGAAAAATAGTAATTGAACAAACCTCAAAATAGATTTTTGAACCAAGAGGACATTGCATCCAGCTTTTTTGATTTGCTTAACAATGTTTAGAATGTACTGACGCTCTTCTTTTAGTACTCGGTCCATAGCAGCGTAGTCCGACACAATTACACTGTGGTCCATCTGTACAAATTAATGAAATTGATTTGTCCATGATTTCGAAATTATATTGCCTATTCTGAGGTGCGATTGTCTAAAAAATGCCGATCAAAATCTTATTAATTTCATGGCATTAGCGTCAAAGTAAAATATTCCTTGACTGTATTGATTTAAAGTCACAAATTTAGTACAACCGATTCTAACATGGAGCGTTATGGAGCGTATCGTACATACCTTAATGTATGTAATGAATACACGAAATTGAGCTCTAATTTAATGCGGTTATGGTTTATTTTACTTTGACGCTAATGCCATGAAATGAATAAGATTTTGATCTGCGACTTTTAGACAATCGGGGGGGCTGAAGTGCTTAATATTATTTGAATGAAGCATAACATTTATCCAGGCTAGATTTTTTTTAACACACTCGCATTTTCACATATTTATACATACTTTTACACCTGAACTGATTGTATCCACATTAATTGGGCGTGTTGGCGGCTGTGAGCGATAAATCGACTACGATCCAAAGGAGTTTGGCCATGTTGAATTAGGTATTTGACTGTAGTCAAAATGTTGATATTCATGCATTATAATCGAAAATGTAACATGTAAGAATAACATTTGTAAAAACAAAAAATAAATCGGTCCAAAAACATATTATAAGTAATAGAGCGTTAAAGTTTCCTGTTAGACAGAGAGAGCGCTAGTGAAAAGTAATGTCACAATTCAGCAGCTCCATCCACGCTCCATAGAAAATTTTGTTTTAGAAAGAGACAGGTACAGTCACAGTAAAACAGTTTATAATTCCGAGACTAATAAAGATATTTAAAAAGAGAAATTACATTGTGTTATAATATTTAAAAACGTTATTTTACATAAATAAAAAAAATATCAGTCAAATACCCAATTAACGCCAATTTATATTTTGAATTTATAACACCTACATTATAGGTGGCGTATTATTTGAATAATAAGCAACATTGAAAAGGGCATGTCAGATATTAAGACATTAATTATTTAAATGAAACAAAATGGTGTAATATAAAGATGTGGCCTGTTCGAAATTTAATTCAATTTAATTGTAGAGGGCGGATTGGATATTTGAACAAGTGCACTGACATCAGTCTTGGGCGGCGAGATGCAGAACTGTATGAGGCCCACTTTGGCCTTCTCGATGCGCTGCGGGCCGTTGACGTTGGCGGGGCGGCGCGGGATCACCAGCCCGCGCACCAGCTCCGTGTCCTCCACCGTGCCGCCGATCCGCTCGATCACCTTCACGTCGCGCAGGTCGACGCGCGCGCCCACGCCGCCCGCCACCGGCTCCATCACTGCCAACGTCGTCAATCACCAAATGCGCGACCACTGCTCCGCTACTCCGCGAGCCCTAACTCAGCTTTACGTTTGTGCAGTCCGGGTGTGTGTCATATAAGTGCGTGTGGCGCATATATGCAGCCGGTCGGCATTTTATCAGTACCTAAGCACTCACACAAATGCAAAGCTGAGAATTAATGCTAATTGAATTTAACATTTTTAACTTATCAAACTATTTTTTGACTTTCATCATCAGCCAATCATAACCACTGTTGAACTACCTTTTGCAATTTATGTTCCCCTTAAATCGATTCCCTTTAAAGTCATATTAAGCCTCTTTTAAACCGTCGATGAGTCTACCACTGGTTCGGAATGCCCTTCCTGCCGAGAAGAACCAGCAAGAAACTCGGCAGTTGCTCTTTTCTGAACAAGTTTACAATATAATAGATACTATGCTATGTATGCAGTGTTTCCACAATGAGGGGAAGTTCCACAAAAGCATACCTAATTATAATTCAACACATGTTAAGACGGGCAGATAGAGAGTAGCTCCATTCCCGCCAGTGGCACCCGTTCACGAACATGACCCAGCCATTGCTTCGCTCAACCATATTTGAGGGAACTTAACATATAGATATTGTAACACAATCACTCACTAACCTGCACAAATAGCCTGTACTGCGATTGGAGCTAGTATAGTGGAATGCTGAGACACCACTTTAGAATTTAGAGATGTGGCAGCTGCTTTCAACAGCGCATCTTCATTTGACATATCAACTGGAGTTGACATTCCTTCAACAACCTGTGTAACAAAATAAACTACTTTTTAGTTTGTTAATTTAGTAGTTTTTTAGTTTGTGATAGTTTAAATCATCATCTCAATCATCACCAGCTCACTACTGGGTATAGGTCTCCTTATGAATGAGTAGGTTTTCAGACCATATTCCACCACCCTGGCTAAATGCAGATTGGCAGACTGAAAAGACCTTTTAGAACATTATAGAGAACCCTACCCTCAGGTTTGAAGGTGTCCTCATGATGTTTTCCTCTACAAGTCTACACTGAAAGATTCTCTCAGAGTATGAGTGAGAGAGTAGACCCATGTGTGGGTTGCGATGAATGGATGAATGAATCTTACTAGTACTGGTAAGATTCATTCATTCATTACTGATACTAGTAAGGTTCATTTATTACTAGTACTACTAAGATTCATTCATTCATAGCCAGCACACTTATTACAAGTAAAAAATACCTTCACTAAAGGAGGATGGGCAAAAATGTATGGAATGTTGTTCTCGCCCCAATAGACATCATTTATATATCATTGGAAATGTATTTTTATGCAGAGCAATGATTACCAGGTTGCCTGTCCCCAATTGTTGTACTAACACAGTTCATCTAATGCGAATTGGCGGACTTCACACACCTTCAAGAACCTTGTAGAGAACTCTCAGATGTGCAGGTTTCCTCATGATGTTTTCCTTCACCGTTGAAGCAAGTGATATTTAATTGCTTAAACGAACATGCTCCGAAAAGTCGGAGCTGCGTACCCGGGATCGAACGTGCGACCCCCCGAATAGGACACTACAGTCCTAACCACTAGGCTATCACTGCTTTCACAGTTATGTGGTGTTTAATATATATAATACTAGCTGATGCCCACGACTTCGTCTGCCTGGATTTAGTTTTTAAATTCCCTCGGGAAATCTTTGATTTTCCGGGATAAAAGTAGCCTATGTCACTCTCCAGGTTCTCAACTATACCCATGCAAAAAATGAAGTCAATCCGTTGCTCTGTTGCGGCGTGATTGAAGAACAAACAAACACACTTTCGCATTTATAATATTACCATAAATATAATATTAGTAAGATAAGTAGTCTATTTGGGTTAATACTATCTCGCATTCTAACATCGTGCGATATTTAGGTTGCCTAGCAACATAATAATACTCTTAAGAACATTGTAGGAGATTTAGGTTGCTAGGTTGCCTAGCACTCTAAATCTTGAACTGTATATAATATTATGACTGTCGTGTAATAAACATATTTTAATTTCCAATAACAACTATTGATGTCACTAATTAAGATAAAAACTATCCTACCTTTTAAGTTGGACCAAATTACAGATAGTTACGAAGTTTGATCAAAATCGGTTCAGTAGTTTTTGAGTTTATCCCGAACATACATCGTGACACGAGCTTTTTAAATATATAGATATACTATAAGTCTGTTGCTTTTTATCATTAACATAACATGTAGACATGTCACACGATATATCATTGTTGACGAGAAAAAGCAAAAACATTAAGTATTTTGATTATTTTTCATAATATAAAATAGAGCACGCGCCAGTCCGTGGTCGGAGCTGCTGGAATGCGAGTGCAATAGCGCGCGTCCGACTCTGTCACGACTAGTCCCTCGAAAATGAGTCTGAGGGAGCTCCCCGTAAAAAAACTAAAATAAGGTTCCCCAAGGTAAAAAATTAAAATAATATAAAACTATACAATATTTTGAGATTTCACCCAAAATATAGAATTGGATAGGGGGAAGTTTCCTGCAGTCTCACAGAAAAAGTACAACGATTTGGGATGTCACCTTAATAAATATTTTTCCTTGAGTTAAGACCTATTCATGGACACTACAATGATTGCTATTGGAGCCAGGCCCAAAATGGCCATTGTCCTTTACCTGTTATTTTAAGTTAGGAAATAAATAACCTGCAAAGCCATTTGCAAGGCCTTCTGGAAACCATCAGATATGACAGTAGGGTGGATGCCTTTCTGAAGCAACTTCTCAGCAGCGTCGAGCAAGGCCCCTGCAATCACAACCACTGAAGTTGTGCCATCGCCTGCTTCTATGTCTTGTGCCCTGGATAGCTCTACCAGCTGAAATTTAATAGTCATCTTTAAATATAAACATAATATAACAGACTTTTACCAAAAATTCAACTCTAAGAGTTTACACATTTAAAAAGACATTGAAAAGTACTTTAATTTTAATTTGCAGGTGGAGTTGCATGGGTCTTCTATGTATGCAATTAATATTAAATGAAAATGAAAGAAACATTAGCAACTATACCATTTTTGCTGCAGGATGAATCACGCTCATTTGTTTCAGGATAGTGGCACCATCATTTGTTATTGTCACTTCCCCATTAGCTGCTTGAATCTAAAATTCATAACAATAAGGTGCTCATAAATACTGTCAATACCCAATAGTGCATTAGCTGTAATCATTCAAATCCATAACATTAGTATAACAAGTGTGTGCATTAACACTAATTTGTATTAAAAGTTATTATAATATTGCAACCAGCAATAATTATTATTATAATATGTAGATAAAAAAAGACTGGTTTAAATACTAAGTTCGGGAAGGACTGCACTAAAGCACAAAGCAATTAAATGATAAACCACACAGGTTGGAACAGGATAGGTAGAAGACAGATTCATCCGAACCGCAGATGAGTATTTTTGACGTGCGGACAGATTTGTCCGATCCATAGTACAAAGGATAACAACTAATTTTTAGCCAGTGAGAGTGACACTCGGGATGATGTAAGGATTCTAAGGTAGGTATAGAATAATACCCCATATACCTATCCAAATATGTTCAGGCATTCTAGCATGTGAAAAATCTTGAACACACATTTGGGAAAAGTGATCTTACAAGAAAACTGCTAAATGAATGTATACTTATTATGACTTATGAAAAAAACTAGCGATGCAAAAAATACTACTTTAACAAATATGAATATTAAAGCTACTATTCTGTGAATACAAATAATTCAATAAGGTAATAAATATAAACCACTGTTCTTTTGTAACTAAGAGATTTAATAATTAAAATTGACCACAGATTTTTGTTGAAAGTTTTGTCCAAAAAGCACAACATTTGTTAATAGCCAACAGTATATTACCAGCAGTCGAATATAATCTTTCTGAGGTGACACTAGAGTGCTTCAATGTAAAACACTTCTGGGTCAGTTTCTTTAGCTTAGGAAAATTATATATTTTCACTCCAAAAAACTAATGGATCAGCAGAAGGTGAGAGATTGGGTTGTTTTAGATAATGTATCTACTTTGCTCCTATTTTCTTAACTTCTTGTAAAAAAATATGTGGAAAATCTTGGTAGTGTTGCTTTAAAACAGTAAAAAAGACAAAAATAAATGTGGGTAAATAGCAAAATTCAATTTAGCGAATCCCAGTGAATAGATTTGTGTGTATTGCATTCGGAGACATGGTGCACAGCCAAACCATAATTTGCAATACATTCAGTTTTAAATGATTTGTTTTTTTAATATTTGTGATGATAATATTCCTTGAATATGAATATTTCGACACTGTCATAGAACACTGTCAGATATGAACACAGTGAAATCTTGATATTGACATTATTGGCTTTTAGAAACAATTCTTAACACCACAGGAAAAGAAAACAAAATTATATTCAGTAGTTTTGGAGATATCAATCGGATAGTCGTATTTGATAATCATTCTGAAGAAAAATGTCACTTGTAAAGAAGCGGCTGCTGTCGCTAACTTGTCAAATGCCGGAGGCCGCCAGTTGATTGTCACTTGCGATGTTAGTTGGAAAACCGTCGTGTTTCGTATGTTTTAATTTAAAAAATACTTAAAAACCATGCAGTATAATATGAACCAACATTGTTCTACGGAATGCCGAAAAAACCAAGTTCAAAACTTTAAATTGCTCTCCTGTAAAGTAGCAATTTTGTAGAAGCAACTTTGTTCTACGACAGTGTCGATTTGTATTTGTTGCATCACTAAAAAAAACTATTATACAATTTATTTAAATTAAATTTACCATCTTATCCATCCCCCGAGGGCCCAAACTGGTGCGGATAGCATCAGACACAGCTGAAAGAAAATGTTCAATCAATCATATTTAAAGAAATTAAGGGATGAGCATTTCCTAAAATTATTGCACAGATCTAAAAAAAGGTATGAAAATAAAAATGGTTAAGTTCTGAACTTGTAATAGTTTTAAAAGATATATATACTCATCAAAAATTGAAATCAATCATTGTTTTTATTAAATAACTGACAATTTATTTAAAAAGATGCCAAAACAGCAGACAGAATAGCTTGATAAACTTCTGATTTTGTTAACTAAGTTTAAATGAAATTAGTAATGAAAACCCCAAGTAATCATCGTAAATTTGTATTAAACATAAACAATGCAAGCTTATAAACATGTTACAATCAAAAATAATATACCTAAAAAGAATTAAAAAATTATAATTGCTCAATTAACATTTATTTTGTTACTTTTTAGACAAGTTTTGAATACATCAAAAGTTGTGATTTTGTGAAAAATAGACTAAATTAAAACCAGTTTTTCTATTCTCTATAACAATAATACTATACTTTGCTTAACAATAGTCTTTTTCTCAGCACACGCCAAACAATGCATTTTATAGGCAAAATTTTGCTACTTTGGGTTACATTATTGCAATTTTCTTAAGGATCTCTAATTTTTTTGACAATAAATTATAGCCTATGTTACTTCCTGATAACTTAGCTTTCTATTGGTGAAAAAATGGTTAAAATCGGTCCAGTAGTTAAAGAGCCTATTTGATACAAACAAACAAAAAATCTTTCCACTTTATAGTATTAGTATAGAATAATGCAATTTCACAATTGTTTTCACTTAAGTACACAATTCTTGGTAACAAATTTGAATGATTTTTTCCAACCTGCAGGCAGAGCTCAACTCTCTTTCAAGTATTTTGATGTGTTCTGATGTTTTACAAAGCACTGACGTCTAATATCATTCTACAATGATGCCAAACTAAAATACACATTTCTTTCGGTAGATTTATAAAAGAGCATGGATAAAAATTGGTAAAAAAGAAATTGGTTTCATTATGGAACTTTTTACAGGACAATGTAATTTAATTCGAAATTGCATGAAACTTTATTGAATTTGTCCAATCACACTACGTAACATGCATTTCAATCAGTTATCATATCATTTGAAATTGATAACATTCTTCATGTTCATTCAAATTTTTTGGGATTCAGAATTTATTTTTGTTTTTATTTTTGACATATTTTGAATTATTGCGAATCATTTATGAAGTATTATATAATTTTGAATTTTTTTCAACACTGATACATCTGAACACTGAATTATGTTACTTTAAACACATAGGACAAGAAAAAAACCTCCCATACAAAAATTTTAGGAAATGCTCAGATGAACTTACATTTGTGTGGGCCTTGATATAAACTCCCAAGTGTTGTGGGAAGATTAATTATATTATATTATTGTATTAAGATAACTTTTCAATATTGTTGTTACCTTTAAAACTTAAAATATTATTTTAAGATCTAGTTTCTAGAATAACAAGTAAAAACCTAAGAGACTTTTTTTCCTAAAAATAAATGTAAAAATATTTTCTGGAATGAGTTTCAGGTTGTTTTCTTTAAACTTAAGACTGTTATATATAAATTATTTTGATATTGTAACTAGTTTTGACTTAAAATGCAAAAATGTTAACAGATGATGAATATTTGGTCATGCTCGTGTACAATTTGAAAAGGAATAACACAACCCATACATAAGTATTTACGGCATGCAAATTATAATTCAAAAACATTACTTTACAATAAAATTATTTAAGTAGAGGTATTTATTATTTTTTATTTAGATCAAAGTTTACCTTTTGCGGCATTTATATTACTGAGGCGTATATCAGTAGGCTTGCTTTTATCTTTATATACGCTTGAATTAACCTTAGCAGAATCTCCTCCTGCTTTTGGAGCCATTGTTCAATTAAATACAGACGAAAGGAAAAATTAGATGTTGAGATTAATTCCGATTAAATTTTACAAGCCGCTGAAATTAAAAACCATTACCATAGATACTATCGATCATAGACCACGAACACTAGGATACTATCGATAAATATGGAACCACAGAACACTATTACTCCTAGCGGAGTATGGAACGGAACGTAGTGTTTCTATACTCTTTGGATAAATACTTTATCATTATTAATTCCATAGTAGGTAGGTACTTTAGGTTTGGATCATAGACCACGAACACTAGGATATAGACATATATAGACGTCAAACTCCATAGAGCCTAGAATAGAATCCAGCGGGGCAACCGGCTAAGAAATATATCAATCATTAAAGGACAGCATCAATGTCAAAACATGGTTTTGGCTCCACGTATCATTGATAGAGTCCATAGAGGATCGTTGAGGACAAAAAATTATTTGACATTGATGCAGTACACCAGTGTTTTTCAATCTTCTTGAAAACGCGACCCCTTTACAAGTTAAAAAATTCTGGCGACCCCCAGGGTCATACTGTTATTCATTCAAATACCTATATTAAACGTAAAATCAAGGAAATGGCGCAATCTGTGTAAACAAGTAGGTTTTGCCTTTTGAGGTGCGTTTTGGATTTATATTGAATCTCCCCGCGAATAAGAAAGAAAATCTTATAGTTTTAGCATGTGAAGGCATGCTCAAAATGGAGTTTCATTCTTAAGATATTGATGTCTTCTGGATGAAAAGAAAATTGGAGTATCCAGAGCTAGCAAGAACGCTTTAAAATTGTTAGTGCCATTCGCCACTTCTTATTTATGACTTAATATTTTCTACAATGGTAAATTAAAACAACATACAAAAAAGAAATAGGCTCCAATTAGAGAATGACTTCATCATTAATGTCTAAAATATAACCACGTTTCGAGAAATTATTGTTAAAAATAAAGAAACACAGCCTTCTCATTGAAGCTGTAGTTTTTTTTTGTAGTGCAAGACCTACAAACATGACTTTTTTTTACCCACGGCCCCCCAAGTAAGGCTTGGCGACCCCCGTAGGGGTCGCGACCCACAGATTGAAAAACACTGCAGTACACTATCGATACAATTTTTGTATGAACATTGCTGAAAATTGGTTCCACGTAAGACTTTTGAAGGAAGATGTCGTTAAGGACTACGACAAAAGTTACGTCAAACTAGGCTTTCATTGATACAAGCCGTAAGGTGTTCTTATCGGTGACATAAGGTGTCCACTAATCGTTTTACTACTCATATTTTCTGTTAAAATGTTTTAAAAAGCTTTATTAAATAATTTGATTATTATTTTGATATTACATTGATATTATTTAATAATTATTAAGCAATGAGTAGTATTTTAAGAAGTATGTTTAATGTTAAAATCATTGAAGAATAATTTTAGATTTAAAGGTTACTTTTTGACACTTTCGTATGTTGGATAGTAGAGCATGGAACTGGGAATTACGACTACGTCTAATTAAAGAGTAATCTCCGTTTGCCGTCTGAAAGTTTGTTACGAAGTATAAAGATAGAAAATCTGAAATCATAAAAATAGTTTGGTGTTTGGGTGGCATCAAACTCGCAGTTGTTATCATTGTTGGATTAATTAACGTAGTCGTAATTCCTAGTTCCATGAACTAGCCGCATATTACGTATGATTTATGTATAAACCTACATAATATTCAATAATAATTTGCGCCTGGGTAAATTCTGTCTGTGATGCGGGAATAAGTTTTAGTTTTCGAAATAGAAATAGAAATGTTTTATATTCAAATAAACTTTTTTACAAGTGCTTTTGAATTGTCAATGAGTCTACCAAGTTTTATATGTGTTTATGTGTAAGAAGTACCATCCTACTTAAATACTTAAATATTGCATAAATTATTTGCAGATATTAAAGATTTAATTCAAAAGCAATTATTATTAACTATGGCAGTTATTAATTATTTCAATTGGGATAACGCAGTAAAATTTGGAAGACTGCTGTGGCCGTATAGATTGTTAGATTATCATAGATGTTCAAATTAGTCGGATTATACGTATGACCCACCACTAAAATATCGATAGTCACGTGATAGTCACCTGATTGCGACCTATTGCTACACTCCTGAAAAAGCTTACGCGGTACCGGTTATAAGGACTGTAACGATAACGATCCTTATGGATATTTTTGGATGTGAGATGTGAGACAATAGTTACGTGGTCGACCTGCAGGATTGTAGCAGATTGTAGTGTGAGTTTCTTTTCAATAGGGTGCATCTATACATTTTCAGTCTTGCATCTCACTCTCTCATGATTTTACGACTTTATCCTTTGAGTATTAAACCAACACAGGAGAAGAATTGACGCGCGTACCCCTCTGTAAGTTGGGTATGACCAGTGGTCATACCCAACAATATAAAAGATTATTATCTAAAAACATTATTCCATACGGCAAAACTAAAAAATAAAGTTTTATTTAATTAGAAAACATTAAATAAAATTGCTATAATTCCGGCCATGGTCACGTGATCGAAAACGTTCCATGATCTCGAATGACGTCACAGTCCACACTACTTAAGAGATGTGGAATTGTCATTATTTGAAACTAGCTGATGCCCGCGACTTCGTCTGCGTGAATTTAGTTTTTAAAATGCCTCGGGAACTCTTTGATTTTGCGGGATAAGAACCTCCTCCTTTTTGGAAGTCGGTTAAAAAGTAGCCTGTCACTCTCCAGGTCCTCAACTATACCCCTGCAAAAGTTCGCGTCGATCCGTAGCTCTGTTCGGGCGTGATTGAAGGAGAAACCAACACACTTTCGCATTCATAATATTTCACATATAAAGTGCAATTGCATATAGTCGACGTGGTTTTTTACACAGGTAATGTTGAGGACATGGAAAATAGCACAGGCTACTTTTCTACGTCACTACAAAGTATATAAGTTATTGTTGATTTTTAAAAACCGCTCGACTGATTTCGATAAAATTTAAATGGGACCACCTGGGACCCTTTGAAACAAAATAAATTCCAAATCGGTTCAGGTGTCTTCGAGTAACCGGTGAACATACATAAAAAAGATTCCATTAAATTGAGATCCTCTTCCTTTTTTGAAGTCGGTTAAAATAATAATAAAAATTAGTTTAAATTTAACAAAGTTATGGAGTAAAACAGTCAAAATAGTTCAACCCCTATCTCAGAGAACATACATCCATCCATCCATACAATAGAATAGAATAGAATAGAAATGTTTTTTATTCAAATAAACTTTTACAAGTACTTTTGAATCGTCAATGAGTCTACCACTGGTTCGGAATGCCGTTCCTGCCGAGAAGAACCAGCAAGAAACTCGACAGTTGCTCTTTTCAAAATACTTTTACAATATTTTGAAAAGAGCAACTGCCGAGTTTCTACTAATATACATCTAATATACATCTAATATACATCTATCCGTCCATCCATCCGTATACTGTATCTACACAAACATACATCCATATACATCCATCCTCACAAACTACATACATACATGCATACACACATACATATGTATATGCATGCGTACATACATACATACATACATACATACATGCATGCATATTACCGCATAATTTAAGGATAAATATGTGAAAAGTGGGGAGCGGGTATCCCGCGGGAACTGTTTGTTTTCCCGGGATAAAATGTAGCCTTTTCACTTTTCAGGTCCACAACTATGCCTATCAAAAAAACCATGACAATCTGTGACTTCGCTGGCGCATGATTGAAGGATAAATATGTGAAAAGTAGCACACTAATATCCCGCGGGAACTGTTTCTTTTCCCACGATAAAAAGTAGCTTTTGTCAATTTTCAAGTCATCAACTATGCATATCAAAAAACCACGACAATCTGTAACTCCGTTGGTGTCTAATTGAAGGATTATATATGTGAAAAGTAGTATACTAATATCCCGCAGGAATCGTTTATTTTCCCGGGATAAAAAGTAGCTTTTATCATTTTTCAGGCCCTTAACTTTACCTGTGCAAAAAAATCACGTCAATATAAAACTCCATTGGGCGTATTTTGAAGGAAAAATGCGTGAAAAATAGCGATGCTATCCCGCAGGAACTGTTTGCTTTTCCGGGATAAAAAGTAGCCTATGTGCTATTCCAGACTATAATCTATGTCTGTGCCAAATTTCAGCAAAATCGGTTCATTAAACAACTTGACCGTTATTCGAAGCCTAATAATATTATGAGATATGCCATCGTTTCCGTTTCCTTTTTCTGTCCCTTTTCTTTGCTGTATACCCGTCTCTTTCTATTTCCGTCCCCACCACCAGCAGTGAGCGCCATGATTGTGGGCGCACAATTTCTCGTCATTGACGTCGTCGTTGCCGTTCCGTCAACACGTGCACTCAGCTGCATAGTTAATTTTCTGTCTAAGTGATTTTATTCTTAATACCTGCAATTCGTACAATTATTGTGGTTCGTGACATTATAACTGGTATGTACACTTTTGTTTTTAATTAGATATCAGTTTTCTTTTGAGAATTTAAAATATAAATGAAATTTAACACTATATATTTACTACTTGCATAATTTTTATTTTTATTTCGAACTACTTATGGTCATTTTTAACGGTGTTACCGTTCGTTAAGAGTTTGAATCTTTTAATGTGTTCACTATTTTAATTCTATTTCTAGCTGACTATAACAGATATATTTAAAATGAGTGATTTTCCTGAAAGTGTTCCGGGACCGAGTAAAGCTGCTGGAACTGATGAGTGTCATAAAAATAAACGTAAAAGAACAAGGGAGAACCTCGACCTTCTCCATGTCAATTTAACTGTGCATCATATTCCGGGCAATTACAATGTGGAAGCAGATCGACTGTCGAGGCTTCGAGTTGCCCCAGAATGGCACCTACTACCGCAAGCCACGATTCCAATATTTTCCAAGTGGGGAGTTCCTGTCATAGATCTGTTTGCTTCAAAAATAGCGCGCGTAGTCCCCAGATATTGTTCACTGGATTGCCAAGATACTCAAGCAGACTTTCACGACGCTCTGTCTCGTGTATGGAATTATCCCTTGGCGTGGATATTTCCTCCCCCCTTTTTGATGCCGAAAATTCTGCAACATCTGAACCAATGTCGTGGAACGTATTTGATAGTGGCACCAAGATGGGAACAAGTGTTTTGGCGACCGGATCTAAAGAACCGAGCGACAGCTCCGCCCTGGACAATCCACAAACTTCCACGGGTATTGATAGACATATCAACCGGTCTAGCTCCCCACAAGATATCGTAAATGACACTCGAAGTGTGGAAATGTGGGGGAGGAATGAAGTACTAAATAACTGGACAGATCAACAAAGGAACCTACTTATGTCCAGTTGGCGACCTTCCACCGTTAGATCTTATAAGCCTGCTTGGTCGCGTTGGCTTTCATGGGCGTGTTTGAATAATATCCCTGAAAATAAACCTAGTGGTTCTGATTTGGCGAGGTTTTTAGCAGACTTACATATCAAAGAAGGCTTGTCTTATAATACTATACTATGTTGTAAATCTGTAGTATCTACTCTAAGTAATTTAGAAGCTACGGAGCCACTTAGTAACCATCCTCTCGCGGGTTGTTGCGTTCCCTAAAATATGGTTGAGCGAAGCAATGGCTGGGTCATGCGTCATGCTCGTGAACGGGTGCCACCAGCGGCAATGGGGCTACTTTCTGTCTGCCCGTCTTGACATGTGTTGAATTATAATTATTAGAAATAATTACGTATGCTTTTGTGGACCTTTCCCTCATTGTGGAAGCTCTGCATACATAGAATATCTGTTAAGTATATTGTAAAAGTATTTTGAAAAGAGCAACTGCCGAGTTTCTTGCTGGTTCTTCTCGGCAGGAACGGCATTCCGAACCAGTGGTAGACTCATTGACGATTTAAAAGTACTTGTAAAAGTTTATTTGAATAAAAAACATTTCTATTCTATTCTATTCTCTCGTCAAGCGGATTTTAAAAGCTATTGCTGCAGCAAGACCTAAAATTTTGAAACCACCAATATGGGACGTTGATTTAGTCATAAATTGCTTAGCTCGAGCGATTCCAGATACTAGTAATTTGTATGAAATATCTAAATATACAGCATCAATTCTTCTGTTATGCTCTGGTCGGAGAGTACATGATTTGACACTTTTGCGTACAAACTCATGTAATTGTATTGTAGCCGATGATTGTATAGTCTTAGTACCTGCCTTCGGATCAAAAACTGACTCAATTGATTACCGCCAGTCAGGATGGAAATTGAAAAATAATCCATGTAATAAAAGTCTAAGCCCAGTACATTGGATCAAGCGATTGATTGAAGTGGGCCAACAAAGACGCCAAGATGCAAAGTGCGAAAATTTGTTTGTTTCTACATGTGGTCAGCCAAAACCGGCTTCAAAATGTGTAATTGCTAGCTGGGTTAAAAATATGTTGAAAGAATCTGGAGTCGAAGCATCGGCTGGTAGTTGTAGAGCCGCGGTTGCCTCGAAAAGTTGGGTAGAAAATGCGCCTCTTGACGAAATTCTCACAAGAGGCAATTGGAGGTCTGAAAAAAAACCTTTAGACGTTTCTATTGCCGCCAAGTTTTAGGTTCCAACAAGAACACTAGCAAAGTCACACAACTATTTAGTGCAGTTGATTAACTTTTTATTTGTGTTTTGCTATTCATGATAATTTTTCATTCATTCATTTTTCATGATAATGATAATTTTGAGGATTATTGTACTTCATACTTGTTTGTTAATAAATTTCATACTCGATTGCATCTTTGTTTTAAATATAAATTTTACAAACACAATCTGATGTTTATCGTGTCGATGTGTCCCTAACAGTTTCTTAGTCACATTGACGCCGTTCACCACCACCAGGCGATAACAAACACGTCTCATAATATTATTAGGCTTCGAATAACGGTCAAGTTGTTTAATGAAGACGTTTTACCTGAAAATAAAACGTGTATCAAACATACTTACCTTATTCGAAGCCTAATAAATTTTAATTCTGCCTGGTGTTATTCGACTTAATGACGAGAAATTGTGCGCCCACAATCATGGCGCTCACTGCTGGTGGTGGGGACGGAAATAGAAAGAGACGGGTATACAGCAAAGAAAAGGGACAGAAAAAGGAAACGGAAGCGATGGCATATCTCATAATATTATTAGGCTTCGAATAAGGTAAGTATGTTTAATACACGTTTTATTTTCAGGTAAAACGTCTTCATTCGTTGTCGCGTTAAAGAGTAACAAACATCCGTCCATCCATCCATCCTCACAAACTTTCGCATTTATAATATTAATAGGAATAATAGGAATAGGAAATAGGATAGGATAGGATGTGAACTGTGACGTCATGAGAGCAAATGGAACGTTTCGGCGTCAATTTATTTTTTTGAATTTATTTCTCGATTTTTATGAAAAATACTGAAAATTATGCCGAAATATACGTTTTGTTAGCTTCAGCATAGCATTATTAACAATTTAAGATGACTTTCTAAAAGTAGTCAAATACCCTATTAGTTATACCATAGATCATATCATCTTGTTGTTCCTGGTCTGTGCCATAGATAATATGTTTATGTTGTTACATATATACATACTTCTAGATTACAATCTTATCTTTCACTTGCCGTAAAAAAGTATACCTTGCCATCGCTATATCAAATCTTTCCATCAATATTTTGCGTTTGTTACATTTTTTGTATCGAAATCCAATGGTCTTCAAAATCTTCGTTAAAGAACTTTCCCCACCGAAGAATAATCCAGCTTCCTTCAGTGAATGCACCAACTTTTTTCTTGTTGGATACTCCTTCTGTAAATAGTAGCCGTAAACATGTCTTCGGATAGCATCGGCATCAAAGCTATCGATGCCTACGACTGGTTTTGCTCGTTTTCTCTTTTTTGGTGTGTGAAGTTTATTTTCTTCTGTGCCAGTCTCGCCATATTTTTTTTAGTTATCCGTCTAACAGTTCGTTGTCCAATATTAAGCGCATCAGCTACGCGTTCAACCACTGACGTTATAGGTAAAATTGGCCCTCCATTTTGAGCTTCACGATCGAAATAGTTACGAAGGCGTATTACGAACTCACGTGTCTGACTATTTAGAACAGTTCTCTGCGTACGTTCGGTCATATCGACGAAATCCACAACAAAGGGCTTGAACAGAGTCCAAATTAACGAGCAAGGGTCAACAGTAATGCAGTATCAATATTTGAAATCCAAAGCCAGGTCAAAACTATATCACAATCGCATTGCACTGACAGTTTATACTTTTCGAAGCAACGTCAATTCGAAACTGCTTTGTTTTGCATTGAGCATTGACGCGAGTTTGCCGGAGGTAGTAGTTGTGCTAGCCAGCGATCCTATGTGACGATCGTATTAGATTCCATTTTTAAAAATTTTCAATTTAGAAAACCAAATGCCGAGTTGTGGTATATATCATATAAAAATAAAAATTTTACCTTTTGTATGAAACAGCTGATATTTTTTTGCGATTTCAGAGGTTTGTCCACATAGTGAAAATTGTTCATATTCACAAGTACATTCACCCCTTAAATGGTGCAAACTGATTTTTCTACACTTGTATACATTTTAGAAATCAATTTAATAAATAAATTTTGAGTCCTAAACCTAAAACTACATTCGATAAAATTTATGAATCTCTGCACATCACTATCGTCAATAAAGTAATACAATTATTTCCTTCAAAGTCGCATGGTAGGTAGGATTTGCTACCTTCATGCAAAGTCGTTATCAATTAATACGGAACTTCATGAGCGGACAAACGTCAAACCGGCCATCATAGCGTGCCGCTGGTGCCGCTAGTTTAGATAGGTATTTAATTACCACAAAGTACATTGAATACAGGCTGATATTTACTCTGGTTCCGAATTTCCGAATGATTTTCATTTTTCATTTGGGTACAATTTGCATTTGGATAGGATTTGAATCGCAGGAAGCATAGAAATTAGAAACACCACAAACACTAGGTTAAGCCTATGGCAGCCTATGGTTAAGCTAAGAACATCGCCGGGTGTTGTTTCAAAATTGTACTATACTAAGTGGGTAATTATTTTATTCTGACCAAGGAAAAGTAAAGTGTTCAAAATACAATGGCCGCACAACCGGAGGATAATTTACGGACATTACAAAATGAAACCACCACTCAAGATATTGCTGGTACCGCACACCAACACACTTCTGAAAGTATATTAACAACACCACAACCTATGCCCCATGTATCAGGAGAAGTCATGCTGACGCCTACCCATCGGACTTTTACCCCACAAGCTCATTCAGCAAACCCACATAATTCTATGACTGCAGTAACTCCTATGGCTAGTGCAGCTAGCCAGGCAAAAAGTAGCATCAAATTGCAGTAAGTTCTCTGTCAAAACTGCTCAGCTAAATACATTTGAAAAGAATATCAGAGAAACATGGTATCTAATGAAGAAAATTGGAACATTCTTTGTTATTCAGTGAAATGTTGGCTGTTTTAGCTGTCACATGGAAAAAATCAAAACTTTTCTGCATTTAATTTATAGAATAGAATAGAATATTTTTTTATTCAAATACTGTATAATATTTATTGAAGCAGTGATAGCCTAGTGGTTAGGACTGTGGTCTCCTATTCGAGGGGTCGCAGGTTGGATACCGGGTATGCACCTCTGACTTTTCGGAATTCAAGTGCGTTTAAGCAATTAAGTATCACTTGCTTCAACGGTGAAGGAAAACATCGTGAGGAAACCTGCATATCTGAGAGTTCTTCATAATGTTCTCGAAGATGTGTGAAGTCCGCCAATTCACATTGGGCCAGCGCAGTGGACTATAACCCTTCTCTGAGAGGGGACCTGCGCTCAGTAGTGAGCCGTTGATGGATTGTTAATGATGATGATGATGATGACTGTATATTATTATTTTTTTAATTAGGTAGAATGTGTACTCATAAAGTGGCTAAAAATGGTACTTAGTTTTGAGGTGCCTGTACTGAGTAAATTAGCATTTTTTGCTTTTGTCATGTTGTTTTCCTTAATATCAATAGAATAATAACTAAACAATATAACAAACCTTAATAATCTTCTGCATTTCAGGAACTGTATTTCAACAGTCAGTCTGGGCTGTGAATTAAAACTGTTAGACATTTATTGCCGGACGAGATATTCAGAATATAACCCTTCTCGATTCAATGGTGTTGTTATGAAGATTCTGGAACCTCGTACAACTGCTTTAGTTTTTAAGTAAGTCCCAAGTTTTTACTGCACTATTTTGGTTTTAATTAAATAAATATAAGTCTTTAATTTTACAGGTCTGGGAAAATTGTATGTACAGGAGCAAAAAATGAACATGATGCTTACATAGGTGCTAGAAAATTTGCTAGAATTATTCAGAAACTTGGTTATCCGGTAAAGTAACTTCTTTTATGTGTTCAGAAAACAATTGTACTAAATAAATAGAGCTTAACAGTTACTTTTAACTTTCAGGTAAAATTTCTCAATTTTAAAGTACAAAATTTTATAGCAACAGCTGATTTAAGATTTCCATTAAGATTGGAGGCACTGCAGCAAGCACACGGCCAGTTTTCATCCTATGAACCAGAGTTGTTTGCAGGCTTGGTGTATAGAATGATACGGCCTAGAGTTGTCTTGTTGATTTTTGTAAATGGCAAACTTGTTATTACAGGTAATTTTACTTTTGTTATGGTATATTTGGTTCATGCTCTTTAATATGATAATTTAAAAAAAATTATATATAAAAGCCTCTGCTCTGATTGAGAATATGAATAAATCTAGGATTCATTTGTATTAATTTTTTGCTAAAATAGTGTTGGTTTGCTTCTCTATGGTTCTTTGTACTGTGCTAAAAATACTGATTATATTGCATCAGCAATGTGTGTGCTTTATGTGAAAATATCACAAATTTCCTTTCAGGTGGGAAGACTAGAAATGAGATTTATGAAGCAGTAGATATTATACACCCAATTCTTAGGAGTTTCAAGAAAAACTAGATTTCCTGAAAAGTAAATTAAAATTCCTATTTCCAAATGTGAGCATTATCTGTATTAAACAATAAAAAAAAGTTATACATATATTAAATGTTTCCATTACTCTGCAATAAAGAATAAAGTTATTTTTATTATTAAATTAATTTTGTATTTATTAATAACTGCTATTATGCTTTCACAGATAAGTGGTGTATATATAATACTAGCTGATGCCCACGACTTTGTCTGCATGGATTTTGTTTTTAAAATCCCTCGGGAACTCTGATTTTCCGGGAGAAAAAGTAGCCTATGTCACTCCAGGTCCTCAACTCCATGCAAGAAATCACGTCGATCCGTAGCCCTGTTGCAGCGTGATTGAAGGACAAACCAACAAACACACTTTCGCATTTATATTAGTATGGATGTTTGAAATAACACATCAATTTGATGATTAATTTATTTTTTAAAAATACCTTTATTTACCTTAGGACTTACTTACTAGAAATTATCCAAAAATATGATTACAAATTATACTTAATTTTACTTTCTTGTGTCAACAAACCAAACAATTTAGTTACCAGTAGATACATAGCACTATTATATAATATTATTTTATCATCATAAATCAAGAACCACAGCTCATGCAGTCCTCTTTGTTCAACAAGGAACAAGCTATCATGGACATAGTTGCTTCATCTTTTTCAGTATTTCCATTGGTGACTTTTACTTTAGACTTATCTACTGTGAACTGAATGGCGTTAGCAGCAGGTTTAGTGCGTAAATAATACATTCCTGTTTTGAGACCCATTTTCCATGCATAGAAATGTATAGAAGTCAGTTTGCCATAATTTGGTTCAGCTACATGTATATTGAACGACTGACTTTGATCTATAAAAGCTCCTCTGTCAGCAGCCATTTGGATAGTAGTTTTGACAGAAATCTCCCACACTGTCTTATACAATTCTCTTATTTCTTTAGGAATTCTTTCAATATTTTGTATTGAACCATTATTGTGGATTATAAGATTTTTCATTTCCTCATCCCAGAGATCAGCCTGAGTCAAGTCTGTGAGTAGATGATGATTAACAACCTGGAATTCTCCTGATAAAACTCTTCGTTGATATATATTTGATGTGAACGGTTCAAATGATTCATTATTTCCAAGAATTTGAGCCGTAGATGCGGTAGGCATTGGTGCTAATAGAAGAGAATTACGAAGACCATGGTTGGCAATTTTTTCTTTAAGGGCTGCCCAATCCCAAAGATCTGTGGGAGTCTTGTTCCACATGTCATACTGCAATATACCCTTGCTGGCTGGACTTCCCTCATAAGAGCTATACACTCCTTCCTTTTCAGCCAGTTCACAGCTGGCTTCTAGCGCACCATAGTAAATAGTTTCAAAGATTTGTTGATTGAGGAGTATGGCCTCTTTACTTTCGTATGGAATCCTCATCAACACAAAGGCATCAGCCATTCCCTGAACCCCAATACCAATAGGTCTGTGTCTCATATTTGAGTTTTTAGCTTCAGGGACTGGGTAGAAATTGACATCAATAATTTTATTCAAATTCTGTGTAGCAATTTTGGTGACCTCTTTTAATTTCTTGAAATTAAATAGTTTATTTTCAACAAACATATTTACTGCTATAGAAGCCAGGTTGCACACTGCCACTTCATCAGATGATGTGTACTCAACTATTTCAGTGCACAGGTTGCTGCATTTAATAGTGCCAAGATTTTTTTGATTGCTTTTTCTATTGCAGGAATCCTTGTAAAGCATAAATGGTGTTCCGGTTTCTACTTGTGCTTCAATGATTGCTTTCCATAACAATTGTGCCTTGACTTGTCTGACATATCTTTTTTCCTGTTCATATTTCTCATACAGGGATTCAAACTCTTCTCCCCAGCAGTCTGCTAATCCGGGGCAGTTATTTGGACACATTAAACTCCAGTTCTCATTTTTTTCCACCCTTTTCATAAATAAATCAGGTATCCATAGTGCATAAAAAAGTTCTCTGGCCCGTACTTCTTCCTTGCCTGTATTCTTTTTCAAATCCAAGAATTCAAATATATCTGCATGCCAAGGTTCCACATAAATTGCAAAAGCTCCAGGGCGTTTATTACCTCCTTGGTCAACATATCTTGCAGTGTTATTATAAACTCTTAGCATAGGAACTAGACCATTTGAAACTCCATTTGTCCCAGCTATATATGTTCCCTTGGCCCTGATGCAATGTACATGTAGGCCAATACCCCCGGCCGATTTTGAAATCAATGCACATTGTTTTAGGGTGTCATAGATCCCCTCAATACTATCATCCTTCATTGCGATAAGAAAACATGAAGATAGTTGAGGCCTAGGCGTAGCGGCTGAGAAAAGAGTTGGGCTTGCATGAGTAAAATACTTTTCTGACATCAAATTATATGTGCTTATAGCAGCATCTATATCTTCACCATGAATACCAATAGAAACTCGCATAAGCATGTGCTGTGGTCGTTCAGCAACCTGTAACAAGATTGCGGTTTTTATAGAAATAGTAAACCATGATTGAAAAGTCTAACCTCGTGCACCTGGATTTTTTATTTAAATATCTATAATACATAATTCCTGCCATGCCTTATCTCTTAAAGTTTAAGAGCAGAGTTTTTGTCAGGCAACCTGTATGAAAGAACTTACTGTACTGAGATGGATGATCACAATAGTATCTAGATTTGAAGAGAACTGGAAGAAATATTTCTTTAAGAGTATCCCTTCATACCCTAAATGTGTGAATTTAACTTTCACATGAATGAAGCATTAATTATATTAATAATATTTAATTAAAGTTTTATTTTACCTGAATACAATGGCTCCCTGAGACTCGCCGCCGCTGGATTCAGGCGGTGCAAGAAAGAGGCCTGTAGAAGTCCATGCAAGAGACCTTTGTCTAACAGTGGACGTCTATCAGTTGACAAAGAAAAAGATATTTTACCTTGTTATTGATTTTCAATAAATAAGATCTCTCCAGTGTTTTGAATCCAAAATAATTGTATTTAAAATCTCGATCATAGACAATAGCAGAATCTAATCGATCTTTGTATTTCATTGTAATATTGTAATGCAAGTCAGATATCATTGGAGACCTTTTCTTTGTATAAGGATTGACAATATTATATAAATCAGTCATAACATCTGGAAAAAAAGTTAAAATTTAACTTTCGAGTACTAACATCAACTTAAATAAATAACTAACACAAATGATATTGTTGCTAATAACCATTGCTCTCAATCTCTAGATTGCTCTTAATTGAATACTATCATTTTCTACAGGGAAAATTGTGAAAATTTCACTCCATTCTCTAAATTGAATTAAAATCGCCTCTTAATTAAGTTTAGAAATTGGCTATATCAGAGTTGATTGATAATGTTTATAAACACAACCCAGTATTAACATTAACTGTTGTACTTTTACACTTACCTGAGAAATGCTTCTTGGTTTCTTTGTGTAAATTAGAAATGGCCAGTCTTGCAGCCAGAATGGCATAATCTGGATGATCTGTTGTCATAGTGGCCGCAGTCTCAGCAGCCAGGTTGTCAAGCTCCACAGTTGTAACTCCAGAATAAATACCATTTATAACTTTTAGCGTTATGCTGACCTGTTAAAGTGAAAAATAAGAACCGTGAACCTAAATCCATAAAACAAACCACTATATTACCGTGGTTTGACACCCATGTCTAACTTTGGTCACAAATGTAATCAAATACATACTTAAAAAGATACGAATATGTGATAGAACTTTTCATGTAAAAATGAATGCCCGTAGCGAACATCCGTCGCCTTGGAGGATTACAGCACAGAATGAAAGCATTTAATAATTTTATTTATTTATTTGTGGAAATGTCATATTCTATTCTAACAAAGATGCACGGGTTAAATCAGCTTGGCATCCAGCTGCCCACAAGGTAGTATAAAAACTTATTACAATGTAATAGCTACTTATTAATATTGTAAAATGATTATTTTGAAAAGAGCAACTGCTGAGTTTCTTGCCGGCTCTTCTCAGCAGAATCCGCTTTCCGAACCGGTGGTAGAATCTTGACGTGTCATAAGAGCCACAGGTTGGCCTACATGAAATAAATAATTTTGAGTTTTGAGTTTTTTGAGTTATGTTGATTTTGCTACATAATGAACACAGCTTAGATAGTCATATTCTTTTTTTGCATGGGTCTACGAAAAGGAAATACTTACAGGATCTACGAAATCCATATTTAATCCATAACATAGTTTCTTTATTCTAGATGTAATTTTGTCAATATGAACTTCTTCCATTCGACCATCTATTGAACACAAAGCAAACAAATACAATTTAAACACAATCTATCAAGAAATCATGCATTAAAATTATGTTATGAAGTCCGTTACCTCTCTTGAGAACATACAGCTTGTTACTCTTGCCAACCATCTTGAATCGTTAATTTAAATGATAAGTGTCTTCCTAAATTGGGAGAAGCAATAATTTACATTTGTTTTAAATAAATGCACTTTTCAACAAAGTAAAAGAAAAACCTCCAGAGTCCAGAGAACAAGAGAACTGAGAAGCGCCGGCGCATCCGGCGTTGGCGATTGATTGACATTTGGCGGTTTTTTTAGCGGGAAACTACAAGGAAAAAGCCAAAGAGTTTGTTTGGTTTTGGGCTTTAGCTTCGAACGTTTTTACACCTTTGTCTTGGTGCTACCCTGCCACACGAGCGAAGAATCTATCGTAGACACTACACATATAATCTGTTGACAACACTGTTGAGACTTGAGGCTCAGAAGGGCTGGAACCCAGAGCCGTAAAGCCAGTTAAAAAAAAAAAAAACACTGTTATGCTGTGCACATGCTGTGTTATAAAACGTAGAGGTATAATGTACTCAGTGAGGCGGGCCCTGATTTTGTCATATAATATATAAATTACTCTTTGTTTCGTAATCTTCACCATAGACCACGAACACTAGGATCAAAATGGCGACATAAACAAAGAAAAACAATTTATAATTGTGTGTGTTAGTAGAGCGAGAACGCTTGGCACCATTATGAGTATGATAGGGACAGAAAAACTCGATATCTAGTAACTATTGTTATACTAAAGAAAGGAGGCGGAGCTGATCAGTGATCTTCTAATTGGTCTGTTTACTTTGACAAAGGACTTTGTGTTAGTAATTACTGACTCAGATCAGAATCTTAAAAATACCTATCAATACCTATTGATAAAATAGTAAAGAAATAAAATTAAGGTGTACCCATGACTGTAATCCTGATAATATAGTACTGAAGTCTGAAATTCGAAAGTATTGAGAATATAATTCACATGTTTTCACAGTGATTACAGTACTGAAATTCGAAAGTATTGAGAATATATTTCCCATGTTTTCTACAGTGATTACAAATTAAGGCGATGAAATAAGTTAAGTTTTTGGAAATGTTCAAGACCCCGAAAGAAAGATATCAAGAAAATATTAATTATGGAAGGTCAAGACTATGATCAAGTATCATTTTTAATCGGACTTAGTCTAGCAATATCATCTAGTATATTTATAGGGTCAAGTTTCATAATAAAAAAAATTGCTCTGAAGAAAATTAGTGCCTTAGGGAATACTAGGCCGTCAGCAGGAGGTTATTCATATTTGAAACAATGGATGTGGTGGCTAGGATTTTTAACAAGTAATGTACTTATATTGCATTAAAACTTATTAGTTTTCTAGATTTTAATCTTGAGTAGCATTTAGGTGAACCAGGTAAGGCTGCATTTGCTAAGCAAAAATTCGCCTGCCATGCATTTTATATAAAACTGTGTACACAATGGCCAATGCACTTCATTACAGTGGGACCAATACTACTCAAAGGACCAATCTCTAATGGATGAATAAATTTCCTAAAAGTGGGTTCAGACAGTTTGATTTTAGTTGATCAACTGCTATTTTTTGCTAATTGCATGCCATTCGAACTGTCTGAACAGACATTCAATGAAATTGAAGCTTGAAAAAAGAAGAATTTATTGTTGAACAGCTAGTATTGATCAACTAAAATCAAATAGTGTTAACCAGCTATAACTTCAAGTGTTTGTTTAACTCAAATATGGTTGAGCGAAGCAATGGCTGGGTCATGCATCATGCTCATGAACAGGTGCCACCAGCGGGAATGGGGCTACTTTCTGTGTGCCCATCTTAACATATTGTGTTGAATTATAATTAGGTATGCTTTTGTGGAACTTCCCCTCATTGTGGAAACACTGCATACATAGCATAGTATCTATTGTATTGTAAACTTGTTTTGAAAAGAGCAACTGCCGAGTTTCTTGCTGGTTCTTCTTGGCAGGAAGGGCATTCCGAACCAGTGGTAGACTCAACAACAATTCAAAAGCACTTGTTAAAAAGTATTTGAATAAAAAACATTTATATTCTATAGTGGCATTTGTTTTGCAGTGGGCATAGGGGAGGCAGCAAACCTTGTAGCCTATGCATTTGCTCCAGCAGCGTTGGTGACACCACTGGGCGCTCTTAGTGTGCTTGTTGCTGCTGTACTCTCTGCTAAATTCCTCAATGAACAACTTAATTTTGTTGGAAAGGTAAACTATTTACTATTATTATTGTTTTTTACTTATTCCTTATGTCCAGTTCATATTGATGGTCTAAATGTGTGAATTTCATAGATGGGTTGTATTTTTTTACTATAATATTATAGATAATTAATTAATAATACATCTACTAGTTAGATTATACAAATAATTCACAATTATTTACCATAATATTACTTCGCAGATACTTTTTTTTTTGTTATATATAATAGAATGGCTAGAATCACTCACAGATGTCTGTTCTTTAAACCTTGTAAAATCATCTATCAATGTTCTTACAATTTAATATTTATCATTTCAGATTGGGTGCTTTTTGTGTATTATTGGATCAATTATATTTGTCGTACATTCACCGAAACATGAAGAAATAAAGCAATTTTCAGAACTTTCAAATAAATTAGGTGATCAAATTTTTCTATCCTATGTTTTGACTATATTAATCATGACATTAATTGTTAAGATAGTTTTTGTGCCAAGATTTGGCAATACCAGTATCATTGTATATTTATTAGTATGTTCAGCCATTGGCAGTTTAACAGTAGTTTTTTGTAAGGGTGTAGCTTTAGGCATAAAAGACAGTATTAAGAGTTCTACAAATCCTCCATATAGTTCTAGTTATGTATTTTGGTTGTTGCTTACTTTATCTGTGATTTGTATAGCCATACAAATGAACTACCTAAATAAGGCACTTGATGTATTTAATACAAATATTGTTACACCAGTTTATTATGTTATGTTTACAGTGTTAGTCATTATGGCTTCTGGAATTTTATTTCGGGAATGGGAGCATATGAAACTCCACAACATTATAGGCTGTTTTTGTGGTTTCTTTATTTTAATGTTAGCAGTATTTACACTTAATACTTTCAAAGATAAAAGTTTGACTTTTAAAAGTTTAAGTCTTAATTCTAGACACAGAGTTTCATTAAATACATAATGTTGAATATTATGGAATAGTGGTATAGAATTATGATGATTATATTATTTTTATGAAAGATCCAAATGATGCTTTCAGAGTGCTCTCAGCAGTATTCAATATATGATGTGATTTTATTGGTGAATAGGTGGTTGTGTGAATAGTGTTGCCTTAAATAATTAATAATCTTATTAGAATGAGGCCATTACTAATAAACACACTGCTTTGTTTAAACACTAGCTGATGCCCGCGACTTCGTCCGTGTGGATTTAGTTTTTAAAGTCCCTCAGGAACTTTGATTTTCCGGGATAAAAAGAGTAGCCTATGTCACTCTGCAGGTCCTCAACTATACCAATGCAAAAAATCACGTCGATCCGTAGCTCTGTTGCGGCGTGATTGAAGGACAAACCAACAAACACACTTTCGCATCTACCTATAATCTATAATATAATAAAACTGTAACAGGTCCAATTCTGTACATTGAAGATATTTTGAAAATTTTTGTTTGAGGGCACTCTATAATCGATACTGAAGCCAAAACAATTTTTTTTTAATTTTTTGTCTGTCTGTCTGTCTGTCTGTCTGTCTGTCTGTCTGTATCTTGGCCGAGCATCACGCCGAAACTACTGGAGGGATTTAAATGAAACTTGGCAAGATTTAAGTTAATACTACGAGGTATAATATAGGATACTTTTTATCCCGAAATTCAGCACGGTTCCCTTGAGAGAGGGGATGAAAGTCAAAATGTGTATTTCGCTGTAATTCATTGAGGCGTATTCCGATTTAAACCATTCTTTTTTTGTTAGAACGCAGGTTCTTTAGAGATTGTCCTGTAAATATTCCAAGGTCGTCAATTTCGTAGTTCAGAAATTATAGACATCACGATCTTCAGTATAAGGTCCAAATAACTTGAACCCCGGAATCTACAAGATACTTTGAATGAACGGCTCATCTTAAGCTGGCAATCGTACTTTATCGTATATAGCCATCGTGGATAGCCCTATTTTGTCAAAGTCAAACTACTCCAAAGGCGTCAGATTTTGCCAAACGATCATTATACTCGTACCTACATACTACATAGTAGGTATGGATGTAATACATCGTATGGACTTAATGCTACAGTGTTTTCCTATGCAATTTAATATTCTAATCATACTAATATTATAAATGCGAAAGTGTGTTTGTTTGTTGGTTTGTCCTTCAATCACGCCACAACAGAGCCACTGATCGACGTGATTTTTTGCATGGGTACTATAGTTGAGGACATAGGCTACTTTTTATCCCGGAAAATCAAAGTGTTCACGAGGGATTTTAAAAACTAAATCCACGCGGACGAAGTCGCGGGCATCAGCTAGTACATAATATAATCTACGAACTTGTAGATTCCGCATTTGCACGTTGTATCACACTTCACACTTCACATCACATCATTCACATCACACTAATATTATAAAGGCGAAAGTTTGTGTATCTGTGTGTATGTTTGTTCCTCTTTCACGCAAAAACTACTGGACGGATTTGGCTGAAATTTGGAATGGAGATAGATTATACCCTGAAATAACACATAGGCTACAATTTATCTCGGAAAAGTAAAGAGTTCCCGCAGGAATCAAAAAACCTTAATCCACGCGGACGAAGTCGCGGGCATCGTCTAGTATTATAATAAAACTGTAACTGGACGAATTCTGTACAGTAAATATATTTTGAAAATTTTAATTGGCGGATGCTTTATTATCGATACTGAGCCCAAAACAATAAATTTTTTTTAAATTTTTTGTCTGTCTGTCTGTATCTTGGCCGCGCATCACGCCGAAACTACTGGACAGATTTAAATGAAACTTGCCATGATTTAAGTTCATACAACAAAGTAAAACATAGGATACTTTTTATCCGGAAATTCAGCATGGTTCCCTTGGGAGAGGGGATTTAAGTCAAAATGTGTATTTAGTTGTAATTCGTTCATGCATATTCCGATTTCATTCATTCTTTTTTTTTAGAAAGGAGGTACTTTGGAGATTATCCTGTAATTATTTCAAGGTTGTCGGTTTAGTAGATCAGAAATTATAGACATCACATTCCTCAGTATAGGTCCAAATAACTTGAACCCTGGAATGTACAGGAAACTTTGAATGTACGGCTCATCTTAAGCTGGTTCGCACACTATTGTATAGCCATAATAGGCCATAATGGATAGCCTTATTTCCTCAAAGTCAAACTACTCCAAAGGCGTCAGATATTGCCAAACAATCATTACACCTACATAGTAGGTATGGATGTAATACATAGTATGGACGTAATACAGTATTTTCCTATGCAATGTAATATTCTAATCATACTAATATTGTAAATGTGTGTGTTATAGTGCTACTAATACTATTACTACTACTACTAATACTATGTTAATGTACTAATGTTATATAAGCGTGTGTGTGTGTGTATGTGGTTGTATAGTGTGTTTGTTTGTTGGTTTGTCCTTCAATCACGCCGCAAGAGAACCACAGATCGAAGTGATTTTTTGCATTGGTATAGTTGAGGAACTGGAGTGAAATAGTCTATGTTTTATCCCAGGAAATCAAAGTGTTCGTGAGGGATTTTAAAAACTAAAACCACGCGAACGAAGTCGCAGGCATCAGCTATTTATAATATTAGTATGATTATTTTTTATACATGTCAAAGGCTATGCAAAATAATAAGTATAAACTGTGTATACATGTCAAGTTACTCATTTTTTATGAGCATTATTTTATTTAAGTACTAGCTGATGCCCGCGACTTCGTCCGCGTGGATTTAGTTTTTAAAAATCCCGCGGGAACTCTCATTATCCGAGATAAAAAGTAGCTCTCCCGGTCTGAGGAACCACTACTACATCCATTACTATACCCATGCAAAAAAATCGCATCAATCCGCTGTTCTGTTGTGACGTGATTGAAGGACAAACCAACAAACAAACACACTTTCGCATTTATAATATCAGTAATGCTTTATTATAACACTTTTTATAATTGTCAAATTTTTTACCATACTTAACCAAAGACAAAATTACGTTTAGCTGTCATTTACGTTTTGTTATTCCACTGTCATTTGCGTTTTGTTATTCCATGTCAGATGCGTTTTTGTTATTCCACGTTTTATAGTGACTTGACGGAAACGCGGTCGAACGGGATAAAAAGTATCCTATGTCTGTCTCCTGGTTCTAAGCTACCTCTCCACCAATTTTCAGCCAAATCGGTTCATCCGTTCTTGAGTTATAAATAGTGTAACTAACACCACTTTCTTTTATATATATAGATTATTATTTTTATATGAGTATTAAATTTGCAGGTCTTTATTCTTTAAGCAGTTCCTTCTGAACTCTCTAGGTAACATTAAGGAAAGAAATGCTACTGTTTATACCTGTCAATTTATTTGAGTTTATAAAATATTATAACAAAAGCACAAAGTTTGAAATAAAGATTAATAAATAAATACAGCATGTCATCAATCATCATCATCATCATCATTGTCATAATATCTTTCTTGATGATACCTTTTACAATAATTTCTACTAAGTCCCACTACATACTTACCTAATTTACAAAAGTCAAATATAGGACAGAACTGAGTACACAAAAACCTTAATTAGTAAGGGCTTTACAATATAAAAATATAATTTAAGTTTACCAGATCTAAGTCCTTGTCCTCCTTAGAATGCCATGATGATGAATGAAAACAATGAAAAAAAAATCAGCCGTGGCCATAGTCCACAATAATTACCTAACATTTTAAATTAAAAATGTAGAATTCTGGCAACATTTTGTTTTTCATAACTACACAAATAAATGAAATTGTTGTGTCTGTCCGATTTTGAAACAACTGCTACTTATTGCTCATATTATGATGCAGGATTTTCTTTAACAAAGTACTTGTTCAGGAATGTTTTAGATTATTTATCACAAATATATAGTCACTGAATGGTAAATAAATGTTCTACAGATTGGACATGTGCGTTGATACCCATATAAGCGCATGCAGCATTCGGTACAGAGGCAAACATGACGACATGGCAGTGTCAACACACACTTCTGGCGCTCCTGACAAATAACACACAGAGCATCCACAGAATCATCATTGTCATTATCATTTACCCTCTGATTCTCTACATTTCTAAAAGTCACTCGTTCTTCACCAACCATTTGAGCTATTAACCTTACTTCAGAGTTAGTGAAGTAATTATATGACGCATAATACAAGTACAAAAACTTTCTTACTAGAATCCAATACAAATCAGTTATATGAGATATTATAACTTCTCTAAAGTGTATGCATGAGCGAATAATTAAAAAGGCACTTATTATTCCAATAAATGACTCCAGAGGCACATCTGACAAAAAATTGGTAACTTGCAATATGGCCATATATGCATCTATGGTATAAGTTACTATAAAGTCTCTAACAAGTTTCAAATAAGCTTTCACTAAATAAGGCAGATGCACTGGCACAAATGTAAGCACAAGCCATAATGTATCACCTAAAAATACAACAGTTTTCTTTAACATGTAGAGCACTTCACCAAATATGAAAAACACTGTGCTGAATGACCATTTAATATTGCCAATTATTAAGTTAAACTTGAAAACTGTTTCATTACACACACTCATCAGAATGTCGTGTAAACAAAGCCACTGATGATTTACCATCTCAATCAATTCGCTTGATACGTTGGGCAGATCTTCCGTAAATATTGATACATTGTCTTCGTAAACAATTTTAAAGAATTCTATCACGTTTGTTAAGCTGCTGATGATAAATGAGGTGGTGGTTGCAATCACTACGACTATCACTTTTCCTATTGAAGATGTGATACCTACCAAGACTTGGAATAGGGAAGCAAGTAAGTTGATAGCTTTGGCTACATAAGTAATCATTTTTTAAACTCATCATCAAAATATCACAATTTTATTGAAAATCCGCCATCTACCTATTTCAAATTATGCGTTTATTTTGCAGAGGACTTCTCTTTTGATAATTTGGCATTTGCTTTTGTTATTTTCAAACTCAAATGTCAATCTTGTCAATGTCAATCTATCTCGACCAAAGAAATAATAATGTGGTTATTGTGGTTTTAACCGCAGTATATAGTCTACGTAAAAAGTCCAATGACAATGGGCTTAACCTTAGACCACGAACACTAGGATAGGCTTCCAATGTATTTCCCTATGAGCTAACAAGACTAGTATTTCCTACCTTCATGCTTCCAATCCCCTAGCATGGAAGTAGGAGTAGACTACTCCATTGTCCACATACTCCATTGTAGACTGCTCCTTAGAATTCGATGGGCATACCCAAGATGCGTTTAAATGGCAAGAAGCGTTTAAACCGTAAATGCCTACTCAGTAGGTACAAGACATTGCTTAAACCTATTAAATCGTAGATGCTTTTAGGCCTTTTAGGGTGAAATCAGGATCGATTCGGATTTTGATTTTGCCTATACAAAATAGTCCAGTAGACAGGTAGTTTCAGATGGAAAAAGGTCAGAAGTTAATAAAACTTTGGGACGTTGTTAAGGGATGGCTAATTAACTTTTTCTCAAGTTTTGGACCTCGAGGACCCTGTGCTAAAAGAGGAGGGGGTTTTACCTCAATAACTTTTTTTCCTTACGTCCTATGGCAAAAGCATTTCTATACGTTTTGTAGAACGTAATAGAGCAAGATCCCAGTGCCGCCAGACCTAAGTTATTTTCTCAGCAATTATTTGTGTACGATAGAGTACTGTTCGAATGTTCTTTCAGTATATGCGTACCAGCTAGATTGTGCCGACGGCAAATTTCCAGATACCAGGTGCTAAAGGTAGGTAAAAACTAGAATAACTTATCTTAAATTCTCAGGGCTGATTTTCATATATGTTTTAAAGAATATTGTAAAAATTAATAAATTAATACTGCCAGACGCTTACCGCCGGCGGTTACTTTAGCCAGACGCTTTGAAGGTCCCAAAAAATATATATAATTTAAGTTAACTTATATTCTCAGTTCTGATTTTTATACATGATACTCAGGGAACTATTGTGATATTATCTGTAAGCTGCCAGACCTATTGGAAGGGTCAATCATCCCCCCAGACACACATTTTGCGTCCCCATATGTATGAGCGCTAGAACATGATTCACTTGTTTAAGTGTGTGAGAGATAATATCATCATACTATAATATTATAAATGTAAATATCTTCTGCAATAGTTCCCTGAGTATCATGTATAAAAATCAGAACTGAGTATATAAGTTAACTTAAATTATATATTTTTTTGGGAGCTTCAAAGCGTCTGGCTAAAGTAACCGCCGGCGGTAAGCGTCTGGCAGTATTAATTTATTAATTTTTACAATACATATTCTTTAAAACATATATGAAAATCAGCCCTGAGAATTTAAGCTAAGTTATTCTAGTTTTTACCTACCTTTAGCACCTGGTATCTGGAAATTGGCCGTCGGCACAATCTAGCTGGTACGCATATACTGAAAGGACATTCGAACAGTACTCTATCGTACACAAATAATTGCTGAGAAAATAACTTAGGTCTGGCGGCACTGGGATCTTGCTCTAATAGAGTCGTGTACGCATCGAAAAGCCGTTTTGGTTTTGATCCGTACACGTTTAAATTATAAACAGTTTTGTATGGGCATAATCCGAATCGATCCTCACAAATGTGGTTTCACCCATAATCTGTGGTTCCAACTTCCACATTACCCTCTACAGTCTATTTGGGGAGAGGTTACCATTATACGTAAACAATTATGGCGTCAGATCTCGTGATTATATTTTCACTGTACTAGTGATGCGAAACATTGGCAGACAAGTTGAGAATGAACGATTGATTGAATGAATACATTCTTAAATCGATTATCAATACTATTTAATATGATATTCTTCTGAATTGTGATGTTGGAAACGATATTATTAAGACCTTTCAATATGGATCCTATAATTTTAAATATTCAAATTTGTAGCTAACTGTAAATGTTACATAAAATATTATGTTTGAATTAATTTTAATTTATTACATATTAAATTTATAAATGGTTTGTCCTTACAATATTTTATTTTTATTATTATTTATATTATACTATTATTTTTATTATATTTGTTATTACAATCCTTCTCCTATTATGATTGTCGAATTATTCGACTTTATAAATCATTCGAACTGATCGAATGATTTACCATGATTAGTAACTACTTTAAACTACTTGACAATTTTGAAATAGATTTATAAACTTAAAGAATCAGGCTAACATTCCAGTCGTACAATTGAAACCATTAGTTAAAGTCTCCACTTCTTTTCCGAGAATCCGAGTCGTGAATAATGTAGTAGGCATGTAGGCATTTCGACTAGCCTGAACTGACATTTCGCGCTGAACAACTATTTTTTTTTTTATTCGATGACAAGCTAGTCCTTGACTGCGATCTAACCTGATGGTACGATGCAGTCTAAGATGGTAGCAGGCTAACTTGGAAGGGGTATGGCAGTGAACATTTAACCCATACCCCTAATTGGTTTCTACACGCCATCGTGCCGGAACGCTAAATCGCTTGGTGGCACGTCTTTGACGGTAGGGTGGTAACTAGCCACGGCCAAAGCCTCCCACCAGACCAGACCAGACATACAATTCAGAAATTATAAATTCCCAAATTGACCCCGCCGGGAATCGAACCCGGGACCTCCCAGTTATAAGACAACAGCGCTCACCACTGAGCCAGGGAGGTCGTCAACGCAGTCGAAACATGATGAGTAATTAAAATACTAATAAGTAGTCGTCATTCGATTATGAGCATTAATATAATACTAATGTTCAATTCGAAAATGTGTACATTAGTAGTTGTAAATTATTCGAATAGTCAGATCATTCGCAGTCACGCATCGCTAACCGGTTGCCATTTGCCTTAATACACGGATCTACGAGCGTAATAAATACGACTTCCGATTTTACAATCGACTAAGCTCGTTCTTATCATTCACTCAATGGTTCACGTTTTATTTCCAGCACTAGGGATTTGTTCTATTTCATATGTCAAACACAAACTAGGCTATTAGTCTGTGTTTTTTTTCCGATAGTGACTAGATTAATGCTAAAATAATATCGTAAACTGCATAGTTTGAAGTACATTTGTGTTTAATATAAACTTAAAAATGTTTTGCTTCGGGAAATAAAACGTTTGTGAGTGATTTATAGCGCGAACAGTGAAAATAGTGTTAGCAAAACTGAAATGTCCTGTCCGGTATGTTTTGTTTACATATAATGGTAACCTCTCTCCAAATAGACTGTAGTCTATCTGCAGGTCGACCACGTAACTTTTGTCTCACATCTCACATCCAAAAATATCCATAAGGATCGTTATCGTTACAGTCCTTATAACCGGTACCGCGTAAGCTTTTTCAGGAGTGTAGCAATAGGTCGCAATCAGGTGACTATCACGTGACTATCGATATTTTAGTGGTGGGTCATACGTACAATCCGACTAATTTGAACATCTATGATAAACTAGCAATCTATACGGCCATAGCAGTCTTCCAAATTTTACTGCGTTATACCAATTGAAATAGTTAATAATAATTGCTTTTGAATTAAATATTTAATATCTGCAAATAATTTATGCAATATTTAAGTATTTAAATACTTCTTACACATAAACACATACCTATAAAACTTGGTAGACTCATTGACAATTCAAAAAAGTTTATTTGAATAAAAAACATTTCTATTTCTATTTTGAAAACTAAAACTTATTCCCGCATCACAGACAGAGTTTACCCAGGCGCAAATTATTATTGAATATTACTATGTAGGTATATACATAAATCATACGTAATACTTATGTACCTACCTATGCAGCTAGTTCATGGAACTAGGAATTACGACTACGTTAATTAATCCAACAATGATAACAACTGCGAGTTTGATGCCACCCAAACACCAAACTATTTTTATGATTTCAGATTTTTCAGAACTTTCAGACGGCAAACCAGAGATTACTCTTTAATTAGACGTAGTCGTAATTCCTAGTTCCACGCTCTTTAAACTATCCCTAAACCATAGACTTAGAATTTTTTAACATACGAAAGTGTCAAAAAGTAACCTTTAAATCTAAAAATTATTCTTCAATGATTTTAACATTAAACATACTTCTTAAAATACTACTAATTGCTTTGCTAATTAGACAAATTATTTAATAAAGCTTTTTAAAACACTTTAACAGAAAATATGAGTAGTAAAACGATTAGTGGACACCTTATGTCACCGATAAGAACACCTCACGGCTTGTATCAATGAAAGCCTAGTTTGACGTAACTTTTGTCGTAGTCCTTAACGACATCTTACTTCAAAAGTCTTACGTGGAACCAATTTTCAACAATGTTCATACAAAAATTTTATCGATAGTGTACTGCATCAATGTCAAAACATTTTTTTGTCCTCAACGATCCTCTAAGGACTGTATCAATGATACGTGGAGCCAAAACCATGTTTTGACATTGATGCTGTCCTTTAATGATTGATGTATTTCTTAGCCGGTCGCCCTGCAGGTATAAATAACTAAATTGGTTTATGGGGTTTATGGTTAAGTTAACTATCCTAGTGTTCGTGGTCTATGAAGTTAACCTCGTCATCGTCATTAGCCTGTCATCACTTTCAATTTTCAAACAAGATTTTCATTGTATTATTAAGGAAAGGTAGAATAAAAAAATGAGTTTTTTGAAAGTTGTGAATTGATCTCAGTTTCAGTCTTCAGTGCAAGTTCTTGAATAAATCATTGCCGGTTGCAATAGTCTAGAATGCAATGCTACCTCGTCGTCGTAACGTTGGTGTATCAGAGAGGTCGCCAAAACCACAGGACGAACTAATTCCCTACGACAAGTTGAACAAGAACGGAGCACCTTTCCAACAGACCGCCTTTCGTAACTCTGATGAGCAGTATCATCACGGGTTTGTGGAGAGAGAGATTACATTTGATTTTTTGGAAGAGATCGTTTTCGAAGCAGTCATGGCTGCTCGGGACCGAACGCAAGAGTTTGTGACCACCGTGAGGAGTCTTCAAGGGCGTACGTTAGCAAGACCTGTTGTCAAAGACGACAGAAAAGCTGCAGTTCTTGCTACATATTCCCAATTCATGAGTATGGCTAAAGTAATAAGTAAAAACATTACTAGTACCTATACTAAGCTAGAAAAACTGGCTTTACGTAAGTTTTTGCATTTTTTTTCTATTCTTTAATTTTCATCTATTTAAATACTATAATTTATGATCTTTACATTTATAAACATTTACAGTGGCAAAAAAGAAGTCTTTATTTGATGACAGACCTATGGAAATACACGAGCTAACATACATTATTAAGGGTGACTTGAACTCCCTGAATCAGCAGATTGCTAGGCTGGGGGAAATGCCCAGAGGCCGCAAAAGCATGCACAGCCACTCTTCAAGTGTTGTACTTGCTCTGCAATCAAGGCTTGCATCTATGAGTAATCAGTTTAAACAGGTAATTTTTGTTTTAATTCAATGGCAAGTTATTCCTTAACTGCAATCTTATCTAGTAAATGCAATGGTGGTGCATACAATGTGGTATGTTAAATAAGCTCAGTTTCCCTTATTCAGTTTTGAATATATTATGATAAATATAAAGATTTGTATATTTAATAATGAAGTCAGCATGAGCAACCCAACTCCGAAAAGTCAAAGGTGCATGCTCAGGATGGAACCTGCGACCACAATTAGGAGACTGCAGTCCGATTCCACTAGGCTCTCATTGCTATTAATCAAGTAATTTAATTTAATTTTATAGCAATTATTGAAAATTTATAGCTAAATACGGAACCATTCAGCCAAAAAATGCAACCACAGTCCCAGAATGGAAAAGGCGCACCTTCGGTTAAACAAGGGCACAATTGCACACCTGTCTTGAAAATGAAATTAATTAAAAAAAAGTAAAGGTTCATAATTCTTGAAAATAACGTGCCTCGAATGTTTGAAGATTAAAGTTTATTTCAAACAAAGGAGAAATATTTAAGAGCAACATCAACAGAAGACCATGTTGCCAAAATAAATCTTAAAATGGCTCTCCTGTAAAATTGCAAAACCTGCAATTATGCCCTTGTTAGTAAGTAATCATTCATAATGTTACAAAGAAAACAACCTTTGATTCATTAATATTTTATAATCAAGTTGATTCTTTAATTAAATATAATTGATGATATTAATTTATTGATCTCTTGAAGGTGCATGAGAGTCAGGTTTGATTCTAGGCTGATAAATACCTAAACCTATTTTATAAATGGATGTAGTTATGCAAAAAGGATCCAACCCACAAAACATTTTGTCAAAGTAAATTCATACTTATAGAATTAAGGTAAGATTTTCTATTGACAAGTTTTGTGGGTATAATCCTTTTTGTATAACTAAATCCATATTATTGTCAACCTGAAAACTTTGTAGGTGCTGAGGTGAAATACATAGTTCTTGGTATGTATCAGTCTCGGGTTTCATTGATTTACTGTTCTCTTTTCAGGTCCTAGAAGTGCGATCAGAAAACCTGAAACATCAAAACAATAGAAGAGAACAATTCTCAACAAGTAATGCACCAATCGTACAAGAAGTGCCTTCTATATTACAACCTGATGAAGTAAGCATAGACTTAGGAGAAGCTTCCAGCTTACAGACACAGCAAATGGCACTTAGAGATGACACAGACACTTATGTGCAACAAAGAGCGGAAACAATGCACAATATTGAAAGCACTATAGTGGAACTGGGAGGCATATTCCAACAATTGGCCCACATGGTAAAAGAACAGGATGAAGCTATTGGTAGGATTGATGCTAATATACAGGAAGCTGAAATGAATGTAGAAGCCGGCCATAGAGAAATTATGAAATATTTTCAGAACATAACAGGCAACAGAGCACTGATGTTTAAAATTTTTGGTGTTTTGATTTTCTTTTTTATATTCTTTGTTATTTTTATGGCCTAATAAAGGTCTAAAATAAAATATTAGAGCCCATTCTCAAATGGGTAGATCAGATGCTGATAAAACTAATTTCATTGGCTCAATCAATTGCAATATTAAGGTGTTTGACAATATAAATGAATCAAGAGTTGAAAACTAATTTAATTTTTGTCATTTCATATGAAAATTATTTAATCCTGCAGTAGTATTCTCTAAAATTGATTGGCTTCAGTGTAACCATCACAATGACCGATTGGCTAGTGCTTTCCTGTTATTGGTTAAAATGCATTGATGCAGCATGAACACCATAAATTCAGCCAATCAGAGGTCATTGTGATTGATTCACTGATGCAATAAATTTTAGAGAATACCACTACTGGAGGATTGTGATACAATTTTTTTTTATTATAGCTATGATTACTACGGATTATAATATTTTATGTATACTTATCACAGACATGTAATTTAAATCAAATCATAGTGTTATCTTGTCAGTATGAATTTGTCTTGAATAACATAATTATTCATTTTTTTATCAAAATTAATAAATTGTAAAGAGTTGCTTGGGAATTGAATTGAATAATTATTTGTATAGAATATTTTGAATTGAATTACATGAAATAATAAATGGGCAATTTTGTGTCAAGCCATGAGCAATAATCAAGTACAGAACCCTACGTTTCTGTACTTGACTATGTAACTTTCATCATAATTTTTTTTATAATATTTTAAAATAATTTTAATAATAAAGCGCTGTTATTAATAGGTTGGGGAAAAGTTTCTTCGCATTTTATACGAAAACTCAAGACTTTCTTTTTCAAAGTTTATTTACATTGAATTACAGTATTATGTGCCATTTTGTTCAATGTGACATGATCCTGTTGCTGTAGAAACTTTGGGACTTCTGATCAAAAAAACGCGACAAGTAGTTTTGGCAGTCCTTCCTTGATGTTTGAAAGAATTCTGAAAGACCAAAACAGGTGGAAATCTGAAGGTGCAAGGTCAGGGCTATATGGCGAATGCATCAACATCTCCCAGCCAAACTCTAAACCCTAGGGAAATACCCTTTAAAGGATTCCCTATAGGAAATAGACCCTACAAAGACACATTTTGACATTTGGTTTTGAAATATGTAGTTTTATGATGAAAAACAACGGATTAAAATAATTTGATAAAGTTATAAAACATGCTGGATATTATAATCTACCAACATTAATGTACCTAAATAAATTCTTGATTGTTTGTAATTTTAGGGTTCCGTACACAAAGGGTTTTTGACGACCTCCCTGGCGCAGTGGTGAGCACTGTGGTCTTATAACTGGGAGGTCTCGGGTTCGATTCCCGGCGGGGTCAATTTGGGAATTTATAATTTCCAAATTGTCTGGTCTGGTCTAGTGGGAGGCTTTGGCCGTGGCTATTTACCACCTCACCGTCAAAAACGTGCCGCCAAGCGATTTAGCGTTCCGGCACGATGGCGTGTAGAAACCGATTAGGGGTATGGGTTTGAATGTTCACTGCCATACCCCTTACAAGTTAGCCCGCTACCATCTTAGACTGAATCGTCACTTACCATCAGGTGAGATCGCAGTCAAGGACTATCTTATCATCGAATAAAAAAAAAAAGGGGTGCCAACGGGTTTCGGGACCCAATTACTAGGCCTCCGCTGTCCGTCCGTCTGTCAGCAGGCTGTCTCTCGTAAACTGTAATAGACAGTTGAAATTTTCACATATTGTGTATTTCTATTGCCGCTATAACAACAAATAATAAAAATAAAATATACATCCAAACATGGAAAAGGAGTTGAAATATTTTTTTTTTTTACCCTGGCATGTAGGGCGTCATTGTATAGAGCTCATTAAGTGGAGTTCAAATATATATTTTTTAGCTACAAAAATGAAGAAATGTGGGGCCGTCAAAGTTGTCGTTTTTAGACCATTTTGTTATCTCAAGAACTAAACTAGTTAGAAATTTGAAATTTTGGTAGGTATATAGTGGCGGTTACCACTATAATGCTCAGCTCTTACTGGAATTTCTCAGCTCTTCATAAATAAAAGATGGTTCACAACTTGATAGTATATTTGCTATTTACAGACTTGTAGCACAGGTAAAATCACTTAAGAAAATATAACTATTATTAGCGCGGTTGTCTATTTGCTATGTTACGAGGTACGTCTTCTTCGAGATGCCGAGATAGAAATCTGGTAATTTAGTACAAGGAGGCCGACCTATCTTGATAAAATCTAGAATGTAAATGACCAACGCGCACCCTACACACGCATCCGCTTAACATCCGATTTCAAATTACGAGCGTGTTCTTTATATAAAAATAACATTCGTCGAAGTAGAGACTGTTCGGAGAGGACAAGCGGCCAGCATCAGGGAAACGGCCAGATATGAAGTAGGTTGCTCCACCACAGGTATATTATGTACTATATAGTTTATTTACACAACAAATACTGAAAACACCGATTTATAATGCGGTTTGTAAGTTGTGACCAAAACAAATGAGCATTTTTTCCCCATATGCTAATTTAGTACTTTCTAAGAACTAAGATATCTAAATATGTATAGTTCTTGCAATTCACGAGGGCGACTGACTTATAGTTGTGTGTGTGTCGTATCTGTATAAGTGTGAGCGAGCGCAATGCTCGCGCCTGCCCGCTCCCACCTAGGGTTTGACAGGCACGCACACTTATGCAATGTGCGTGTACACGAAGTAACCACGAATAAAGCTCACTCTCCTTCGTGAATTGAAAAAACTGTATCTAGTGTTACAGAAAACATCCTTTTGGTACAGTTAATGACTTTTATTGTCAATCGATTACATGGTTCAATCAAGTACACTACCGTTAAATGCTTTAGTTAATCACTTCTATTATCAAAGATAACATAGTTCAAACGATTGCACTACCGTACAACATCTTTGTTACAATTTCAACACATTTGTTTAGCACTCAGTCCAATTTTTAAACCGTTGCGAATAATAAAACTCCTAACACGCCATCGCCGCTAGCTTACAGCTGTCACTCGCCGCTCAGTCGCGCCGCAGCGCCCGTCGCGCGTAAAATCGGCCATCCTGCAAAGTGAATACCACCAGGTATTCACATACGAGTATTAGTGGGGAATAAATTTCCGAATGCAGTTGAATTGATTAAACCAGATCGGACTGAGAGATAGGTTAACTTTCTGGTAGATCTATAAGATCTTGCATATCTACAATGTCCCTTGTCACTATCAGAATCGGCACCATAGTTAGCAGAACTTTTGTACGGCCGCAATGCATCAGCAGCAGCCACTGCTACAAACTTCTTGTAACCTTTCATTCTTTTTATACTTCGCAGTAAATATCGGCCATTCTGTAAAACCGGCGTTATTTTATACGGCCCTGGATATATGTATACTGTTTAACTTTCGATTGATCCCAGTCTCTGAGTTAGTGAAAGCGTTATTCCTCAAAACTAATTCACCCTTTTTATAGTTTCTCGCTTTTTTCTTTTCTCGTTTCTTTCTTTTCTTGCCTTCATTGCATTTAGTCTCCATATACGTCTGTTTCTTCCTTATATTTTCACTCGCAGTCTTGCTTTCTGTAGCGCTGTTTACTTTTGAACTATAACGAGTCATTTCCGGTACTAAGCTCTTCTTATGAGCGAACATGAGTTCGTAAGGACTGAATTTTGTTGTATCGTGAACTGTTTGCATGATCGCCATTACTATTTCAGGAACTGCAGAATCCCATGTTGTTGTTCCTGACCCTAGATATTATCGCATCCAGTAAAGCTCTGTTCGGTCGCTCAACTAGCCCATTCACTCATGGGACAGCTATGATATTCAAATTATGATGAATGAGATAATCCCCTATTCGACATAATTTTGTTTGGGTAAACCAGTATTGAGAAGACTTTTCTTAACGCTACAACAGTAATCTAATTTTTGTAAAAGAATCAGTAATCGCTAACAAATATTGATTTTCTTTAGAGGATTTCGGAAAAGGTCGCATGTGGTCTTTATACAGAGTGAGCATCAGCTTGATCTGGTTTAGTTATGGGGTGTATTTACCAGACGTTTTACCTTATCTTCCCTTGAACAGACACACTAAATAGGCACTGACATATTTTTTTTATAAATCGCGTCATACGGGAAAACCAGTTGTCTGCTTTGATAGCTTCGTCGCATCCCTTCCCCTACGTGACCTACGTTATCATGAAACATCTTTATGATTCGCCATAGAGCATCATTTGGCACAGCAGGGCGTTCTCCCTTTAATGTTTTCCGATAAATACGCTCATTTCAGATACAATAAACTAGCGGCACGCTATGATGGCCGGTTTGACGTTTGTCCGCTCATGAAGTTCCGTATTAATTGATAACGACTTTGAAGGAAATAATTGTATTACTTTATTGACGATAGTGATGTGCAGAGATTCATAAATTTTATCGAATGTAGTTTTAGGTTTAGGACTCAAAATTTATTTATTAAATTGATTTCTAAAATGTATACAAGTGTAGAAAAATCAGTTTGCACCATTTAAGGGGTGAATGTACTTGTGAATATGAACAATTTTCACTATGTGGACAAACCTCTGAAATCGCAAAAAAATATCAGCTGTTTCATACAAAAGGTAAAATTTTTATTTTTATATGATATATACCACAACTCGGCATTTGGTTTTCTAAATTGAAAATTTTTAAAAATGGAATCTAATACGATCGTCACATAGGATCGCTGGCTAGCACAACTACTACCTCCGGCAAACTCGCGTCAATGCTCAATGCAAAACAAAGCAGTTTCGAATTGACGTTGCTTCGAAAAGTATAAACTGTCAGTGCAATGCGATTGTGATATAGTTTTGACCTGGCTTTGGATTTCAAATATTGATACTGCATTACTGTTGACCCTTGCTCGTTAATTTGGACTCTGTTCAAGCCCTTTGTTGTGGATTTCGTCGATATGACCGAACGTACGCAGAGAACTGTTCTAAATAGTCAGACACGTGAGTTCGTAATACGCCTTCGTAACTATTTCGATCGTGAAGCTCAAAATGGAGGGCCAATTTTATCTATAACGTCAGTGGTTGAACGCGTAGCTGATGCGCTTAATATTGGACAACGAACTGTTAGACGGATAACTAAAAAAAAATATGGCGAGACTGGCACAGAAGAAAATAAACTTCACACACCAAAAAAGAGAAAACGAGCAAAACCAGTCGTAGGCATCGATAGCTTTGATGCCGATGCTATCCGAAGACATGTTTACGGCTACTATTTACAGAAGGAGTATCTAACAAGAAAAAAGTTGGTGCATTCACTGAAGGAAGCTGGATTATTCTTCGGTGGGGAAAGTTCTTTAACGAAGATTTTGAAGACCATTGGATTTCGATACAAAAAATGTAACAAACGCAAAATATTGATGGAAAGATTTGATATAGCGATGGCAAGGTATACTTTTTTACGGCAAGTGAAAGAAATCAAAAATTGGCAAAATGTTGTGTTCTTGGATGAAACATGGCTTAATGCTAACCATACTGTAGGCCGTTCTTGGAACGATGACACAGCAGCATCTACTTCCAAAGTTCCTGTAGGAAAAGGATCGCGACTTATAATTTGTCACGCCGGAACCATCAACGGGTTTGTCGAAGGTTCTCTCATGGCTTTTGCGTCAAAAACCACTGGAGACTATCATGAAGACATGAATGGAGAAAAGTTTACTGAATGGTTTACCTCAATGTTGTGTAGCCTCCCTGAACCATCTATTATAATTATGGACAACGCCCCATACCACTCGATGCAAATTGACAAGCCACCTGCCCAATCCCAAAAGAAAGCTGATATCGTCGCATGGCTTCGTAAAAATGGCGTAGATGCAAACATGAATATGTTAAAAGCGGAATTAGTACGTCTTTTAAAAGAAAACAAACCAACCAAGATCCGATACGTCATTGACGAAATAGCATTAGAACATGGGCACAGAGTTATACGGTTACCGCCTTACCATTGTGAGTATAATGCGATTGAGTTGGTGTGGGCTCAAATTAAGGGATATGCTGCAAGACACAATACAGAACCCCCATTTACCACAAAAAAATGCTAAAATTATTAGAAGAAGCTTGTGAACATGTGACTAAAGGAGACTGGGAAAAGGTTGTGAATAGAACTGTTAAATTAATAAGGGAAGATTATGAAAGAGATGTGAAAATAGATAATATTATAGAAAACGAACATATAATTATTAATGTAGGTGATGATAGCAGTGACGACAGTGAAAATAGTAGTATGGACGAATCTGATTAATTATGGCCTTTTGTGGCACCTTTTTTGGTATCTTTTGTATTCATATGTTTCTTGTGTGCATATAAAGTATGTATATTCATTTTCATTCAAATATTCAGTTCGTTCAAATAAATTAAATAAACATATACATTTTTGTTTTATTAAACCTATTTAATCAGGTACAAAAACAAAACTTAATTGTTTTTTGTTCGAGAATAAATTGACATTCCACATCACTATTGTAATGTGTCAAACCGGCCATCATAGCGTGCCGCTAGTGTAATTATTTTTCACATTATTATTAAGATCTTCAGTTTGCAGCTGATTATAAATAGATTGAAGTTTTTCCTCTTGTACCTGGGCTGTCAGAAACCAGTCTTCAGTGTTAATTTGTCACCACAGAAACCTCAGCGACCGGATTTCGACTCAGTGCGTCATGTTTCATATGTAGTATCCGGTCTATAAACCACTTACATATCATAGTCTTGGATTTGGAGCCACCAACGAGCAATCTTTGCCACTAAATCTCGTTTGGTAAATGTGCTCCTTACGGCTGAATAGTCAGTTGTAACTTTGAAATGGATATCAGTTATGTAAATTTTGAAACATTTTAGCGATTCCACCACCGCCCAAACTTCTATCTCATAGCTAGACCATTGATTAGACCATTTATTCTTTGGTTGTCAGTCTACTAAACTATATCACTGTTTTCATCTCACCTTTGCCTGCAATACCCATTCTACGTTCTCTTTTGGTCAAATTCGTGAGTGGTTTCGCTATAGCAAAATTCTGCATGAATTTGCGGAAATAAGAACACAGACCTCTAAACTGTCGTATCTGGTGAACGTATAAAGGGGTAAGTAAATTGTTCACTGCATCTAATTTCTTATCTCCTGGACGTATACCGGTAGGTGAAACGACTTGTCCTAAATAATTTACTACAGATTTCAGAAATGCGCATTTTGTAATTTTAGCGTCAAATTAGACTGTCACATAATCTGCAGATCCCTTTCTAGAATTTTGAGTCCGTTTTCTACATTAGTAGGTGGGAATAATAAGTCTTCCATATATGTCAAAACTTCTTCATAACGTAATGTCCCAAGCAGTTCATATATTGTGCGCTGGAAAACTGCTGGCGTATTGGCCAAACCAAATGAAACCCGTGTTTATTCCCAGTATTCAAAGGTGTTATAAACGAAATGAACTTCGTAGACTCCGTTGCCAGGGGAATTCGATAATATCCCAGTGCTATGTCTAAATTAGTGTTAAAACTTTTACCTGATAATTTACTCAACTGTTCATCAACGTGCGGCAAAGGAAACCTATCCTTGACTGTTAAGGCATTTAAAGCTCTGTAGTCCACACACAGTCTGCTATCACCATTCTTCTTTCTGACTTAGATAACCCGGTGACGTATAGTTCGATGAGATTCCATAACTATTCCCGCATCTAACAAATCTTTAACCTTAGCCCACACTATATCAAGCTCGCTCTTCGCAAGCCTATATGGCTTATGAAAAACAGGAGTCGAAGAGGTCAGTTCAAATTTTCATTTCTGATGGATTTGTTTTTCCAAGGTATTTTGTGCCAGCCGCAAAGCAATCTTCATATTTTTCAAGAATTAGTTCAAACAGTCGACACTGATCCTGTTTTGCTAGATTTCCAATTTCAATTTCAGAGAATGGCGTCCCTGCAACTGTGCGAGTTCGTAGGTATGCAAACGTCTGCTCTGGCGCAAGATCATATACAGTATCACGCGTATTTCTCTTCGAAGGTGACTATTCAGCTACGGAACTTTCTACAGTCCGTTCTGGTTAAAATCAATTTAAGTAAGATATGTATACAATGTAAATAATAATAATAATAATAATTACAAAAAAAACATAGAAGAGTACATCATCAAAAAAACACACATAATGTTATATAGAGCAGGATAAAACAGCATCATGGTAGAGATGGGTGAATCAGACTCGCAAAACATATTTTGTACGTGGAGCAGAAACAGATTAACCAGATGTACATCAATAACGTAAATAAATTCAGTATCAGAATCAGAATCGGTATGGGAATCAGAAAGGGATCGGAACAGAATCAGAAATGGATTGAAATCAGAATGCAGTCGGTTTGGAATCAGGGTCGGTAACGGATCAGAATCAGAACGGAATCAGAATATTCAGATCAGACAGATACAATAATATATGCTACAGAAAACAGAATCTCAAGGCCATCAGAATCCAAATCAGAATCAGAAACAGAATATTCAGATCAGGCGGATACAATAATATATGCTACAGAAAACAGAATCCCAAGACCATCAGAATCCGAATCTGAATCAGAAACAGAATATTCAGATCAGACAGATACAATATATGCTACAGAAAACAGAAGCTCAAGGCCATCAGAATCCGAATCTGAATCAGAAACAGAATATTCAGATCAGACAGATATAATATATGCTACAGAAAACAGAAGCTCAAGGCCATCAGAATCCGAATCTGAATCAGAAACAGAATATTCAGATCAGAAAGATATAATATATGCTACAGAAAACAGAAGCTCAAGACCATCAGAATCCGAATCTGAATCAGAAACAGAATATTCAGATCAGACAGATACAATATATGCTACAGAAAACAGAAGCTCAAGGCCATCAGACAGATTAAATAATAATAATCATAACGCACCTCAGTATTATCGGCCTGCAGAGAAGTCGATTCATCACCTTCGATCCATAATACCTCATTGTTCATCGGTCCATATGGTACATGTACATGTGTAATAATTTCGCCCTTCCGCCATAGAACATCTTCCTGTCCCATGTTATTAATTTTTAGGCAACCAATTGTTCCAGTAATAATGTTGCAGGAATACCAAAGTACTTGTTTTCTAGATCATGAAACCTTGATGTTGAGCATAATCACGATCAGCTGCATTCCCTACTATGTTCACTTCCACAAAACTGGATTCTTGTTATAAAATTCGTACGTCCGAGCAGCAAATGACTTTATACTTAGTGTCGGACAAATGAGTTTCATAAAAAGCATCTTATTTCAATATCGCAGACTTCTGGGTAGCAACTAACAAAATTCCCTTCAAGTTGATCACAGTGTTGTAGGTATATTAAAAAAAAACACTATGTGGGTAGGCATTTTGAGGGACACTACATTCAATTGTGTTCCCGTATCCGGTACCCACAAAATGGTTAATCACCCGATAAATTTCGCAATGACCGCGATTCAAAACGAATCTTCTCCAGCATCTTGTCAACTTTCTGCGATAAAAGTCGTTAGAGCAATAAGTTATAATGAATATCCTCATCAGAACCACTCTCAGTCAATGGCACATTATGTACACTGGTTCCACACAAAATTGTCCAGCAGCACTTGTCATGGGAGCCGTCAGCCGATTGACGTATAATTTAAATTACGATTATGTAATGTCAATATGTTCTCTTGTCTTGCCAATAATGTCATATTTCATCTTTTTTCTACATATTATTGTAATTTTTGTAGTCCGCGTAAACGCGCTATGTATCTTTATTGGGCACTGATCTCTTCATTTTCGTTAATCCCGCTTCTGAATGTTACAGAAAACATCCTTTTGGTACAGTTAATGACTTTTATTGTCAATCGATTACATGGTTCAATCAAGTACACTACCGTTAAATGCTTTAGTTAATCACTTCTATTATCAAAGATAACATAGTTCAAACGATTGCACTACCGTACAACATCTTTGTTACAATTTCAACACATTTGTTTAGCACTCAGTCCAAATTTTAAACCGTTGCGAATAATAAAACTCCTAACACGCCATCGCCGCTAGCTTACAGCTGTCACTCGCCGCTCAGTCGCGCCGCAGCGCCCGTCGCGCGTAACACTAGTTTTAAAAAAATTATTTGGTCATATGTACGGAACCCTAAAAGAGCGAGGCCCAACTCGCACTTGGCCGATTTTTGAAAATTATTGATATAGGTCTATAACAGTTACATTTTATTTTACTATAATAGTATCAGTAATATTATTTAAGAATTGTAATTTTATTTTTAAAAGAATTACAATTATCTTTTTAAATAATTTTCCTAATAGGTACAATAGGTAGTAGGTCTTTACTTCTTTAGGTACCTACCTTAATTGATGTATAGTATTTCAAAAATGTATAATTTATAAATATGTATTAGTATGTTGAAATATAACACTATAAATATGTATAAAAAGTAATATTATTAAGTATATAAATTATGCAATCAAGTGGTTTTATTTTCTATCATCTAAGATAATTTAGGTAATACCTGGGCACACCATATAAAACAAAACCCCAGAATACACAATATTACAGGTACTGTATAGACTATAGATTCACTTTACACACACACATGATACACATTTAAATAAATAGTGGCTCTTAATGCCACACAATAAAGTGCAAATCAGATTGCACAGTGCTTACTTACCTACAGTTATATTCACCTACAAGTTTCTCCACCTCTCCTCCCTTGACCCTTTCTATTGCATAACTCTTTATCCCTTTGCACTAAATAAGCCCATTGAGTAGGTCCATCCGGACGGAACAATGCTGGGTGTTTGTAGCTTTATATCTAAAATGAAGAGTGCACCTGGCCAGACAAAACTGTTTGCACAGAGATTCAAACTTCTGAGGACTCATAAAATAATAAAAAAATTATTGTAGTATCTTTGTATTTCACAAGTCAGTTAAACAATTTCTGTAAATATTAATTATTAAACAATTGACCCACACATTATAATATTAAAATGCTATTATTTACATGTTTTATCCTTAATAAAATAATTATTTGTATAAAATTGTTGAAAAATCTTAAATGCAAATATGTAAGTTACAAAAATTCATCACACCAGTCCTTCAAACACTGGTAACAGTCTGCAGATTGTTTAGAATTGGCGCTACAAGTTTCTTTCATCCACTCTTGAAATAGCTCCTTATCTTTTTTTAAGACTAAGAACTGTCCGAGAACCACAGAAGCCTGGAATAAGAATTAAAATTAACACTATTAGTCCAGTAGACAGGTAGTTTCAGATGGAAAAAGGTTGGAAGTTAATGAAAGTTTGGGATGTTGTTTAGGGATGGCTAATTAACATTTTTTCAAGTTTTGGACCTCGAGGACCCTGTGCTAAAAAAAGAAGGGGGGAAAAACAAAAAAATTTTCGACCTTCCGCCGGTTTTTCCTCAATAACTTTTTCATTATGTCCTATGGCAAAAGCATTTCTATACTTTTTTGTAAAACTTTAAATTTCCTACAATTTTTACAAAACAAACATGTTTGTATGTCAATTCGTTACTGAGATATGGCTCTTTGAAAAAATAGCCCAGTGAACGGTAGGAAAAAGTGGGGATAGGTGGAAAAAGTTTGGAAGTCAATGAAACTTTGGGATATTGTTCAGGAATCATTAATTAACATTTTCTCAAGTTTTGGACCTCGAGGATCCTGTGCTAAAAGAGGAGGGTGGGGGGGAAGCTGCAAAATTTTCGACCTTCCTCTGGGTTGTCCTGAATAACTTTTTTCCCTTGCGTCCTACAGCAAAAGCATTTCTATACTTTTTTGTAAAATGTTAAATTTCCTACAAGTTTGATGGCACAAAAATTTTTGTATGTCATTTCGTTTCCGAGATATGGCACTTTGAAAAAAAAATGTTTGTCAAAATTCGCTAAAAATCTTTTGTGAATTAGGGTTGAGTGGGGTGAGTAAAATTGTAGGAACGCTCTACAAAAAAGTGTAGAAATGCTTTTGCCGTAGGACGAAAGAAAAAAAAGTCATCATCATCGTGTGCCTTCCTCATGTTGAAGTTTGGCGGTCATCATGCGAAAAGCTTCTCTATTTAAAGCCGCATCTTTTGATTTTGGATAAGTCAGCCCAGTCCACCCCCCAAAAAAAAGTAATTGAGGAAAAACCGGAGGGAGGTCGAAAATTTTGCAATTTTTCCCCCCTCCTACTTCAGCACAGGATCCTAGAGGCCCAAAACTTGAGAAAATGTTAATTAACCCTAATCCCTGAACAACATCCCAAAGTTTCATTAACTTCCGACCTTTTTCCACCAAAGCCCACTTTTCCTACCTGTCGACTGGGCTATATAGCTACTTTTATCGCTTTTTTTAAATGACTAGCTGATGAATATCATGCATGTGTTTGCATATTATGTATACTTTATTTCTTTGGAGAAAAATCCCTCTATGCACTTCTGGAGCAATCAAGAAAATTGGGCTGCACATTATAGGCTAGTTGGTCATTCGACTGCTTTATAAGAAATAATATTGTTAGGTAGGTATGTTAATAGTGAGATACTATATTATGTTTCTAGGCTGCTGTAGTATATAGTTCCAAACTCTATTATTTAATGTCTGTTTTTGCACGTTTATGGTTTGATCAGGGAACTAATGAATCATAACCTTAATTTTATTTCATAAAATATCGTATTGGAAAACTATAAGTGTATTTAGAAGACCAAATCTGTAAAGTATTATATGATTCACACTATAATATTTATGGAATCTTTAAAATAGACAATGCTAATTATTAAAAAATACCTTGTCGAAACCTGCAGTTTCTAATCGCTTTCCAAGCACCTCTCCAACTCCAGCTAAATCTGTTACAGGCTTTTCACCCATAGGTTCAGCGACAAAGTTACGATGTTTCTGTGATGTACTCGACATTTTGATATAGTTTTAATAAAACGGTTAAATAAAAATACAACCGAATCGAACCGAATACAACTTTGATGCCCAAACCATAGACCACGAACACTAGGATATAGACGTCAAACTCCATAGAGCCTAAAATAGAATCTTAACAGGATTCTAGTGTGCGTGTTCCTTCACTATGGTACATCTATACATTTTCTATCTTGCATCTCACTCTCCCGTGATTTAACGACTCTATCCATTCATGTTTAGTGCAAATTTCATTGATAACCCAGCATGTCCTGCTCTAACACGATGTATAGCAATAGCGGAACTCGATGCTTATTGGTCCATCGCTTAAGCAGAATTACGTCATAGCGGAACCGGAAGCGGTTACTTTTTATTTTATTTAGGGATGGGATAGGCCCATCGGAGTGAACCGTAAGTTTATAATTATAGTGATGTACTTATCGGTTTTCGAGTACCGGTTTTTTTATATTTACCGATTTTTTTTCTGTATTCTATGATTCTAAATTCTAATTTAAAAATTAAGGTTGTAAAATAAAAGAAATTTTTACTTTGAATAGCTGGTTTATTCATTTTCATATTTTAAGCTACTACCGGTTCGGAATGTAGTTTTCTGTTGAGAAGAATCCGGTAAGAAACTCAACAGTTACTCTTTTAAAAATATATTGTCTAGTACATTATATTAATATCACCATCGCAGTTGTTCCATTTAAACGCGGAATAAATTTGACTTCCCTTTTAAATATTTAAACGCCCATGCCCATAATATAACATATACCAAATAGATAGGTTTTCCAGATGTTTATCCTATGTTAGCGCCTCGAAATGGTCTAATAGTGACAGTCATCGCGATCGTGATATTTTTGGAAAGGCGCCCGTGCTTCCAGTTCTATAAACTGTAACGATCACAATCCAATATCCATACATCCATACTACACTAAATGCATTTTTTAAATTAAGACAGCCCCATTGCCTTCATTGATTTTTGCTTAGCAGTTTTTCGTAATGAAAATCTGTCTAAACGTCAAATTTATTCGTTGATTAAATTTCCCTTGGCGATTTATAAGTGGGTCTTAAATATGTACATAAATAATAGGTCTAAACGTCATAAAAAAGATAAAAATACGAAAAGTTACTTAAGTAAAAATCAGTTGTTTGAATTAAAAAATCAGCATAATATTTGGACGTAGTTATGCAAAAATGTTCCAACCCACAGCAAGTTTTCAGTCAGATTGATGCAGTTTTAATTGTTTTTTTTGCTACAAATGTGTTACACATTGTTGGTTGGAACATTGGAAATAAAAGAATAATGATGTAAGGACTGGAAAGTTCTTAGTATAAAACCAGTTTAGTACTATTAACTCAATTTCGACAGACTTGTGGGTTGGAACATTTATGCATAACTACGTCCATTTAGGCATGAACATGAATAGGCATGATGACAGTTGCGAAGAAACAATGAAATTATGAATATTATATCCATGGAAATAGGATTCATGGAATATAAAAAATGTATTTATTTATTCGACTATTTTGACAGAGATTGATATTTATTTTGATAAAATAAAACCATAAAATACAGCAATCCACCATATTGAATTGAACAGAGATAAGAGCGAAAGTTACATCACATAATATATCTTCAAATTTTGATAAAATATTATGACGACATATTTTATCTATTTTGCTGATATAAGATATTATTTTTTATTCTTTCGAAATAGATATTTCTGTCATCATGCCTTTTGCAAAGTACTCGTAAAAGTTTTCTCTAAATCTTTTTACAACTAATTACAATGTATCATACAATATAGCACTTAACTGAATTACAATTTAACGTATCACACGTAGTAATTATAACTTAATGAAAAATTCATGAAATAAATTTCCGTTGTGACTTTTGCACAAATTAAATAAAAAGATTGCGTACTGTTTATTGATTCAATTGCTGAAATCAATGTCAATGTGTCAATGTCATGAGTGATCAATAAAATTCATTCTAATTGTTGATCGCAAGAGAAAATACTAAAATAAAATGACTTTAAACGGGTTTTGACATACAAATGTATATTTAAAACCTACCCTTCATTAATTGTATCTACATTAATTAACTTTATATTTCCCTACGATAACATAATATTAAAAATTGGAAACTACTATTTTATTGTGGATGGTATTCATACTGAATAAGTCTGTCAGGCTGTCAGATACTCCGTAGTCTAAAACCACGGAATCGATTTCAATAAAATATGCTAAGGATTTATTTCTAATGATTAGTAAAGTTACCTACTACATATTTATTTTTTTATAAAATTAATGTTAATGACAAGTTTTGGTGACAGCGCCATCTATCGACAAAATTGTGAAGTTTTGGTTAAAATTGTTTGCAATTAAAAAGTCTAATAATTTGTCCCCGGGACAAAGAGGACTAAAACTAAACATTGACTTTGATATCCTGAAAAACAGTAGGTTTCGCGCGCAATAGGGGATGAAAATTTGTGTCGATGTAGGTAACACGTAATTTCGTCAAATCAGAACTGATTTTGAAAACCTTTGAAAAAGCTGGGTCAAGTAGTGTTATTATCTAAATATAACAAATACAAATATAATGTTGATACAGAGAACACAATACTTCTTACACAGTGAAAATAAATGAGATGAGCACAGAAATGCAAACATTAAAGCACAAACAATGGTTATAATTTATTATAAAAAATTCTTTTTAAATAACCGACTCAAACTCTCGCGCCACTATACAAAGTAGGTGTATAATTTATTGTTGATTTTTTAAAAACCACTTGACCGATTTCGATAAAATTTATGGGAACCTGGGAATTTATACCCTTTGAAATTATTAAAAAAAAATTCAAATCGGTTCAGGCGTCTTAATTCTCTACGTACATAAAATAAATTAAAAAAAGATTCCGACGAATTGAGAACCTCCTCCTTTTTTGAAATCGGTTAATAAAAAGAAAATTAATGTTTCTTACTTCTACCTATTTTAGGTTACAACAATGTTAACTACTTTGACGTCGCACTGATCTATAACTGCCACCTTTGGAAACTTTGGTTGCAATCAAATTTTCCATTTCTGCTCCCTTTTTCCTTGAATCTACATTGTGAATTCGTCTATTAAAATTAATGCACCATTGTCTAACTTGCATTCTTGTAACAAACAATCCAAACGCCTTCAAAAAATCAGATTTGTGTTCACGACAAGTATACCAAGATGTATCGAGATTGTCAAATTGTTTAATAATATCTGTGTAGATGTAAACTTTACAGAGTTTTGGCAAGGTCCGTTCGATAATATAAATGTAGTGCCATACTAAAGCCGACAGATTACCTGATGGATAATACAATTTTCTTTTACTATTATCATATTCTTTAATTGATATTAAAGAATGAAATGGTTCAATTTCATTAGATAACAGTGCATTTTTACAATGTTGACATTGCGCACAATCTAGTCTGGGTAGTAAATAACGGCAAACTGCACCAGCAATGTATGACACAGCGTGGGTTTGGAAAGTATTTTCGGATGGAATACTTTCTTCAATGAAAATAAAATTTTGAGCATCCGAACTATGGAGAATGTCATTGATATTTCGATTTCGTTTGATAATTAAATTTTTTAGAGTTCCCAGCATTTTATCATCATCAGGGGTGCAATTTGCATATAAAGATTTACCAGTTGATATCTCATTAATGAGCAATGTCTTATACAAGGCAACAAATTGTTGACAGTCTGGATGTGTGCTACATCCACCCTGTCCTCGAATTTGTCCAAAAAAGTTTTCGAGGGGATCCTGGTTTAAACGCTTCAAACTCAAAAATTTAACTCCCGGAATCAATCTTAGTTCTGACCAAAGGTGTTTAATGGTTTTAATGTCATGAATAAAGTTACGTAACGACAGTGGCTTACATTCTCTTGAGTCTGAAGCATCAAATTTCATTGATTCTAGCTTCTTCAAGGCTTCGTTCCAAAACTCTAAGTGGACTGAATTTAAAGACAAAGCATTACGTAAATTAACACTTGAATGACCAGAACAATTCAAGCTGTCAAACAAATCATTAATGAACATAAGGATCTCGGCAGTGAAATAGCCATTATCAATGTTCACAAATGGTACACTATAATTATGAACTATTTGAAGATGTTCATATGTCTTCATCTGGTTGTGTAAAACTCCCGAAACCGCCCTGCTGAAAACTTGCGCAGCATACACGACCTGAAAAATTCAAATTGCTAGTCATTTTTACAGAATAAATGTAAATACCAAATGTAATACCAAAATACCAAGTTTCATGCACATAGCTTGAAAAATAGCTTGAATATGAAGGACTGTCATACAAACATTCAACCCCTGTATAACCCCTTTTGTGCTAGAATTTTAAGAAACTGTGAAAGATTTACTTCTTCGTTTTTAATCGAAAGCCCAAATACAAAGTTTCATAGATAGAACTTAAAAAATGACGAACTTTCATAAAAACTTTCAACCCCTATTCTATCCCTTTGAGGATGAAATTTTCAAAAAATGTGATTACCCACTTCTTTATTTTTAATCAAGAGCCAAAATACCAAGTTTCATATACATAACTTGAATATGAAGGACTATCATAAAATCATTCAACCCCTTTTGCGCTACAATTTAAAGAAACTTTGAAAGATTTACTTCTTTGTTTTTAATCGAAAGCCCAAATACAAATTTTCATAGGTAGAACTTAAAAAATGACAGACTTTCATACAAACTATCAACCCCTATTTTATCCCTTTGAGGTATTATTTTCAAAAAATGTAATATACCTACTTCTTTTTTTTTAATCAAGAGCCCAAATACCAAGTTTCATACACATAGCTTGAAAAATAACTTGAATATGAAGGACTATCATACAAACATTCGACCCCTGTATAACCCCTTTTGGGCTAGAATTTTAAGAAACTGTGAAAGATTTACTTCTTCGTTTTTAATCGAAAGCCCAAATACAAAGTTTCATAGATAGAACTTAAAAAATGACGAACTTTCATAAAAACTTTCAACCCCTATTCTATCCCTTTGAGGATGAAATTTTCAAAAAATGTGATTACCCACTTCTTTATTTTTAATCAAGAGCCAAAATACCAAGTTTCATATACATAACTTGAATATGAAGGACTATCATAAAATCATTCAACCCCTTTTGCGCTACAATTTAAAGAAACTTTGAAAGATTTACTTCTTTGTTTTTAATCGAAAGCCCAAATACAAATTTTCATAGGTAGAACTTAAAAAATGACAGACTTTCATACAAACTATCAACCCCTATTTTATCCCTTTGAGGTATTATTTTCAAAAAATGTAATATACCTACTTCTTTTTTTTTAATCAAGAGCCCAAATACCAAGTTTCATACACATAGCTTGAAAAATAACTTGAATATGAAGGACTATCATACAAACATTCAACCCCTGTATAACCCCTTTTGGGCTAGAATTTTAAGAAACTGTGAAAGATTTACTTCTTCGTTTTTAATCGAAAGCCCAAATACAAAGTTTCATAGATAGAACTTAAAAAATGACGAACTTTCATAAAAACTTTCAACCCCTATTCTATCCCTTTGAGGATGAAATTTTCAAAAAATGTGATTACCCACTTCTTTATTTTTAATCAAGAGCCAAAATACCAAGTTTCATATACATAACTTGAATATGAAGGACTATCATAAAATCATTCAACCCCTTTTGCGCTACAATTTAAAGAAACTTTGAAAGATTTACTTCTTTGTTTTTAATCGAAAGCCCAAATACAAATTTTCATAGGTAGAACTTAAAAAATGACGAACTTTCATAAAAACTTTCAACCCCTATTCTATCCCTTTGAGGATGAAATTTTCAAAAAATGTGATTACCCACTTCTTTATTTTTAATCAAGAGCCAAAATACCAAGTTTCATATACATAACTTGAATATGAAGGACTATCATAAAATCATTCAACCCCTTTTGCGCTACAATTTAAAGAAACTTTGAAAGATTTACTTCTTTGTTTTTAATCGAAAGCCCAAATACAAATTTTCATAGGTAGAACTTAAAAAATGACAGACTTTCATACAAACTATCAACCCCTATTTTATCCCTTTGAGGTATTATTTTCAAAAAATGTAATATACCTACTTCTTTTTTTTTAATCAAGAGCCCAAATACCAAGTTTCATACACATAGCTTGAAAAATAACTTGAATATGAAGGACTATCATACAAACATTCGACCCCTGTATAACCCCTTTTGGGCTAGAATTTTAAGAAACTGTGAAAGATTTACTTCTTCGTTTTTAATCGAAAGCCCAAATACAAAGTTTCATAGATAGAACTTAAAAAATGACGAACTTTCATAAAAACTTTCAACCCCTATTCTATCCCTTTGAGGATGAAATTTTCAAAAAATGTGATTACCCACTTCTTTATTTTTAATCAAGAGCCAAAATACCAAGTTTCATATACATAACTTGAATATGAAGGACTATCATAAAATCATTCAACCCCTTTTGCGCTACAATTTAAAGAAACTTTGAAAGATTTACTTCTTTGTTTTTAATCGAAAGCCCAAATACAAATTTTCATAGGTAGAACTTAAAAAATGACGAACTTTCATAAAAACTTTCAACCCCTATTCTATCCCTTTGAGGATGAAATTTTCAAAAAATGTGATTACCCACTTCTTTATTTTTAATCAAGAGCCAAAATACCAAGTTTCATATACATAACTTGAATATGAAGGACTATCATAAAATCATTCAACCCCTTTTGCGCTACAATTTAAAGAAACTTTGAAAGATTTACTTCTTTGTTTTTAATCGAAAGCCCAAATACAAATTTTCATAGGTAGAACTTAAAAAATGACAGACTTTCATACAAACTATCAACCCCTATTTTATCCCTTTGAGGTATTATTTTCAAAAAATGTAATATACCTACTTCTTTTTTTTTAATCAAGAGCCCAAATACCAAGTTTCATACACATAGCTTGAAAAATAACTTGAATATGAAGGACTATCATACAAACATTCAACCCCTGTATAACCCCTTTTGGGCTAGAATTTTAAGAAACTGTGAAAGATTTACTTCTTCGTTTTTAATCGAAAGCCCAAATACAAAGTTTCATAGATAGAACTTAAAAAATGACGAACTTTCATAAAAACTTTCAACCCCTATTCTATCCCTTTGAGGATGAAATTTTCAAAAAATGTGATTACCCACTTCTTTATTTTTAATCAAGAGCCAAAATACCAAGTTTCATATACATAACTTGAATATGAAGGACTATCATAAAATCATTCAACCCCTTTTGCGCTACAATTTAAAGAAACTTTGAAAGATTTACTTCTTTGTTTTTAATCGAAAGCCCAAATACAAATTTTCATAGGTAGAACTTAAAAAATGACAGACTTTCATACAAACTATCAACCCCTATTTTATCCCTTTGAGGTATTATTTTCAAAAAATGTAATATACCTACTTCTTTTTTTTTAATCAAGAGCCCAAATACCAAGTTTCATACACATAGCTTGAAAAATAACTTGAATATGAAGGACTATCATACAAACATTCAACCCCTGTATAACCCCTTTTGGGCTAGAATTTTAAGAAACTGTGAAAGATTTACTTCTACGTTTTTAATCGAAAGCCCAAATACAAAGTTTCATAGATAGAACTTAAAAAATGACGAACTTTCATAAAAACTTTCAACCCCTATTCTATCCCTTTGAGGATGAAATTTTCAAAAAATGTGATTACCCACTTCTTTATTTTTAATCAAGAGCCAAAATACCAAGTTTCATATACATAACTTGAATATGAAGGACTATCATAAAATCATTCAACCCCTTTTGCGCTACAATTTAAAGAAACTTTGAAAGATTTACTTCTTTGTTTTTAATCGAAAGCCCAAATACAAATTTTCATAGGTAGAACTTAAAAAATGACAGACTTTCATACAAACTATCAACCCCTATTTTATCCCTTTGAGGTATTATTTTCAAAAAATGTAATATACCTACTTCTTTTTTTTTAATCAAGAGCCCAAATACCAAGTTTCATACACATAGCTTGAAAAATAACTTGAATATGAAGGACTATCATACAAACATTCGACCCCTGTATAACCCCTTTTGGGCTAGAATTTTAAGAAACTGTGAAAGATTTACTTCTTCGTTTTTAATCGAAAGCCCAAATACAAAGTTTCATAGATAGAACTTAAAAAATGACGAACTTTCATAAAAACTTTCAACCCCTATTCTATCCCTTTGAGGATGAAATTTTCAAAAAATGTGATTACCCACTTCTTTATTTTTAATCAAGAGCCAAAATACCAAGTTTCATATACATAACTTGAATATGAAGGACTATCATAAAATCATTCAACCCCTTTTGCGCTACAATTTAAAGAAACTTTGAAAGATTTACTTCTTTGTTTTTAATCGAAAGCCCAAATACAAATTTTCATAGGTAGAACTTAAAAAATGACAGACTTTCATACAAACTATCAACCCCTATTTTATCCCTTTGAGGTATTATTTTCAAAAAATGTAATATACCTACTTCTTTTTTTTTAATCAAGAGCCCAAATACCAAGTTTCATACACATAGCTTGAAAAATAACTTGAATATGAAGGACTATCATACAAACATTCAACCCCTGTATAACCCCTTTTGGGCTAGAATTTTAAGAAACTGTGAAAGATTTACTTCTTCGTTTTTAATCGAAAGCCCAAATACAAAGTTTCATAGATAGAACTTAAAAAATGACGAACTTTCATAAAAACTTTCAACCCCTATTCTATCCCTTTGAGGATGAAATTTTCAAAAAATGTGATTACCCACTTCTTTATTTTTAATCAAGAGCCAAAATACCAAGTTTCATATACATAACTTGAATATGAAGGACTATCATAAAATCATTCAACCCCTTTTGCGCTACAATTTAAAGAAACTTTGAAAGATTTACTTCTTTGTTTTTAATCGAAAGCCCAAATACAAATTTTCATAGGTAGAACTTAAAAAATGACAGACTTTCATACAAACTATCAACCCCTATTTTATCCCTTTGAGGTATTATTTTCAAAAAATGTAATATACCTACTTCTTTTTTTTTAATCAAGAGCCCAAATACCAAGTTTCATACACATAGCTTGAAAAATAACTTGAATATGAAGGACTATCATACAAACATTCAACCCCTGTATAACCCCTTTTGGGCTAGAATTTTAAGAAACTGTGAAAGATTTACTTCTACGTTTTTAATCGAAAGCCCAAATACAAAGTTTCATAGATAGAACTTAAAAAATGACGAACTTTCATAAAAACTTTCAACCCCTATTCTATCCCTTTGAGGATGAAATTTTCAAAAAATGTGATTACCCACTTCTTTATTTTTAATCAAGAGCCAAAATACCAAGTTTCATATACATAACTTGAATATGAAGGACTATCATGAAATCATTCAACCCCTTTTGCGCTACAATTTAAAGAAACTTTGAAAGATTTACTTCTTTGTTTTTAATCGAAAGCCCAAATACAAAGTTTCATAGGCAGAACTTAAAAATTGACGGACTTTTATACAAACTATCAACCCCTATTTTATCCCTTTGGGGGTAACATTTTCAAAAAATGTAATATACCTACTTATTTATTTTTAATCAAGAGCCAAAATACCAAGTTGGAGGAGGAAGGAAGTTGGCGGTGAGTCACTCTGTGCCTCAGACAGCACGTAAAGCCGTCAATCCTGCACCTTATCTCTCTGGTTGTTTCAGACTTTCCATCCCATTGGACTATGAGACTGAGGGAATAGAGTGCGCCTGTTTTTGTGCACACACTTGTACTATAATACTCCTACAATATGGCTACTCTCTGAGCGAGGTTAGCCGCCGTGACTGGATTCAGTCGGGAGAATATTATTATTATATTCTATAAAATGTACACTTACCTTCATCTTGTCATAAGAAGAAGGTTTTATGTGTTTGTCGGTGAGTTTGGTAGACTTGGCAACACCGTGGATCCCATCAATAGCATACAGCCTCTCAACGTAATCCCACTGAGCGCGCTTGTTGCCGATGAGCAGATCCTTTTTCTGAAAATTGTTTCGAAAACATTTCAGCAAGTGGGGTGCATCATACATATGATAAATTTTCTTATTATTGATTTCATAATGAATAACGTGAGGATCATTATGACCAGTTCTAAGTAAATTTTCACGTGTCTCAGATATTAACGAATTTATTGCAGCAACATTGGCAGAGCCTTGATCAGACACAGTTACTCTCAAATCAAACCCAGTTTTAAGAACTTCAGCAATAATCTCTTTAAGTATCTTTTTTAGAGACATGGTTTTAATACCATCACGAACAAAATAAAATGCAATGGGTATTTTCCAAGGTGAAAATATTCCACGCAACATGAAAACTAAAGCTTTGTCAGCAACATTATGAGTGCGTTCACCACCTCCTAGATCCTCGAAACCTTCAATAACACCAGTATGGAAATTGAAAAACAAGTTTTTGTTAATGGCCATTTCATCAAAGAGTAGCGTACATTGCAAGCCCATAGTATTTTTGGTCTTCGCAGCATCTGCCAAATGTTGGAATATAAAATCATTAATACCTGGTCTTAGTGGGACATTGGTTAATATAGAAGATATGGTAGATTTAGCTGGTAATTTAACATTACACTTCTGTAAAAATCTATAACATTTTGGACTTAATTTATACAGTGAGAGTGCAAAAACTTTTTCATCAATAGTGTATCTCACTCCTTTAGGCTTTACACCTGACAATCTCAACTGTGAATCTACTAATAATTTGCCAAAATTACTTAAAAGTGGATACTTTTTAATAAACATTTTATATTTATAATAAAAAGACTGAAACTTTGATTTTAATTTTTTATATCTAGTACTTAATGATTTCAGCTTCAAGCGTAATGTTTGACATTGCTGATACATCTTTTGCTTGCGTGGGGTTAGTTCTGCCTTCTTTCGTATTCGTATTTCGCGAATTTTTGTATTTTTATATGATCTTATAGCATGGCTATATGATCTTTTACGTTTTGGGGTGGTCTGATCCAAACAAGATGTCTCATTGGAAGGTATGGTTTTTGATGGAATGGGACTCTGTTGCGAGTTACAAGATGTACTTGGGATACAATCAGTGGGACTCAGTAGTAAGTTACAAGATGTACTTGGAATATCATCATCAATGAGCATAGCATTGCATGAGTTCAGCCTCGACTGCGAGGTCTGAATGATATCTATTGTTGAGAGATGTTCTACATTTTTCTCTTCTTCTTTATCAACCGATAGACGTCCACTGTTGGACAAAGGTCTCTTGCATGGACTTCCACAGGTCTCGGTCTTGCGCCACCTGAATCCAGCGGCTCCCTGCGACTCGTTTGATGTCGTCGGTCCACCTGGTTGGGGGTCTGCCCTTCTCGGTGCGGGGTCGTCACTCCCGCACCTTGTGACCCCAACGACGATTGATGCATTAGATGTCAAAACCGAAGAGGAAGATGAATCTCCATGTGTAATTTGGTCTATATGCCTGGACGCAATTGGGATATGGCTGGTAACTTTAACGATGTTAAAGATACCGCCCTCGGGAACAAGCGGAGATATCTCAAGATATTTAAGATTTGACGATTGATTGTGAAGTGATTGTTCATTTAGAGGTAGATTTAATGAAGGAATTGCATCTGAAGTTAATCTTAAATTATTATTAATGTGCTCTGGTTTGAAATGACTACGACAAATTCTAATATTTTCTAATTGCGTCCGGGAGAAGTTACTCAAAAATGGGCAAATATCCAACCATACCTTCCATCTGTCGGGACAAGTAAACGGTATTCTGTGTAAATTTACTTTGTTATAACATTTAGGGACACAACATGACCGCATCCTGGATGAAAAAGTTTAGCACTCGCACTGAAGGCACATTTTATTTGCACAAAATAACGTGTGATAAGGCACAGCACAAATCAGACCATATAACTATCTAGATGAAACACAAGGAACTTAAAATTGAGAATGGAAATAGGGGATAGAAAGTAATAAAAATGATATCCTGATAAAAAACACCGTTCCGCTGCCGCCATTTGTCGAGAATTTTCATAATAGAAAAGAATATATGTACCTACGGCTATAAAATTGGAAGTACCGGGAAGAACCTACAAAACGGATAATAGTATTATTTTCGTTCATTAATCATAACTTTTACGATAGTGAAAGTACAGAAAATATTAAGCTTTATCAATTGTTAACTTGAGATTTCTTTTGTTAAAAACTACATTATTTATACACACCTTAAATAAGTAATCAATTCCTAATTTTATACAGTAAATTTTAATATTAGAAACTAAAAGATTTAAAGGCACGGATAATGTTAAACTTAGCACCGGAAACTTTACGTAGGCAGGAAATGACGATAAATGCGAACTTTTGGTAGTGTGAAATAGAGCGAGAACGCTTGGCACCAATATGAGTATGATAGGGACAGGAAAACTGGATAACTACCAACTATTATTATTAGAGAGAAAGAGGGGCTGCCCAAACGCACAGTAAACAACACAGACCACCCAGGAACAACAAGAGTAAACAACAAAGCACAGCCACAGAACACCTTCAGTAAATATGTTCCTGCAGAACACTATTCAACCGCTAGGAGTATTAATGTTCTGTGATTCAACATTACGCACATGAACTCAATGCAAATATACAAACAGGACTGATAACTCGGAAAATTTGTATTTACGAAAATGAACCTTATACCAAGAAGATAAAGTATATTTCCTGTTGCGCATTACTCAGTGGCTAATCCGAGCCGAGAGGGATAGTAATAACGGAGGCCGTGTGTCTCGTTCTTTCATCTTGCCAGCCTACAAAAATGATTTTGATCAAAGATTTTGGCTCAAAAAACTCAGTTAAGACACTGTTTTAATTTTATTTTAACATTTTTAAGTCACCGTATTTAATTGCATTAATTTCGATAGATATATTCCTTAACAAAAAAGAAAATATAAATTTTTATCTAGTCTATTTTTTTCGAGCGGCAACCCGTTAAAACGTGAACGCTAAGGGTGGAACCACATTTGTGAGGAACGTTTCGGATTTCGCCCATACAAAACTGTCAAATTTCATAGAAACGTGTACGGATCAAATCGGCTTTTCGATGCGTACACGAATGTATGGAAAATGACAGTTTTGTTAGGCAAAATCCGAATCGATCCTCACAAATGTGGTTCCACCCTAAATCTACAACTATGTTGACCATGAATTTTTAAATTCTTGTATTGTGTGATGGGTCGAATACGTACGATGCCGATGCCGATTACGATGGTTCCTTACTCCTTACTTTTGTACTATTATTATTATTATTACAATTTTCATTATTTTAATTTTTCATTTCAAACCAATAGAACCTAAGTGCCCTGCCAAATGGGCACCTGAATATTTCTGTACAACCCTGACCTAACCTAAGATTTTGGTAAATATACCGATCGTGCGGCAACGGAATAAGGCGCGGGAGGGGAAGTGGGGCTGTATTTATTACTTTGGGTGCCTTTGGCCAGCTATTATGATTAATATCTAGAGAAAATGATTAATTTATCACATTATCTACACATGTCCAGTCATTATAATATCTAGCAATGTACTCACTATGACTGGACAAATCGATACCTTGTACTATTTGTATTATTTATTTCGTAATCTATCCCTAATCCCTAAGAAATTTTCCATTGCTAATGAAAAACTTCAATAACTGTGTTTATAATAAACTAATTAGTAGGAAGATTGCAAGATTGAATTTGTCTCACATAACGAAAATCTTATTGTCACCCTGTTAGAAAGGGACACATGGCCCCTGTACTAGCTATCTCGCTCGGCTCGCTTTTCAGCTGCGAGTACTCGGTCCTGTTTGTTTAGTATGTCCATGATTACGCACAGCAGACCCAGGGCCCTGATTCTGTAACTCAGTTGCTATCAAAAAATGGTAGCCACTGACATATTATATTTTATATCCATTGAAGGTTTGCTATGAAAATAAAAGTATCCTTTTCGTAGCAAACCTTCAATGGATAAATAGTATATTACACATCCAGGGCAGTAATTCGCCTCGGACAACAATTACATGTGATCTGAGGCTTTCTTATTTACTGCCCGTGGTGTGTATACTATTTTTCTCCTCGACGGAGGCGGAAAGCGAAATTTTCGTTTAGCGCAGCGGGAGAAAAATTGACGCTTTCCGCCCGGAGGTGAGAAAAAATATGTCAGTGGCTCATTTCATATCATTTTTTGATAGCAACTAAGTTACAGAATCAGGGCCCAGGCACAACACAACAAGACAACAAAGAGTAAATAAATACCATAGGGCAGTATAAACTATGATCTAAGGTTTATACCCTAAGTATAAACAAAAATATATATATCATATTTATAAATATATAAATTAAATATATATCAGGGCCTAGGGCCCTGATTCTGTAACTTACACTAGCGGCACGCTATGATGGCCGGTTTGACACATTACAATAGTGATGTGGAATGTCAATTTATTCTCGAACAAAAAACAATTAAGTTTTGTTTTTGTACCTGATTAAATAGGTTTAATAAAACAAAAATGTATATGTTTATTTAATTTATTTGAACGAACTGAATATTTGAATGAAAATGAATATACATACTTTATATGCACACAAGAAACATATGAATACAAAAGATACCAAAAAAGGTGCCACAAAAGGCCATAATTAATCAGATTCGTCCATACTACTATTTTCACTGTCGTCACTGCTATCATCACCTACATTAATAATTATATGTTCGTTTTCTATAATATTATCTATTTTCACATCTCTTTCATAATCTTCCCTTATTAATTTAACAGTTCTATTCACAACCTTTTCCCAGTCTCCTTTAGTCACATGTTCACAAGCTTCTTCTAATAATTTTAGCATTTTTTTTGTGGTAAATGGGGGTTCTGTATTGTGTCTTGCAGCATATCCCTTAATTTGAGCCCACACCAACTCAATCGCATTATACTCACAATGGTAAGGCGGTAACCGTATAACTCTGTGCCCATGTTCTAATGCTATTTCGTCAATGACGTATCGGATCTTGGTTGGTTTGTTTTCTTTTAAAAGACGTACTAATTCCGCTTTTAACATATTCATGTTTGCATCTACGCCATTTTTACGAAGCCATGCGACGATATCAGCTTTCTTTTGGGATTGGGCAGGTGGCTTGTCAATTTGCATCGAGTGGTATGGGGCGTTGTCCATAATTATAATAGATGGTTCAGGGAGGCTACACAACATTGAGGTAAACCATTCAGTAAACTTTTCTCCATTCATGTCTTCATGATAGTCTCCAGTGGTTTTTGACGCAAAAGCCATGAGAGAACCTTCGACAAACCCGTTGATGGTTCCGGCGTGACAAATTATAAGTCGCGATCCTTTTCCTACAGGAACTTTGGAAGTAGATGCTGCTGTGTCATCGTTCCAAGAACGGCCTACAGTATGGTTAGCATTAAGCCATGTTTCATCCAAGAACACAACATTTTGCCAATTTTTGATTTCTTTCACTTGCCGTAAAAAAGTATACCTTGCCATCGCTATATCAAATCTTTCCATCAATATTTTGCGTTTGTTACATTTTTTGTATCGAAATCCAATGGTCTTCAAAATCTTCGTTAAAGAACTTTCCCCACCGAAGAATAATCCAGCTTCCTTCAGTGAATGCACCAACTTTTTTCTTGTTGGATACTCCTTCTGTAAATAGTAGCCGTAAACATGTCTTCGGATAGCATCGGCATCAAAGCTATCGATGCCTACGACTGGTTTTGCTCGTTTTCTCTTTTTTGGTGTGTGAAGTTTATTTTCTTCTGTGCCAGTCTCGCCATATTTTTTTTTAGTTATCCGTCTAACAGTTCGTTGTCCAATATTAAGCGCATCAGCTACGCGTTCAACCACTGACGTTATAGGTAAAATTGGCCCTCCATTTTGAGCTTCACGATCGAAATAGTTACGAAGGCGTATTACGAACTCACGTGTCTGACTATTTAGAACAGTTTTCTGCGTACGTTCGGTCATATCGACGAAATCCACAACAAAGGGCTTGAACAGAGTCCAAATTAACGAGCAAGGGTCAACAGTAATGCAGTATCAATATTTGAAATCCAAAGCCAGGTCAAAACTATATCACAATCGCATTGCACTGACAGTTTATACTTTTCGAAGCAACGTCAATTCGAAACTGCTTTGTTTTGCATTGAGCATTGACGCGAGTTTGCCGGAGGTAGTAGTTGTGCTAGCCAGCGATCCTATGTGACGATCGTATTAGATTCCATTTTTAAAAATTTTCAATTTAGAAAACCAAATGCCGAGTTGTGGTATATATCATATAAAAATAAAAATTTTACCTTTTGTATGAAACAGCTGATATTTTTTTGCGATTTCAGAGGTTTGTCCACATAGTGAAAATTGTTCATATTCACAAGTACATTCACCCCTTAAATGGTGCAAACTGATTTTTCTACACTTGTATACATTTTAGAAATCAATTTAATAAATAAATTTTGAGTCCTAAACCTAAAACTACATTCGATAAAATTTATGAATCTCTGCACATCACTATCGTCAATAAAGTAATACAATTATTTCCTTCAAAGTCGTTATCAATTAATACGGAACTTCATGAGCGGACAAACGTCAAACCGGCCATCATAGCGTGCCGCTAGTTTAGTTGCTATCAAAAAATGATAAGTAAAAGTGTGGGGAAACCTTCCCACATATTTATGTCCCTGTTGGCTATTATTCCTGACTCCAAGAAATGAAAGAAGATTCACTATAATATACTGTATTTGTACTTTGTAAATTCACACAATAAATAGAACTGATTAACGAAGTAAATATGAACTCGTATGACTGTCTGAGTTAATAAATAATTGTTATACGGAGGTCGGGATGTTCTCTCTTTGAGATGCCGAGGTAGAATGAATCATAATAAACACTGTAAACTTTGTAAGCAAGGTTATAAAGAGGAAAGATTTGTATTTTTGTATTTTTGTATGTAACGAATAAACTCAAAAAGTACTGGACCGATTTTAATAATTTTTTTTTCATTAGAAAGCTACATTATCACTGAGTAACAAAGGCTATATTTAGTACTAGATTACTATAGAAATCTTTAGAAATTCCTATTAAAACTAACCGAAGGTGTAAAAAAATTAGCCATAAAATGTCTTTCATCGCATACGCTGCGAAGAGTATTAATGATAGGACAAAAAAATGTTCGACAATATTATAGAATATATCAATATCTACAAAAACTTCGCGAGACCATGTGTCTAACTATTGTAGTTACGTCACTATAACTACTTTTTTACATTTAACAAATTGATAGAAATGCCGATCAAAATCAGACCGTGTTATCCATACCATTTATAAATTTTTATCCAAATAAATAATTTAATATTCAAGACTGTCTCAATACCTGATGATTACTTTTTGAATTATTGAAACCGGACATTCCATTCAAAAGATATCATGAAATTAAAATAAAAATACATGCCGGGGCGGCGGCCGCGACGCAGCGCATCGAGTAACTATTTTAACTCGTCTCTTCGTGAGAGGGGCAGTGCGGCCTCAGGTATATATTTACTCTTTGCCGGCCTCCACCGGCCTCCCTTGGTAAAATCTGGGTCCTGAATGAGATGTGCGCATCCAAGGGACGCACATCAGTCATACGATTTCAAAATCGAATGCGTTCTTAATATAAATCATTAATCGTAAATAAGTTGCTATGGCTGAGAAAGCCGGCTCGCTTCGAAGGAGGTTTCGCCGCCACAAAAGCATTCGCTTTGACTGTATATTTTTATTCACTGAAGGCGTACGAATTCCTAAGAGCCCTAATCCCTATTGCCGCACTCAACAACTCTATGGCGTAGTATTTCTTCTTTCAATTGTAATGTTTGGTTTTAAAGCGAAGTTTTAGAATATTTAAAGTGTCAATTACCAGAAAAGCCACATTTAAAGAATGTCGTCTTACTTAAAAAATCATAATCGGACACTTCTAGGGGATATAAGGACAAAAAGACAAATGTTACACAAAACGATTTTTTTTTCACATGTTTCAAATATTTTCCTTATTGTTCTAATCTGCTTTTTATTCCTTTTATATTTACCTAATGAATAAAATATAATTCCAGTTATTTCTAGCCGTGGACGTGTAAGGAATCAAACTCATCTCTCATGCGGAATCTAATCTCATCTGACCATCGGACCCGATCTTTATTATTCATACTCTTAGACCCCCTATGTCTAAGAGTATCTCTCTCTCTCTCTCTCTCGTTCGCACGAATCTTCCTTGGGCCCCCTATGCCCAAGGGCGAGACATAATGTCTCCTGTTCATAAACATGAACCTTCTTCGGGTTCTATCTACCCGAAGGATCAACGTAATCTTTCCCATTCGTACGAACCTTCCTCGGAGCCCCCCTCCACGAGGGCTAAACCACCTCGGAGCCCCCCTCCACGAGGGCTCAACGTCATCTCATCTCATCTCATCGGATCCGATGTATTCTCAGCTCATAATAGCCATAATGATTTACTCACAATTTAAACACCATTAAAACCGTCCCTTGCCAACTCATACACAGCCTTAGAGCACGCTCCCAGATGCTAGTAAATGTATTAGTATCTAGAAATTCACTTATGAGGGTTTAAGAACTTCGTAGATTAATTGCGTAGATACTCAGGTACTTAGCTACTCAGATACTTAGCTTCTCAGATACTTAGCTTCTCAGATACTTAGCTTTCATCACACCCACTCCTCGTAGCGGAGCTCACAATTCCACCACCTTCTTCAGGATGCGAGAAAAAACAACCCGTTGCTATGCAACAAATGTCCATCAGAAAAAAGGAACATTTCAAAACCAAAAATATTTAAACTACAAAGAAACCAACGACAAATTTCCGGTGTCATATACTACCATAGACTTATACAACCATTATCCTTACCAAAGATCTAAGTATTTCGCGATAGCATATGCACTTCGCGACAGCAGGTAAATACGCATGAAAGAAACATTATTTGAAACTTATTTAATAGTAATGAAAAACAACAATATTATGGTTAATAATAGATATGAAGAGCGATTGTCTATCTTTATTCCATCAAAATCTTATTCATTTGATGACAAAAACGTACATTTTAATCTGTCAAACAGCAAATTCGAATTGTCTATGCGGTTCATCGATTCTTAACGATAAGCCCCCGATTTTATCGTTATTTTTAACGATGAGCACACGATGAGTGAATGATTCTGTACCATTTGACAGAAAATAGCGATTGTCTATCTTTTATGAGCTCATGGCCATCTCATTGCTAATGTCAAATGATTGCGGTGAGTCCGAGGCTACCTTATTCGTATAAATCCATTGTATTTGCGCCATGTAAGTGTTGATAAATTTAAAAATAATTAATAAAAATAGTGTTTTAATGTGTTTATTATTAAAATAGTATTGTTGTGTGTAGGGTTTTTTTTAGTGATAGTTAGTTTTTGCGTATAATTTGTGTTTTATTATTGTGATTTAGTTTATAATAAGTACCTACATCCATTTAATAAAGCCAATGGGGGAATTCGTCGACAATTAAACTATAATAAACGACGAACTCAATCCATACATGCCGCCAAGGAAAAGATCCACAGGAATATCTACCTACTGAAATCAAAAGTAGGTAAGTTTTGTTAGTTGTTTGGATAGCTAAGCAGGCGTTACTTTGCGGAAGTTCATGATTAGCTAGAAAAGGTTAGAATTATTTTGCTATAATCCGCCAACATAAAAAATCTGTATGGTCAAACATGCAATTACAAGCTAAGCATCGCTCACCTTCCCAGCCAAGCAAGAAAGCCAAGTTCCCAGCAAGCAATGCCACCACCACTCACATGCACCACCACACAAGACCTAAAGTACAATAATTCTAACCTTTTCTTACTAAGTCTTATTTGTTTTACTAAGCGAGCTAAGCCTTAATTTGAAAATATTATGTTCAGACTAAAGAAATCATAGGTAGTTCATAGGTAAGAAAATGATGAGAGTAAATTTTCTGTCCTAATTTTCTTACTAATACATAACTACTTTAATCTAAAGGTTACTTACACTACCTACTTTAATCTCTTAATTTTTTGTACCCATTGGATAAACTTAAAGTGCCCTGGACAATGCCTATGTCTAAATAAATAAATAAAACAGTGCATTAAGTAATGTCTAAAACTTAATATATTTAAATAACAAAAATAATTGGTATAGGTAATACAATGTAAATAATTTGAATGAAAGAAAACTCAATTCACTTATTAAATTATATCTCACTTACAAACCTTACAAACCTTGACTTTACAAACCTTTTGAGAACATTATGAAGAAGAAGAGGTGTGCAGGTTTCCTCAAGATGTTTTCCTTCACCGTTGAAGCTTGTGATGTTTAATTTCTTAAGTCAGAGGTGCGTGCCCAGAATTAGATTGAACCTGTGACTCACCGGATAGGAGACCGCAGTACTAACCACTAGGCTATCACTGCTTCACTTACAAGGCTTATAATATTAATATGATAAATATTTTTTACAGATTCATGGACAGCTTTGACTTCCCTGGTGCCTGTTGTAATCCGGCTCCTAGACTCAAATTAGCAATTTGTTCGTTGATAGCTGTGTCCGTTTGTATGATAAACTCCCAGAAGACATATTGGAAATGTCTCTCAACAAGTCCAAAGTTTTTGTAAATAATTAACTTATTTAAAGAACAAGAAAGCTTGGGAATGAATGGTGCTAGCGGCACTAGAGAAGAATAGAAATGTTTTTATTCAAATAAACTTTTGTACAAGTGCTTTTGAATCATTATTATGTACCACGATTTTTGTTTTATAATGTATATTTGTTTTATATAATGTCAATATTTCGATCCAGTTGCATGGACCGTGGTCACGATGGGACTGTGGTACGTACTTGTATAATACATTATAATTATGTCATTAAGCCACTAAATAAGTCTAAAATCTTTTGCTTTTGAATCATCGATATCACTGGTTTGGAATGCCCTTCCTGCCGAGAAGAACCGTCAAGAAACTTGGCAGTTGCTCTTTTCAAAACAAGTTTACAATATAATAGATATTATGCTATGTATGCAGTGTTTCCACAATGAGGGGAAGTTCCACAAAAGCATACCTAATTATAATTAAACACATGTTAAGACTGAAACTTCTAATTAGTTTTACATGATTTGTGAAATGGTGGTAATGAAAAAATACCCCAGCTGATTTTGAAGTGGGCTCTTCTCGGCCCAGGGCGCGTTTGGAACCCTGGTATCAATTTTCTTTATAATCGGTAGTAGTAAATAAATATTTTATTAATAATAGCTAGTTACACATATAATAAAATTACAGTGTAGGTAAATAAGCAAACCATAGGGAATTTATATGAAATAAAAACCTTTATGGATATACATTTATCTTTTTTATTTCTCCAAATAATTAAAAATGTGTGCAGCCTTATTTTACTAATTATAGGAACATTTACTAATATACTTCTTTCGATATTGTTTTGGCATACTTTAAGTTTCTTCAGGTTTATATTAGTATGCCAAAACAATATAGAACTGCAATATACATACTGAATAAATAAAACACATTTACTATTGTCAAGCTTAATTTAATTTTAAATACAATAAAATTATACAATGATTTGTAAAAATAAGATGTAAACTATTCAGTAATAAAGGCTTATATTGTTATATTATTATTACTTACTAACATCCTTACTAATATTATAAATGCGAAAGTGTGTTTGTTTGTTGGTTTGTCCTTCAATCACGCTGCAACAGGGCTACGGATCGACGTGATTTTTTGCATGGGTATAGTTGAGGGCCTGGAGAGTGACATAGGCTACTTTTTATCCCGGAAAATCAAGGATTTCCAGAGGGATTTTAAAAACTAAATCCACGCAGACGAAGTCGCGGGCATCAGCTAGTACTATATTTAATTATAATAATTTATTATTCACAGTTTTCTTTGTATTATTAGAACAGCAAAGCAAATTTTTTCTTTAATGAATCTCAACACTCTATTATTCTTCTTAATCAACCTAAAGATGTCCACAGCTGGACAAAGGTCTCCTCCATGGACTTCCACAGGCTTCGGTCTTGCGCCGCCTGAATCTAGTGGCTCCATGCGACTCGTTTGATGTCGTCGGCCCACCTAGTAGGGGGTCTGCCAACACTGCGCTTCCCGGTGCGGGGTCGCCACTCCAGCACCTTGGGACCCCAGCGACCATCAGCTCTTCGAACAATCTGCCCCGCCCACTTCAGTTTTGCGACTCGCTGAGCACTACACTATATTCATTAGCAACCCATCAACGGCTCACTACTGAGCGCAGGTCTCCTCTCAGAGAAGGGTTATATGCCATAGTCCACCACGCTGGCCCAATGCGAATTGGCGGACTTCACACACCTTCAAGAACATTATGAAGAACTCTCATATGTGCAGGTTTCCTCACGATGTTTTCCTTCACCCTTGAAGCAAGTGATATTTAATTGCTTAAACGCACATAACTTCGAAAAGTCAGAGGTGCGTACCCGGGATCGAACCTGCGACCCCCCGAATAGGAGACCACAGTCCTAACCACTAGGCTATCACTGCTTGCTACACTATATTAGGGACATGTAGGTATTTACTTACCATCATCCTACTAATATTATTGTCATACTAATATTATAAATGTGAAAGTGTGTGAGGATGTATGGATGTTTTTTACTCTTTCACGCTACAATGAATGAACCGATTTGGCTGAAATTTGGAATGGAGATGGCTCATACCCAGGACTAACACGTAGGCTACTTTTTATCCTTATTTTAAAAACCTTAATCCAGGCGGACAAAGTCGCGGGCATCAGTAGTACTAGTACTAAATAATTAGTCTTGTTTATCACATCTTCAAATAGCCTTTATAAGACTATGATAAACAAACATTTATTTACTTACTAAATTAATTAAATTGAGCACAGCTGCAGTCTTAAATGTCTTTTACTTCCTTGGTGGTTCCTAGTGGACAATCAATGGCAATCAAAGATAATCTCCTCAGAAATTAGGAGATCCGTAGGAGAACCAGTCAAAGGTCTCTTGCATAGACTTCCACAGGCCTCGGTCTTGCGCCGCCTGAATCTAGCGGCTCCCTGCGACTCGTTTGATGTCGTCGTCGTCGTCGTCGCTCTTCGAACTATGTACAGGAAGTAATTGAAACCTAAATCTCGCACTGTATATACATATATGACTGTCGTGTAGTTAACATATTTTAATTTGCAATAACAAATATTGATGTCATAATAATTAAGATAAAACTATCCTATCTTTTAAGTTCGACCAAATTAGGGGTCATCCATAAATTACGTCACACGAATTTCATGATTTTTTTGCCCCTCCCCCCGTCCTTATCACAACTGGTCACATTTGTGAGACTCCCCCCCTCCCTAGTGTGACGTCACATATTTTGCTTTACAAAGAAATCACCGCTAGGTGCAATGCGTTTGGCGGCATTTATCAAAGGACGCCTAGGCGGTCGGCGCGTAAACACTAGTAGAGCGAGTGGTCGACAAAACAATTGGTATCTCTATATTTACACATAATATAAATTAGTTGAATATGTTTTTGAGGTTTTCGTAAAGTAATAATTTTAACGTTCTTGTTTTAACACTTGGATTATAATAGATATTGAAATGTGACGTCACGAAATTAAGGACCCTTCCCACCCCCTTGTTACACAATGTCACACTTCGTCGACCCCCTCCCTCCCCCTTAACGTGTGACGTAATTTATGGATGGCCCCTTACAGATAGTTACAAAGTTTGATCAAAATCGGTTCATTAGTTTTCGAGTTTATTCCGAACATAGGTCGTGACAAGAGATTTTATTATTGAATAAAATCTTGTATGAACATACATAACATTATCTTTTTTATTTCTATGATTCTACATTTGTTTCCAGCGTGTACTGCTACACACAAACATGATAATAAAAAGTAACATTTTAGTAAAAAGTAAAAGCTTTCTTATAATTATAAACATTTTACATTTTCACCTACTTACTATAACATATCTTATTGAATAAAAACCTGTATGAACATACATAATATTATCTTTTCTTTTTTAGGGTTCCGTACCAAAGGGTGCCAACAGGACCCTATTACTAAGCCTCCACTGTCCATGTGTCCGTCTGTCCGTCCGTCAACGGGCTGTATCTTGTAGACCGTAATAGATAGACAGTTGAAATTTTCACATAAATTGTGTATTTCTATTGCCAATATAATAACAAATAATAAAATTAAATTAAATTACAAAATATAGGGGGTATGGGAGATGATACATGGAAAAGGAGTCTAAATAAAATTTTATTTTTTTACCCTGGCATGTGGGGTGTCATTATCTAGAGCTTGTTAAGTGCAGTTCAAATATATACTTTTTTATTTTTTAGCAACAAAAATGAAGAAATGTAGGGCCGTCAAAGTTGTCGGTTTTAAACCAATTTTGTTAGGGGGTCTATCTCAAACACTAAACTAGTTAGGAATTTGAAATTTTGGTATATTATGTACTTAGGGTGTACTTAAACAACAAATACTGAAAACAGCAATTTATAACCATATGCTAATTTAGTACTTTCTGAGAACTAAGATATTTATATACTAGCTGATGCCCGCGACTTCGTCCACGTGGATTTAGTTCTTACAATCCCTCGGGAACTCTTTGATTTTCCGAGATAAAAAGTAGTAGTATGTCACTCTCCAGGTCCTCAACTATACCCATGCAAAAATTCACGTCGATCCGTAGCCCTGTTGCGGCGTGATTGAAGGACAAACCAACAAACAAACACACTTTCGCATTTATAATATTAGTAAGGATGTATCTAGTTTTTGCGGCGTGATTGAAGGACAAACCAACAAACAAACACACTTTCGCATTTATAATATTAGTAAGGATGTATCTAGTTTAAAAAAAATATTTGGTCATATGTACGGAACCCTAAAAGACTTGCACTTGGCCAATTTTTTTTATTTGTATGATTCTGTATTTGTCTCCAGTGTGTTCTGGTACACACAAAAATCGTCGTAGCGAAGCCATCATTTTTCTGAAATAATCGAAATTAAGAATATTATTTCTTTTATATGTATAAAGATACAGCAGTGTTTTAATAATATTATAATAACATTAGATGATGTCAGCGACTTCGTCCGCGTCGATTAAGGATTTTTCTTTCCCGCGGAACTGTAATTTTCCGGGATAAAAGCAGCCTATGTATTAATCCTAGGTATGAGCTACCTCCATTCCAAATTTCAGCTAAATCGGTTGATTCGTTGTGACGTGAAAGAGTAACAAACATCCATCCATCCATTCTCATAAACTTTCACTTTTATAATAAGCTAGATGGTGCCCACGACTTCGTCCGCGTGGATTGAGGTTTTTTCATTCCCGCGGGAACTGTAATTTTCCGGGATAAAAGTAGCCTATGTATACCTACTTATGTATGTACCTCCTACTTATGGCATTAAGCAGTGATTACAATAGTTAGCCTAGTAATTACAACTGTGGTCTCCTATTCGGGGGGTCGCAGGTTCGATCCCGGGTATGCACCTCTGAATTTTCGGAGTCAAGTGTGTTTAAGCAATTAAATATCACTTGCTTCAACGGTGAAGGAAAACATCTTGAGGAAATCTGCACACCTGAGAGTTCTTCATAATGTTCTTGAAGGTGTGTGAAGTCCGCCAATTCGCATTGGGCCAGCGTGGTGGACTATGGCCTATAACCCTTCTCTGTGAGGAGAACTGCGCTCAGTAGTGAGCCGTTGATGGGTTGTTAATGATGATGAGCTACCTCCATTCCAAATTTCAGCTAAATCGGTTGATTTGTTGTGACGTGAAAGAGTAATATGGATGGATGATCCATCCGAACTTTTGCATTAATAATATTAGTAGTATATCCTATACTTTATGATCAATTCTTGTATATGTAATTGGTTTCTTAGAAACGGCTCTTACAATTTGGATGATTTTGCTTTCGTGCCCTGTATTTGAGTTCGTGCCAATACTGAATATACTGGTGTGTTGTTTATATTTATTTAATTCCACTTAAAAAATGAATCATTACTTACAGTTTCCTTTCTTTGCTTGTCGTGGTGGCACCATCTTCTAAACTATAAAGGGCAGCAGCTGTGTTCCTCCAAAACTCTCCCTCCCTTGCCTTTGGCACTGAAATAAAGAGTTTAAGATGTTGATAAATTTCTTTCTTTAGGAAGACATTTAAAGTTATCTTGTGATCTATTCTTTTGTCTTGTGTGTGTAATGAAGAATATACATACATTACTAAGTTAGAAGTTGTTCATGTTTAAATTTTTGTAGGAAAGATATGAATATTTCTAGTAATTATTTATAGTAATTATTTATAGTAATTTACCTTTACCTTACTTTGTTTTTCACGGCACAACGAATGAACCCATTTGGCTGAAATTTGGATTGGAGATAGCTCATATACTGGACTAGCACTGGCACACTTACTACACGGCTAGATACATTTTATCTGGAGAAAGTAGAGTTCCTTCGGAAATCAAAAACCCTGTTCTACGCGGAAGAAGTCGCGGTCATAAACCGTATAGTTTACTTACATATTTCCGATTCGAAAGCCCTTTGTAAAAGTTTATTGGAGTAAAAAATTTTCTTCAATTCAATTCCCTTAATCATGCTTAGATGTTAGATTTATGAATAATATGAATCATTATAAAAACAAACGAATTTTTTCATAGATTATTGACATATGACTGACGTCTGACATTGACACTGATTGACACTTGACAGCGACAAAGTACACAGACTTACTTCTAACAAGAAAAAATACATGGCTGTAACCACATATAACCCTAGAAGAATGATTAATAACACAGAAAATATACAAAATTAGAAGCTTTTAGCGCCACCTATAGTTGAATAGCAGAAGCGACTAGACTAAGAACTACTGCTACTCGTCAATAGGTGGCGCTATTTATGTTCAATCTCCGATCGTTCTCCATCGGTCTTTATTTCATCACGATGTCATCGGTAGGACTTACACAATCGCTATTTGATTTCAACGATATATGAAAATCGTTAAAAATATTCATCATGAAATAAAGATAGACATAGGGCGTCACAAATGGTGATGTCATAGTTAATTTAATCATGCAGGTTACCGGTGCACTCCCGCAGCAGAGAGAGAGAGAATTAATCGGAGTCAAGCGGTGCAACAGGAGCCTTCTAGTTGATGGGCAGGTATGACTCCATTGTGATAGTTAATTAAATCGGTGACATTCTGTTCCACTAGACATCCTTATTTAATATCCATATACAAGCGGTTCAACCGTGTATAGCGCGTAGTTACCCGTAAATATATACCTAGAGAGAAAGCAGATAGTGGATTAGAATGGCCTCGCCGACACCTGCCTCGTTGATCGAGTGGCGTAAAGCATCGCTTTGAAATCTTGAGGTCATGGGTTCGATCCCCAGGACATTGTTGAAGGATATTTCTGACATGAATTTCTCATAAGCAGTCTAGTCTAGAACTGTGTCTGATAGAGGCCAATAACTTCAGCTCCGTATTACATGGGACCTAAAACAATAATTGGTGAAAAGTGCGTGTTCAAACACCTCAGCTTACACGTTCGTACCCGATATACAGTGTATATTACCTAAACCGTAAGTATGTATCCTGAACTAAGTATCAACGTGGTCACACTAAAGAAAGAGATAAAAAACATGCGTGACGTAATTTACACTAGCGGCACGCTATGATGGCCGGTTTGACGTTTGTCCGCTCATGAAGTTCAGTATTAATTGATAACGACTTTGAAGGAAATAATTGTATTACTTTATTGACGATAGTGATGTGCAGAGATTCATAAATTTTATCGAATGTAGTTTTAGGTTTAGGACTCAAAATTTATTTATTAAATTGATTTCTAAAATGTATACAAGTGTAGAAAAATCAGTTTGCACCATTTAAGGGGTGAATGTACTTGTGAATATGAACAATTTTCACTATGTGGACAAACCTCTGAAATCGCAAAAAAATATCAGCTGTTTCATACAAAAGGTAAAATTTTTATTTTTATATGATATATACCACAACTCGGCATTTGGTTTTCTAAATTGAAAATTTTTAAAAATGGAATCTAATACGATCGTCACATAGGATCGCTGGCTAGCACAACTACTACCTCCGGCAAACTCGCGTCAATGCTCAATGCAAAACAAAGCAGTTTCGAATTGACGTTGCTTCGAAAAGTATAAACTGTCAGTGCAATGCGATTGTGATATAGTTTTGACCTGGCTTTGGATTTCAAATATTGATACTGCATTACTGTTGACCCTTGCTCGTTAATTTGGACTCTGTTCAAGCCCTTTGTTGTGGATTTCGTCGATATGACCGAACGTACGCAGAGAACTGTTCTAAATAGTCAGACACGTGAGTTCGTAATACGCCTTCGTAACTATTAAACCTATTTAATCAGGTACAAAAACAAAACTTAATTGTTTTTTGTTCGAGAATAAATTGACATTCCACATCACTATTGTAATGTGTCAAACCGGCCATCATAACGTGCCGCTAGTTTAAGGCCAAATTGTCCTCAGGCTTTGTTTGCGCTGTAGTCTCCAGTGGTGTAGGTATTTAAGCTTCTTGATACCTACCATGCCTTTACCACACAAAGTACCATCAAAGTACTTTTGACACTACAGAGCACAGACCCTGGGACATGCCTTTGTAGGTATACCAAGTATCCTCTTGTTCCTTGTCTGTGGTATCCTCCAAGATCCCAGACTAGTTTATGATCCGTGATCCGTGCGTATCACAGACTGATACCGTGATACCTAAGCCGTCATCCGTGTAAAAAATATCCTAGTGTTCGTGGTCTATGGTAAAAAAAAGTAAAATTTATTTACACATATTATTACTACAGTGGTTAAAATAATAATTATCTTTAAAATTAATTTACCCAGCCACATGAAAACGGCTGCCGAATGATTCATGAAAACCAAATAGGAGTTAATCAATAATGGTACGTCTGATGCACCAAAAGTAAAGGTTATGTTATTTTCGGTGATTGTAAAATAATAAATATTGTTTATTACCAGGACAATCCCAGTACTGGGACGAGTTCGCCGGGGCTGATAGCTCCACCTCTGCTGCCACCACCTATGCTTGGCGGCCTGCCACCGCCAATGCCTCCGAGCGTCGGGGCTGTAGCTATGCCGCCCGTGCCGGGGATGCCGCCAAATATTGGGCCTTTGCCACCTGCGATGGCATTTCCACCAATGATGGCACCATTTTCTATGCCTCCACCTGGATTTCCGCCTTTTAAACCGGTACAAAACTCCATTATTTACATGACATGTTAGTTAATTGATGAATTATGATGTCAGAATTTTATTACAACAATAATATAGAAAAATTATTCTAAAAATATCTATGAAAAGGCATACACTGAGGTCTTCACTAATGGTCTAAACCAGGGATTCCCAAAGTGATCGATATCAAACCTTTGGGGTTGCAATTGGTTTCCCAGGGGTCGCTATAAATGAAAACTGAAATGAGGAGTAAGTAATTTGGCTATGGGGGTCTGAGGTATCAGTTCATTTTGGAAAAGGGGTCACATGCCCAAAATAATTTTGGTAATCCCTAGAACTCTTAAACTAATGCAGTACTACTTGAAGCTATCTGTATAAATTATAGTATGAGTATAATATGCTATATGCATAATATTTGTCTAGCAGAATGTGCAGACAAAAGACAGAGTCAGTAAATTAATTCTGTTGATTAGCAACTCAGTGCTGGGTTGATACTGCTGTTGATAATGTAATAAAAGTCAGTAGCGCTGATGCATTAGTGCTGACTTGAATGTAGTTTACTGCTGAAGATAAATTGTTACAAAATTTATATTGCCAATGGAACAGTATATAGCAAATGCCAATAATATCAATTGCATTGCATTTGAGAAGTATTAATATTTCTTCAATTATCCTTTGAAATTAGCTTGCAGTCAGTCTGACTGCTAATTTAATGTATGATGTTATTTAGATTTACATTTCTGCCTTAAGGAACTCAGTGCACCTGCACCAGAAATATCACCTATGGCTAATCAAAGTTGCCCTTGGTCTGAACACAAAGCTCCAGATGGTCGTATATACTATTATAACTCCATCACAAAACAAAGTCTGTGGGAAAAACCAGATGACCTAAAAACTTCTGCAGAGGTAAGTCACCATAATATAAAAAATATATTATATGTATATATCCTAATATAATATATAATTGTCATCCCATCTTAAGATGTATAATAGTGTAATTGTAAGTACCATCATGAACCAGTGGTAGATTCATTTATATTATTCATAGATGCAAAAGCACTTGTAGAAGTTTATTTAAATGGAAAATATTTCTGTCCTATTCTAATCAGCTTTGCTTCAGCTGTCCACAAGATATATAATTTTGTAACGTTTTTGTTTTGAAAAGACACAACTGCTGAGTTTCTTGCTGTCTCAGTAGTAGATTCCTGATTTGTCATAAGAGCCACAAGTTGGCCTACTAAATGATTTTGAATTTGATTTTTTTTGAATTGTGAAAGCTAGGTGTCTGTTTCAGCCTGTTTGTCTGTTGGTTATCATGGCTGATCTTTAATTATCCATACATTGGTTGCATCCTAGAGACAACCTAGGATACTTTTTATCCCGCAAAATCAAAAAGTTCCGATGGGATTCTTGAAAAACCTTAATACTTTGTGTGTAACTGCTTATCTATAAAAAAATATACATGAGATGCTCTTGCCTGCAATCTCACCTGATGGTAAGTGATGATGCAGTTTAAGTGTTGGTAGCTGGCTACCATGGAAGGGATATGGAGTGTTTATTAACCCATACCCCTAATTGGTTTCTATGTACATGTATGTACACCATTGTATTAGATCACTAAATCTCTTTAGAGAAGTTGTCAATGTGTAAGAGTACTTAGTTATTTAGTAATTGTATAACGTTATTCATAATTTGTTACTGCATTAACCTTACATATTTGTATAAATTTCTAGAAAATGTTGTCCTCTTGTGTTTGGAAAGAATATACAACAGATGCAGGACGCGTGTACTACCACAATATTGAGACGAAAGAGTCCAGCTGGGTTATTCCTAAGGAACTCCAGGAGATTAAAGACAAGATAGCTGCAGAGGAAGCTGCACAGTAATTTTTAATATTTTTTGTAGATGTAGATTACACCCAAGGTGTTATCACAAGGGTCAGGAGTAGAGACCCTGCACACGGGAAGCGCAGTCTTGGCAGACTCCCCACAAGGTGGTCCGACAACATCAAACCAGTCACAAGGAGCCATTGGATTCAGGCGGCGCGAGGCTTGTGGAAGTCTATGCAAGAGACCTTCCTCATGGGGAGGGTGGCTTCCGTGCAGTGGACATCTATCGGTGGATTAAGAAGAAGTATATTCCAGTGTTGCCATAGCTGTAATTAGTGGAAAGTCTATAATCATTTTGTTAATCTATAATAATTATATATATATACTAGTAGGGCGCGTGGGTGCGCGGCCCACTAAAGTGGACCGCGGTTTTTCTGTTCATCAATAGGGTATTTTACTCCTAGTGAGAAATAATCTAACAATATAAAAATAAGATAGTTTAGGAAATAAGGAATCGGGAAGTGGAAGTTTCAGTTCACAAAATTATAAAATAAATTTTATATTTAATTTCAAAGTTTTCACTTTTTTTATCTATGCTACAAATATGCGAAACGCATCGAAACGTCAAACAGTATCCGCCATTACACTACGTCAAAAATACTGACATTTGACGTAGGTAATGGCGGGTCTATATAGTTCATCCGCTCAAATAGTTTGTAGTACAAATACACGGTATTTTAGACTCTATGTGAAAATAAATAATTACATTATTTAATCACTTAGTACCATCATTTATTTACTTTTTTTAGATTAATGAAAAATACAAAATCAAAATACTGATAGTATTAGATCTGAATCATCACTTTATATACATAATATACTATCATCATAAATTTTAGACACTTTTCAAAAAAGAGTAAAATACCCTATTAGAGTTTCAGGTCTTGATCATTCTTTACCTAAACACCATTCTTCCATCTTTTATACTCTCCGAGATAGACACCTATGATATTTGTATAGCCGCCATCTTGAATCCGCCATCTTGGTTTTTTTCAGCTCACTGCCAATTGGATGAGGTTTTGAGTATTTAATCTTTTAACAGCCCCTGCCTATCTTTAATAACCTGGCTGTGCTCCTCACCCACCTTCCAAACCCTCAATCATCATATCTCGTAATTTCTTTAGGGTCTTAATCATCTTTTTCCAAGAAACCACTCTTCTATCTTTATACCGAGATAGACACTGACGAAGTTTGTATGGCTGCCATCTCGAATCCGCCATTTTGGATTTTTTTTCAGCTCATTGCCAATAATTGGATGAGGTTTTGAGTGACTTTTCTTCGAGCACCCCCCTCAATCTTCAATAACCTGGCCGTGCTCCTCACCCGTCTTCCAAACCCTCGATCATCAGCTCTCTCCATATCTTTCTCCAAATCATTTGTCAGAATAAGAATTCTTCTATAAAAAATATTTTGAAAAGGTTACTTCTAGCTCTACAATATTCGCCATATATTTTGTATGGGGAAAAAATTCCGCCATCTTGATTTTTTTTCTTTTCGTCAAGTAGACCTTCGGGTCCTGATCATCTTTTGCCAAGAAACCACTCTTCCATCTTTTATACTCTCCGAGATAGACACCTATGAAATATGTAAGGCCGCCATCTTGAATCCGCCATTTTGGAGTATTTTTTCAACTCACTGCGAATTGGATGAGGTTTCGAGTGACATTTGTTCGAGCACCCCCACCTATCTCCAATACCCTGGCCGTGCTCCTCACCCGTCTCCGAAATCCTCAATCATCAGCTCTCTCCATATTTTTCCTCCAAATGAATTTTTGTCTTCTATACGAAACCATAAGTAAAAAAAAAAAAATTACAGGAGAGGTGATCAATGAGTGAGTCAGTGAATCAGCACGAGCAGCTTTAAATATATTTAAAAATAATAATTAATTGCTGTAGGTGTGTTGTTAAAACTACGAAATGGATTGACTTAGACTTAGATTTTTTTTTTGTTATGTTCAAACTTCTAGAGGAGTGGTTTAAAAAGAATAGGGAAATGCCCATAAGAAGAGCTGAAAAATTGAAAAAACCAAAATTGGTGATTTTGAATAGGAATCCCCACATTGGATATCTATTAATAGATACTGCAAATAGATGCAGTTAAATGAAGCAGCAAGTAAAAGCTAGTTCTATAAATTTAATAATTAATATTCTTCCAGCTAGACAAGATTCTATGAATTCCCTTATAAAATTGCAGGGCACTACTGAACGCTGATCTGCCTCCAGGGGAAGTGCCCCTGCCCTCTTCTCCTGCCATGGCATCTTCTGGCAGTTCAGCTTTGGACGAGGCCATGGCCAAGACTCTAGCTGCCATTGATCCATCACTTGCTAATGCTATACCAATTCCAGAAGAAAGTAAATACATAAATACTTTTTTGAATTCCCTATTCCTAAACATTTAGCTTTAGCTAGAAGGTATAAGGTGTGTGCCTACACAAGCCCTTAAGTAAGGCGATAAGCGCACAAGCTCTTAATAAAGGCGATAAGCGTACAAGCTCTTAATAAAGGCGATAAGGGCACAAGCTCTTAAGCAAGGCGAAAGTGGATCGATTGTCGATTTTTTGAGCATAAGCAAAGAAAAATTAGGTGTGTTTTATTGTAACTTGTGTGTGTACATTATAATGCAACGAAGATAAAATGGGCATGTTACATCATAATATTGAAAACATTTTTATTAAGTTGGTATCTTAAGATGATCAATCACAGCTCAAACCACTGGACGGATCAGGCTGAAAGTTGGCATACAATCTGTAAACGATTTTTGAAAATTCAACCCCTAAGGGGGTAAAATAGGGGTTCGAAAAATCAAACTTAACTGAGCTAAGCCACAAACAAAAGCTAGTTATTATTATATTTTCTCTGGCATGATTATTTTTTGTATTACTTCTCAATTACTTTTGTAGATTCACTTGTCAATTCCATAGGACTTTGTAAAAGTTTATTTGAAAGAAAATATTTCCATTCTATTTAAAAAATAAGCTATAATCAGGACAAATTGAACCGACTTCAATATACCGAAACAAAGAATAACTGAAAAGGAAAAAGTGTTGAAAACTACTGAACAGATTTTGAAATGTGTTAAATTTTTGTATATTTGTTTGGAAGCCTTAATAGATTATCATGTATGTGAATATTTTGCAGTTCCAATAATATTACATACATATGTGTCGAAATGATAACCTCCTTTTTGAACTCGGTTAAAAATTAAAACAAATACAGTATCCTAAGTGTTTGAATTGCAGTTAAGCCAGAGGAGATAGAGGCGCCACCGCAGCCTACGGGCGCGGACTCCAATGAGCCGGAACTGCAGTACAAAGACAAGAAGGAAGCCATCGAGGCATTCAAGGAACTCTTAAAGGATAGGGTAGGTTTTATCAAAATTCAAAAAAAATTCAAAATTCAAAATTATTTATTTCATGTAGGCCAACTTGTGGCTCTTATGACACGTCAAGATTCTACCACCGGTTCGGAAAGCGGATTCTGCTGAGAAGAGCCAGCAAGAAACTCAGCAGTTGCTCTTTTCAAAATAATCATTTTACAATATTAATAAGTACCTATTACATTGCAATAAGTTTTTATACTATCTTGTACAGCTGGATGCCAAGCTGATTTAACCCATGCATCTTTGTTAGAGTAGAATATGACATTTCCACAAAACGTACTACAATTCAATTCATGTCAAAGACGGGCAGACAGAATCAATCACATGATTCAAACAAGATAAGTTTAAAGTAAAACAATACTAAAACAGCCTCTTAATATAATACAAACACGGATGAATAGCTCAAGTTATATTAATCGACTTGGCTGGGTCACTACCGTGCCCCCAGATTTGAATGAAGAAAAAAAGATAACGATTAGTTTTATTTGATATAAGACTAGCTTTTGCCAGCGGTTTCGCTCACGTTAAATTCAACACATTTTTTTTACAAATGCGAAAAACTGTCAGTGTGTTACTCGTACCTTTTCAAGGCTTAATCACCTAAGCAATGGAAATGGGCATGGGATACTTTTTATCCAAATCAAATCCACAAAGAGACAGTTATCATCTAAATAATTGGCTTGATGACCGATTTTGAAAAACTTGGACGATGTTCGGCAGTATCTACTACATAATTCGGAAAAATATCTTGTTTCAGCAACAAAGCAATAAAAAATAAGGTTGGTTAAGCCATAAAAAGACGCTCGCTGGTGTCATGGTGTCGTTCGTGAGTCATGACGTCACTTATTCTATGTTTTGTCATTTGTCGTAGTTTTCGTAGTTCATTTGTCAAAGTTTGAAGATGGATGTGACGTTTCGCTCTGACTGGTGATCAATTCCATCCAATATGGCGGACTGCTGTATTTTATCAAAATAAATATCCATCTCACTCAAAATAGAGAAATAAATACGTTTTTTATAATCCATGAATCCTTATTTCAATACATAAATTGATAATTTCATTGATTCTTGGTTACTGTAATCACGCTTATTGTTCAATATATTGTAGAACGTTCCCTCGAACGCTACGTGGGAGCAATGCGTGAAGATAATATCCAAAGACCCGCGCTATGCGACGTTCAAGAAACTCAATGAGAAGAAACAGGCCTTCAATGGTTACAAAACACAGAAGTTGAAAGACGAGAGAGAAGAGCAAAGGTAACTTTATTTTATTTTTTGTTCTGTAGGTACATACAGACAATGTTAAAAATAATAATAGAAGTGGACAAAGGTGAAGTTTATCTCTAAGTAGAAATTTCTTCCAGCTTCACTTGAAAGTGAGTAAGGTTAAATTATAAATCAACCTATAGATGTTCACCGCTGGAGGTTGACGTTCCCATGTCTCGGTCTTGTGGTACTTGTATCTGAAGGCTCCTTGCGATTCATATTTCTTCGGTCCACCTGGAGCGGGGAGGGGGGTCTTACCACACCAAAAAAAATCATAAACCTAGTTCATTTTGGTTGTTTCATCATTATATTTGGAAAAATAAAACTAAATAAATAACAATATATTGTTAAATATGTTCATCATCATTATCAACTCATCAACGGCTCACTATAACTGAGCGCAGGTCTCCTTTCAAAGAAGGGTTATAGGCCATTGTCCATCACGCTGACCCAAAGCGAATTGGCAGACTTCACACACCTTTGAGCACATTATGAAGAGCTCTCAGGTGTGCAGGTTTCCTCGCGATGTTTTCCATCACCGTTGAAGCATGTGATATTTAAATTGTTAAATCGCACATAACTCCGAAAAGTCAGAGGTACATGCCCGGGATCGAACCTGCGACCCCCCGAATAGAAGACCACAGTCCTAACCACTAGGCTGCTTACTGCACTAATTATCACTGCTTACAATAATATGTTAATTAGATAAAATTCTATTTTAGGCTGAAAACTAAGAAGAATAGAGAAAATCTGGAGGAATTCCTACTGAGCTGCGACCGCGTGACGTCACTTACTAAATATTACAAGTGCGAGGAGATGTTCAACAACCTCGACGTGAGTTATGCTCAGTATTAGATCATAATTTATATAAGTCATATAGTAATATATATTATAATGATGCGGGTTGTTACGTTCCCTCAAATATGGTTGAGCGAGGCAACGGCTGGGTCAAGCGTCATGCTCGTGAACGGGTTCCACCGGCGGGAATGGGGCTACTTTAAGTCTGCTCATCTTAACATATATTGCATTGTTAGTAAGTATGCATTTTTGGAACTTCCCTCATTGTGGAAACACTGCATACATAGCGTAGTATTTATTGTATTGAAAACTTGTTTTGAAAACAGCAACCGCCGAGTTTTTGATGGTTCTTCGCGGCAGGAAGGGCATTCCGAACCAGTGGTAGTCAGACGATTCAAAAGCACTTGTAAAGTTTATTTGAATAAAAAATATTTCTATTCCATTCTATTCTAGTCATAAATACAGCATTATTTAAGAAATTCATAGAAGAAGAGAAAATGTGTAAGCTGTAACCAACCAGAGATATGACGATTGCTCTTTGGCTTTTATCAGGCGCAGCGTCATGCCGCAGCTTGAGGGGGAAGGGGAAAGGGATGCGAAACAAAGAAATGAACAAACGCGCTTTCGCGCATAACTCTTTCAATTGTGTGTGCTTGTTATTTTTTTTTTGTATTATTTCAATATTTTTCAATATTGTGTTGACATTTCATAAAATGACTACCTTAAAGTTAGTAACATATATAAGGTCGGCATTCATATAAAAGAGCAACCCTCATATCTCTCGTTGGTGACGACATAAAGACTTAATTTTTCTTTTATCGGCTTCTTAGTAGGTATCTAACTACAACCGAAGTATAATTTTTGGCGAAAGAAAAAAATAATGATGCCACGCGTCCATACTAAAAGATTTTGTTCATATAAAATGTAGCCTATGTCACCCGGACCAACATAACGAATCGATTGACACAGCTGTCATCAAAATCTGCTCAGCAGTTTGTTGACTACGGTGGAACATTCGTAAATAGTCACATATGCATGCATACATCATCAATCATCAATAGCCTATAAAAGTCCATTGCTGGACTAAAGGCCTCTCCCAGGGGGAGGGTTTGCCCATAATCACCACGCGGGGCAGACGGGTTGGTGATCGCAGTAGATGGTAGTAGTAGCACAAAGGACGCTGCTGCCCGTTCTCCGTTATATTCCCTTAGTCGCCTCGTACGACACCCGCGGGAAGAGGAGGGGTGGTCACAACTGTATTCTTATCTGCCGTCACCACACGGCACATACATAGACTGCTAAACTTTCGACTGTAGGCGGGTAAAAAATGCAAGAAAATGTCTCCGTTTACGTTCACGTTTCTTCAACAGATTTGGCGCTGTGTACCCGACTCGGACAGGCGAGACATATACGAGGACTGTATATTCACGATCGCTAAACGCGAAAAGGAGGAGGCGAAGGCTTTAAAGAAACGCAACATGAAGATGTTGGCACAAGTAAGTACTCGCTAACTTTCATGCGAACAACGAACGAATATACAATACTAGCTGATGCCCGCGACTTCGTCCGCGTGGATGTTGTTTTTAAAATGACTCGGGAACTTTGATTTTCCGGGATAAAAAGGAGCCTATGTCACTCTCGAAGTCCTCAACTATACCCATGTAAAAAATCACGTCGATCCGTAGCTCTGTTGCGGCGTGATTGAAGGACAAACTAACAAACAAACACACCAACAAACAAACACACTTTCACATTTAATAATATTAATAGTAAGGATTAGTATAAGACTAACCAATGCCCGCGACTTTATCTATATTATATATACTATATTTGTAAGGGTTCATAGTCCACCACGCTGGCCCAATGCGATTTGGCAGACTTCACACACCTTTGAGAACATTATGAAGAACTCTCAGGAGTGCAGGCTTCCTCACGATGTTTTCCTTCACCGTTGAATCTTGTTATATTTAATTACTTAAACGCACATAGTTAAGAAGTGCCCGGGATCGAACATGCGACTCCCCGAATAGGAGACCGCCGTACTAACCACTAGGCTATCCTTGTTAATACATACTACTACGCGTTTGGTTAAAGTTGAGCCCTGCACCATAGAGTAAAGTAATCGACGTAGTCGTAATTCCTAGTTCCATGCCGACAGTACGGACACAGTATAGGATATGCAGTAGTTTTACGCCTCTGATCTAGTGGCGCGTTACAAATTTCCCCTAGCTCTCTCGCGCTTCCCCGCACCGCACCTCAAGTCAAACCCACTTAGTAAACCGCTCGCGAAGCACCGCTTATTAAAAATACGAGTAAAATAATTAATTTATTATTTCTTACAAAAAGGATGTAAGAAAACTTAATTTCTTAGTGCACATCACGGTTAGTTCAGAGCCATCACGCCTAATATTAAAAGTTCAATTTATTAAATTGATCTTTGGATATTAAGAGTTTTGGTAAGTTTGGTAAAAAAAAACTAAGAATGTATATCGTAAAGCATTAGAATAATAAACACTTTTTTTAAATATTTTTTTATTATTTATACCAATTCGAATTCAATATTCATAGTTAAGACGGGTCAGCTAGTACTTAATAAATAAAACAATAGATAAACTATTATACTGCATCTTCTTATACTGTGTCTTTACTGTGGGTCTGACTTGAGGTGCGGTGCGGGGAAGCGCGAGGGGTGTAGATTTCTTTACTCTATGGTGCAGGGCTCAACTTTAAACGAACGCGTAGTACCTATTTATTATTTTATTTAAATTTCAAATTTTAGGTGTTAGAAAATATGACTGAAATTACATACAGCAGTACCTGGAGTGAAGCCCAAGTGCTGCTATTGGAAAATGCGGCGTTCAAAAATGATGTCAGTCTGTTGGGCATGGACAAAGAAGATGCTCTAATAGGTAAGCTCAGGACGGACTTGTGTCTGTGTTCGTAGGTAAAGTCACAAAATACATAATAGTGAAAGTACGGAAGATTCACTTCGCAAACACGCACTTATAAATAAATAGCGACTTTTGCTACCACAGAATAAAGTGCAATTCAGCCCCCCGATTGTCTAAAAGTTACCGATCAAATCGTCCAAGTTCGGCGTCAAATTAAAATAAACCGTTTAGGGTATCGTACATACCTAAACGTATGAGAATCGATACACGAAATTGAGCTCTAATTCAATGCTGTTTTGGTTTATTTTACTTGGACGATTTGATCGGCAATTCTTACACAATCGCACTTCTGGTCGCAGAGTGCTAAATCACCTACAGTTATATTCACCTAGACGTTGCCTCTCTTTCTATAGTGTAACTCTTATCCCGTTGGGTTGCATAGCGCATAGAAATGTGTTTGTGGTTGACTACGTCAGTTGTTGCAATTAATTAGTTGAATGCAACTTAATTAATATAATATATTATTTAAGTTAAACATAGTTATTGAGTATATACATATGTACAAATAGTTTTAACGAATTAAGTTAAATACCTTTTTTCAATTAGGCTCTTAATAGTTCTTTTCACCTTTAAAAATAATAAAATCTAGTAAAAGTTAAAATTAAGACAGGGTTCCAATCGCGCCCTCGTTTGAGAAGAAGCATTATCATTTATCATCGTTATTTTATTTTTAGTATTCGAACAGCATATCCGAAACTTGGAGGCTGAATATCTGCAAGAACGGGAACAGATCAAAAAGAGGAATAAACGTCAACAACGGAAGAATAGAGACAACTTCTTGGTATGGTTCATAAAGAAAAACAACTATGTATAACATAGTTTGTTTTTCTTTTATAAACAAAAAAAATGTGAATATTTGCCACATAGAGATACTTTAACATTTCTTACACTGTTATGTTTCATTTTGCTTATATTTTTTTAATAACATTATACTTTTAGTAAGTATCGTACGTATTTTGTTCAAATAATATTGTAAATTCTTGCAGGCGTTGCTGGACGGCCTGCACGAGGAGGGCAAGCTCACGTCCATGTCGTTGTGGGTGGAGCTTTACCCTGTTATTTCCGCTGACATGCGTTTTTCCGCCATGTTGGGTGAGTTTTTTTTTTATTTTGAGCTGGTCACAAAAATGTTACTGATCTCAATATAATATAATCATAGTAAATATTTTACTTTATTTGCTTTGTTTTATCATGTTAGTATATGTATTTTACAACCCGCATTGTGCAATATATATATATATGACGGAGGCCGCATGCGTGGGTGGCTCCTCATTATCGTGGGCATGTTGTTCTTCTTGATCTGATTGCATAGTTGTGGGTACTCGGGCAAATAAACGCGAGAAGCTGATTACATGATTTATTGCACTGCACACAATATTTAAAAGTTTGTAGAATTAACACACAGTAGTTCAAAACACAATTACTTTAAATACTTTGTAAATAGCTAGGTAAATGATTAACACCACCATATAGCGAACGATGGGTTTGGCGCGACGGTGTGACTGGGAGACCATGCTCCACCAAGCTCTCATGAACAACCGAGACCAACTGTCTCGTGACTATGACTGTCTAATAATGATAATAATAATGACCGTCTGGCGGGCACCAGCCCTACTTATAGACGAATCGTCAACCCCCGCCACGCCAACTCCATCCAGGTTTGAATGTCAATGGAGTCAATTGAGTGATTGAATAAACTAGTACATCCAATACCTGAGTTCGCTTATAGAGGGCGCTTTCGAGTCACTTGAGTGACTTAATAAACTTGTACAAACAATACCCGAATTCAATATAGATGTCGCTTTCGAGTCAATTGAGTAATTTAATAAACTAGTACAAACAATTCGAGTCAATTGAGTGACTTAATAAACTTACCAACAATTCAAGTCAATTGAGTGACTTAATAAACTAGTACAAACAATTCGAGTCAATTGAATGACTGAATAAACTAGTACAACTATTTCATAACAGATGGCGCTTTAAATAATGACCATTTTAATTTTAATCTCCGACACGGCCAGAACTGACAATCACACGTCCGCGTGTGACTGATCTGCAAACAAAAAAAAATTATTGGAAGGTAATCTGTTCGGCTATCCTGCCATAAGATCTTATCAATGAGGAGTTTACATTTGTTTCACATGAAAGACATCCTAAAATCTCAATTCTAACATTTCATTTCAATGTTTTTAAAATATTGTGACAAATAACAAAGATGCCACGATCAACAAAGTTATTACAACAAAAGGTCTTAGTATTTCTTTAAATATCATGAACACCAATCATAAAAGGGATCACTTTGAACACAAATTGCCAGTCCGTCGGCAGTAGCCAGTCCATCGGCTATAAGTTTTGCCAGTCCATCGGCAGTAGCCAGTCCATCGGCTATAAGTTTTGCCAGTCCATCGGCAGTAGCCAGTCCTTCGGCTATAAGCTTCGCCAGTCCATCGGCAGTAGCCAGTCCTTCGGCTATAAGTTTTGCCAGTCCATCGGCAGTGTGACTCGTACGCAGAAGCTATCCATCTCAGCCGCGTAAGTGCTCTCCTTCCAAGGATAGAGAAACACCATTACATGCTCCGGTGCAACTGGTACTGTCACAAACATACAACGCCCAATCCTTCGGGCATTCAATCAGTGTGAAAAGTGAAACCAAAAAAAAAATTTTATTTCTCGTCACCGTCATCATCCTCACATAAAATGTCTAATTCTGGAGGAACTTGTTGATCGGGTATCTTTCTGACTCTATCATGAGGATACTTATAAGTTCTCTTAGAGGTTAATGATTTTAGCAAATATCTATCACCATCCAATACTTCAACGACCTTAAAAGGTCCCTTAAACTTAGGATAACAAAACATAATCATCAACATTAAATCTTACAATTTTATAGCTTTAGTTGCATCAAACCTAACTATATCATAATTGAATTTTTAGTTATATTCTGGACCACCTGCTCTCTTACGTCAGAAAGATCTATTTCAACTTCGTTATCATCAGGACTCAATAATGACAACGGTCTCGCTACACGCCCTATTAGAAGTTCTAAAGGACTCGACTTTGTCACACGACTGATTGTACAATTGATAGCAAGTTGTACTTCACGAAACACCTGAATGCAATTCGTAGGTTTTAGCTATTTCTGTCCTGCAGATATCTCATAACCAAGATACTCGACTTTACGTTTAAGAAAAAGAACACTGAAAGTTTTTAGAGAAAACCCACATTTGGTTAAAGTGTCAAGAACAACACGTAGTCTTTCGAGACCCTGATCGACGTCATGTGATGGTATCATAACATCATCGATGTAAATAATAGCATACGAATGCACTAAGTCACCAAGAGCCTGAGTGACTGAACGTTGGAAAACGCTGGGTGCATTGCGTAATCTAAAAGACATGGTAAGATACTCAAATTGACCGTCCGGGGTTACAAATCCAGTAAGATCAACGCTATCTGGATGGACTTTAATTTGATTAAACCCACTGGCACAGTCTAGACACGTAAAATAATTACCCCTACATAGACTCGCAATTTGATTCGAAATAATAGGTAAAGGAAAACGATCAGAAAGCGTGTTGCTGTTTTAGTTCTCGATAATCCACACATAACAGATCTGTACCGTCTCGTTTTTAACTAATATTATGGGACTCGAAAAAGGTGAACAACTAGGTTGGATAATACCAGCATCCAACATTTAATTAATTTTATCACGAACTAACTGCCGCTCATCAGGCGAAAGACGGTAAGGACGACGTTGAACCGTTTTACTAGGATCTACTAAACGAATCTTTAGTTCTCCGGTTGTAACTCTTGAACGTTTTAATCCGTTAATAAAAGCATCTGAATATTCGTTAAGCAATGACAATAGTCGCGGTCTATCCTCAGCTGGTATATCCGTATCAATATTCGTAAAATCAATATCCGAATTAGAAATACTACATTCATCAACAATCTTACACTTTGAAATAGAAAAAGTACTATCCGCAGTCATCGTACTTAATTGAAAAAAAAGCTTTAAAATATCACGACCTATCATAATTTCTAAATGTTAAAACTCATCTGATATCACGTGAAACAAAATTTCTAAACTACGTCCATCAATCGTAATCATTACTTAAAATTTGCAATTTACTATCAACACTTTAATTTCCACGGTAATATTTAAGACTTTATTATAACGCACACACGATAACCTATTTGCAACACTTTCTTTGACGAGAGAGCATTCGGCACCAGAATCATAACAAAATGAAAACGACCGACCTGATTGATTTAATCGACCGGTGACCGGGCGAATCTCGCATGTATCCATGCGTCGCCGCTCAGACGCCCCAGGACTGCTGCTGCCGGCCGCATGCGCCGCACGCACTGCCGCCGACTCTGCCGGCGCCACTGCCGATAAGTGTCATGCGCAGAAGCACCGCGCTGGTATCCAATTGCACGAAGTATTCACATGTAAATAAAAAAATCATTTTTAAGGTACATTCAAACTTCCCAAAGTACTTAACTGAAAACGAAGTACCCACATTTAAATAATAATCATGGTTTAAGTAGGTACCTGCAAACTTTTGCATTAATCAGTGGGTGAACGGGTACGTTCAAGTTTCATTGAACCTAACTAACAACTTGTAATTGTAATTTTAATGTCTAAACTGAATATCGTAAAAAGGGAATTTAAAATAACCTAAAATTCTTAAATATTCAGAGATGGGAATCGAATGTTAAAAAGCTCTGTCTAACTCTTCAACAACTCGTAGGTACTACATTAATACACACAACTAAGCGTACCGCCGTACGCATGGGCTAAGACAACGAAATAATAAAGAGACTACAAAATAGTATCACTAAACATTGGAACGATACAATGAACTCACCGTACAATCCAGTAGTACTTTATAGTGATAAGGTGGTAGCCATACACCAGAATTCCTTAGTGTTAAGATTTTGCCACACAGTCATAATCGTTGACGTCAAACGATTTCCATACGCAGCTAGACACTTATTTTCTTTCGGACAACTATTACTCAAATTAATTAAATTAAGGCTGCAGCTGTAGTTTCATTACTGTCGCATCTCGCTAGGAAAATGTCCTTAAACTGGTTCCAAGTAATACCATACGCCGGTAAACGGAAACTTGCGGAAGCCACGTAGATGCAGTTCCTTTCATCGCTTTACTCAAAGCATTCATAAGCGCACAACCCTGGAGAGGCTTCTCAGACAAACTCAGGTCTATAACAGTGGAGCACCATGCCCGTGGATCCGTATCTTGGTGTTCAGGATTGAAATCAGGCAGCGATATTTTCGGCACGGAGGGTAGTATAATCACCTCGATTAACTGCTTCATATTTTGGTTTTGTAAGTCCATTACAACACTCAATTAATCATCAGTCTTCTCGGTAGCCCGAGGCGATCCCACTTCTGATGACGGAGGCCGCATGCGTGGGTGGCTCCTCATTATCGTGGGCATGTTGTTCTTCTTGATCTGATTGCATAGTTGTGGGTACTCGGGCAAATAAACGCGAGAAGCTGATTACATGATTTATTGCACTGCACACAATATTTAAAAGTTTGTAGAATTAACACACAGTAGTTCAAAACACAATTACTTTAAATACTTTGTAAATAGCTAGGTAAATGATTAACACCACCATATAGCGAACGATGGGTTTGGCGCGACGGTGTGACTGGGAGACCATGCTCCACCAAGCTCTCATGAACAACCGAGACCAACTGTCTCGTGACTATGACTGTCTAATAATGATAATAATAATGACCGTCTGGCGGGCACCAGCCCTACTTATAGACGAATCGTCAACCCCCGCCACGCCAACTCCATCCAGGTTTGAATGTCAATGGAGTCAATTGAGTGATTGAATAAACTAGTACATCCAATACCTGAGTTCGCTTATAGAGGGCGCTTTCGAGTCACTTGAGTGACTTAATAAACTTGTACAAACAATACCCGAATTCAATATAGATGTCGCTTTCGAGTCAATTGAGTAATTTAATAAACTAGTACAAACAATTCGAGTCAATTGAGTGACTTAATAAACTTACCAACAATTCAAGTCAATTGAGTGACTTAATAAACTAGTACAAACAATTCGAGTCAATTGAATGACTGAATAAACTAGTACAACTATTTCATAACAGATGGCGCTTTAAATAATGACCATTTTAATTTTAATCTCCGACATATATATATTTTTATAAATTATATTTTATTAAAATAAAAATTGGTTAGTACTGAATATACAATTTTAAAGTTGCTTTTATACTAATTTGCAGGTCAAAGTGGATCCACACCGTTAGATTTATTTAAATTCTACGTTGAAAATCTTAAGGCGCGGTTCCACGACGAGAAGAAAGTGATAAAGGAAATTCTGAAAGAGAAGGAATTCGAAGTGAAGCCGGACACCACTTTCGAGGAGTTCGCGACCGTGGTGTGCGAGGACAGCAAGTCCGCCTCGCTGGACGCCGGCAACGTGAAGCTCACCTACAACTCCTTGCTGGAGAAGGTCAGCTGTGCGCTTCGTGAAGCCTTCGCTCAGTTTACTTTGAACCTATTTTACTAAGAAATAATATTACTTTTTATTTTTGAAGGCGGAGACAAAGAACAAAGAGAAATTAAAGGAGGAGTCAAAAGCTCTGAAGAAGATCGAGAGCGCGTTCAAGTGGGCGCTGAGCGACGCCAACATCGAGCACCACCTGCCGTGGAGCGAAGTGCGCGACAAGCTCGACCTCTCCGCGCCCGAGTTCGCGGCCGTGCCCAGCGAGGAGGAGCGCGCGCGGCTGTACAAGGTACGCGCCTCGCCGGTGTGCTGCTGTGACAGGGGTGTGACGTGCAGCGCGCCCTGAGCGACGCCGACATCGAGCACCACCTGCCGTGGAGCGAAGTGCGACAAGCTCGAACTCGACCGAAGACCGACCGATTCAAGGACTTCGACCTCCGAGCTCCTTAAGTCGGACTTCCACGCCATTCGAAATCGCATCGAGGACCCCCCTCACCTGCGTCTCTTCGTCAGCGCCGGTCGCCAGCCGGGCCTCCCACAAGCAGTTCTCACCTGACTTTGCTTGAACCGTGACGACGTAAGGGACATCACAGCGCGCCCTCCTCCACGGCAAAGAAAGACCACAGGCCCAATTCCGGTGAAACCAAGGACTCTAGTGAATTAAAACCACATAGCTAGGCTTCGATTATGTCTACGGGTGGACATAATCGTGGGCTCTGTCTCTGACATAGGTCTCAAGTAAATATTACCTTCTATTTTTCAGGACTTCCAACACGAACAAGAAGAGAGTTGCATGCACTACCATCATCCGAAACTGAAGAAGTCAAAGAGATCCAAGAAGAAGAAGCAACGCTCACGGTCTATCTCACAAGTAATCTTATTTTTAAATTAATTGAAAAACCCAGAAACTTCTTCAAGGATATCATCTTTCGTTACGATGCAATGCATTCAAAAATTTAAGAATTGCGCTTATAACGTCAGTAGTTTAGTTTGACAGTTAAAGTCTAAAGTAAATCAGTTTCGAGTATGTCAGAATCTGCTGTTGCGATAATATGACCGGACCTCAGAGGATTTCTTTTTTATTTCTAAGATTATGAGCCAAACTGTACTGGACCTATATTCTCCTCTCCCCTCCAAATAAGCGAAAAGTTTGTTAGGAATGACAATGAGTAATAGTGCAAATGGGTGAGGACCAAACCATCGACCTTTCAGTTTTCAGTCCACAGCTTTATTCTGGCTACTGAGGTTTATTTATAATAACTTTATTGGTCAGGTGATTATGTATTTGTTTATAAGTACAGCAATGTTTGTTGATATAGTGGCGGCTTAGTGCGCGAAGCATAGCCTCTTTACCCAGATGCTGCGCGGGGAAGATCACTTCTCCTGTGATTGTTTTCCGGCCGAGAATGTCTTGCTTGCGAGATCCTTACTGCCCCCCGATTGTCTAAAAGTTGCCGATCAAAATCTTATAATTCATTTCATGGCATTAGCGTCAAAGTAAAATAAACCATAACATTCGAGCTCAATTTTGTGTATGCAATCTCACACGTTTAGGTATGTACGATACGCTCCATGTTACAATCGGTTGTACTGAATTTGTTACTTTAAATCAATACAGTCAAGGAATATTTTACTTTGACGCTAATGCCATGAAATTAATAAGATTTTGATCGACAATTTTTAGACAATCGCACCTCTGGTGTATAATGTTTCAGTCCCGGTCGCGGTCGCGGTCGGCGTCGCCACCGCGGCGGTCGCCGTCGCGCGTGTCGGTGTCGCGCACGTCGGCGTCGCGCGTGTCGGTGTCGCGCGCGTCGCCGTCGCGCTCGTCGGGCAGCGTGTCGGGGTCGGATGACGAGGCCCGCAAGCACAAGAAGGCCAAGAAGAAGCACCGCAAACATTCGCCACCGCCGGTTATTAACTTCTTCTTTATCAATCGATAGACGTCCGCTGCTGGGCAAAGGTCTCTTGCATGGACGACCACAGGTCTCGCTCTTGCACCGCCGAATCCAGCGGCACCCTGTGACTCGTTAGATGGCGTCGGTCCACGTAGTGGAGGGTCTAGCAACACTGCGCTTCCCGGTGCGGGGTCGCCACTCCAGCACCTTGGGACCCCTAACGACTGTTTCTTTTTTTCTAGAAATTATATTGAACTTAATAGATTGAAATTATATTTTATATTGAATTGAAGGCAAACAATACAAAACTCTTTGCTGAAAATCAATGGCGACCTGTGTGCAGTACTTGTTTTAAATATTTTTTCATAAGTAAATCTATCACTCTTTTGGAATAGTTAGTTAGTTAGAATTTTAGAAAACTTCAATTTTTGGAATAGCCCACGTACATGTAAGTGTTTGTGTGCGTGCAGAAGTCCCCGAGCCCGGAGGAGGGCAGGCTGTCGGACGAGGCGGAGGACGTGGCGAGGGCGCGGGCCCGCTCGCGCTCGCGCAAGGCCAAGCGCAGCGCGCCCAGCTCGCCCGAGCAGCCGCCCGAGCTCGCGCACAAGCCCAAGAAGAAGAAGGAGAAGAAGGACAAGAAGGAGAAGTGAGTTGTGACCGTACTGGAGAAGTTTAGCTCCCATAGTATAATATGTCAATGGTCTAGACTCTAGAAGATAAACGTGATAACAGAAATGTTGCCTACTAAACAAATCAGCAAATCTTCAAACATCAAAGCGTGCGCTTGTATCAAGTATTGGAATTCGAATTGAATTATTATGAATGAATATTTTTATTAATTTTATTTGTAGTTAAATCGATAAATTAAAGTGGCTATCAAAAAAAATAGACATGTGTACATTTTTTGAAAAACCTATTTAATAATCACTATATTAGCGGCACGCTATGATGGCCGGTTTGACGTTTGTCCGCTCATGAAGTTCCGTATTAATTGATAACGACTTTGAAGGAAATAATTGTATTACTTTATTGACGATAGTGATGTGCAGAGATTCATAAATTTTATCGAATGTAGTTTTAGGTTTAGGACTCAAAATTTATTTATTAAATTGATTTCTAAAATGTATACAAGTGTAGAAAAATCAGTTTGCACCATTTAAGGGGTGAATGTACTTGTGAATATGAACAATTTTCACTATGTGGACAAACCTCTGAAATCGCAAAAAAATATCAGCTGTTTCATACAAAAGGTAAAATTTTTATTTTTATATGATATATACCACAACTCGGCATTTGGTTTTCTAAATTGAAAATTTTTAAAAATGGAATCTAATACGATCGTCACATAGGATCGCTGGCTAGCACAACTACTACCTCCGGCAAACTCGCGTCAATGCTCAATGCAAAACAAAGCAGTTTCGAATTGACGTTGCTTCGAAAAGTATAAACTGTCAGTGCAATGCGATTGTGATATAGTTTTGACCTGGCTTTGGATTTCAAATATTGATACTGCATTACTGTTGACCCTTGCTCGTTAATTTGGACTCTGTTCAAGCCCTTTGTTGTGGATTTCGTCGATATGACCGAACGTACGCAGAGATAAATAAATAAATATCTAAATAGTCAGACACGTGAGTTCGTAATACGCCTTCGTAACTATTTCGATCGTGAAGCTCAAAATGGAGGGCCAATTTTACCTATAACGTCAGTGGTTGAACGCGTAGCTGATGCGCTTAATATTGGACAACGAACTGTTAGACGGATAACTAAAAAAAAATATGGCGAGACTGGCACAGAAGAAAATAAACTTCACACACCAAAAAAGAGAAAACGAGCAAAACCAGTCGTAGGCATCGATAGCTTTGATGCCGATGCTATCCGAAGACATGTTTACGGCTACTATTTACAGAAGGAGTATCCAACAAGAAAAAAGTTGGTGCATTCACTGAAGGAAGCTGGATTATTCTTCGGTGGGGAAAGTTCTTTAACGAAGATTTTGAAGACCATTGGATTTCGATACAAAAAATGTAACAAACGCAAAATATTGATGGAAAGATTTGATATAGCGATGGCAAGGTATACTTTTTTACGGCAAGTGAAAGAAATCAAAAATTGGCAAAATGTTGTGTTCTTGGTTGAAACATGGCTTAATGCTAACCATACTGTAGGCCGTTCTTGGAACGATGACACAGCAGCATCTACTTCCAAAGTTCCTGTACGAAAAGGATCGCGACTTATAATTTGTCACGCCGGAACCATCAACGGGTTTGTCGAAGGTTCTCTCATGGCTTTTGCGTCAAAAACCACTGGAGACTATCATGAAGACATGAATGGAGAAAAGTTTACTGAATGGTTTACCTAAATGTTGTGTAGCCTCCCTGAACCATCTATTATAATTATGGACAACGCCCCATACCCCTCGATGCAAATTGACAAGCCACCTGCCCAATCCCAAAAGAAAGCTGATATCGTCGCATGGCTTCGTAAAAATGGCGTAGATGCAAACATGAATATGTTAAAAGCGGAATTAGTACGTCTTTTAAAAGAAAACAAACCAACCAAGATCCGATACGTCATTGACGAAATAGCATTAGAACATGGGCACAGAGTTATACGGTTACCGCCTTACCATTGTGAGTATAATGCGATTGAGTTGGTGTGGGCTCAAATTAAGGGATATGCTGCAAGACACAATACAGAACCCCCATTTACCACAAAAAAAATGCTAAAATTATTAGAAGAAGCTTGTGAACATGTGACTAAAGGAGACTGGGAAAAGGTTGTGAATAGAACTGTTAAATTAATAAGGGAAGATTATGAAAGACATGTGAAAATAGATAATATTATAGAAAACGAACATATAATTATTAATGTAGGTGATGATAGCAGTGACGACAGTGAAAATAGTAGTATGGACGAATCTGATTAATTATGGCCTTTTGTGGCACCTTTTTTGGTATCTTTTGTATTCATATGTTTCTTGTGTGCATATAAAGTATGTATATTCATTTTCATTCAAATATTCAGTTCGTTCAAATAAATTAAATAAACATATACATTTTTGTTTTATTAAACCTATTTAATCAGGTACAAAAACAAAACTTAATTGTTTTTTGTTCGAGAATAAATTGACATTCCACATCACTATTGTAATGTGTCAAACCGGCCATCATAACGTGCCGCTAGTTTAAAAATAATTTATTTTTGGATTTGGCAACATCCTATTATCAACATCCTATGGCAGAATTATCCATACATAAGAAACTTCTATCTTCTAGACCATCGATAATGAGATGAGTACTTACTTTATTATATACATATTTAGGTTTATTGTAGTGAAGAAAAGTTGTCACTAGTGTAAAAGTAGTCACATAAAATCGTGCGGTACGCGATTATAAAATTCTCGTCACGAAATCAGTGCTGCCGACTGTTTTTTTAACAGACGTCAAAAAAGGAGGAGGAGTAGAGGATATGTATATGTTATGTAATATTATTGGAACTGCAAAATATTAACATACTATGATAAAATCTATTAGGGCTTCGAAACATACAAAATTTTATGTGTGTATGTATGTCCACGCATTTCTCCGAAACTATTTATCGGATTGTGATCTTTTATTTGCTTCCATTAACTTCAACTTAGGGCACAGTGAAGGTTTCACCAAAATCGGTTCAGCAGCCTTTTCAGTTAACCTCTATTTCGGTATATTGGAGTCGGTTTAGTTACAATTTTCCCTTAATTATAGCTTGTAATACGGGCTAATGTCAAAAGACGCGAAGTGTGGTCGCACGCGGTGGGACTGGGGTCCGCGCTGGCGACTGGCGACTGGCGTGTTGTTGGTAACTTTGAGTAATAAACCAACACAGGAGAGGAATTGACCCCTAATTTATTCGCAACAAAGTCTGTCAATTACGGTGGGGGGCGAGGTAGCACACATGAAAACTTGCTTACTACAGTTGCATTTTTCCATCACGTCGCTATGCACGCACACAATATAATTAGCAAACACTACCTTAAAGTATATGCACACTATCACATTCACACACAGGGACGCTCTATCATTACATGAAACAATCGCATCATTTGTGTAAGCATTTTAGGGATTTGACACTATCGATTATCGACTTTCGATAAGTTTTTCTAATAATTATTTACAACAGAGTTACTTTATTCGAGAGTAAATTTTTTTGTTCGAGATCTTTAACATGGTAGGTATATAGAAGCGCTAGGAAACGAGGCTCTTGCCGTATTTTAGTCATAATATGCCTTTGCTATTAGATTGACTCTTTGTAGGCTTTTAGTACTTGCGTAAAGATACAGCTAGAAACTTTGGACTATATTGACGCTGGAAAGCGATCTAGCTTATTTCGAAAAATAACAAAATGACTTTTTTATATATTTGGAAGAAAAAGATACTGCGTCGGATTGTCGGATTTTCGTTTTCCTATGACATTATTTTTCTAAGATACTATGTTGACCTTCTCTGCATGTTTATATTATATTTTTTTTTGTTATTCATATTTTTCAACGTACTCAAAAATGCTGTAAATACTAAGACATCATCTATTTTTCAATATTATACAGATACTTCAAAAAAGTTATCAATACTTTTTAGCAGTGCAGTGCACTTAGGTGTACCTACTGTTAGGACTTAGGATTATCTGATTATTAACAGATTTTGTAGATACCAAGGTATTTACTCCGTCACTATACTCTCAATCTCATGCTGAAAGCATGCTGTAGGTACCACAGTATATCACCTTAGAGCAGCTGTTTAGTTATGATTTAAGGTTATAAGCCACCAGGGAGTGCTGTACTTTGTCATAGGTTTTTAATAATATTGTTTATTAAGTTGAGAGACATTTAATTTTTATTTGAATACGTAGTCGGTATTAATATTGAACACTGATTTTTTAAGTAATCTTGTTTAATAAACATACAGCATTTTAATGAAACATCATTTGTTTTATTTATGTTTAAAGCGAAATTTACGGTGTATCTATTTCTAAAAAGTATATTAAGTACAAACTGTTAGGACTACATCATGTTTCCTTAAAAATAAATACAGCATAATTAGCATTTCAGAGTTTAGAGTTATTTCGTGGTTTCATATGTTTCAAATACCAATTTACAGCAACATTGCTTCTTGAAATTGAAAAACTATTAGTCGAAATTGATATAAAACTAATGTATAAAACTAAAGTAATTCTACTTTAGAATTATATAATTAGTATCATCTGATGTGTTACATTAAAAAATATGCTTTTTGAAAAAAATCTGCTCCTGATAGCTTATTATGAGCTGTTATGATTTTTTAAAACGTTATTGGCTCTGGTTTAAAGTTCACTTTTTCGATTTACAAGATCGTTTTCCAGCGTTGAATAATATTCTCTCAGTCCAGTATGGAGGAAACATAAAAAGTAAAAACTGAACCCTAAAAAAAAATTATTTAAAGTTATGATTGGTAAGTTAAAACTTGTACCTACATACTTTACTTGGAAGGCTTATTTTTTTCATCTACTTCATCTGAACGAAGTGTATATTTGTTTGTAATGCTAGGCTGCCGCCATGGCTATAGTGGCCACCCCATCTGTAATAAAACACCGCCAAGCTATTTAGCTTTCCGGTAAACCTAGCGGGATGAATAAGAAGTATGGGTACTTTAATTCAATTGCCAAGTTTTAATGAACCAAATATGTATAGAATTTAAATATTTTTTTTTGTCAATGAACCATTAGTAAGACGATAAAAATATCTCGGTATAAATAATTTATACAATCCCCCCACCATTATCGACATATGAAATCTTGCTGTCCAGCCCTAATTTTATTGCGGTGTGGCCGACTTCATAAAATTAAAGTCCTAATTTTCGAGTAAGAAAGACTTACCTAGAACTTATCATTATTATTAAACAATTTTTTAGTCTCGTTTTCATTATTTTTTGTATTATATTTGTAAAAATCCTTTCTTAGCGGATGCCTACGTCATAGTAGATGTGCGTTGATAGATCAGTCAGTCAGTCACCTTTTCATTTTATATATTTAGAAAATTATATCACACTGGTTATATGGAAATATATACCTATAACTTTTGAAATAATTGAGTAAAAAAACTAATTTTATGAATTCGCTGAGTTTATGGAGTTCTAGCTGCATCAATGCATTTTAAACAATAGTGGGAGAGTACCAGCCAATCAGACACCATTGCGATCGTTATAATAATGCAATCATTTTAACCGACTTCAAAAAAGGAGGAGGTTCTCAATTTGAATTTTTTGTATATTTGTTACCCAATTATTCCGCCAAATAATGAATGGAATTTGATAATTTTTTTTTGTTTAGTAGGGCATACTTCAGAGGTGGTTCCCATATAAATTTTTGTTGATATAATGTTAGATGTTACTCCATAACTACGTCAAATCTGAACCGATTTCAATTGTTTTTGAAAGAACGCATAATAAGGTTGGGCCTATTTAAAAGGTGAAGAGAAGATGATTCATATCTTCGGTGATGGAGGAAGGAACTCAATGATTAAGAGCAAATTGCTCGCGATCAGAGATATACACAAAAAAGCTTAAAATAATAATGTTAAACAAATATCTTTAAAAAATCGGCCAAGTGCGAGTCGGGCCTCGCTCTTTTAGGGTTCCGTTAAAAAAATTAAATAAAAATATTTCCATGTACCCATGGAAATATTTTAATTTAATTTTTATTATTTGTTGTTATAGCGGCAATAGAAATACATAATATGTGAAAATTTCATCTGTCTATCTATTACGGTTTACGAGATACAGCCCGCTGACAGACGGACGGACGGACGGACGGACGGACAGTGTAGGCTTAGTAATAGGGTCCCGTTGGTACCCTTTGGGTACGGAACCCTAAAAACCGACTTCATACGCCGATCGGGCAAAGTTGGGCTACCGTCGCGCATTAGTTTCATCATTTATATTTAGGCCCGCCCGACTTCAACATACATGTACAAATTAAAATTGTTTTATACTTTGTAGTGGCGTTTAAAGTCGGTTTTATAGAAAGAATTTTTTATCATTATTTGATAATCCCACAGACGATCAAAGTTCGTATTTATATATCTAGTCATATTTTACTTAAAGCTTATAAATTAGTCGTTCACCCCTTCCTATTCTATCGTGATTTTAATTCTATGGGATCAATTTATAATGCAGTTCATGAAAAAGTTCTCTAAACGAATAGTAAGTAGGAAGATTAATTTTCAATATTTTCCCCAAATTATTTCATGTACGATTAAGTAGCAACATTTTCAGATCGACAGTTTTCTTAAGTTTTCTGCATAAGTATTGCATTATTTGGATAAAATAATACATCAGAAGTAAATAAATGTTATCCTTTAGTAAACTGGATGTTTTAAATATTTTTTTTAGAAGAAAATACTCTCATATTCGGCATTTATAGCGGAGCTCATTCCCCGCTAACCATACGTAGTTGACAGGCGCGTGACTCGAGTCAAACAGTTTTATATAACGAGTAGGACCACTGCTCATACCCAACTTACAGAGGGGTACGCGCGTCAAGTCTTCTCCTGTGTTGGTTTATTACTCAAAGGTTGGTAAGGCTCGCGCTGTGCTGCAGGTCGGCGGTGTGGAGCGACGCCGAGCTGGAGTCGCGGCGCGCGGCGCTGCTGGCGCAGCTGCACGCGCACGAGGCCGACTGACGCCGCGTCACGCACGTGCACATCTTCAACCGCTACCCGCCGCGCGTCGCCCGCACTGCCGCCGCGCCGCCGCCCGCCTTCGTCGTCCGCCTCACCCCCGTCACCCCCGTCACCCCCGGCTCGCCGGGCACTCCCCCGTCCGCTTGCGGGGATTGCATCAAACTGCCGCTCATCTCGCCGATGCCCGATACTGATACCGATAACTCCAACTTGTAGAGGTACATGTGATGCGAGCCGCAACCGTAACCGTTCGAGGCTTTTAGCTACGTCGTATATTATTTCGATAAAATTTTAAGCGCGCCGAAAGACACTGTTTTATATTAGACCCCGTAATCCATCAGAAGCCTGCCGTGTCTTATGTCAAGGGTCTAAAATAGAATCTATGTTGCACATTCCATCATTTTTGGTAATAGTAGACAGTGGTTACAGTTACAGCTCGCCAGTGTTTACACGACTTAAGTTGTACACGACATTTCAACCGTTGTCTTAATATTTATCAGTTTGATATTCTTCACACCTAAATAGTGAAGGTTTAGGTCATGTATCTTTTTTTACTGAGATAATTTTCATGTATGTATTATTTATAATTTACATATTGTAACTAACTTGAGCTGCACACAGACTTCTTCGCACGTGAAATCTTATCTATCTGCGATTTTGATCGAATTATGATCCATACTGAGTTACTGACTGTATATGGCAGCACATTTTCAGTGCAACCATCATGCTTATGAGCTACATTCTCAGTATCAGAATAGTTGAATTGAAACAGAAATTGACTTGCTTAAGTTTACAGTTCCAGTAAAATTAGATAGAGGGGACTTCAACAAATACTGCTAGTGGACACAAACACATTCAGTGTACGATTCGTTCGTTGAGATGAATGGATACCTTGATGCCCAATGCACATGGCTTCCAAGTGACATCTTGGTCAAAATCGATTTATATGAATTTTCACTTTCTTAGGATTGTTATAATATAGGTTGTTATAGAACATCCCATCATTCTAACTGCATTGTAACATAGTCACAGAATAATAACTAGTAACTAGCGTACAGAAGCTTTACTTCGCAATGGTTTTCAAAGAAATATGTACTCAATCTGATAAACAATATGATTTAATTTAGCTCGCGTTCCAGTCGAGCACGTGTTCATTTACATACCTACCAAATTTTTTTTGAGGGAATATAGGCCTTAACTCACTGGACTACGGTTCTTAATAAGTTATACGTGGTTATACGTATTGAAAGAGTCGCGGACTAGGGTTGCCTACTTCGAGAAACTACTTACGCCATCTAGCGCACAGCACGAGCGTTTACTCCTACTTGTGGCGGGCAACGCGCAGCAGGCAGCGCCGAGTACGTTCATGCAGTCTAAGAGCTAGCTGCATAATTGTATATGCTAAACGATTATTGCCAAAGATTTAATTTAATGAAGTAATAAAATAAAACACATTTTGTTCAAGACCATTTTTTTTATAATTTTTATTTTCTTGTCCGTCTAGTTACTATATTGAATGAATTTGAACGATATTCGGCATTATAACTATATGTATATTATTATAATTACAACGTCATTACTGGCGCTGGTTGCATATCTTGAAATTTTGTGAAAACTACTACATCTATGAAAATTATTCTTCAGTTAAAAACCGATATCAGTTTCTAAAATCAAAAACTAAGGCGCGAGCAAACCCGCGGGTATCAGCTAGTACCAGCTAGTACCTAAATGTGTGCTGAGTGTGAATAGTGCTCACCGAAACTAACTCAATATTTTTTATCTTGCACCTACAGTTTTACTGCAATATTGCAAAATATTATTTTATTTTTAAAATTATTTATTTATTTATTTCCAAGCAAGAAATTCGCAACATGATTCGCAAACTTCCTTTAAGTTGAAAAGAATTCCATAGGTATCAGCTATAGTATCACCGTAAATATTTTGCGTTGGGCTCTTAGTCTAAGTTCGTAAATGAATACGACAAATGAAATGCAACTCGAGTGAAACGACTAAATTGTCTTTTTATTGTACTTTTAAATACTTTTAGGGTATTGGAATAGTACTTTGTTCAACAAGGGGAGAAAGGGTTTGTAGTTTGAATTAATTTAATTTCAAATAGGAACATAATGTAATCCAATCAAAGTAGATTTTACCTGTCAGCGTCTTTAGGCAACCAAAAAAAAGTTAAATTTCGATCACCATCCGTATTTAAACAATTAAATACTGCACAGTATCTTTTTGCTTTTTTTCGTTTTGTGTCCATCTTGCAATTATTGAGAAAGTTGAACGTGGTCGAACAAATAGCGCGCGCGCGTGTGTCTTTTTTCGTTTGCGGCAGCCTACTAGATTGGCCCTTGCGCAAGGGCCGCCGCCTGTAGGTATGTTTTTTAATACCTACACGCGGAGTGACACAGGCCTGACATAGTGAAAATTTCAATGAGGTACTTGTGTATACAAGAGGTTTGTATGAATAGTTTCGCGCATTTACGTTAATATTTCAAAACTTATACAAGTGTAAATTAAAAATGTTATTTTTAAATACAAGCTTTTAGTAGCTACATCATTAGACTCTAGATATCATCTAGGATCAGAGTTCCATGTCACAATAATATTGCATTGAAATCCGATTTACACATACATGCAAAATTTCAGCTCAATCGGAAACCGGGAAGTGGTTCTAATTCATCTTGCAAGATTTGACCCAAACAAACAAATAATTAATAAACTGATCAAGCTAAATAAAAGCTTGTAAAAATGTCACCTGGATCACGTCTTGTACACCAAGGTGTTCTCCTATATCCATCATGCTACTGGTTACTGTGACAGCTCTTTTGAATAACGTTTGCAAAATAACTCATTATACTTTAAGTTTACATTTTCGTAATGAATTTTTTTTGTTTATAGACAAGGGATCGGAAGGCATTTTTTTATGTGATTGAATTATTATACTTATGGCCGATTTCACCAACAATGTCGAGTGATGTTTTACAAAGGAATGAATTGGGCGTTCTGACAGTTTTTCTATCGAAAATACTGTAAAAATAACAATTAATGACCACGAAAAAATCTTCCCCACCCACCAACAGATTTCAAACGTATATCAGTCAATACATCCTGGCTGCCTGATGAGTTTTTACTACGACGACATCCGCCGTAGGATTGGGGTTTTCATGCAAATCGAGTATTTTTCAGTGAACTGTTTTGGTTACTAGTTTAGTAGTTCACAATTATAAAATGAACATACAGGAGCATTAACCAACTAAAAAAGCTTTTGTAAGACGCAGATGCGTTTCTGAGACGCAGACGCAGACCCTCTGACCACCTCCCGCTCTTGCGTCGCCTGTGCATGCGCGCGTACTTCAACGTGCAAATATTCTTTTGTATTAAAAAAAAACCCAATCATTTTTGAATTGGTTATTAGTCTTTTATGGGACTTCACAATAATATTGAAAATAGTGCCACGTCTGTTGGGGGGCAGAGACAGAACCCATACAATTTTTTGCATAATCCTTTACGCTCGAATAAGACTTATTTTTCGTTGGTGAAATCGGCCATTAGTTTACAATACATTTTCCATCTGCAGCCATTAATGGTTGATGTTGTTTTAATTTATACAGTAATTATTATTATAGGTGTATCAGTGTTCAGTGTCAAGTTTAAATGTAAATTTTGTTCTTTAAAAAACAAGTAACATTATATTCTCAATAGTAGTAAAATTGTTGACCAGCACCCCGATTCAGAACATTTCGATAACTTCCCGTTTCGATACGGTTAGATATCGATCTCGTATCGAAAATTTTTTGTCGTGCGATTCAGAACGTTCGGTTAGAGAATTCGATTCGATGTCGACTACGGAATCGGCTTCGGTATCGGTATCGACAAGTTACATTAAATTACATGTGGATTTACGAAGTTTGTTGTTTTACCAAAATTTCACTTGATAATAAATTCATGTTAACACTAAATAAATAGATTTTAATCATTTTGGAAGGTCATTGAAGGAATTATTTAAAATGATAACTTGTTAAATTATTGACGGCCAATTTTCAGCCTCTTCGATAGATGGCGCTAAGTTCATGTTTCATCCCTCTGGGTTCTTATTTTATTTTGTTGTGGTGTACATAATATGTTATTGTAATGTTTAAATACGTACAATATGGTAAGTAAACATCTACATACCAAAATCATCCATCATAATCATTTTATACGAAAAACCAGTAAACACAGTACGTAAACAAAAGGATACCGGATTCGATTTCGATAAGTTACCAACTAAAATTATCGGACGTTCGGAAAATCTTAATCGATAAGGTTGTTGTGAATAGCGTTTGATAGAAGATATCGAACGATATCTACGTCGGTTCGATTCGGTTTCGATTTCGACAACTTCTCTGTCGATACGAGTACTCTGAATTGAAAATTCATCTTATTGTACGATAGCAAACCGAATCGATCGATAATTATGTTATCGTAAGGTTCTGAATCGGGGTGCAGGTGCCAGGTGTAGTAGCGATTTTATATATCATGTATTTGCAAGAACACATTATTAATAAATGTGCTTGCATATTAAATATATCAAAGATTAATAAAAGTATTTGTCCCAATAATTATTAGTTTTTCATTTCACTATTTATTTACAGCAAATTACTCAGATTCAAGAATAAATTTATAAACACATATCAAAAATTCCGAAGCCACAGATTCGAACCCACATCTCTTGGGAATCGCGCCCGGAGTGTGTTAGCCACCTACACCATGGCTACGGTCGAACTACACGTCAGCATCGAAATTAGTGATCTATATTTACTTTTTCAGTTTTATATGTTTCAGGAATTTTTGATATGTGTTTATAAATTCATTCTGATATTTCCTTAAGTGTAGGTGGTTAACACTTTAATAAAAAATAAAAATACTCAGATTCCTTTTCTTAAGTTCTTACAGGTGAACGAAATTATAACAAATATTATACAACATTAACCATACATACTTATTTCATACCTTTGAGTCAGATATCAAATACATAGTTATATTTTCTTTATTATAGAAGAAAATACCTATTTATCTAAAGAAAATTCTTGCACTAGTTAAACTGTAGTATAGCAGTTTGTACTCTTCTTCAAGGGTTTTAATCTTCTTTTCCGTGAGAGCCAGTGCTTGCTGCAACTGTACAGAACCTTTACTTTTCTGTTCATTAATATTTTCCCTCTCCTTTTTTATATGGGTCCATACAGAATCAAACCAGTGAAGGGACTCGAAACTGGAATCCTGTAAGACAAATGTTAATAAAATGATTTTTTATTAAGAAAACAGTAGATTCGGAATAAATTTTATTCCTGCAGTGTGTCAATCTAAATATTTTATTGAGATTCAGATTTATTTTATTGGCTGGGTTAATTATTTATTTTTATGCATTAAACCCAAGGTGAATGTTTCAAACCTAATAGCTATTATAAATGCGCAAGTGTTTGTGTGTTTGTCCTTCAATCACGCAGTAACAGAGCAACAGATTTTGCATGGGTACAGTTGAGTCCGTAAAGACTCTGTACAGTGACCAAATAAGCTAATTATGATAAAAATGAATAAAGTACCTGGTCCAACAACTTGAGAATATAAGCAACACCCATTGCAAAGCCATCGTCTGTGAAAGCAGCTCCTGCTTTATTTTTCTTTGACATTTTATCTTTTGACAATATCATGTGTTCAATGAAATTCAGAGTCAGTGGTGGCACAATAATGAAGAAATTCTTCAAATGAACATTTTTAGGATTTCTGAACACGGGAGCAAAAACTTCTACAAGCAATTTAAAATACTCCGTGCCTTGAATAAAATTAGTTGTGAGACCATTGATGTTGTCATCTAAATTGTCAGCTGTTTGTATAGTTTTTTCGTTAAGACCACTTTCTTCACAGAGGCCTTTGAAGTCTCTGATGTCAAGGTTGGGCAGAAACGCGGTCGCATCACAACAGCAATGCCTGCCGCCAGATCGGATCATGCGCACGTACCCCATTGCGTTTCCTATCTGACTAATAAGATCTCTAAATAAATCCAAGTAACTTTGACCATCTTCGACAACTCCCAAAATTTTTATGCCTTTGTTAAACTTCTCAGCAGTCTTGTACAAATAAACATTTCCATGTTCACCCGCTGTTTCTTTAAAGTTCCTGAGATCTTTGGCGAGGCGCGATTTGATCTGTTCGTCGTACATAAACTGAGAGAAAATAAAAAACTTATTTTTCAAAAACTGATAAGTAAAATTAACAGTAGTATTCATGATGCCAGTTCCATGTGTCCTTATTGAATTAGCAATGTGTCTAATGTTTATTGAATTCAGATGTTTATTGTTGCTACTTTTCTCAATAAAGATTTGATTGTTGAGATTGTATTGGTACTTTGAAACAAAGATGTGTATGTTGCGCATGATTTCCAACACATCTAAACCTTGTTCCAAAGTTTGTGTGGGAAGATTATCTTGTATAGTGGAAATCTTGAACTTGAGCTTAGCCATTTGACGCATTTCACCATATGTTTTCCAGTCTGACAATACAACAGTGGTCAAATTGTAATAAGTCTTGGAGAGATAATGTTCTACACATGGCTTTACTGACATGTATTCATTGTGAAGTCGAAGATTGTCTAATAGAAGTAACATTTTTTTAATCATATCGTCATTTAAAGGATCCACCACATCTAATTGTAAATGCGAATGAATGTGTAGACGAAGATTAGTTTCTATGTTCTGACTTATACTTTTCAGTACACGTTCATCAAATACCATTTTTAGTTTATTTTTAAACTCATTAGCTCTGTTCATGCCAAATTGTTTGTCTGTTTGTTCCAACAAAACAACACAATCATCTAGAGCCATAAGAAAGTACTTCAACTTCACTGCATGTAATTGCATGCTAAAATTTTGTTCTAAATATATTGGGATTATATTTTGATGCCATAGCAGCCAGGAGCAATTACAATGTTTCTTAATTTTGTCCGGAAATTTTGATAAGGTTTGTATCTTTTCAAGCAACAAACCTAATCTTACATAGCTGTCTTCACTGTATGTTGTTTCAGGCACAAAGCTGAGGGCAATGTTAGTGGCTATATTGCGTTCTAAGGTTGATGCACCTCTGATGGTTTGCTCTGCAATTACAATGCAAGTAAGCTCATCCAACCTCTTATTGGCGTACTTCTTGTCACTCATCAATGTCTTTTTTATTTCAAGTATTGAAGATACTGCTTGAAATGTTAAATGTTGTATGATCATATTCATGGAATTTATAATCTGATCATAATTCCTGCTGACAGCATTCCATAAACTTTTAAGGATATCCATAATTTCAAACATTGACATCAACATCTGTTTTGTTAATGGCATACCGAGAGAAAGGTGCAAATTGATTAAAGATAAAACTGAATAATTAATATTCGAAGCCAAATCTAAGCCATCCATAATAGTCTTCGCATGAAGAGTCATTTCAGCAGCATTCAACTTATTGTTGCTAGAAAAAACTTCTTCTACTGTCAATGCCCAATGAGAGCATATATGTTGCAGGCTTAGAATATCTTTGGTTAGAGTCATTTTTTTTGAACTCATATAAGTTTGCCTGGCTTTAAGCATAGCTTGTGATAATTTGCTATAGTTGCCACAAAGTGCTGGGACAAATCTCTGGAGAAATGGTTCAGGAAACCAAACAACTGTCCCAATGACAAAAATGCTGTGTGCCTAAAAGAAGAATAAAAATGCATTAGCAATTATTTTTAAACTAAAATATGTCTTCAAGTAGAATTTATTATTCTCACCTTTGTATTCAACTCCATTAAACTTTTAAAGGTCTTTTTGTCATTATTTCCAAAAAGATGTGTGTTCAAAACAAATAAAGCATTTATTTTAATGCATTTGTACAAATTATCACCACTAGGTTTTTCCTGGACTAGTTTATCCATATTTAGAATAGCAAGTTTAATATATTGAGTTATCTCTGCGGAGACAACTGAGCAGTTCTTGACTGATAGATCTTTTTTCCGTAACAAAAGAAGATTTTGTAAAGTGCTTAGAACTATATCATCATTCATTAATTTCATTGATATGCTGTTGGCAGCACCAGACAAAGCTGTCAATTTTTCTTCATCTAAATCTAAATCCTCAGGTTTAGAGCTGTATACTTTTAGATTCTTACAAAAATTATTCCAATTAGATGTTATAGTGCACCGTGATATTAACATTTCTAAAATAACTATCAGTGTAAATATTTCCCCAATTTTATTTATTATGAAGTGCCATTGAATACCATCTAAAATTGATAACAGAAATAACGTGAATAACTTTGATTCAATAAAGTAATTAATAAAATAAATGGTCCCATACAATTTTACAGTAAAAAAGCCATTTCTAAATTGGTAAAATTGGTTTACTATGAAGGAGAGAATTATATTATTTGTCTGTAAACCTTTTCACTCATAATAAGAATATCTATGTTAGTAAAATTTGAACAATATTTGGCAACAAAGGCTGGAATCACGTCATGTGTGCATCAATTCACATTTTGTCCATATAAAACATTTTTTATATGGACAAAATCTTAATATATATAAATTACGTGTCATGTTGTTTGTCCGCTATGGACTCCTAAACTACTGAACCAATTTTGATCAAACTTCGTAACTATCTGTAATTTGGTCCAACTTGAAAGATAGGATAGTTTTTTTTTATTATGATAATTTATTCGTTTTATTTATATAGGTAAGTTGGCGGTACGAAGTTCGCCAGGTCAGCTAGTATTATATATATTTTGATATTTATAGTTTTTTTCATTTTTTTAGGAAGCATGTATGAATCGCAAAGCCAAATAAATAATTGATGCACGTGTACACAACTCCATACAAAATGACACTTTTATATTGTGGACAAAATGCGAATCAATGCACTCAGATGTAATCCAGCCAAAATGTCCAAACTCAATTTGACCACAGCTTTGTTCTTCTAGAATCTAGACTATAAAATATGTACTTAAATATGCAATTGAATAGATTTTAGAACATGAAACATAATTATTAAACAAGGATTGGTAAAATAACATTAACTATTAATATAACTTGCAAGCAGCAGTGATAGCCTAGTGGTTAGGACTGTGGTCTCCTATTCGGGGGGTTGCAGGTTCGATCCCGGGTACGCATCTCTTGACTTTTCAGAGTCAAGTGCGTTTAAGCAATTAAATATCACTTGCTTCAACGGTGAAGGAAAACATCGCGAGGAAACCTGCACACCTGAGAGTTCTTCATAGTTCTTGAAGGTGTGTGAAGTCCGCCAATTTGCATTCGGCCAGCGTGGTGGACTATGGCCTAAACCCTTCTCTGAGAGGAGACCTCGCTCAGTAGTGAGCTGTTGATGGGTTGCTAATGATAATGATGAGATGATTAATATAACTTACTCCAATTTATAATTTCTTCATTGAAAATTGCAAAAATTTGACTACACAAGTTATTCAATGTGTCATTGCAACGACTTAAGAATGTGCTTATTAGACATATTGACTCCATTTGAGAAGATACATCACTTCCAATGTACTCATCATAAGCCGACAGAAATTTGAAATGACTGTGAACACAAGAATAAAAGCTCATTACAATGTCCTGTTGTGATTTACAAATTATTAAGTTAAAGGAGTTATTCCCAATTAGGGATTTGAAAAGAGCAACTGCTGAGTTTCTTGCCTTCTCTTCTCAGCAGAATCTGCTTTCGGAACCAGTGGTAGAGTCATGACCCATGACATGTCATAAGAGCCACAGGTTGGCCTACATGAAATAAATAATTTTAATTATTTAGATATGGGTTTATCTACCATATTCCTCCATAGATAGTCTGTTTCCATCTTAGACTGTATCATCACTTGCCTACAGATGAGACTGCTGTGCCCAGGGGCTAACTTGTCATCAAATAAAAATGTGTATTGTGTACATAATCACCTTTCAAAACCTTCTTCTTTTAATGCATTAGCTTCTACACACAGGGATGTTAGCACACTTAAAACTTTAGTTATCACTGCATTATCAGATGCAACTAAATCAGTCACTGGCAATAATTCACTTGATTCTAAGACAACTTGTACTGGTGTAAATGTTTTATTTTCTTCCCTATTTTCATCTTCCAATAATGACGTGTAATCTTGATACTGTTTTTTAAAAAATTCTCCATAACTTTTCAAAATATATGTACCAGCTTCCTTGTCCATATCATTCCTCATGATAATTAAATAAAAGTTATATTCGTGTAAAGTTGTGATCTTTATCATAAAAACGTTTTTACATTCTTACTACAATTGTACTTACTTGTAATTCAGTAATTAATTCTTACTGTTGTTGTTTTCGTTCAAAGAGTATATACTATTGTTGTTCCTGGTCTGTGATACTATTATCATAGACCGTCTCACTTTAGAATAACAATAGTAACTATTTATCGAGTTTTTCTGTCCCTATCATACTCATAGTGGTGCCAAGCGCTCTCGCTCTATTTCACACTACCAAAAGTTCGCATCTATCGTCATTTCCTGCCTACGTAACATTTCCGGTGCTAAGTTTAAAATTATCCGTGGCTTTAAATCTTTAAGTTTCTAATATTAAAATTTACTGTATAAAAATAGGAATTAATTACTTACTTAAGGTGTGTATAAAATAATGTAGTTTTTAACAAAAGAAATCTCAAGTTAACTATTGACAAAGCTTAATATTTTCTTTACTTTCACTATCGTAAAAGTTATGATTAATGAACGAAAATAATACTATTATCCGATTCCGTTTTGTAGGTTCTTCCCGGTATTTCCAATTTTTTTGCCCTAAGTATATACTTACCTATTCTTTTCTAAAACGAAAATTCTCGACAAATGGCGGCGGCGGATCGGTGTTAAATTTTATCAGGATAAACTTTTATTACCTATACTATCCCCTATTTCTATTCTCAATTTTAAGTTCCTTAATCAATAATTATTGTGTTTCATCTAGATAGTTAAATGGTCTGATTTGTGCTGTGCCTTTATCACAGGTTATTTTGTGCAAATAAAATGTGCCTTCAAGTTCAGTGCGAGTGGTAAACTTTTTCATCCAGGAACCAGGATGCGGTCATGTGTTATAGCAAAGTAAATTTACATAGAATACCGTTTAATTGTCTCGACAGATGGAAGGTATGTATGGTTGGTTATGTATGGTTGGTTGGTCCCGGAACTTCTAAATGAGAAAATATTAGAATTTGTTGTAGTCATTTCAAACCAGAGAACATTAATAATAATTTAAGATTAACTTTAGATGCAATTCCTTCCTTAATCCACCTTCTAATGAAAAATCACTTCATAATCTATCGTCAAATCTTAAATATCTTGAGATATCTTTGCTTGTTCCCAAGGGACCTCTCGATGTTAAAGTTACCAGCCATATCCCAATTGCGTCTAGGCATATAGACCAAGTTACACATGAAGATTCATCTTGCTCTTCGGTTTTGACTTCTACTAATGTATCAATCGTCGTTGGGGTCCCAAGGTGCGGGAGTGGCGACCCCGTACCGAGAAGAGCAGTGTTGGCAGACTCCCACCAGGTGGGCCGACGACATCAAACGAGTCGCAGGGAGCCGCTGGATTCAGGCGGCGCACGACCGAGGCCTGTGGAAGTCCATGCAAGAGACCTTTGTCCAGCAGTGGACGTCTATCAGTTGATAAAGAAGAAGAAGAGAATTATGTAGAACTTCCCTCAACAATAAATATCATTCAGAACTCCCAGCCAAGCCCAAACTCATGCAATGCTATGCTCATTGATGATGATATCCTCAGTACATCTTGTAACTTACTACTGAGTCCCACTGATGGTATCCCAATTACATCTTGTAACTCGCAATAGAGTCCCATTCCATCAAAAACCATGCCTTTCAATGAGACATCTTGTCTGGATCAGACCACCCCAAAGCTGAAATCATTAAGTAACTATTAAATATAAAAAATTGAAATCAAAGTTTCAGTCATTTCATTATAAGTAAATATAAAATGTTTATTAAAAAGTATCCACTTTTAAGTAACTTTGGCAAATTATTAGTAGATTCACAGTTGAGATTGTCAGGTGCAGTCTAAAGCAGTGAGATACACATACTTTTTGCACTCTCACTGTATAAATTAAGTCCAAAATGTTATAGATTTTTGCAGAAGTGTAATGTTAAATTACCAGCTAAATCTACCATATCTTCTATATTAACCAATATTAATATTTTCCATATTAACCACTAAGACCAGGTATTGATTTTATATTCCAACATTTGGCAGATGTTGTGAAGACCAAAAATACTATGGGCTTGCAATGTACGCTACTCTTTGATGAAATGGCCATTAATAAAAACTTGTTTTTCTATTTCCATACTGGTGTTATTTAAGGTTTCGAGTGTGGTCAACACACTCATAATGTTGCTGACAAAGCTTTAGTTTTCATGCTGTGTGGAATATTTTTATCTTGGAAAATACCCATTGCATTTTATTTTGTTTGTGATGGTATTAAAACCATGTCTCTAAAAAAGATACTTAAAGAGATTATTGCTGAAGTTCTTAAAACTGGGTTTGTTTTGAGAGTAACTGTGTCTGATCAAGGCTCTGCCAATGTTGCTGCAATAAATTCGTTAATATCTGAGACATGTGAAAATTTACTTAGAACTGGTCATAATGATCCTCACATTATTCATTATGAAATCAATAATAAGAAAATTTATCACATGTATGATGCACCCCACTTACTGAAATGTTTTTGAAACAATTTTCAGAAAAAGGATCTGCTCATCGGCAACAAGCGAGCTCAGTGGGATTACGTTGAGAAGCTGTATGCTATTGATGGGATCCATGGTGTTGCCAAGTCTAACCAAACTTACCCACAAACACATAAAACCTTCTTATGACAAGATGAAGGTAAGTGTACACTTTATAAAATATAATAATAATATCCTCCCGACTGAATCCAGTCACGGTGGCCAACCTCGCTCAGAGAGTAGCTATATACGCAGGAGATATTATAGTACAAGTGTGTGCACAAAAACAGTCACACTCTCTATTCCCTCACTCTCATAGTCTTAGTCCAATGGGATGGAAAGCCTGAAACAACCAGAGAGAGACCAGGTGCAGGATCGACAGCTTTACGTTCTCTCTGAGGCACGGGGTGACTCACCGCCAACTTTCTTCCTCCAGGCTAGTACCTACTATAAGAATTTCTTGACAGAAAAATCCAATACATTTTTTTTGGCCTGACCCAGGAATCGAGCCCAGGACCTGGTCATACTTAGTTACCCACTGGACCAACGAGGCAGCTATTTAAATTTTATAATAAGTACATATTAATACATCAGCTATAAGTACTTATAAAAAGACTTTTCCTGCCTTACTGAATGACTGACTGATCTATCAACGCACAGCCAAACCCACTGAAGTTAGAAACTTGAAATTTTGACAGTAGGTTCATTTTATGACGTAGGTGAGCACTAAAAAGGATCTTTTGAAATTCCACCCCCAAGGGGGTTAAATGGGGGGGTTAAAGTGTATATGAAAGTCCGTCATTTTTCAAGTAATACTCATGAAACTCGGTATTTGGGCTTTACATTAAAAATAAAAAAGTACGTGTTTCATAGATTTTGTAAAATCTACCCCCAAAGGGGTTAAATAGGGAATGGAAATTTGTATGAAAGTCCATCAGTTTTTAAGTTCTATCTATGAAACTTTGTATTTGGGCTTTCAATTAAAAACAAAGAAGTAAATCTTTCACAGTTTCTTAAAATTCAAGCCCTAAAGGGATTATAGGGGTTGAATGTTTGTATCATAGTGATAGTCCTTCATATTCAAGTTGTTTTTCAAGTTATGTGTATGAAACTTGGTATTTTGGCTCTAGATTCAAAATAAAGAAGTAGGTATATCACATTTATTCTGTAAAAATGACTAGCAATTTGAATTTTTCAGGTTGTGTATGCTGCGCAAGTTTTCAGCAGGGCGGTTTCGGGAGTTTTACACAACCAGATGAAGACATATGAACATACGCAAAACGGGCGGACACGCCTACTTGCGGAGAAAATTCCCAGGAGTAAAAGAAGAAGAAGACATATGAACATCTTCAAATAGTTCATAATTATAGTGTACCATTTGTGAACATTGATAATGGCTATTTCACTGCCGAGATCTTTTTGTTCATTAATGATTTGTTTGACAGCTTGAATTGTTCTGGTCATTCAAGTGTTAATTTACGTAATGCTTTGTCTTTAAATTCAGTCCACTTAGAGTTTTGGAACGAAGCCTTGAAGAAGCTAGAATCAATGAAATTTGATGCTTCAGACTCAAGAGAATGTAAGCCACTGTCGTTACGTAACTTTATTCATGACATTAAAACCATTAAACACCTTTGGTCGGAACTAAGATTGATTCCGGGCGTTTAAACCAGGATCCCCTGGAAAACTTTTTGAACAGATTCGAGGACAGGGTGGATGTAGCACATATCCAGACTGTCAACTTCCCAGGTGGTCCCATATAAATTTTATCAAAATCGGTCGAGCAGTTTTTAAAATATCAACAATAAATAATATACTTTGTATAGTGGCGCGAGAGTTTGAGTCGGTTATTTAAAAAGAATTTCTTATATTAAATTATAATCACTGTTTGTGATTTGATGTTTGCATTTCTGTGTGCATCTCATTTATTTTCACTGTGTAAGAAGTATTGTGTTCTCTGTATCAACATAATATTTGAGTTTGAAGCGTTTAAACCAGGATCCCCTGGAAATCTTTTTTGGACAGATTCGAGGACAGGGTGGATGTAGCACACATCCAGACTGTCAACAATTTGTTGCCTTGTATAAGAAATTGCTCATTAATGAGATATCTACTGGTAAATCTTTATATGCAAATTGCACCCCTGGTGATGATAAAATGTAGGGAACTCTAAAAAATGTAATTATCAAGCGAAATCGAAATATCAATGATATTCTCCATAGTTCGGATGCTCAAAACTTTATTTTCATTGAAGAAAGTATTCCATCCGAAAATACTTTCCAAACCTATGCTGTGTCATACATTACTGGTGTAGTTTGGCGTTATTTATTTCCCAGACTAGATTGTGTGCAATGTCAACATTGTAAAAATGCACTGTTATCCAATGAAATTGAATCATTTCATTCTTTAATATCAATTAAATAATATGATGATAGTAAGATAAAATTGTATTATCCATCAGGTAATCTGTCGGCTTTAGTATGGCACTATATGTATATTATCGAACAGACCTTGCCAAAACTCTGTAAAGTTTACATATGTACAGATATTATTAAACAATTTGACAATCTCGATACATCTTGGTATGACTTGTCGTGAACAAAAATCTGTTTTTTGAAGGCGTTTGGATTGTTAGACAATGGTGCATTAATTTTAATAGACGAATTCACAATGTAGATTCAAGGAAATGGAAAATTTGATTGCAACCAAAGTTACCAAAGGTGGTAGTTATTGATCAGTGCGACGTCAAAGTAGTTAACATTGTTGTAACCTAAAATAGGTGAAAGTAAGAAACATTAATTTTCTTTTTAGTAACCGACTTCAAAAAAGGAGAAGGTTCTCAATTCGTCAGAATCTTTTTTTATTGTTTTTTTATGTATGTAGAGAATATTTTATGTATGAAGACACCTGAACCAATTTGAAAAATTCTTTTATTGTTTCAAAGGGTATACTTCCCAGGTGGTCCCATATAAATTTTATCAAAATCGGTCGAGTGGTTTTTAAAATATCAGCAATAAATAATATACTTTGTATAGTGGCGCGAGAGTTTGAGTCGGTTATTTAAAAAGAATTTCTTATATTAAATTATAATCACTGTTTGTGATTTGATGTTTGCATTTCTGTGCTCATCTCATTTATTTTCACTGTGTAAGAAGTATTGTGTTCTCTGTATCAACATAATATTTGTTTTTGTTATGTTTAGATAATAACACTACTTGACCCAGCTTTTTCAAAGGTTTCTCAAAATCAGTACAGATTTGACAAAATTATGGGTTACCTACGTCGACAAAAATGTTCATCCCCTATGGCGCGCTAACCCTACTGTTTTTCAGGATATCAAAGTCAATGTTTTAGTCCTGTTTTGTCCCGGGGACAAATTATTACACTTTTTAATTGCATACATTTTTAAGCAAAACTTTACAATTTTGTCGATAGATGGCGCTGTCACCAAAACTAGTCATTACTTTAACATTAATTTATTAAAAAATTACTAACATAAATAAGCATTAGAAATAAATCCTTGGCATATTTTATTGAAATCGATTCAGTGGTTTTAGACAACGGAGTATCAGACAGCCAGACAGACTTCAACTGGGTGTTATTCATTATGAATACCTACTACAATAAAATTTTATAGTAGTTTCCAATTTTTAATCATGTTATCGTAGGGGTGTATAAAGATAATTAACATTAAATAGTTTGGTTAAAACTTGTAGATAATATAATAATGAATGAAGAGTAGGTTTTGAATATACATTTGAAGAAAATATACGCCGTACCTACCTATTTGGTGAACTATCGTTAAACAAAAACCGTTTAATCAAATTATTATTTTATCAAACGTTTCTATGAAATCAATTGTTTTACTAATAATAATTAAAATTATTAAATAAACAATAGCTTGTGTAATACTTTCATGAAATTAAATTATGTCTGTTTAGTATTTTTTCTCACTCATAACCACCTATGAATAATAATATCTAGATAAAGTTGTAAACTTATCTACACAACTTATATGATCTAGCTTTTAAATATAATCGCTTCATATTGTCTGTAACCTATAATAATATAAGAACTAAATCAATGGTGAGAACATACATTTTTGTCAAATACATACCTTATTAATTTATTACTTAAATATAAATATATTTAAATTACTTATTGAATTTAAGTGAAAGTGAAACTAATATAATATTAAGATGTTTTTTTAAATGTTATATTAGTATTTTCTTAGTTTTCTCTTGCGATCATCAATGAGAATGAATTTTATTGATCACAGTTTTCATCAATTGAATCAATAAATAGTAGGCAATCTTTTTTATTTAATTGGTGCAAGAGCCACAACGGAAATTTATTTCATGATTTTTTCATTAATAATTACTACGTGTGATATGTTAAATTGTAATTTAGTTGTGCTATATTGTATGATGCATTGTAATCTAGTTGTAAAAAAGATTTAGAGAAAACTTTTACGAGTACTTTGCAAAAGGCATGATGACTGATTGAAAAACTGTTGGATGGTGTTCGGAAATATCTATTTCGAAAGAATAAAGATAATCTTATTTCAGCAAAATAGATAAAATATGTTTTGTCATTGTAGTTTGTCAAAATTTCAAGATATGTGACATACCTTTCGCTCTGATCTGAATTGAACACAATTCAATATGGCGGATTGCTGTATTTTATAGTTTTATTTTATCAAAATAAATATCAATCTCGGACAAAATAGATAAATAAATAAATTTTTTATATTCCATGAATCCTATTTTCATAGATATATTCATAATTTCATTGATTCTTCACAACTGTCATCATGCCTATTCATGTTCTTAAATATGCTGATTTTTTAATTCAAACAACAGATTTTTACTTATCTAACTTATCGTATTTTTTAATGATGTTTAGAGCTATTATTTAAGTAAATTTAAGACCCACTTATCAATCGCCAAGGGAAATTTAATCAACGAATAAATTTGACGTTTAGACAGATTTTCATTACGAAAAACTGCTCAGCAAAAGACATTGTAGGCAATAGGGTTGTCTTGATTAAAAAAAATGCATTTAGTATAGTATGGATTGTGATCGTTACAGTTGATAGAACTGGAAGCACTACCGCCTTTCCAAAAATATCACGATCGCGATGACTGTCAATAGTAGATCATCATTTTTATTATAGGTTATTTAAATTAAACATCTGGAAAACCTATCTATATACCTATAAATATTATTTAAAAGCGAAGTCCAATTTATTCCGCGTTTAAATGGAACTCTGCGATGGTCATAAATTAATATAATGTACCAGACAATATTTTAAAAGAGTAACTGTTGAGTTTCTTACCGGATTCTTCTCAAAAGTAAACTACATTCAGAACCGGTGGTAGTTTAAGAAATGAAAATGAATAAATCAGCTATTCAAAGTTAAAATTTCTTTTATTTCACAACCTTTTTTAAATTAGAATTTAGTAAGGAAGAAAATCGGTAAATATTAAAAAAACCGGTACTCGAAAACCGATAAGTACATCACTATAATTATAAGGTTACGGTTCACTCCGATGGGCCAATCCCATCCCTAACTAAAATAAAAAGTAACCGCTTCCGGTTCCGCTATGACGTAATTCTGCTTAAGCGATGGACCAATAAGCATCGAGTTCCGCTATTGCTATACATCGTGTTAGAGCAGGACATGCTGGGTTATCAATGAAATTTGCATTAAACATGAATGGATAGAGTCGTTAAATCACGAGAGAGTGAGATGCAAGATTGAAAATGTATAGATGTACCATAGTGAAGGAACACTCACACTAGAATCCTGTTATGATTCTATTTTAGGCTCTATGGAGTTTGACGTCTATATCCTAGTGTTCGTGGTCTATGATCATAGACCACGAACACTAGGATATATTATATACAAAAAATATTTTCGTTTAAAGATGATAATCACAAAGTACATTATACCACAGATTAGGTACTAGTTACTACGTAACATTATACAGACCAAAAATTAATGTTTTTTTTTTAGGGTTTTTAGCGTAGACCCAAGAGAATATAACCACTAACCAGTAACCACCACGGTAACCACTAACCACTACGTTTTTGCGTAGACCACAGAACACCAATCAACACTATTATCCTAGAGGCGTAGAAGTACTATCTACCAGAGAAATATTTTTTAAACATCATAGATAGTCTATGGTTAACATTAATGTAATTTGTGAGTTAGTAGTTCTACGGTTCGTGGTCTATGGTCTATGACACAGACTAGTAATCAACAATCAAGTAACGAGAGATTCTAAATAACCTAAAATATGTAATATATTTATATTATAATTTATATAGTACTCTGTGATTTCGTTTTTTGTACGGGTTTTTGCGTTTTTTGGACCGAAGGTCAAAAGTAATATTTAATAAATAAAATATAATTTAGCGCCTCGGAGCAGTCAGCTTTAGTTATAATAGTATATGTATAGACTATAATTAAGTTAAATACTTTCAAGCTTTAGTGCATTAAATAATTCATGTTGTTAGTTCTTATTACAATTCAATAACTCAACTTATACTAAAGTGCATAAACCTTCTACAAACATGGATCAAATGCTGCCGAGTCCGTACAACATACCGGGAATAGGAACCCCGCTGCATCAGCCTGAGGAGGACCAACAGATTCTGCCCAATGCTTTGCAACAGCAGGCCCAACAACAGCAACAACATGCCTTGGTTTCCCTGAGCTCGTCGCCGCTGGCTGGATTTGGCGCGCAACTCATGGGTACTCCGCAGCGAACTCTGCACACCTATGCACCAACGGCCAGCTACGCCACGCCTCAGCAGATGATGCAGCCGCAAACTCCGGTATTTATAGTATTTCAAATGTATATAAATCTCTTTAAACAATTAGTGGCTGCCCCATTGCTCTACTAGTTAGCCTGATTGGCTGCAGATCATGAGTTTCTGGATTCGATTCCTAGGTTGTGCTATAAATATATAAGTTTGAGAGATTAGAGAATGTAGTCTCCTTAATCTAACTAACCAACTGTTATGCATTCAAACTTACACTTATCTGAATGACAATTAAAATTAATAAAAATAATTCAAACTCATATTTTAAATGTAAAACTGCATCTACTATGTCTTGTACTTTGGTAACAGCTCAATCGCTAAAACTATTTTAATATTTGGATCAGAAATTTGTCTATTCCTTCAGACAGACTTATGTTACTTTAAACCCTTGAAAATTAAATAGTACCACTGGGTTTTCAAATGACCTAAACCCAGAGGACATCCCTGTCATCAACTATTACATTATATTCATGTTCTTTTGTGTTACAGCAAAATTTAATGTCACCTATGATTACGGGAAGTAATATTGCTGGTCAGCAATTACTTGGACAAGCCAGCCCTGCTCCCATGACTCCTATGACACCACACTCTGCTGATCCTGGAATATTACCACAGTTACAGTAAGTGGTGACCTCTCATATTATCTTCTCATCTGATACTATGTACATTGCTAGACATAGATCTCTTGAAAGAATTGCCAAAGGACACAATCTTGTGCTGCCTGTATCCAGTGTAGTATATAGTGGGGTCTGCCTATAATTGGGAGGTGTTTTGCTGTGCTACTATTGGGACCCCAACGTCTCAGATCTATGCTAATTCTCGTCCCCTTACAGAACCCATGACTTGCACACTGAGAGACCCTGAGCCTTCCTAAGAAGCACATAGTAAGCAGCCTTGTTTTGGATCCCCTCATTATTTGATTTACCTTTTTGGTCCACGAAATCCATCCATGAAAAAAATAATAATAATGTGGGAAATTCAACAGTGAGTGAGTATTCTATTTTTATATTTACAGAAATATAGTATCTACAGTGAATCTGAACTGTAAATTGGATTTAAAGAAAATTGCTTTACACGCCCGGAATGCAGAATACAACCCAAAACGGTTTGCTGCTGTCATCATGAGAATAAGGGAGCCTCGAACAACTGCTTTAATATTTTCGTCCGGCAAAATGGTTTGCACTGGAGCTAAAAGTGAAGAAGATTCCAGACTAGCTGCAAGAAAATATGCTAGGATTATTCAGAAACTTGGTTTCACAGTTAGTATAACAAGCTTACTATCAAACATTCTGTTTAATTTAATTATGGCTTTCTAATCCTATCCTAAAATAAGAATTCATTTTGTGGGTTAAAAGTGCACTTCTCTCTCTCCTTTTGGGTGGTCCACCCATACCTTGGTGGTGGTGGTAATCCCAGACTTCATATGTTTAAAGGGGTTGTGTTAGTTTTATGCTATTAAATAGCGCTTGCTTTAATAGCCAAGGAAATGATCATGAGGAAATATTTGTGCCAAAGTGTGTGAGGTCTGCCAAATGCCAATCATTAGGATTGGCTAATTTTGGCCTAAAACTGGCCTCACTTGGCTTGTGGTTGACTGTGGCCTATATTGTTCTCATTCAAAAGGAAACCTGTGCCCTGAAGAGTGCTATCAAATGTTGAGATGAAATAAAAATGATATCATCCTAATATATTCTATGAAAAATATAACTGAAAAATAGTTTTATTATTGTAAATCCTGCTCATTCTAAAAATAGTGATTATTTGTTTCAGGCAAAATTTTTGGATTTTAAAATACAGAACATGGTTGGCAGTTGTGATGTAAAATTTCCAATTCGCCTTGAAGGACTAGTGCTTACACATGGACAGTTCAGTTCTTATGAACCAGAACTATTTCCTGGACTCATTTATAGAATGGTGAAACCTAGAATAGTATTGTTAATTTTTGTTTCTGGAAAAGTAGTGTTGACTGGTGCCAAAGTAAGACAAGAAATATATGAAGCATTTGATAACATTTATCCAATATTAAAAAGTTTTAAGAAACAATAGACTGATAATTGGTATTATTAATTTTTCCTGTCATAATAATTTAAGTTATGTTTGTATGTTTTTTGTTAATAAATCTTCAAAATTAAAAGATATTCTGTATTTAGCCATAATTATTAACATATTCTGTATTTAAACTTCCCTTGCAGAAAATACAGAACAGAGTTCTGTATTAAAAATAAATTAATATTATGATATAATTTAATATAAAAAATTATTTTTAAAAAACCGACTTCAAACTGATTATATTAAAAACCGCTCGACCAATTTCGATAAAATTTCAATTTGAAGTATACCCTTTGAAACAAAAAAAGAATGTTCCAAATTGTTTCAGGCGTCTGTCTTTGAGTAATCGGTGAACATACATTCAGATGAATTGAGAACCTCCTCCTTTTTGAAGTCGGTTAAAAATATATGAAAAGTATTGACAGTAGTACATAGCTAGTATAAATGTATAAAAAATTAAAAAGTATATGTCTAAAAAATTAATTAGGCAGGTAGTATGCACTAGGTCTCACAGCTTAGTAGTGCAGTAACTTGCAGTGTCAACTTGAAGAGTTGGAACATTGAGATCAATGATTATAATATAATACCTGGTAGTTGGTACCTACAATATTATTCCTAAATCTCCTTAGTTTATGTGGGCAGTAACCTGTAGCATCAAGATTGAGGATTAGCCACACAGCAAATTTTCTCTATCAATAAAAACCTCGCAAATCTGATAACAAATCTCGGACAGATTTGAAAACTGGCTAAGTAGAGGTACCATCAAAATTGGTTCAGCCCTAAAAACTATTTTTCGTCGTATATTATTAAGAACATGGAACTAGGAATTACGACATTAAGAAATAGAGAGCTTGTACAAGCATTGATTTAGAAAAACCATGGAACTAGGAATTACTATGGGAAAAACCAAGACCAGTTTATATTGTACTCTGTGACCAAGACCAAGGAGATAGTGTTCTGTGAAGACCACAGACAAAAATTCATACTTTTTGGATGACAGGTGACACAAGCAAAAAGTAGCATGAACCATCTCGTAATTCCTAGTTCCATGAACCATCAACAAGTAGCTATATAAAATAGTTATTCTTTGGGTGAAACCGTGTGAAAGGTAGCAAGCTTGGCAAACAAAGCTCTATTTCCACGTTACTAGCTCTAAAAAGTGTTTGTAACTCGTTTTTACGGGTTTTTGGTTCTATTTTAATTTTATTTACGCGTATGGATATATCCGAACACAAAAGTAAAAAAGTCGTGTGGTGTCGAGGAACACCAGATAGGAACAAAGTTCCTTAATTATAAAAATATTAATTTCAAGTTCTATTCGAGGTATAAAGAAAATAATTATTCGGGTATACATTTTTTATCATGATTCATTTATCGATAAAAATCAAAAAACTACTTTACAAAATTATCTTAACACCTTTATTTTGTTTACAATGATTTATAAAATTTATAATAAGTAGTAGGGTGGGTAGGTGCGCGACCCACAAAAGTGGATCGCGGTTTTTCTGTTCATCAATTAGAGTTTCAGACCTTTTTTTACCTAAACACCACTCTTTCATCTTTTATACTCTCCGAGAAAGACACCGACGAAACTTGTATGGCCGCCATTTTGGAATTTTTTCAACTCCCGACTGGATGAGGTTTCGAGTGACTTTTGTTCGAGCACACCCCACCTATCTTCAGTACCTTGGCCGTGCTCCTCACCCACCTTCCAAACCCTCGATCATCATATCTCATCATTTGTCAGAATGAGAAAATATTTTGAAAAGGATATTTCTAGGTCTTCAATATTCGCCATATTATATTTTGTATAAAAAAAATCCTCCATCTTGATTTTTTTCTTTTTATCAAATAGACCTTCGGGTCCTGATCATCTTTTGCCAAGAAACCACTCTTTCATCTTTTATACTCTGAGATAGACACCGACAAAATTTGTATGGCCGCCATCTTTAATCCGCCATTTTGGAATTTTTAAAAAATTTATTCGAACTAAATAATGACCTTCCACTTCCACTGTGTCTGAAACGGAAGCTCATGGACACGTGCATTCTACCAACTCTCATATAATATGGTGCTCAGAATTGGTCCCTGACAAAATCTCAAAAGTCCAAGCTCAAGGTTTGCCAAAGAGCCATGGAACGCAGCATACTTGGCTTGAAACTAGCAGATCTGCTAGTTTTAAGCCAAGTATGCTTATCTTTTGACTTTTCCGAATTTCTTATACGATCGTATAAGGAATTCGGATATACGATCCAAAACGCTAGTAGCCGATGTTGGTACTGCAGCACTGCACTTAAATGGGACTGGGCAGTCATGTGAGCCGTATGCCGGATGACTTGTGGGCTAAATCTGCTTCTTTCTGGACCCCCCCCCCCCCCCCAATTCGTCAACGCCAGCGTGGTAGGCCGACACGACGATGGCGTGATGGATTGGACAATTTTTTTTTCAGTTGAGAGGCACGCCTAGGCACAGCACAGGGAGAAGTGGAAAGATCGGAGGGAGGCCTTTGCCCAGTCGTGGGACAGTCAGGCTAATTTAGAATTAGAATTAGGAATAATGATTTTAGTAAGCCATACACACAAAAATTTAAAAACACTGAAGATCCTTTTCGTGGTTGAAAGAAAAAGGTAAGGAATGATTAAAAAAGCCTATTGTAGTTAATTTCATTGTGTTTAACCAATTAAACATCGTAAAGAAAAACCCCAATATAGGCTTGGAAATTATTACCACCAATGCAATTTTAACAATCAGGTCAGGATTGAGGCGTTTAAAAAAATGCCGCTATAGTTACGAAATTCCAAATGTCATCATACTAATATTATAAATGCGAAAGTGTGTTTGTTGGTTTGTCCTTCAATCACGCCGCAACATAGCTACGGATTGACGTGATTTTTTGCATGGGTAAAGTTGAGGACCTGGAGAGTGACACAGGCTTTTTATCCCAGAACATCAAAGAGTACCCGTGGGACTCTAAAAACTAAATCCACGGGATGAAGTTACGGGCATTCTCTTTTCTTGAAAGAAAAGCTCTCTTGTCAATTTCACATCTCTTTTCCCAAAAACAAAACAAGTTGGCAACACTGGTAAAACATCAAAAACACGTCAAAGTCTTTTTGACGTTTCACAAAAAAAGCCAAGACAACTGACAAGATGCTGACAACTGACAAGTGCCAAGCCAACTGCCAAGCCAAGCATGCACAGTATCCTCCAGGTATTTATTTACTCTTTGGTATCCTCTAATCTGTGATGCACGTTAGTCGTTATATGACTGTGTTCTTGTGACCACGTTATGATATTTATTTTGATAGTTAAGAATTTGAGAGAGTCATTATTTAATTCGAGTATTCAACATGGCGGAAACAATGCGACAAACTGTTGCAACCATACTCAAAAGCATTGAGCGATACAACCCTGCTAACCTTCAAACCCTAGAGCGGTATGTGGAAATGCAATCGAGAGAGAATACCTATGACTTGGAAGCAAATTTGGCCGTCTTAAAGCTTTACCAATTCAATCCAGAGAAGTTTAACGCGGACATTACTTGTCAAATTCTATTAAAGGCGCTAACTAATTTCCCGCATACGGACTTTACATTGTGCAAGTGTTTACTTCTCGAGTCCGTAGTGAGTACCCATTATTTTAACTCACCATTGCCTACTAGTGTTGGTGAAATTCGAAAACGAACTAGTTCGGAAAAGCGCTCCACTTGTTCCCAGATCCCTTGCTCGTTAGCTAATTAGTTCGTTCAATCCTGATTTGATTTAGTTCCTGAAGACCGACTTCTAATAGATTCAATGAACAAATTAATAAATAATCAAACAAATTGTAAAAAATTGAAATACTACAAGTTGAATGTTTGTAAATTAAAAAATAAAAACAATATTTGGATACCCCCATTTTACCCTTTTTAGTAAATTACCAATGTATTTGCCCATTTGGTATCTAATTTCCCTTTAAGATCAATAATCAGTAGCAAGGTAAACAATTCCAGAGCTAATGAACCAACAGTGACCTAGTTTTTTTAGGAGCTGCATACTAAACTGACAAGTCTTTTGCTGCAAACTCTCATGTACAAGAGTATCTCCTACAACCTTTCACTAAATATGTAAGTACAGTAGAATCTCTAATCAGGCATTTCAATAGACCATTTCGTCTATTAATGCAGCATCCTCCACCAACTACAAGTTGCATATTTTGACTCAAGATTATTTTGAAACTGTAATTAGTAAATTGTGAGATACGTTTTAGTTATAATAAAAACATGTAGAACATGAACTCAAATACATTCCCTTTATGATATTCTTTATTTTATTTAGTTTATATTTTTCTATGCAATCTAGTAATCCGAACATTCCAATAATCCAGCACCCTCTGGTTTTTAATAGTGCCAGATTAGTGAGATTCTACTGTACTTACATGTTTGGTATTTTGACATAACTTTACTTGTATTTTTAGGTGGAAAATGAAACCATTTCACAAATTAAATATTTAGCGGATATCCTGGAGCAGTGTGATTTTGCACAATTCTGGAATCGAGTCCACCAAATGCCAGAACTGTGCAATCGTATCAACAACTTCCATGATTCCATCCGCAAATTTGTTTGCCACGTTGTGGGCATCACCTTCCAGACTATTGATAAAAACAATCTTGCAAATCTTCTGGGAGGAATTGATGGTAAGAATTATTTAGATCAGATAAGTATTTTTAATTTTAGTTATTCAGTTAAATGTGCCCTATACAAACAAAGCCTGATTCTTATTTTAACCCCTCGAGCGGCAGGAGCCAGTCACGGGGTCTGCTTCTATTTATGACAAAAAAGCCCTCGCAGGTGCGGACCCGTCTACAGGTCGGCCAGTCCAGGCGATTATAAACTGGTTTTAGTTATAAATATATAGAGTTCCTTTTTGTTTGAACAACTTTTGACCATAAAGAAGTATGATAAATTCACTGCAATACAAAAATCGGTCATGTTCCTAAAAAAAACAAAAACAAGTCATTTGACTACGACAAAAGTGACGCAAGTGAGGCGCAGGCTGCCATTTGAAATTCGGAAATTTGAAGGGTTAATAAGAAAGCATGTGCAATTTTTAAGACTAGTTATATTTGATGTTAAAGATAATTAATCACTTTTTCTTATTATGATGCTTAAATTCTCTAACCTTGTTTAACTCTTCTTTATAAAACTGAATCTATGCAATCTCTTTACCAAATAATTTATTATTCTCATTATTTTGACAATGTGAATTAAGAACGTCCTTAATAATAATTCTTATAAATGCAAAAGTGTGTTTCGTTGTTGGTTTGTCCTTCAATTATGCCGATGGAATAACAGGCATATTGATGTATAAAATTTTGTGATAATTTCAGATTTGACCTTGAAGCACTGGGTAAAAAAGTATGGATGGAAGGATGAAGGGAACCTCATCTTTATTGCCACTCAGGATGAAAACATCAAGACTAAAAACATCACAGAGAAGATTGAGTTTGAACATTTAGCACCTCTAATGGCGATTTTGTAAAGTATTTTTATTGGCAATAATAATATCTTACAGTGCTGTAAAAGATAAGAAAATTATTTAATAAAAATCAGAGTAAAAAAATGTCTTATTATTTACTAGCAATGTGCATGAATTCATCCATATGGATGTAGGTTTTTATATATTCTGTGAAGAGTATCCTAAATCATAACACCAATGCAAGATAGAGATATTAAGTAAATCTTTCATTTTATGCCACGTCCAGGTACTTACGTAAAAAAGTATGCGACACTTCGCGACTATCATTCCACACTAATATCCAATTTTGAATATCTACAGTCGCCTATTATTTTGATCTAGTATATTTTATTTTTAGGGTTCTGTACCCAAAGGGTGCCAACAGGACCCAATTACTAAGCCTTCGCTGTCTGTCTGTCCGTCCGGCAGTCTGTCAGCGGGCTGTAACTCGTAAACCGTAAAAGGTAGACAGTTGAAATTTACACAGAGTATGTATTTCTATTGCCGGTTTAACAACAAATAATAAAAATAAAATTGACATGTGGGGTGTCATTGTCTAGAACTCATTAAGTATCAAAATATATTTATTATTTTTTAGCTTCAAAAATGAAGAAATGGGGGGGGCAACAAAGTTGTGACCGAAACAAACGAGCATTTTTTCCCCATATATGCTAATTTAGTACTATCTAAGAACTAAGATATCTAAATATGTATCTAGTTTTAAGAAAGTGATTTGGTCATATGTACGGAACCCTAAAAGAGCAAGGCCCGACTCGCATTTGCCGATTTTTTATATCTCAATACTATATTATCAGCACCATGAAACTTCTCCGCTGATGACCAAAACTATTACATAGTTATTATAAAATTCATTCAACTAGGTCAGACTGCAATAACTGTTTTGCAATATCTACCAATTTCAATAACAAAAGAGTAAAAAACGAAACTAAAAAGGTTCATTTTTAAATGAGAAGTTTCAATTTAATCTGAATAGGTATTACAGAATTTTTAATTTGGAGGTACTATACATATTTAGACTCATTACTCTTATTAGTGCCGATATCTAATCAAATAAATTAAATTAATGATTATGAAATTTAATTGCCTCTTACGATGATTATTTGTACGATAGATAGGCACACGCCAAACACACGTTTATAGGTACGTACATAATTATTTTTCTGTCTGTCTGTTTCTTCCTTCGGAACGACTGAACCGATTTTGACGAAATTTTAACGTGAAGGTATAGAATAACCTGATTTAGGCTATATTTCATGCCAGAAATATTAAGAGGTGAGTTAAGGCGCTGTAGTCAGTCACGATCTTCATATCACAAGCCGAATGAAGATCGTCCAATTTAAAATCTATGGGTCATAATATTATGAAAAAAAAAAGTAGTTATAATTGATCGTATTTCTGGCCTGATGGCTGTTTCCTAAACACGATGACGCAAACTTTTCTCGATAGAAAAAAATTGCAAAGTTGACTCTGCAAATACATAAACTCCCATCGTTCTCTGTTATGCATACATTTATTTTGGTAAAATTATTTACAATTGTTTTTCATATTTTAATACAACAAATGGCTGTTTTAGATTTTATTTATTGCAACTGTTATAATTTTAATATTATCCATTACAATTTGTCACTTGGCCCTTCTATTCGCAGAAGCGACTTCTTTGTCTCTCCTACTCAATTAGACAGTGATCGCCGAGGCGTGCTGCTAGGTGGACCTGCGTCGCGCTGCGCTCGCTCGGCTATCAAATATTATCGTAAATTGTAATAATTGAAAATTGTTTATGTTTATACTGAAAACTATTATTTTGTATATTTTAGACTTTAGAGAAGTCAAATAGAGTGTACCTAATTATAAGTTTGTATAAATTAATATTGTAAATAATTTATCCATCAAAAAAGTTGTAAATAAGTAGGGACTGAGTAGACTAATTTTGAAAATGGGTCCGAAAAAAAGCAAAATCTAAGAATGTACAGTATAAAAAAATCGGCCAAGTGCGAGTCAGGCTTCGCTCTTTTAGGGTTCCGTTAAAAAAATTTAATTAAAATATTTCCATGTACCCATGGAAACATTTTAATTTAATTTTTTTAATTTAATTTAATTTTTATTATTTGTTGTTATAGCGGCAATAGAAATACATAATAATTATGTGAAAATTTCATTTGTCTATCTGTTACGGTTTACGAGATACAGCCCGCTGACAGACGGACGGACGGACGGACAGCGTGCGCTTAGTAATAGGGTCCCGTTGGTAACCTTTGGGTACGGAACCCTAAAAATAATAAAAGCAGATGATGGAAGTTGTAAAGTAAGTAGGTACCTATTTCAATATTTTGTAAAGGATGATTTGTGTAACATGTAATGTAGTGGATCATGAAATATCAATTTCATCATCAAGTAAGGTATCTAATAATGGTGGGATGCATCATGCAAAGTAAGTACATCATATAGGTACATCGTACAGTTTGGCTAATCAAATTGAGGTCAAATTGACGACCTCCCTGGCTCAGTGGTGAGCGCTGTTGTCTTATAACTGGAAGGTCTCGGGTTCGATTCCCGGCGGGGTCAATTTGGGAATTTATAATTTCTGAATTGTCTCTGGTCTGGTCTGGTGGGAGGCTTTGGCCGTGGCTAGTTATCACCCTACCGTCAAAGCGATTTAGCGTTCCGGCACGATGGCGTGTAAATGAAATGAAATGAAATGAAATGAAATGAAACTTTATTTGCTGAATATGAGTACAGTATAGTTAGATGTTATTAACAATGTCATAAAATTTCCTCCATATTCTGCTAAATAGCATGCAAATGTTTAAATTAGGTACTCATCATAATTTTGAAAATTTCGATGAGCTAAATTAATTAAAATGAATATAAAGTGTCAATTACGTTAGTTTAAATTTCAATTAGGTCAGTATACAATGTCAATAATTTTTATTAATTTCAATGTTAATAAGATAGGTATTCTGGTACGGAATAAAAAGATTTGTTACACAGCCAACGAAAGAGATTTTTTTTAAAATGACCTGTAGGTAAGTTTTTTAGGCTAGCATCAAGTTTGTTATAAATTTTTATGCACATGGCATGTGGAGATTTTGCTGTTTGTCTTAAGTTATATTTTGTGGTACATAATCGATTCCTTTGTCTTGTTTTTCTGTAACATTTATTTACATTTGGAAGATCAGAAATCTTAAAGTAGTCCATGTGTCTGTACGAATACCGCTATTTCGTAAATATAGAGACAAGGCAGGGTAAGAAGATTGTGCGCTTTAAATAGTGGCCTACACGAATCAGTAGGGTCCATTAGGAAGATGCTCCTGAGGCATTTTTTCTGTGTCACAAACAATTTGTTTAAGTGAATAGAGTTCCCCCAAATGACAATACCATAACGCATGACAGACATTACATAGCCATGATAAGCTGTGAGGGCTGCCTCAAGAGATACTGTACGCCTAAGACGATGTAAAGGGTACACGAATTTATTAATTTTAGCACAAATGTCCTCAATGTGGTAAGTCCAATCACAATGTTCGTCAAATTTAACTCCCAAAAATTTTGTATTATGAACGATGTCAATTGATTCATTATTATAATTTATATTTAATGTTTTTATTTGTCCTCTTTTTGTTCTAAATTGTATACACTTCGTTTTAGTAATATTTACGCTTAAGTTATTGTTTTCTAACCAATTAACAGTTTCCTCTAACGATCTGTTAACTTTGGATTCATGTGTGTAAGTGTTGTCACATGGAATGATTACTGTAGTATCGTCCGCAAAGAGTATTGATTGATGTGATATATTGTTGGAAAGGTCATTTATGTATAGTAAAAATAGAAGTGGGCCTAAAATACTGCCCTGGGGCACGCCGAATTTATTATTTTTGTACTCTGATTCAAACACATTCATAGTTTTACCAATTTGTTTCTGGATTATAGTTTTTTGCCTTCTATTGTCTAAGTATGATTTGAGCCATTGGTGTATCTGCCCGCGTATTCCGTAGTGCTCCAACTTGTTTAATAATTTTTCGTGACAAACGAGGTCGAAGGCCTTAGACATGTCGAGAAAAAGAACAGTTACCGGTTTTCCTTTATCTACTGATTCCGAAATTATTTTCACTAACTCGAACATAGCAGTTGTCGTCGATTTATTTTTTCTAAAACCATGCTGTGCGTTATTTAAAATATTAAATCGTTCAGCAAAATTACTTATCCTATTATATATGACCTTTTCAAATATTTTTGATAACACTGGGATTAAGGCAATTGGTCTGTAGTTATTTGCCTCATCTTTCTTTCCTTTTTTGTAAAGAGGCTTTATAACCGATAACTTTAATCTATCCGGAAAAATACCGTTTTCAATAGAAAGATTTACAATGTGTAGAAACCAATTAGGGGTATGGGTTGAATGTTCACTGCCATATCCCTTCCAAGTTAGCCCGCTACCATCTTAGACTGCATCGTCACTTACCATCAGGTGAGATCGCAGTCAAGGACTAGCTTGTCTTCGAATAAAAAAAAAAAAAAGGTAGGTAGGTGCGGTAGTTAGGTACTTTATGGGTATGGGTAGGAGTAGGGGTCGGGGTAGAGGTAGGGGTAGAGGTAGGGGTAGAGGTAGGGGTAGGGGTAGGGGTAGGGGTAGGGGTAGGGGTCGGGGTAGGGGTCGGGGTAGGGGTAGGGGTAGGGGTAGGGGTAGGGGTAGGGGTAGAGGTCGGGGTCGGGGTAGGGGTAGGGGTCGGGGTAGGGGTAGGGGTCAGGGTAGGGGTCGGGGTAGCGGTAGGGGTAGGGGTTGGGGTAGGGGTTGGGGTAGGGGTTGGGGTAGGGGTAGGGGTCGGGGTAGAGGTAGGGGTAGGGGTCGGGGTAGAGGTAGGGGTCGGGGTCGGGGTCGGGGTAGGGGTAGGGGTAGGGTCGGGGTAGGGTAGGGGTAGGAGTAGGGGTAGGGGTAGGGGTCGGGGTAGGGGTAGGGGTCGGGGTAGGGGTAGGGGTAGGGGTAGGGGTAGGGGTAGAGGTCGGGGTCGGGGTAGGGGTAGGGGTAGGGGTAGGGGTCGGGGTAGGGGTAGGGGTCAGGGTAGGGGTTGGGGTAGGGGTAGGGGTCGGGGTAGAGGTAGGGGTAGGGGTCGGGGTAGAGGTAGGGGTAGGGGTTGGGGTAGGGGTAGGGGTAGGGTTGGGGTAGGGTAGGGGTAGGAGTAGGGGTAGAGGTCGGGGTAGAATTAGGGGTAGGGGTATGGGTATGGGTAGGAGTAGGGGTCGAGGTAGGGGTAGGGGTAGAGGTAGGGGTAGGGGTCGGGGTAGGGGTCGGGGTAGGGGTAGGGGTAGGGGTAGGGGTAGGGGTAGGGGTAGGGGTAGAGGTCGGGGTCGGGGTAGGGGTAGGGGTCGGGGTAGGGGTAGGGGTCAGGGTAGGGGTCGGGGTAGCGGTAGGGGTAGGGGTTGGGGTAGGGGTTGGGGTAGGGGTAGGGGTAGGGGTAGGGGTCGGGGTAGAAGTAGGGGTAGGGGTATGGGTAGGAGTAGGGGTCGAGGTAGAGGTAGGGGTAGAGGTAGGGGTCGGGGTAGGGGTAGGGGTAGGGGTAGGGGTCGGGGTAGAGGTAGGGGTAGAGGTAGGGGTAGGGGTTGGGGTAGGGGTAGGGGTCGGGGTCGGGGTAGGGGTAGTGGTAGTAGTAGTATTATTATATGTATACTTAGTGACATATTTAGTTCCTATCACAATCTGTCCTTTTCTGCATATTACTTTTACAAAATAATGTCGATGTTTCACATCTGCCAGGCGTCCCACGACGGCTCACAATTTTTTTGTACCTAAAAGTGCCTAAAATTACAAGTGTAGATCACGATTCGCATGCGAAAGGATCCTTTCGCATCCTTGGTTCCGTAAGGATGCGCACGGATCCTTCCAGATCCTTACGCGTGCGAAAGCGTCTTTGGCAACTAGGGCAATGCATGAAGTGCCAAAAAGTATCGATATATCGAATCGATGAAATTAGTTTCTATCTCAAGTATGTGTGCAAACACAGGTGCACTTTTCCGCCATGTTGGAATTCTTTGATAATGGACGGATTACGTTCAAAATCGATATTTAGGCTTCCCTAGGGTCAAAAAGAAGAAATGGATGCCAAAATTAAAAAGTCACCGCCATATTGAAATTCTTTGTTATTCGACCGATTTCATTCAAAATCGATATTCAGGCTTCTCTGGGGTCACGAAAGAGGAAATGGATGCGCAAATATAAAAAAGTCACCGCCATATTGAAATTCGTTTTTTATTGGACCGATTACGTTTCAAATCGATATTTAGGCTTCCCTGGGGTCAAGAAAGAGGAAATGGGTGCCAAAATTTAAAAATGTCCCCGCCATATTGAAATTCTTTGTTATTCGACCGATTTCGTTCTAAATCGATATTTAGGCTTCTCTGGGGTCAAGAAAGAGGAAATGGATGCTAAAATATAAAAAAGTCCCCGCCATATTGGAATTATATGTTATTGGACCGATTACGTTCAAAATTGATATTAAAGCTTCTCTGGGGTCAAGAAAGAGAAAAAGGATGCGAAAATTTTACAAAGTCACCGCCATATTGAAATTCTTTGTTATTCGACCGATTTCGTTCAAAATCGAAATTTGGGCTTTCCTGGCGTCGAGAAAGAGGAAATGAATGCCAAAATTTTATAAAGTCACCGCCATATTGAAATTCTTTGTTACTGAACCGATTTCGTTCCAAATCGATATTTAGGCTTCCCTGGGGTCAAGAAAGAGGAATTGAATGCGAAAATTTTAAAAAGTCACCGCCATATTGAAATTCTTTGTCATTCGAACAATTTTGTTCAAAATCGATGTTTAGGCTTCCCTGGGGTCAAGAAAGAGGAAATGGGTGCCAGAATTTTAAAGAGGGAATGGGTGCCAGACTTTTAAAAAGTCCCCGCCATATTGAAATTCTTTGTTATGGCGGGGACTTTTTAAAATTTTATCACCCATTCCCTCTTTCTTGACCTCAGGCAAGCCTAAATATATATTTTGAACGAAATCGGTCCAGTAACAAAGAATTTCAATATGGCGGTGTTTTTTTAAATTTTGCCACCGATTTCCTCTTTCTTGACCCCAGGGAAGAACAAATATCGATTTGGAACGAAATCGGTCTAGTAACAAAGAATTTCAATATGGCGGTGACTTTTGAAAATTTTGGCACCCATTTTCTCTTTCTGGACCCCAGGGAAGCCTAAATATATATTTTGAACGAAATCGGTCCAGTAAACAAGAATTTCAATATGGCGGTGACTTTTTAAAATTTTGGCACCCATTTACTTTTCTTGACCCCAGGGAAGCCTAAATATCGATTTTGAACGAAATCGGTCCAGTAAACAAGAATTTCAATATGGCGGTGACTTTTTAAAATTTTGGCACCCATTTACTCTTTCTTGACCCCAGGGAAGCCTAAATATCGATTTTGAACGAAATCGGTCCAGTAACAAAGAATTTTAATATGGCGGTGACTTTTTAAATTTTCGCATCTATTTCCTCTCTCTTGACCCCAGGGAAGCCCAAATTTCGATTTCGAACGAAATCGGTCGAATAACAAAGAATTTCAATATGGCGGTGACTTTTTAAAATTTTGGCATCCATTCCCTCTTTCTTGACCCGAGAGAAGCCTAAATATCGAATTTGAACGAAATCGGTCCAATAACAAAGAATTTCAAAATGGCGGTGTTTTTTTAAATTTTGCCACCGATTTCCTCTTTCTTGACCCCAGGGAAGAACAAATATCGATTTGGAACGAAATCGGTCTAGTAACAAAGAATTTCAATATGGCGGTGACTTTTGAAAATTTTGGCACCCATTTCCTCTTTCTGGACCCTAGGGAAGCCTAAATATATATTTTGAATGAAATCGGTCCAGTAAACAAGAATTTCAATATGGCGGTGACTTTTTAAAATTTTGGCACCCATTTACTCTTTCTTGACCCCAGGGAAGCCTAAATATCGATTTTGAACGAAATCGGTCCAGTAAACAAGAATTTCATTATGGCGGTGACTTTTTAAAATTTTGGCACCCATTTACTCTTTCTTGACCCCAGGGAAGCCTTAATATCGATTTTGAATCTATTTCCTCTCTCTTGACCCCAGGGAAGCCCAAATTTCGATTTCGAACGAAATCGGTCGAATAACAAAGAATTTCAATATGGCGGGGACTTTTTAAAATTCTGGCACCCATTCCCTCTTTAAAATTCTGGCACCCATTCCCTCTTTCTTGACTCCAGGGAAGCCTAAATATATATTTTGAACGAAATCGGTCCAGTAACAAAGAATTTCAATATGGCGGTAACTTTTTTAAATTTTGGCACCCATTTCCTCTTTCTTGACCCCAGGGAAGCCTAAATATCGATTTGGAACGTAATCGGTCCAATAACAGCGAATTTCAATATGGCGGTGACTTTTTAAAATTTTGGCACCCATTTCCTCTTTCTTGACCCTAGGGAATCCTAAATATCGATTTTGAACGAAATCTGTCCAGTAACAAAGAATTTCAATATGGCGGTAACTTTTTTAAATTTTGGCACCCATTTCCTCTTTCTTGACCCCAGGGAAGCCTAAATATCGAATTTGAACGAAATCGGTCCAATAACAGCGAATTTCAATATGGCGGTGACTTTTTAAAATTTTGGCACCCATTTCCTCTTTCTTGACCCTAGGGAATCCTAAATATCGATTTTGAACGAAACCTGTCCAGTAACAAAGAATTTCAATATGGCGGTAACTTTTTTAAATTTTGGCACCCATTTCCTCTTTCTTCCCAGGGAAGCCTAAATATCGATTTGGAACGTAATCGGTCCACTTTTTAAAATTTTGGCATCCATTCCCTCTTTCTTGACCCGAGAGAAGCCTAAATATCGAATTTGATCGAAATCGGTCCAATAACAAAGAATTTCAATATGGCGGTGACTTTTTAAAATTTTGGCACCCATTTCCTCTTTCTTGACCCCAGAGAAGCCTAAATATCGAATTTGAACGAAATCGGTCCAATAACAAAGAATTTCAATATGGCGGTGACTTTTAAAATTTTGGCATCCATTTCCTCTTTCTTGACCCCAGGCAAGCCCAAATATCGATTTATAATGAAATCGGTCGAATAACAAAGAATTTCAATATGGCGGTGACTTTTTAAAATTTTGGCACCCATTTCCTCTTTCTTGACCCCAGGGAAGCCTAAATATCGATTTTGAACGTAATCGGCCCAATAACATAGAATTTCAATATGGCGGGGACTTTTTAAAATTATGGCAGGCATTCATTTTCTCTTTCTCGACCCCAGGGAAGCCCAAATATCGATTTTGAACGATCTCGGTAGACTAACCAAAAAAAAAAAAAAAAAATTAAAAAAAGCATGTTATTGTATTTGGTTAGGAATTGAACCTGTATAAATTTTTTTTGATTAGCTATGAACATGAACTGGAACCATGCTAACTGAGCCAAATAAAGTATAGTAGAATTGACGAAAATAAGTTACAGTACCTATTAAGTTTACATAAATAACCAGTTTTGTCAGTCGGGAGTTGTTTCCCGCCAGAGTTGCTTCGCGCCATTTCTGCGCTTCGCACGGGGCGCCCCGCGTTGGGCGGGACTACGACTCCGCTCCTTCCCCTGCTTTTCACCCCCTCAAATACCTAAACTTTGTCTGCCTCCTCGCCTTAATTCGTAAAAAAACTGTTGAGATTGGGAATTCGTTACGTATATACCTATAGGTACAATCTAACCGCTGCACCGATCTTGATGTTTGGCGCAAGATACGGAAACGTATGTCATCATCATCATCATGAGTAACCCAAAACCATCAACGGCTCACTACTGAGCGTATGCCATAGCCATAGTCCACCATGCCGGCCCAGTGCAAATTGGCAGACTTCACACACCTTTGAGAACTTTATGGAGAACTCGCAGGTGTGCAAGTTTCCTAACGATGTTTTCCTTCACCGTTAAAGCTTGTGATATTTAATTTCTTAAACGCTCTTAGAAAAGCCAGACGTGCGTGCTCGGGATCGAACCTGCGATCCCCCGAATAGCAGACCACAGTACTATCTATACTATCCTTACTCTGTGGTACTATAACCTAGCCTAGTAGACTATCACTGCTTCAACGGACGCGGATGCGGAAACGGATGAAGGCCTTTTATCCCGGGAAACCAAGGAGGTCCCGCGGGACTTTAAAAACCAAATCCGCACGGATAAAGTCGTAGGCATCTGCTGGTACATTGCTGCATTCTCTTAGGTGCATCAACTAGTTACCCTGGTGCGCCCGATCGAGATCTACTTAGGTAGGTACTTATATAGTCTTCAAGTCTAAGAGGAGACGCCATAGATCTACAGATAAATCGAAAGCCATCCCCTGGGAGGTTTTCCTAACTTTTCTTGTTTATTATACATAAGTACTTAGGTACTTTCATAAAAGCTGGGTTTTTTACACTTCCTACAACTAGGTATTATCTATAATATTAGCTCAATGTCCTTAGCTATTATGTATTAGGCACATAAGCCGTAAGGTTGATAAATAATAATTTAATTGTAGCAAATAGTTAATAAATAGGTACTACAGTTTTGATTAAATTAAAATTTATTTATAAGTAATCAACAATGGCTTAATTTTACTGAGAAGTATATAAAAATATAAAACACAGTATTCACTAGTGGTAACTCGTCACCCTTATGCCTTCTTTCCATGGCTGTAACCGAACTCCTTGCCTCCAGTGTGCCCCGCCTTCTTGCCGTGGTCGCGATGGTGGGCGTGATGCTCTTCGTGTCCGTGGTGCCCTTTGTGTCCCTTGTGGTCTTCATCGTAATGTCCTTTATCGTGTTTCCCTTTCTTGCCGTGATGTTTTTCGTGATGTCCCTTTTCATGATGGCCGCCCTTCTTGTGGTGACCTTCCTTATTGTCATGATGGCCATGGAAATCGCCATGCTTGTGATGATGACCGCCCTTGTGGAAGTCGTCGTAGAACTTGTGTTCTTTATGATACTCATCTTTGTGAGACTTGTGGTGGTAGCCAGTTGTCTTCGAGCCTTTCTTGTGACCTTTTTTGTGCCCGAATTTTCCGCCCTTGTGTCCGTGTGCCGCTTCGTGATGCTCTCCATGGTGATCGTGTTCGTCGTGGTGTTTCTTCTTATGCCCTCCGTGTTCATCGTGATGCCCTTCATGGTGATGTTTCGCATGGTGGCCTTCTTCTCCTTTATCGTGGTGATGATGCGATTTGTATCCTTTATCCCCCTTCTCTCCGTCTTCTTTGTGGTGATCGGCGTGATGTTCGTGACCGCCGCCTTCTTCTTTACGACTACTCGATGCTTGCTTCTTTTCGGTTCCCGAGGAGGCTTGGTCTGCTGCTTTTGCTTTTGCGTCAGTCGCTGCTACGGCTACATCTCCTATTTTCGCGTCAGTCGCTGCTACGGCAACATCTTCTATTTTCGCGTCAGTCGCTGCTAAAGCTATACCTTCTATTTTTGCGTCAGTTGCGGCCACGGCTACATCTTCTATTTTTGCGTTACTTGCGGCTACGGCTACATCTTCTACTTGTTTTGGTTCACTTTCAATATGACGAGCTACCGCCACTAAGATACCCCAGGCCAACAGCACAATAAATAATGATTCCTTCATATTGCCTGCAAGTAAAAGATTGTCTATAGATCACTACATTGATTCCAGTTATTATTACTTTAAAATACTTGAATTAAATAATATTTTGTCTTACTAGAAGGTATGGCTGTAAGGAGAGCCAGGCGTGTTGTGTTATGAACGATTCTAAAGATTGCATTTATAGATAATGCCGCTTTCATCGCTTGCCGATTACAGAGAGATGTTTGGCAATCACATTGCTACTGATTTCTGGACGAGTGATTCCGTCGGCTATGGTGACGACATCCGTAATTCACTGTAAATAAATTAGTTCCGTAAAACCTGCAGTGTTTGCAACTTGCAAAGCGATTCTATACCGGTCGAATTGGGAACCTCCTCCTTTTTGGAAGTCGGTTAAAAATGACAACTTTAACGTGATACAATAATACTTACCTAAAAGAATGATATTTTCCTCTGGGTCATCAAATAAAAAGTAAAGTAAGTATTAAGTATGTAAAACAATGTAAATTATTATAATATAGGTACCTAGGTATATTTATTTACACGACATTTGATAATAATGACTGCAACACACAACAGTGGGTATACAAAATACAAGGAGGTACATAAATAATAGCTATCCTTAAATTAAGAAGATCAGTGCTTTCCGTGGTGGAAACCCCAGTGCTTGTGGTCTTCGTGGCCGCCCTTCTTGCCGTGATCGTGGTGATGATGATGATGCTCCTCGTGGCCGTGATGGCCTTTATGGCCCTTGTGGTGCTCATCGTAATGATGTTTGTCGTGATGTCCTTTCTTGCCGTGATGATGCTCGTGGTGGCCTGAATCATGATGGCCGCCTTTCTTGTGATGTCCACCGTGATCTTCGTGGTGACCGTGGTGGTGGCCGTGTTTGTGGTGTTTCCCTTCGACGTGGTGATCGTCGTAGAAGTGATGGTCCTTGTGGTACTCGTCCTTGTGGTATTTCTTGTGATAGCCTTCGGTCTCCTCGCCTTTGTCGTGATGCTTCTTGTGGTGGTGTTTGCCGCCCTTGTGGTGGTGGCCGTGCGCGTGGTGGTGGCCGTGGTGGTCGTGCTCGTCCCAGTGCTTCTTGTGCCCGCCGCCGTGCTCGTGGTGGTGGCCCTTGTGGTGGTGCTTGTGGTGCTCGCCGTGCTCGCCCTTGTCGTGGTGGTGGTGCCCCTTGTGCCCCTTGTGCCCCTTCTCGCCGTGCTCGTGCTCGTGGTGGTGGTGATGCTCCTTGCCGCCGCCCTCCTCGTGGTGATGCCCCTTGTGGTGGCTGGCCGCAGCGACCAGGTCATGTTCTTGCTGCCCGATTTCTCGGCCAGAACAAGAGTATAAAATGCATCCCAACAAAGTAAGGGCGACCAGCGTCCTCATTTTGGGCGCTCTCTCGGCTTTCTACGTTTAAGGTTTTAACACTATGACTGAACTGGCTTTACAACTGAACGAGAGGGCATTTATATCAATCATTAAAGCAGCTGATTGCAGCTGGTGAAATTACCGGGCAAGGACGCCGCTGCGACCGTTCCGCCCATAGCATTCGGTTGTTGCCAAATTTATATGTAGGTACCTACCTATTAATTAACGCATTTTTAAATGTTACGGATATATTTTCTTAATGACTTGATTCTTTACAAAACTTCAAAGTTGACTACTTGTAACGACTTCAGTAGTGTCAATAATTTAACCCAGTAAGTAAAGAGCAACAAAAGATTTTTTGTTTTATCAGTAACCGTCGCGCGCCGTAATCGAGGTAGGTAGGTAAGTAGGTACGTACTTTGATAAAATAAATTGAGCAGATGTTTTTATATTTAGTTAACTTTGTCATTTTTAGGGTTCCGTAATAAAAAAAAGTAACTGCTATATAATTTCGCCAAGTCAGTCCGTCTGGCCGCAGTTTAACTCGAGACTTGGTAGGGTAGGTTCTGAAAAGCTGAATATTGACAATACTCAGCTATTTACAGTTACTACAATACATATTGATCACGCCTAATAAAATACCTATGTTACATTTTTTCGATTCGATACTACGCATTACCTACCTAAAGTGGTTATATTTTTGGACATGTGAAAAGTATTTAGTATTCACGGCAGTAGAATGATAACAAAGTTAAAAGGATATTTATCACAGCTGCGTAGGCTTTAAAAGTTCACAAGTAATAATTTTAGTCAAATACTTACCTAAGCAAAAATTTCGTATTATGTAATGCACTAATTCCATAGGATATACCTATAGATGGCGTTTTTGACAATAAGTTAAAATGTAAAATATAGTTATTTGTGTTATATGGGGCCAAAGGAATTTTTTGTTCCCCGAGGGCGTTATTTTGAATTCAGAGCAAAGTGATGGATTCTATAGTAGACTCCCGAGCGCAGCGAGGGATTCTAAAGTAGAATCCTGAGCGTAGCGAGGAATTCAATATACGCCGCCCGAGAACAAAAAATTTTGGCCCCGCATGACACACACTATTTTTCATCATTACCTATGAGAAAAAGCTAGGAGTATCAACCTACTATGTAAAGAGTAGGTATAGACACTACCAATACGTATACTGAAAGTTTAAATAAAACACAAATAAATTTTTATGAAATTATTAAACATTAATATTTATGTTGGAAGTATGGGCGTATATATATCTAATCGACAAATTTGATCACGTGACTTATCGAAGACCACAGCCTCTCAAACATTTTTGAATTCTCTCTTCTGATTGGTCCGCGTTATTGCTTTAGTATGCTAAAGCACGAACGCGGACCAATCAGAAGAGAGAAATGAAAAGTCCCATGGGGTTAAAATTAAATTTTGCTCCCGCTATCCTCTGAAGCCAATATTCGTTTTTCGAATAGGTACTTATGATGAAAAAATAATTTTTTTAGGTGAAAACTACTTAATATATATTACGTACCCTTTGATGTATGTAGGTGTCTACGCATATTTATTATGCACTATACCTACACATATGACGGGCTACTACTTGACTACTACGGTCTACGGAGTAGGTACGGAACCCCACACTGCACGTGGTCGAACACAAACTTGGCCGCTTATTATTTAATTATTACAAAAAATCAATAAGGTCTGTCTGAAAAATACATACAAAATATATCTTACAAAATAAACCTAGAATCAAAGATATCTAAATCTACTTACCTATAGGTACGTGTAACTTCTGAATTACTGAACGTTAACACTTCTTTAAGCATAATATGTAAACCGATGGCCTTCAGCCAAATATATTGCTTAAAAAGTTATAAAAATCTTTATTTGAGGGGGGCTCTCATAGAAGCGAATGCGAAGTAAAATATTTTGGAACGAAGTAGGTAGGTACGTTATGGGGCGTTGCGGAGGGGTACCCTAGCCGGCAAAAAACGTCCGTAACGTTAAAAAATAAAAGCGCAAGAATTTTTCGTCACAGTCCTTGTTGTCTTCGTTTATTTTACACATTCCATCAATGCTTCGATGGCGCTGCGGTAAAAAGAAGGAGTTATACTATCGGTTCAGAGGTTCGAAACCTGACTTCAGATAATTATTATTTATTTTATTTTTATTATTAATTTATTATTATTCATAATTTAAATTTTATAATTTATAATATTTGGTAAAAAATTAAAAACTTTCACTTGTTATTATATATTTTTATAAATGATTGTAAACAAAATAAAGGTGTTAAGATAATTTTGTAAAGTATTTAGTTGCGGTATATCATTTTAAAGATAATTTGGAACCGAGTACACAAATATATTTTTTAAATTTTTCCCTTAAAATTGACGAAATGGGGGGCTTTCAAAGTGGAGATTTAATACGATCGCTTGAAGACGCTCTCTGGCAAAATCGGCTATGTATTTGAAGCTGAACTTATTTTTTAATTTCACTGTACTTGAACAACAAATACTAAAATTATATGAATATTATAAAAAAATGAAATTATTTAATTTTTAATGGGCATCAGTAATTTTCAACATAGCTTCACAATAACGTTAATAGATGGCGTTGTCATTGTCTATCCCAAAAACAGTTTTGCGTCGACCATTATTATTTTGTATAACCAAGTACTAAACTAGCGGCACGCTATGATGGCCGGTTTGACGTTTGTCCGCTCATGAAGTTCCGTATTAATTGATAACGACTTTGAAGGAAATAATTGTATTACTTTATTGACGATAGTGATGTGCAGAGATTCATAAATTTTATCGAATGTAGTTTTAGGTTTAGGACTCAAAATTTATTTATTAAATTGATTTCTAAAATGTATACAAGTGTAGAAAAATCAGTTTGCACCATTTAAGGGGTGAATGTACTTGTGAATATGAACAATTTTCACTATGTGGACAAACCTCTGAAATCGCAAAAAAATATCAGCTGTTTCATACAAAAGGTAAAATTTTTATTTTTATATGATATATACCACAACTCGGCATTTGGTTTTCTAAATTGAAAATTTTTAAAAATGGAATCTAATACGATCGTCACATAGGATCGCTGGCTAGCACAACTACTACCTCCGGCAAACTCGCGTCAATGCTCAATGCAAAACAAAGCAGTTTCGAATTGACGTTGCTTCGAAAAGTATAAACTGTCAGTGCAATGCGATTGTGATATAGTTTTGACCTGGCTTTGGATTTCAAATATTGATACTGCATTACTGTTGACCCTTGCTCGTTAATTTGGACTCTGTTCAAGCCCTTTGTTGTGGATTTCGTCGATATGACCGAACGTACGCAGAGAACTGTTCTAAATAGTCAGACACGTGAGTTCGTAATACGCCTTCGTAACTATTTCGATCGTGAAGCTCAAAATGGAGGGCCAATTTTACCTATAACGTCAGTGGTTGAACGCGTAGCTGATGCGCTTAATATTGGACAACGAACTGTTAGACGGATAACTAAAAAAAAATATGGCGAGACTGGCACAGAAGAAAATAAACTTCACACACCAAAAAAGAGAAAACGAGCAAAACCAGTCGTAGGCATCGATAGCTTTGATGCCGATGCTATCCGAAGACATGTTTACGGCTACTATTTACAGAAGGAGTATCCAACAAGAAAAAAGTTGGTGCATTCACTGAAGGAAGCTGGATTATTCTTCGGTGGGGAAAGTTCTTTAACGAAGATTTTGAAGACCATTGGATTTCGATACAAAAAATGTAACAAACGCAAAATATTGATGGAAAGATTTGATATAGCGATGGCAAGGTATACTTTTTTACGGCAAGTGAAAGAAATCAAAAATTGGCAAAATGTTGTGTTCTTGGATGAAACATGGCTTAATGCTAACCATACTGTAGGCCGTTCTTGGAACGATGACACAGCAGCATCTACTTCCAAAGTTCCTGTAGGAAAAGGATCGCGACTTATAATTTGTCACGCCGGAACCATCAACGGGTTTGTCGAAGGTTCTCTCATGGCTTTTGCGTCAAAAACCACTGGAGACTATCATGAAGACATGAATGGAGAAAAGTTTACTGAATGGTTTACCTCAATGTTGTGTAGCCTCCCTGAACCATCTATTATAATTATGGACAACGCCCCATACCACTCGATGCAAATTGACAAGCCACCTGCCCAATCCCAAAAGAAAGCTGATATCGTCGCATGGCTTCGTAAAAATGGCGTAGATGCAAACATGAATATGTTAAAAGCGGAATTAGTACGTCTTTTAAAAGAAAACAAACCAACCAAGATCCGATACGTCATTGACGAAATAGCATTAGAACATGGGCACAGAGTTATACGGTTACCGCCTTACCATTGTGAGTATAATGCGATTGAGTTGGTGTGGGCTCAAATTAAGGGATATGCTGCAAGACACAATACAGAACCCCCATTTACCACAAAAAAAATGCTAAAATTATTAGAAGAAGCTTGTGAACATGTGACTAAAGGAGACTGGGAAAAGGTTGTGAATAGAACTGTTAAATTAATAAGGGAAGATTATGAAAGAGATGTGAAAATAGATAATATTATAGAAAACGAACATATAATTATTAATGTAGGTGATGATAGCAGTGACGACAGTGAAAATAGTAGTATGGACGAATCTGATTAATTATGGCCTTTTGTGGCACCTTTTTTGGTATCTTTTGTATTCATATGTTTCTTGTGTGCATATAAAGTATGTATATTCATTTTCATTCAAATATTCAGTTCGTTCAAATAAATTAAATAAACATATACATTTTTGTTTTATTAAACCTATTTAATCAGGTACAAAAACAAAACTTAATTGTTTTTTGTTCGAGAATAAATTGACATTCCACATCACTATTGTAATGTGTCAAACCGGCCATCATAGCGTGCCGCTAGTGTAATAGGTACATAATATCATAACTTAATATTCAATTAAAGTTATTCTTTAGTTCAATATCAAACTTCAATAAACTATTAATTACTACATTTTGTATATTTTCTATTCGTGTTGAAAGATGACGTTTTGTACAGATGCTCGTTTTACATAATACATAATAATTTAAATTTTTCACCAACGTTCCCTATTCCCTAACCTTTACCTACGGACTACCTATGTTAAGTTAGTTGATGATTTCTGTCAACTTCTTTATCACATTGGGACGGATGTTAGGACTTAGGACTGTCTTTAGGGGCTACCTACGTAAAGAGACTTCTACTTTGGGGATGATTTAGGTATGGTTGGTGAAAACGGGCATAATAATAATGTCAGTTTTGGTCGTTATGTATCGATTGAATGAATAATTATAGGATACCGTTACCGCGAGGTCTCTGTTCGGGGCGAACCACTTGTTTAAATAGTGTGCCATAACATGTATGTTTAACATTCATTTACAGTTTAGGTAGACGTAGGTATGTACATTCCCCTTTCCACTCCAATATCCATTTATTTAAAAGAATGGGTATTAGATTAGTTCAACTTTTAATTAGTTGACTAATATTCCCCTCTCCCCTCCAAATAAGCAGAAAACTTGTGTGCGCGACAATATAGTGGGTGGGGCTTGAACCATTGACCTTACGAATTTCCATTTTAGACAAAAGTAGGTGGGGTTGAATTCCGATTTTGACATTAGGTAGGTACCTAGGTACTTAGATGGGGTGAATTCAGATTTTGACATTAGGTAGGTACCTAGGTACTTAGATGGGGTTTTAACCATCGACCTTCCGGATTTCATGTTCCGAGATTAGTAGGTGGGGTTTGATCTGTCGACCTTTCGTATTTCAGTCGGCTTGGCACTCTAGGTGCCCTAGACTTATTTATTAGAACTTTCTAAGATATTTATTTTTACAACTTAGGAACACTACTTTCATAGCTTGCTTGTTCTGTTCGTCGTCACTTGAAAAGTATTTTTTTCTATTAAAGGCAGTCAATGTCGTAGGACAAAGAAAGCTTTACTTACAGCCATAAATTAAAGTTCCCGCCGTAGTAACATGAGCTTTTAATCTAGTGAATACTATTCTGTTTGGGAGTCGACTTTCGTCGACAGAAGCGCTTTTCTGGTGAATTATAAATCTTTTCTATTGAGGAAAAGCAACAGCTTATTGTTCTACACAAGGGATCCCCAAAGTAGTGGGACCCCTTGGGGTCGATATCGGTTACCCAGGGGTCAACCCCTGAAAATGAAAACGAAAACTGATATTGGGATTTGGGGGTCGACGAGGTCTAAAAATCGACTTATTCACACAAGTTCTTACCTATATGAAACTTTCAAAATAAGATTCTTACTGTTTAGGTAAGTTGTGTTACGTTTACACACTCTTTATAAGAATGACTAATATTTTAGTTGGACTATTAAAAAATTCAACAAGCTGATTTAAACGATTTAAGGTCAGTTGGGGCAAGTGCGGCAAAGGGGGAAGTGCGGCTGGCATCGATTTCTCAGGAACCAATAGAGATATTGATAAAAGTGCCATCTAGTCACGTTAAGGGAAACGAAATTAGTTTCGAAAAAATATTTAGATGGCGCTTACTCCAGTAAAATAGAATTTATCGCCATCTTTCTTTTACACTGAGTATTCACTAAGCTTTGAATTTGACACGGGCACGTTGTTGCATACTGATTATCAATATATTTTATTAAATTGCTTATTTGTTATATTAAAGTGTTTTCTCTGAATATTAAGGTATGTATTCATGTAATTATTATATTCGTACCTTGAAAAATACGCTGAAAATGCCGGCTTGAAAACATAACCTCAAATTGCATGCTTCGGGAAAGTGCGGCACCATTCCTTGGGGTAAATGCGGCTCTACGCCGCATTTGCCCCAAGTCAGGGGTTCTCAACAAGTTTTATTTCCTTTTCAGGCTATGGTGCGAAACTATATAAAAAAAAAAGATGGACCAGGGTGGACCCAACAAACCTTACAAGAAGCATTGACGGCCATCCGAAACGAAGGTTTATCAATCTACGCTGCAAGTGGTCAATATGGCATCCCAAGAGCAACCATATTTGACCATTTAACTGGTCGACGTGGACAGAAATCTAATAGCTTGGGAAGACCAATAGCTCTTACTTCAAATACTGAAAAAATTGTTGCGACTTGTATTCGGAATACTATGGAAAAGAACGGGTTTGGACTTTCTCGGAAAGAAATAGTAGCACTTGTTGCTGAATACTTTCAGCAGAATAATATTAAATCACCCTTTAAAAACGGGGTTCCTGGGTATGACTGGTTTTCTGGATTCGTAGATCGACACAATTTATCTATCAAAAAACCACAAGCTGTGGAGTATACCCGAAAACTAGCTGCGGACCCATTTATTTTGGATGATTATTTTAAGATTCTAGAAAAGACAATATATGAACTGAATCTGCAAAACAAACCCCATAGAATCTGGAATATTGATGAAACCAGTTATTCAAATGACCCCAAAAAGACTAAAATTGTGGGTGCACGGGGATTTGCCTCCACGAGAACAACTGCCACTTCAGGAAAAGAAAACACTACAGTTCTCTTTGCCAGCAACGCCGCAGGTGAAAAAGGACCACCATTCATAATATTTAAAGGAAAGAATGTGTGGAGCGAATGGACATCTGAAGAGGCATACCCAGGTACTCTGTATACGGCTACAGAAAATGGTTGGATAGAAAGCAAGGCTTTCGCTGACTTTTTTTCTAGGAGTTTTATACCAATGCTTGGCACAACAGATGAACCAACATTATTGATTTTCGATGGGCACAGCACACATATACAGTTGGCGGTAACAGAAATTGCAATACAAAACAATATTACAATCATCAAACTACCTCCACATACAAGTCACCTACTACAACCGCTCGACTTGTCAGTGTTTAAGCCCTTTAAAGATAAGTGGGACGAAAGAATGATGAAATGGCAAAGATCGAACTATGGGCAAAAGCTATCTAAAAAGGAATTTTCAATTATTGTTGGGGAAGTTTGGCGTAGCTTAGATCCACAGATATTGAAAAATGGTTTTAAAAAAGGTGGAATTTTCCCTTTGAACAAAACAGTGGTATCAGAAGACAAATTAGACCAAAGCGCTTTGAAAAGGTGGAAAGAACACAAAAAAGTTACTGCAAATGATACTTTATCAACTGTTTCAAGACCCTCAACGTTGTGCTCAATTTGTGTGAAGATAATTAATAAAGCCTTACTAGCTGGAAAAGATGCATCAGTTCATCAAAATTCTAACATCACGATTATTCCTTTGCCTGAGTCGCATACATCAAACAAAATTTCAATTGAAGAATTGCTTTTGGGTGCAATAAAAAAACATGAAAGTATAGTCACAATTAAAAAAAAAACAAAAATTGCACGGGGTGCCGAAGTTATAACCCATGCAGATGTGGTTAAAAAACTTAAAGAAAAAGAAGATCAAAAACTTAAAAAAGAAGCCACGGTGAAAATAAAAAACATATTTAAAAAACAAAATATTGACCCTATTCCGAGTACTTCAAAGTCTGAAATGAATATTCCAAAAAAATTAAATCAAATAACTATTACATCAAATAAACGTGTCGACGGTAGTACATTTCTACGAGGCCTACATAAGGATGACTTCGTAAATATTACTACAAAATCTTTACTACCCTTAAAAAAGATAAGACAGGACACAGTTCTCTCAGAAATACCTACAAATGTTCAAACTATTGATTTAAAGAAACCGAAAAGACAAAATGCTAAAGCCAAAAGAATTACAAAATCAAGGAAACAAAAAAAGAAAACAAAAGAAGAAACATCGACAGATGAAAGTGATTTTAGTGTTCACGATTTTTCAGATTATGAAAACTTAAGTGATTTTTTGAACTCGGAATTAGCAGAGAATGATGAATTTCTTAAAGATCTTGACTTGGGTGCCAATGAAAATATTGACAATGTTCAGAGCTGTACCCAACGTTCTGCCAAATGCAGTGTAAATGATTGGGTGTTGGTCCAGTTTGCTTCTCAGAAAACAATAAAACATTTTGTAGGACAAGTGCAGTCAATAAAAAATAAAGTGCCGATTATAAAATACGCGAGAAAAATTCACAAAGCTAAAAAAGATTCTATATTCGCTTACCCAATAATTGACGACATATGCGATTTAAAGCATAGCGAAGATTTAGTTACAGTGTTACCTGAGCCTGAAATATCTCGACGTGGCCATATAATCTTTAAAATGCAATTTGATAAGTACAATGTTCAGTAACAGTGAGAATATGTTTGGTATGAACCTGATTGAGTAGTCTAATACTATTAGAAAATAAGGCACGTCTATTTTTGATCTCATTTCCTTTCTTATTTGGTTTTTATAATATAATACTATTTTTGTAATTTAATTTTTTTTTAATTTTAAATAATTTTCTGTGACTGTTAAATAATTTTCTTAATTTCTTCAATGTCACATCTCAATTCTCAATAAAAATATGTAGTAAAATAATTGTCATATTAATTTAATAATACTTCACTATCATCTCTATCACTACTAATTATAAATCAAAGTCTCCCGCTGCGTCGGTCTGTCTGTCTGTCTGTCTGTCTGTTCGCAATAAACTTAAAAACTACTGAACGGATTTTCTTGCGGTTTTCACCATTAGACTGGGTGATTCATGAAGAAGGTTTCAGTGTATAATTTTTTGAGCTTTTTGAGTAAATTGGTTAAAATATGACGATAATTGTGGTAAAAGGTTAGCGGGAATTAAGGTTTTTAATTCCCGCGGGAACTCTGTAATTTTCTGGGATAAAAAGTAGCCTATTTGTCAATCCTGGGTATGTGCTATCTCCATTCCAAATTTCAGACAAATTGGTTCATTCGTTGTGGAGTTATAGAGTAACAAACATCCATTCATCCAAACATCCTTACAAACTTTCGCATTTATAATATTAATTAGTAATATAAAAGTAGGATTCCAAAGAGTTTGCAAAGCACGCTCACAGTACCGTCCGTACCGCAAGTGGTACAGGCTTTCCAACTAAAAAATGTTCAGCACCCCAGTCGTTTCAAAATATGCCGCACTTACCCCATTTCACAATTTCTATCGTTTTTAGAATGATCCTTAATACTATGATACAGAGTCGAATATCGTATTATATTTTATACATTTTCTAGCTAATAGTAACGTCAGAAGGACAATAAGTCGTCATCTACTGCTAAATTAATACTACTGCCGCTCTTGCCCCAATTCGTTGGGAAAGTGCGGCTAGGGATGAGTTTCCAAAAAATCAATAAAATACCCAATAACCTTTGTTAAATAACCAAAATAATTAGTTTCTTACGCATATTATTAATCAAGCTATCTGATATTCAACTGAATTATTTAAACAATGACATAGTATCTATCGATGTTATTGGATCTCGAAGTGAACTTTGAAAATATTATGCCGCACTTACCCCAACTGACCTTACTGAATTTTATGTCTATTTATTTTGTTAAATTTTGATGAGAAAATGAAAACTTTTTGAAATTGGTAAGTAAGTATTTTGTATCAATGTGTACGAAAAAAACTAGAGATAGGATTTTTAAAGTAATTTTGGCTATGGGGGTCTGAGGTATCAGTTCATTTTGGAAAAGGAGTCTCTGGCCCAAAATAGTTTGGGAATCCCTGTTCTACATAGACCATAGTCTTACAATTAGGTAAATTACCTATACTTAGCTAATACTTAACATTTTTTAGCAACATTAGGTAACGTGCAGACGTAGCCATATCAATAGCTTTAACATTTGGTCCTTTAAAACTGAACCACTAAGTATATTGAACCACTTTTCTGAATGACTGTCTTCTTGTTCACCAATAATCAGAATAGACTTCTATTGTAGAGAGATTTACACACACCGCCGTCTATTAGGTAGAAACTGTTGCAAACGGAGCGGACAACGAAATTGATGATGAATTTTGTTCATAGAATGCCTGAGGTTATGAGAAAACAATTGACCGTCGTCTTCCGTACCTACCTGTTCATGACAATACCTAATTGAGAAAAGTGTGCCTAATCGACAAAGTTTCTTAATGTTTACTGGCATCAATAAGAAGCTGCTTTCGCAACTTAGATTGTAACTTGACGAAAACGATTCGGAGTAATTGTATTGTTATTTTTTTATAGTGCTTGAACAAATTGTCTTTATGAAGGATTATAGCTACCTACCTACTGGAAAGAATTTCTGAATAAATTTTTTTATCTGAAAAAAAAAACACATTATTTCGAAGATAAAATTACGGGTTTTAAGGAAACTATTTTTTGTAAGTAATAGATATGGACTAGATAGGTAAAATGTTTTAATAAGTTACCCCATCCTCAGGGTTTTAATTTTAACTACCTAATTAAGTTTATGTTTTTAGGTAATTGCGGTAAAAAAGTACAAAACATAACAATAACATCAACAAACTTCATAATTGATAACAAACAGTTGTAACAACTACAGTCGATTGAATTTCTAATGCTTGTGGTGGTGTCCCCAATGCTTATGATCGTCGTGGTGGCCCTTCTTGCCATGATCGTGATGATGGTGATGGTGGTCGTCGTGTCCGTGGTGACCGTGGTGGTCGTGGTGGCCTTCGTCGTGGTGGCCCTTGTCGTGGTGGCCGTGGTGGCCATGATGACCCTCGTGGTGTCCGTCGTGGTGGTGGTGACCCTTCTTGTGATGGCCTTCGTCATCGTGATGGTGTCCGTGGTGGTGGCCGTGCTTGTGGTGCTTGCCCTCGTGGTGGTGGCCGTCGTGGAAGTGGTGGTCCTTGTGGAAGTGGTCCTTGTGGTGCTTCTTGTGGAAGCCGTCTATGTGCTCGCCCTTGTCGTGGTGCTCGTGGTGGCCGTGCTTCTCGCCCTTGTGGTGGTGGCCGTGCTCGTGGTGGTCGCCGTGGTGGTCGTGCTCGTCCCAGTGCTTCTTGTGTCCGCCGTGGTGCTCGTGGTGGTGCTCTCCGTGGTGGTGCTTGCCGTGGTGGCCCTCGTGCCCCTTGTGGTGGTGGTGGTGCCCCTTGTGGCCCTTGTGGTCGTGGCCGCCGTGGTCGTGGTGGTGGTGGCCGTGGTGGTGGTGGCCGCCACCGTGCTCGTGGTGGTGGCTGGCCGCCACGGCCTGGTCGTCGGCCTCGGCGTCTGCGTGGGCGCCGCTCAGCACCACGGCGCACAGCACGCCGCACAATATAAACCCTCTCATGATCGGCGGCGGTGTCGGAAGTCCGGTTGTTACTGACCTCTGCCCGCTACTTGCCTGTTTTATATTAGTGGATACTAGTATAGTTTAAGGCGGTGGAGAAACAGTTTTATTAAGCAACTATCTATCGGCGGATACTGGTTCACGGACAATCAAATAAGGCACACTGTTTTTATTAGATATCGGCAATAATTATTATATTTTATTTAAGTACCTAGATAGTAGATACCTACCTATAACTCAAAGTAGGTATTTAACCAACCTACCTACTATAATATGTATATTTACCAAATTTTGAAGTTAGCACAAGTTGGTAAGTAGGTACACTCTCGCGACTTCTTCCGCGTGAATTTAGTTTTTAAAATCCCGCGGGAACTCTGATTTTCCGGGACAAAAAGTAAAGTAGCCTATGTCACTCAAGGTTCTGTACAGTTTAGGTACTATATCCATGCAGAAAATAGCGTCGATCCATAACTCAATTGCAGCGTGATTGAAGGATAAACCAAGAAACAAACACACTTTCGCATTTTATCATCAAGATCGCAGCAACTCCTCATCGGCTCACTACTGAACACAGGTTACACAGTTTCCTCTCAGAGAAGGGTTATAGGCCATAGTCCACTACGCTGACCCAATGCGAGTTGGCGGACTTCACACACCTTTGAAAACATTATCGAGAACTCAAGTTGGTTGTGCAGATTTCCCCGCGATGTTTTCCGTCACCGTTTTAAGCATGTGATCACAGAATTTTTAATAGCAAGGCTGCCTCGTTATTAAGAATTCTGTCCATGTGATATTTAATTGCTTATTCGCACATAACTCCGAAAAGTCACAGGTGCGGCCTAGGATTGGACCTGCGACCCCCCAAATAGGAGACCACAGTCCTAACCACTATGCTATCACTGCTGCATTCGCATTAATAATAAGTAAGTATTAGCAGGATTGTGTATAATTCAAGCTAAGTGATTTGATTGACAGCTTGTAATCTCGAATCATTCTGAAATTATCTGCTTAGTGGATCCATTCGTGTGAGGGAGACCGCTGTTTGGATAGCGTTAAACAATTCTTCCGAACGACTACACTTGTTTGGTGCCCGCCCTTGCAGCATACGTCCGGTATCTTCAGTTACAATAACGCTCTGTTTGCATATTCAGTTCGATTATCCACGCTTTAGAGTTTAGTTGAGATTTTTAATAAAGCGTAGAACAGATTATGACAAGCAGGTAGGCACGCCGCGTAATAGGTATACTAGCTTGTGCCCGCGTCTTCTTGCGCGTGAAGTTAGGTTTTTAAGGGTATCCTTTGTTTTCCCAGGATAAAACTTAGCATGCCACTCTTCAGTTCCTAAATTGTACCCATGCAAAACATCGCTTTGATCTGGGTCTCCTTTGCTATGTGATTTAAGGACAAACCAACAAACGAACACACTCGTATTTATAACAATCTAAAGTAAGGACAACAATATAGATTTGTACCATATGGAACTAGGATTTCTACTTACTTATTTTGAATTGATACAAAAACATCTAGAATGAAATACCGAGATTAAAGTCTTTGGGTAAATATTAAATACTACCTCTTTTATAGATCCAAGTTTAACGTTTTTGGAGGTCAACAATTTTACACGAAGTATGTTGATAATATTATATTGGTGATAATTATTTACGGCAAAAAACCATAGATACGAATCCGAGGGTTCAAAACGCGCCCTCTTCTGAAAAGAACTCAGCAAACTCTGCAGGTTATTCTTTTATTATTATCAAAATTTCACATCGCCTGGATTATGCCTGCCTACTAATACGTATACTTATTATAAAAGCGAAAGTGTATATTTATTGATTTGTCCTTTAATCACGCCACAACAGAGCTACAGCACTGCTACGGATCGGATTAAACCTAACTAACGGGGACGAAGTCGCGGAAAAAGCTAGTAAACTATAAAAAAAAAACAATAATTATTGTGTTACTGTAAGTTACGTCGAGTATGTCCATTTGTTACGCTATCGAGACAATAATATCTTAACCATTGATCTAATAGCTTACATAAACCTGTATACCTTTGGCTAGGTTACGTTTGAGTGGTTTTACATGAGATTCGAGGTTTGGGCGTTACGCAACGGAATAAGTTCACGATCGTCACGGTAGGCTGGGCACTTTTCTAAAGGTTTGCTACAAGAGAAGCACGGTTTTCAAGGTTATGTGACACTTTGAACTGTTAGTTGATATAGGTACTATACTAAATAATTTCACTAAAAAAATTCTTTTCAAAAAACCGACTTCTAACGCCACTACAAAGTATAAAAATAATTTTAGTTTGTCCACGTTTGTTGAAGTCGGGCGGGCCTAAATACAAACTATGAATCCGATGCGCGACGCTACACAATATGAGAGACTCGTTTGTAGAAGTCGAGCGAGCATCGCGAGTCGGTTTCATAGTTTGTATTTTAGGCCCGCCCGACTTCAACAAACATGGACAAACTAAAATTATTTTTATACTTTGTAGTGGCGTTAGAAGTCGGTTTTTTGAAAAGAATTTTTATTTTAAGCTTTTAAGTGTAGTATCTTATGACTGAGGAGCTAGGACCTGGAGCTCCATGATGTAGTCCATACATGTTACCTACAATATCAATTCGTAATCGAAATTTCCTAAATCTCTTTATTTTAGGTGAGCAATATCCCTGCAGCATCAGGCTTGAGGAGTTGAAGGTTAACATTTTTATGGGACCATTTCGCAAACATCCTCTGTCGATTAAAAAAAAATCACGCGAATCGGTCCAGTAATCCCGGAGAAATCGGTGGACATACATAGAAAAAAAAAAAAAAAAGATACCGGCCCAATTGAGAACCTCCTCCTTTTTGGAAGTCGGTTAAAAAGATAATTCCACAATTCCCACCAAAAACATTTTCATGCAAAATGTTGCCGAGACCTTACTACACTACACCTTACCTATTCTACACTTTAGTCAAATTATGTGGCTTGGCCGTTTCGCTACATTCACATGGGCGTAAGGTGAATTTAGTCACTGTTCATTACATTTCTGTTATACAATATTAGTTCCTGTAGTAACGAAACGGCCAAGCCACATATTTTGACTAAGGTGTGAGGAGGTAAGGAGGTAAGAGTTTGTGAATTTAGGGCTTGTAGAGTTAGAAGCTTGGCTCTACATGAGAATAACTTTTTGACAGAGCGAAATAAGTATATGGTGTAGCGAAATAAGTATAAATAAGTGTATGGCATCGAGTTGGCAACACTCTGTGCCCCATCTTTCTCTTGTGAACATGTGAACAACTGTGCAAAAAGTCTCATTAAATTAGTGAAATCATAATGGTGGATTAATAATTTTACGGCATAATCCTATCTTCCTCACATCATTCGCATAAAGGCGAACATATGGTCTCGGCAAAATTTTACATGAAAATGTTTTTGGTGGGATTTCACTTCTGTTTGTAAGTTGCTTATGACAATTTTTTTAATTTCGTTTATTATTTATAATAAGGAGTCCCTTTATCAATTTTCAGACCTCTAGCATTAAAGTTTGCGGAAGTTTCATACAAACTTCCATCCCCTGGTTTAAAGGGTTGGGGGGCGTAAAAGTTTCAAGTTTTAGGATTTTTTTGTTGTTTGTGTACTAATACTAGCTTACATACCAAATTTCAGCTTTCTAGGACTTCAGGAAGTACCTTAAGAATTTTATTGATCATCAGTGCGTCAGTCAGTGACGAAATCGGGGTTTTTTAAATATCAATTAAATCTAAAGTATAAGAGCTATGCAATTGAAACTTTATATGTAATAGGGTCCCGTTGGCACCCTTTGGGTACGGAACCCTAATAATATTATCGTTTTACTTGAATACTTTTACTTCTGGAGTACGGAACCCTAGGTGCGCGAGTCCGACTCGCACTAGGCCGGTTTTAATAGATTCAAAGTAAAATATAAAAAGAAAAAAATGTTATAATTATAAAAAATGGAAATTTTCAAACCATATACCTAACTGTACATAAATATTTGTGTAAGGTAAAGAATTATTTTATTACTAAAATCAGGATCAGACTCCGTTTGTACGAAGCGCGCTGAGGAGTATCTATAGGTACCTACCTCAAAGGTGACGGGCAAGGTATCTCTACCGTTCAATTAAAATACTTAATTATGTTTTCCCTTACACCGTCATCGTCTACAATCAAGTTAAGCAAGACCTAGTACATAGTTTGAACATAAGCCTCTACTAATGCTCTTAGCGTACGGAGAGCGTCGTATTTATGCCTGCTTATACGCTAAGAAGCCTAGCCGCCTAGCCCACTACATCGCACAATCCTGTTAGAAGTCCTACGACAATGTTATTACTTCTGTGATAATCTTCTGTGCTTAGATATATTGTATAACTTACATTTGTAATTGTTACCTATGTTCTGCTAAAACTTCTCTATTCTTAGGTAGAAATGTAGAAACGTAGGAGATACAATGATTCCAGAAAGTATATATCTCTAGAAAGGATACCTAACTGCCTAAAATTGACCTACCTAAGACACATTCGACTACTGACTATACATTTGCAGGTACCTATTCATTGGCATGGAATTCGTTAAGAATAATCTTTTTATCTAGTAAGTATTTACCATAATATAAAATTAAAAAGTGCCCGTTACTTTTCATTGTCCTGGTCAAGCAATGTTAACGCAAGTTGATAACTGGATAGGTGACCAATTTTGGAGCATCTAATTTGGAAATTTTTCTTTCGTCATTTATTTTATTTATTTATTTAAAACAAATATACATTTTATATTAACACTATTTTATATAGTAGGTACGGTGATTCAAAAACCCCATCGGGTTTATCCGTTCACCGGTTCCGTTCTATTCAGGTGAGCGCCCGGAATCATACGGTTAACATGTACCTACATGTGTACATTAACGGTACATTAAAAATGTAATATAATATACGTAAACATACCAAAAAATACAGTGTGAGGGTAAGTTCAGAATAGTTACTATTCATTTTGCGTAAAAATACGAGACATAACTACGAAAGACTAGCGAACTACTCAAACTGGTTTCATTGCAGTGTTTGAAAAGATTATAATATACAGGTTGTTCCATTCGTGCCTAGATCACTTTTAACCACTTATTATCATAATACGGTTAAACCACACGAGTAAGGTTAAACCTGACACCGTAGGTAACTTCAGACGTACCCACTACTTACCTACTACTCTAGTCTTCTAGTCGAGTCGCTTATCCTTACTAATATTATAAATGCGAAAGTGTGTTTGTTAGTTGGATTGTCCTCCAATCACGTAGCAACAGAGCAACGGATCGACCTGATTTTTTGCATGACTATACTTAGTAGAAGACCAGAAGAGTGACGTAGTCTAATTTTTTATCCCGGAAAATGAAAGAGTTCTTGCGGGATTTTTAAAAACTTTGTCCACGTGGACGAAGTCATCAACTAGTCTTCTAATATTGTGAGAATCCCCTATAGATACTATTTAAATAGAAGATGTCTCATGTCTTGAACCTCGACCATGTGGAATGAGAGTTACGGTTACGCGATTTTGGCCTCGGGGTTTAGGTATTAAAAACATTTTCCCGGAATAGAAAGCATAATGTGGCTACCTCCGGGATGATCTGTTGAAAATTTGGTCAGGATTAGTTCACCTAAGTTGGTGCAGTAAGTTCATCTCAAACACTGCAATTTTATTGAGACTTATTGATGCGGCTTTTCTGAAATAACTGTGCTTGTTTTCGGTCTCTAAAAGTTTTTTTTGGGGTTCTCGAAAAATACTTAGGTAAAAACTTAGGTAGGTGCTTCAATTTTATTATTAATACAAGTAGGTAGGTACATGAAAGTTTTTTTGACTGAATTTGATGAAGCTCTACCCCACTGCTTGCAGTACGGACGTGGAAAGAGCGCGCTGTCGCTGCTATGGGTTAGCCGGGATAATCCTGCCTATTGTTGGATATATTTAATGCTTTATGTGACCGGCCGAATTAAGTCATACGCGGATAATCGCTGCATTATACGCAGTTAATTTTCCATTGCTTGTACCCAGGGATTGGCAGCTGCCTGTTTAGCGACACAAATCTGTGACATGTACCTACCTACCTACCCATTTTGCATTGGTAAGTATAAATGACGCTTTTTTTCTCTCCAAATGTGTTTATGAAATTGATATTTTCTAGGCTCTGAGCCTAAATGCGGGTCGGATTAATAATAAGTATACTGTATAATATTTAGGATTTACTTATCTATGTTCTTAATATGTAATATACCTATTAGTTACCTATAGGTATAGTTGAGGATCTGGATAGTGACAGTGACTAGGCTACTTTTATCCCAGAATAACTATGAGTTCCCTAGATATAGTAAGGGTACACCTAAATGCACTTTTAAGTTGGAAGGTAACTTATGTGAAACGGTAATATACTTACAATAATTACGAAAAGACACTTGTAAGTAATGTCCGGTTGTCCGCACCGCGTCCGCGGCGGTCCGGCGTCGCGCATCGTAGAGTGCGGCCAATATTTGCCAGAACAGGACACCGTAAAGATGTTTCCGGCCCGTGAAAGTATCGTATTAACTATTCAAACATTGGAAGCGAGGTTTTATCTTGGGCAGCTGGTCGACACGACTAATTACATCAATTACAGGTAAACAGCAGCGCGCTCGGGTTTCGAGGCTCCCACCTTTGTCAATATTTGCGAAGAGAACCGCGCGCCGCGCCGCCCGCTGCCGCTGTTCTCAGTTAAGCTTATCGCTGGATATATCAGTCACCGTTTCGATTCATTCTATTCAGCTAGTAGTAGTAGGTAAGCCGACTTGCCCTCACTTCTCAAAACTGCATTCCTTGATGACAGCGAAAACTGAAAACCGTATTAAAGTCCTAATCTACATAAAAGTGTCCTCTATAGGTATGTAGAATGAAAAAGAAACTTTTATCGCGGGCTTTGAGCGCGGCGACCGAATCAAGAAATTCCGTAACGAAAATAAACCTAACATCCCCCACTTCGACCGGCACAGCGGTGCGGCGTTGAAAGCCGTGCATCGTCTAACGTCGTTTCAGTTCGGCAGACTTCGGCACGGTATTTGTGTGCGTGCGACTAGACGAATGCTATGCAATAGCTTTACCGCGTCAGTCCCCGAGTTCCACACGTATTTTTTTGATAAGAGAGTCCTTGGCTGCGATCTCACGCGATGGTATAAGTGACGATGCAGTTTAAATTATAGCGAGCTAATTTGAAAGGGGTTACTTACCCCTATGCCTATATGGCAGTGTAAAATAAACTCATATAAGTATACGTAGGTACTCCTAATCTAGATTCTACACGCCATTGTACCGGAACGCTTTATCGCATGGTGACACGTCTTTGACCAGACCAGAAGACAGACAGTTCAGAAATCATAAATTCCCGAATAGCCTCTGTTGGGAATCGAACCCGAGGCCTCCCACTTACAAGACCTCAGCGCTTATCTACCACTGCGCCAGCGAGGTCCGTCAATCTTTTAGATCTTTGTTACGGTTTGTTCCAACATTGCAATGGAGCCAAAATGGGTGCTACGCACCGATATAAATTTAGTAACTACCCACTAGATACGCGGTTACGAACACTTACCATGTCCAACTGAGTTGCACTGATGTCCGAGCACTAGTTGTTAGTATGGCATGGCATTCGCGACGTACGGACGCGAGCGCTATTTATGTACGCTTCTGTACATTCGCTGTAGCTGGGTTGGTTGGGTAGCAAGGAAAACTCTCGAAGAACTTTTCTTCCTTTATTGGGTATCGCTACCGCTTGCCGGTGGGAACTGTGCCGGCTTACAATTCAGCCCGGTATTTATACAAAAATAGCAGAAAATATGTAGGCCCTCTGATTGGTGTAATTTTGCTATCGATCAGTGCACCAATCAGAGCGCATTATTTTAAACCAATCACAATTTAGTAATAATAATAGCTATTATTACATAATCAGATATCTTTACTACTATGAGCTGTACCGTAGGGAAAGCCGCGGCATTTCTTGGAATTAGAGTGGTATCTTTTCGGCTCGTAGCTGTACCGTAAGGAGAGCCGCGGCCTATTTCCCTATGGGTTTTCTATTTTAATCTTTATTTATTATTTTCCCTATTCACTTATGAGATAGAACATGAGACTTATGTACTTAAAACTATAAACAATTGCTAAACTATACATGACACAATAATTACTAATTATGCTATTTAATCAGTCCACTATTATACACTTGCACTATATCGTCCCGCACAATTTATGCCATTAAAACTTTGTAGGTTTCTACCCAATTGTGAATTGAAAAGCCAAAAATGCATATAATCAAGTAGTTAAATAACAAAAAAGTATAGTTATTGCAGTGAATAATTATATAACAACATCGTAATTCGTAACACTAGATACTCGAAATATAAATTATTTCATGATTTATTCAAATACTTTTATAATACGAACGACCGAGCGATATTTTGAAGGATACAATATGCCTCCCGAACCCCGCACACGACGTATGCGGGGTGCGGCTCCTCTGCGACCCCGGCCGCGCACGATTTGCAACACAAATCTACCATAAACTATGATAGAATCAAAACTGTGACACAGTTCTTATGCCGAGTTTCATGTCTATATTTTAATCCGTCTACGGTGCTACGTAGCTAGAGGTAGGTACCTACCTCTCAATCCAATTTTTTATTTCTTAAGCCACAGCAAATTAAGAATACATTTTTTGTCGTTGCTAAAAAGGACATGTGTTTTGTATGTAGACTTACATCTGAATTAGATATTGTGTTGTAGGTAAGCTGCAAAAAGGCGAACGCGCCGCGAACGCCGCGGGCTAACACTGAGCAAAATAGATAGGTAGGTAAGCGGGCGCTCAATTTGTTCCTTGTTAGATGAGAGTTAATCCTCGCGTCTCTGACAATCGTCACTGAGCTTTTGTGCTGTGACTTCCCGTCTCATAGATATCCTACCACTATATAGAGGTATACAGAGTTTGGTAGAGATCCAGTCGCTGAATGATAAATGAATAATACATATAGGTATAATAAAACAGAAACGAAACCAATTCTGTACATGAAATAGATTCAAAAAAGGGTTTTTGCTTCTAATTGTGTTCAAGATACAGATATCAAAACAGAAGCTAAATTTTTTTTGTCTGTTTGTCTGTCTGTTTGTTTGTCCTTCTTTCACGTAAAAACTACCGCACAGATTTCTACAAAATTTTATACCGTGGTAGCTTATTACTCGGGTCAACATCTAGGCTACTTTTTATCCCGGAAAATCCCCGAAAAGTCCCGAGGGACTTTAAAACTAAATCCACGCGGACAAAGTCGCGGGCATCAGCTAGTAAATAATAAAATAATTCGCACACCTGAATCAAACGTGAGACAGCTCAAAAAAGGTCTCTGTTTCCTGGACGAAAAAAAGCCTTTCTGAATCTTTTGTTACTTACCTACTAAAGTTATGAAACTCAGTTTTATGTTAGGTCCCATTTCAACATATTTTATGATACAAAATAAAATAAAATAAAACTAAGTTTAACTTAAGTTTTCAGATTCAGAAAGACTTTTTTCGTCTATTGATAAAGTCGTTTTTTAAGTTGTCTTACTTTTGATCTAATAGGTGTGTGAATACCTACTCGACGGTGATAATAAAATACTTATACGGATATATTTAGTTGAAGTTAGTGAGTAGGTATGCCTATTGTAATTTTCTCATAATTTCGATGTTTTGACTCTAGATAAATCATAAACATAGTACTAGGTAGGAACTACCTAAAATACTAAGGTGGGTACTACAGTCATAATGAATATTCCCGAATACCCTACCTATCTACTACCGCTACCTACCGATACCTACGAGTAAGACAGAAATTGAGAAATTCACTATTCAATAGGTAGGGTAGAATGCCCAGTGTCCGCCCTCCTACACAGATAAAAAGGATTTCTTCAATCAAGTAAATAAAATTTCTCGTGATTTTTCGTAAATTCAATTAAATATTCATTTAGAGTAAGGTACCTGCTAACTTAATTCACTAATACTTAAATTAACTATAAGCTCTACAGAGAAATCATTTTTTTAAGTCGTGAATATACTCAAAAATGCATTTAAAATTTATTTAAAATATTTGGGCTGCCAATTTTAATACGAAAAATGTTTTTTGTAAAAAGTAGGTATGTTTTCTCCAGTGTCCGGCCGTCCCAATCTAGTGCCAGGCCACTTCCAGGCCTTCATAAAGCTAGCGGCCGATCACTTTAGAAAGTATATTGACTCTTAACTAGTACCTAGTACTTAGTACTTATCTAGTAGTATAGATTCTTAACTAGTTACGTTCTACTCTACTCGAGCTTTTTATGGTGTAAGTAATAATCTATATTAGGTAGGTACCTATATAAAAATGAATCCCTATTTCCCTTGAATTTTGAAAATTCTAATATTCTCAAATAAAAACCGACTGAAAGCCAAACAATGTAGCGCAACCAAGGTACCTCGTTTTAGAAATTAAAACAGACACACTGATCTCAAAGATGTCAAATTTATCGTTAAAAAAGAAAATAAAAAAATTGGATAATTTACAAATTATCTCGGTCATTGAATTGAAATAAACTCAAAAATAATCGTAAAGAGCATGCGATTAAAATGAAATAAAAAAATAGCCATAAGAAATCATTTTTATTTGTTTAGGTATTTTTGAGTTTATTCCAACTCATTAACCCTGATAGCTTATAAGTTATTGCCATATAATTACATAAGGAGGTCATGTATAAGGGGAAATAAAAAAATATAAAAAAGTGTCTAGGTATCTTTCCGATTTTTTTATTTTTTAACGATGAATTTGAATATAGTTTCACGTCCTGAAAGGTGCACTTTATGACTGGGCACATTGTATTTTATAAGTATGTAGTGTATTTTAGTAGATATTTCAAATTAAAGCAAACGATTCCATCAAAAGATTTTTTTGAATAAAAAAGTTATTTTACCTAGGTAGTTTTAATCTGTGGTTTATAGTAGAATCAGCAATAGATTGGATATGAGTGGTTGAATAGGTATCTTTTATACTGAAAAATAGTCGTCTATTCACACTTAGCACCTCTACTAATAAAGTAGGTAGAAATAAACCTACCTATAATAGAAAGTTATTAGCAGGGATTTAACTCTTTGATAGCTAAACACCCAAACATAGGGCAGGTAGTATATATGAATCAAAGGAAGGGATGAAGATTACTATTATTAGTGAGGCTTTGGGAGCGCCGTATTGTCACATCCATTAAGCTCAGCGAGGGGCGGGGCCGCGGCACGCCCACCGCGCCGCGCACGCCCGCACGCCGCACGCCGCGCCGCGCCGCACGCCACCCCACTCGCTCCCGGCCGCGCCGTGCCTCCACTCCACGCACTACGCGACTTCTCACTAAAACGATTTGCTCGCAATCGCATCACGCGTCCATCCTATTATCCTATCATACTATTCATTTTACTAATCACCGGTCGAATCCAGTACAATCGGTGACCGACCGGCCGGAGCTTGTAGTTTTGGACTCGATTATCCAATAGAGGGACTCGATAGTGACAAAATTAGTGAGAGTGGTTCAGAATGATTAGAAGAAAAGTTGGGGAAGTACGATGAGTGAGGGGTCGAGGTGCAGGTGGCGGGTGAGCGCGCGGCGGTGAGGCAGCGTGGCGGAGAGCGCGCGCGGCGCGGCGGGCGGCATGGGCGGCGCGGGCGGCTGGGCGCGCGACGCGCCCGCGCTGCTGAGCACGGCGCTGCTGCTGGGCGGCGCGGGCGGCGGCGCGCTGGGCGAGCGCCCGCCGCCGCCGCTCTTCACCATCGACAGCATCCTGGCGCCGCGCCCGCCGCCGCCCATGCCGCCGCTGCAGCTGCACCATCTGGCGCACACGCCGTTCCACCGGGCGCACGACCTGTTCGGTATGTCCAAGCCGAGATTACATTGATTACTTACATAGATTGGTGGTACATTGGTACCACCCGAACGTACATACCCGAGTAGGTACCTAAAAAAGTAGGTAGGCATGTCGTCGCTTAAAACTAATTAAGTTACTCGTTATTACAGTTTTTTAACTTTAAAAAAGTTAAAAACTAATAAGTATCCCGACTACGGAAATTTGATGTAACATTTGTCATACTGATTTTCTTCGTATAAAAGTTCGCCTAAGTTGGTATGCCATAATATAATGAATCAATTGACATCTCATTCATCAATTCCCGCCACCCACCGGCGGGAACGGGGACCTTACGGTAGTAAATATAATGAGTCTATGATAAGGACCAATATAGGTGAACACCGGAGTTGTAAGTCCGGAGTCAAGCTGACCAAATAGTTAAATAAGTGGGCGAGGCCGACGGCCGCTCGACGTATGATGACTGAGCGACGTAGTAGGCACAGATTAATGATTATGTATACCAGATAGTAGTAGGTATAGAGTCCAGACCTATTAAGGTCCGCGGATTTTAGTGCCTACTTAGGTAATTTTTTTCGCTGTTTCATGCATTAAGCACGCGTGCATTGAAACAGCGAAAAAAAACCGGTTTAAAAGTTTAAACGAATGAATTTTCAGATTTTGGTAAGCTCTTAAAAAGTAATTTTTCTGTCGGCAAATAAAGCTAGTTATGGTCACAAAGATCCCTTTTGTGAGGCCAACTTGACCTGTTAAAAGATAGTAAAACTGATCTCTATAATTAATCTATGATTAACATTGGATTGGTTGTCTCTATAAAAATGACAGCTTAAATAAGGATCATTTTAAAGCGCCACATTTGACATGAGTGTCTCTAGAACTAATAATAATATTGTAAAAATGGCCCACCGACCTCTATAAATTCTATGAAATCATAGATTAATGAAAGAGGTCTATAATAATAATTAATCTATGAAATCATAAATTAATAAAGAGGTCCTCGCGCATTTGCAGTAGATATTATTAGTACCAGAGACACTCGTATCTGCTTCCAGCGCCAAAATGGCATCAATCAAGTAGATCCAAAAAATATGGCAGCCTCTCCTGTGTTAGTCATAGATTAATAGAGCTCAGTGGATAGTAGTAACTGATTCCTAACGGAATTCCCAGGAATTCCTAACGCGATGAAAATTGGGATGGTATAATGTGTGGTAGCTTGTAACTAGCGTTTGTCTACGGCTTGAGTCTTTCACTAACTATTAAATAGAGACAAAATTTAAATAATTAGTCACCCTATCCTATTGATTTAAATTTTACTATGTATCCCTAATCCAGAATCCGCTATTCAATGTCTACGTTAAAGCTCTACAGCGTACCTACTCGTAGATCTCAACGCTATAGAGTGTAGACGTAGAGTTAGGAAATAATTTTGTTTTAATACTAGCTGATGCTCTCGACTTCGTCCGCGTGGAGTTTAATAAAAATATTTAAAGCTTTTTAACGTGAGGTTTTAATAGTTGAGTAGTTTATTATCTGGAATTCAATGATAAAGTCTATCCCGGCTTAGTAGTTATTTACCTATAAGATCTTTTTACAGTCCACAGTTCAAAAACCACCACAGGTTAGGAGTGCAGTTTCTTGCAGCATCAGGCTTGAAGTGTTAGATCCTGGAGTTCAACGATGTAGGCTTTACATGTTACCTAAAATATCTATTAATAATAAATAATCGACAGTTAATAAATCACCACAGTTTAGGTGGGCATCCCCCTGCAGTATCAGGATTGAGGAATTAGAACCCAAATTTTTATGGGACCATCTTGCACAGTTTCTTAATCGAATAAAAAAAGATTCACGCAAATCGGTTTAGAAATCACGAAGATATCGATATACATAGGTAAAAACACAAATACTTTTATGAAAGTTGGTTAAAAAAGGCTATGTTGCTCCTTATAACATCAGCTATCTATCAGTAAGGGCCCGTCAAAATCGGTCCAGCCGTTCCCAAGATTAGCCTAAAGACACACATACAGACAGAAACATAAAAATTTTAAAAATGGATGTTTTGTTATAAGTATGCTTTAATATGCATTTAGTAAAAAGCTGTTATTTTGATATTACGGACAAACACATTGATTTTATTTATTTGAAGGTATAGACTATAATAAGTACCTATTATTATCCCTAATCCAGGATCTGGAACTCGAAGTCTACGTTAAAGCTCTACAGTGTTCTCGTAGACGTCTACGCTGTAGGCGTACAGTGTGGAAATAATTTAATTTAAATATTCGCAAGAGGAGAGGCCCTATACCCCTAGTTCAAAAAGCAATAGGCGTGACACATAAGTAGTTCCAAGGAACTACGCATTGGAGCTTTGTCCAGCAGTGGACGTCTATCGGTTGAGGCGACGAGGTTAAGACTTACGTGGTTTCATTTCTTGAAGTGTTGGAATTTTTTTATCTAGTAGGTATATGCTCAACGATCTCAGCAGGGTTTCTCGACAGGTGGGCCTGAAAATGAACATGAGCAAGACGAAAATCATATACAATGCTCATGCTCCGCTCTACCCAGTAGTCGTTGAGAACACTGCACTCGAAATTGTGGACGACTATTAAGTACCTATAATATATATACCTGGGACACACAGTCCAGCTAGGTAAGTAGGTCCAATTTCGATAAAGAAATTAACCGCCGAATCCAACTCGGCTGGGCAGCGTTCGGAAAGCTTCGAGATGTCTTCTCGTCCAAAATCCCTCAGCGCCTGAAGACTAAAGTCTTCGAACAGTGCGTGTTGCCAGTGATGATTTACGGATCCGAGACATGGTCGCTAACTGTGGGCCTCACAAGAAGGCCGTCAGGGCGAGATCAAATCAGAAATGAGGAGATCCGTAGGAGAACCAAAGTCACCGACATAGCTCAGCGAGTCGTGACACTGAAGTGAAAATGGGCGGGACACATATTTCGAAGATCTGATGGTCGTTGGGGTCCCAAGGTGCTAGAGTGGTGACCCCGCACCGGTTGACAGACCGGGGGTCTGTAGTGGGGGCACTAGGTGGACCGACGACATCAAACGAGTCGCAGGGAATCGCTAGATTCAGGCGGCGCAAGACCGAGGCCTGTCCATGCAAGAGACCTTTGTGCAGCAGTGGACGTATGTCGGTCGTCAAAGAAGAAGAAGGTTTAGGGTGACTATCCACTTTGGGGTGATAGACGAACCGGGTGCGGAGAGAAATAAAGTCCAATCTTGTACTCCAATTATATTTGCGTGTTTACCCGTGTGTACAGCGCAGTGTACCGATAAATACTCTCTAACATAATTTACATCAATTTTCTATATTAATAAAATACGACAGCCGCGGCGCGCGGCGGGGCGACTCGCTGAATCAGCTATAGGAGTCGCGTTGCACGATGCATATTGTGTCCCTACAAAGGTATATCCTAAAAATTTTCTACAGTTGCTCAGACCAAAAGCTTTTCACGTTTGGTAATAAAAGGCTGCTTTGATTAGATCAGTATTACACTTCAGACTGCTTATACCTACCTATAGATACATAAAAAAAACCGGCCAAGTGCGAGTCGGATTCGCGCACGGAGGATTCCGAACTCCAGATGTAAAAGTATCCAAGTAAAGTATAATATTATTATATTATTATATATATTATAATATTATTATAATATTAATTTGCTAATTCATATTTTTTTTTGTTTTTATTGATCGTTAAACTGCAAGTTAAATAATATCAAAAAATTATGCTAGTTAGAGCGTTGATGTTATTTTTCCTCTAAAATATACATAAACCGCTATTGACCATAATTATTTCTGATTTTTCGATTTCTAATACTGGTAAATTTCGGAGAAAGGGGGTGGGGGGGGTGGGGCGTTATTTTTTCGACATTTTGCACGATTAATCAAAAACTATTATGTATGAAAATAAATAAAAGCCCTTTCATATGATACCCTACTCGGTATAGGTAGTTATCTTACTTTGAAATTTCGAACCCCCGATTTTCCCCCTTTTTTAATTAAACTAAAAATACCTAGTTAGAGCGTTGATTTTATTTTTCCTGTACAAGTGCTTTTGAATCGTTGATGAGTCTACCACTGGTTCAGAATGCCCTTCCTGCCGAGAAGAACCAGCAAGAAACTCGGCGGTTGCTCTTTTCAAAACAAGTTTACAATACAATAGATACCTACTATGCTACGTATGCCGTATTTCCACAATGAGGGGAAGTTCCACAAAAGCATACCTAATTATAATTCAATACTTGTTAAGACGGACGGAAATTAGCCCCATTCCCGCAGGTGGAACCCGTTCACGAGCATGACGCATGACCCAGCCATTGCTTCGCTCAACCATATTTGAGGGAACGTAACAACCCGCATCACACGACACCACCACAGAAATGTCTAAGAGAGCGTGACATTCTTCATTTTAAGACATGACTTCTAGCACACGTGTAATTTTTTTTTTTAAACAAGTTTTTTTGTTACTAATACATCGTCAGACCTGGATATCATCTAGGACCAGAGTACGTCGTTTCTTTACTAAATAAATTATAAAAAAACTTGAGAGGTGTCAAGGGACACCCGGATGGAACGAATTTCTTAATGTGCATAAACCGACATATTTTTTAAAATATTATAGCAAATAAATTGTAGCAGTTAAAAATTAGGGAAAAATTCCACATGTAGAAATTATTTAAAACTAGCTTATACCCGCGACTTCGTTCGCGTGGATTAAGGTTTTGTACTCCCGCGGGAACTCTCTTATTTCCCGGGATAAAAAGTAGCCTATGTGCTATTCCAGACTACAATCTATCTGTAACAAATGTCAGCCAAATCGGTTCAATCGTTGCGACATGATTGAGTAACAAACATACAAACTTTCACCTTTGTAATATTCTAGCTTCTGCCCGCGACTTCGTCTGCGTGGACTTCAGAATTGGCTCCAAAAAAAAAAAATGATAAATGTGAAAGTAATAAAAAATGGAATAAAATTTACACCCATGCTATCGCTTGCGCTGTAATAGAAAAAATAGCTGTAATAGAAGAAATAGCGCAGATAGCTTTGAAATTATATCGGATTATAGGGATAGTTTGTAGTCAGAAAAGTGGCATAGGTTACTGTTTATCCCGGAAAAACATCTTATTCCTACGGGAAAACACGTTTAGAGCGTGTTAACCGAATTACACGCGGACGAAGTTGCGGGCGAAAAGCTAGAATGATATAAAAATGAATTACTGGTTCGCTTCGCTCGTTAACAATTTTTAATCTTACCACAGGAATTATTTGAGAGATCGGTATAGAAAGTATAGCCTTTTCAATAGCATAGGTGACATACATACCAAATTTCAAAACTGTCTGCCCGCGGCTTAGCTCGTAAAAAAATTTCAATTTTCCCTCGGGAACTCCTTAAGGAATCGGGATAAAAGGTAGCCTATGTTCTTTTCCATGTCAAAGGCTACATGCATGCCAAATTTCATCCAAATCCGTTCAGCCGTTATTGCGTGATTGAGTAACAAACATCCAAACATCCAAACATCCACACTTTCACATTTATAATATTAGTAGGATAAAATTGAAAATAGAAAATTCAGTCTGTCGAGCTGGGATTCGAACCATAGACCTTTATGCAACTGTAGAAACCACAAGGCTACGGAGATCTAATGTAGTGTGAAAATATTGAACACAATGCCAAATTCACATTCAAAAAAGTGTCGGTTCAATTTAGTCTTAATTTTTTCCGTCTAGTCCCCTTTCGCATCGCGCGATAAGGAACTTCGTTCCAATACCTTTAATAATTTTACAGGTTTTAGTCTGAATTAGCTTTGTAAAAATTACATTATCCATCCACTTTGTATAAGTAGCAGTGCTCTTATAGTAGTGCGGAGTGCTGATGGCCTCAGGCCACCCCGCATCCGCGCCACTACGGAGACCGAGGGTGAAACGGGGTTTATCACCATTACTCTTTTTTCCTCTAAGAAAGCATTTTAATATTTAAAAATATCTGCAGGGTAAGTAAATAGGTTTGCTAAAAAAATAACTGATATAATTTCATTTATCGTTCGGTTACTTGATATGCCGTTAGGTGAGACGACTTAGCTATTTTGATTAGTTCAAATTCTCATTAAAGATCATCCGAAACTATTATAGGCTCGATACGTACTTACTAGAAATAAAGTAGGTAGGTAAGTATGTAGATATTGCTAGCCTAAAATTACATACCGGAGTATAATTTATTATTATTAAAAGGTATTACCTAATCTGATTATCGTATCATTAACATTGTGGTTAAAGCTTCCCACATGCCGTGATTAAAGTATGAGTTGTCTAGATACTTACCTCACTATCCTCGTTTTAAACACGCGTGTGAAAGTCCCGCATAAATTGATTCCACTATTCTGAAATTTAGCCTGGATGGACAGGCAGACAAACAAAAAAACATGCGTTTTTTTATGCTTTTTATAAACGGTCCTCGTCCGACAGAATCCTCCCATAGCGGTCAATCTCCACGGCGATTTGCCATCTTCGCGGGCGATACGTGCGCATACACAGGTGCTCTCTATCCCGTCATTCTCATCCGATTTGATAGAAACCATGGCACCACCCTTGAAATCGGGACAAACTCTAGTTAGATATCGACGTATCGACACGAGTGTGTAGATTGATTTCGTAGCACAAAAAACTAAATAAACAGAAGAGAAAAATGTTTCACGTCACTCACAATAGAATAGAATAGAATAAAAATGTTTTTTATTCAAATAAACTTTTACAAGTACTTTTGAATCGTCAATGAGTCTACCACTGGTTCGGAATGCCGTTCCTGCCGAGAAGAACCAGCAAGAAACTCGGCAGTTGCTCTTTTCAAAATACTTTTACAATATACTTAATAGATATTATTCTATGTATGCAGAGTTTCCACAATGAGGGGAAGTTCCACAAAAGCATACGTAATTATTTCTAATTATAATTCAACACATTTCAAGACGGGCAGACAGAAAGTAGCCCCATTGCCGCTGGTGGCACCCGTTCACGAGCATGACGCATGACCCAGCCATTGCTTCGCTCAACCATATTTGATTTGATAACATACCTATTTTGTTCCATATTACAAGTAACCTGGTATTTTAAAATCAATACGGCTTAGGCGGGCGAGCGCTCGCGTAAATGCAAAGACGGCGAGCAGAAAACCAATAGCGCCTTACAAATACGCTGGCGGCCTTAAAAGCTTTTATATTTTTATCGGAAATAATACAGTGTAATACCCTGCCAACGCCGGAAGTATGCAAAAATATTCAATTTTTCTTCGCAGCGTTTATATATTTAGAATTGTTCAGACGGTTTAGACCGCGCCTGGGGAGCGCTTATGGGGCCTTAAGCTCGGATATTCACGGTTCGGCTGTTCTAATGTTAGGCTAATTCTAATAGACGGTGACATGTTTGAATCCTCTATTTGGTGACGAGTAGGTGCAATTCTTATTGATTTTCTCTGACGTGAGTGATAAGTACATCTAGAGATCGGTCATCTGTAGTTCGGTTTTGCTGTTAATTATGTAAGCTGGTCTCCTAAAACATGTTTGATTGGTTAATATCGAAATTGATTCATATTTAAAACGATAGGAAGGCAGGTAATAGGAAGGTAGGTACAAAAGAGAGAAAAACATATTAAATTATCTTGACAAGCAAAAAAAAGGATTAAACTAAGTAATAGGTATAACCCTGCGACGCTCGGCGGACTATGATATAGCGCGACGAGTTGTTATAAATACGTAATAAGTAAATAAATATCATAATGGTTTACAATAGGGAAGGAAAACATAGTGAGGCAATCTGCACGCTAGAGTTCTCCATAATGTTCTCAAACCTTGAGAAGTCAGCCAATTTGTACTTGGCCAGCGTGGTGGACTATGGCCTTAAACCCTTCTCTGAAAGGAGACCTGCGCTCAGTAGTGAGCCGTTGACGGGTTGTTAATGATGATGATGATGATTAACATATGGTCAAGGCTAATTTTTTTGAAATTTTAAAGCCTGGCAATAGTAATTCATTAACGATTTTTCAAAGGCAATATTATACCATCGCATTTGCAATAAAACTATCTTTATTTTAACTTAAATAATTAGAAAACAGATCGGTGCGATTACTAAACTTGTGCCAAGTTACCTGTTCATATCTGCTTGCCCGGTAATAGGGTTTTCATGTTCATAATGTTATTTAATTTTAATTTCTTTTGAGTTCGTTCGATAAACAAGAGTGAGAAACGTGGACAAAAATTTTAATCAGTTTTTAGGGTTCCGTACCCAAAGGGTACCAACGGGACCCTATTACTAAGCCTACGCTGTCCGTCCGTCCGTCCGTCCGTCCGTCTGTCAGAGGGCTGTATCTCGTAAACCGTAATAGATAGACAGATGAAATTTTCACATATTATGTATTTCTATTGCCGCTATAACAACAAATAATAAAAATTAAATTAAATTAAAAAAATTAAATTAAAATGGGTAGGTGGGTAGATAGAAATTTTTTAATTTAATTTTTTTAACGGAACCCTAAAAGAGCGAGGCCCGACTCGCACTTGGCCGATTTTTTTAAATAGCCTCAAACATTTTTAACACAATTGCGATTTGTTTTTAAGCTATTGCATAGCTTTTATCGCGGGCTTTGAGCGCGGCGACCGAATCAAGAAATTCCGTAACGAAAATAAACCTAACACCTAACAAGTAGCTCTGTTCGGCGCAGTGGGCGAGCGGCCGCTTTCTTTACCGTATGGTGTATGATGTCGCAGGTTCGAATCTCACTCGCGAAGTAGTGACAGTGCGCTTTTCTTGTTTGTTTGTTTTTTAATTATTTTTTTGCATAATTTTTACTATGCAAATAAAAAATATTGCATAAATATTATAATTGCATTAGTTGATAAAAATGCTATGCAATAGCTTTACCGCGGCAGTCCCCGAGTGCCACACGTATTTTTTTATAGATAAACTAGCTGACCCCGCGAACTTCGTACCGCCAGCAAAAATATTTAGTGGATGGTCACCCTTATCATTTAGGGGTATGAAAAATAGATGTTGGCCGATTCTCATATCTACCCGATATGCACACAAAATTTCATAATAATCGGTCCAGCCGTTTCGGAGGAGTACGGGAACGAACATTGTGACACGAGAATTTTATATATTAGATTAATAATTCGATAAAAAAATACTTTTCATCGGTGAGGGACGACCTCTCTTCGGATCTTAGACCAATATTTTATTTGTACCTTTATACCTCAATATCAGAATATCAACATTAGAAGTTGTCCGTTGCGCGTGCACAGGTGTGGGCGGCGCGGTGACGTCGGCGGGCGGCTACGCCGGCCTGTACAGCGGCTACGCGGCCGCGGCGCTGGCGGGGCTGTCGGGCCCGCCGCCCAAGCGCAAGCGGCGCCACCGGACCATCTTCACGGAGGAGCAGCTGGAGCAGCTGGAGAGCACCTTCGACAAGACGCACTACCCCGACGTGGTGCTCAGGGAGCAGCTCGCGTTGCGGGTCGACTTGAAAGAGGAGCGGGTAGAGGTATGTTGCACATAACGCAATTTTCATACTTTTCTCTCGAAAATACGTTTGAATGGCATAGAATTACGGTCGTCGGTAATAATAAAAGCCTCGTCGTGCGTGACGATTTTTTATTTATTTATAGATACTTATTTATAATAATTAGACGAACAAAATAAGCTTGGTAGGTATGCACTAATTTAAAAAGCCGAAAAAACGTTAAAAAAAAGTCGTGCGGTGTCGTGGGACACCAGATAGGAACGAAGTTCCTTATTATAAAAGTATTAATTTCAATTCTATTCGAGGTATAAAGAAAATAATTATTCGGTATACATTTTTTATCATGATTTTTTTATCGATAAAAATCAAAATGACCCCAGGAAAGCCTAAATATCGATTTTATAAAATATTAAAATTAAAATAATTTCATAAAATAAAAAATGAAAATAAAATTGCGCGCCCCCGGCTGGGCTCGAACCACCAACCTTTCGGTTAACAGCCGCACGCAAGCCGATTGCGCCACGGGAGCGCTGCACAACTCGTTGAAATTATTATATGTATAAGATTTTAAGGCCATCAAAAAATGTATAAAATCTTACGCTTTTTTATTTAACGTGACGTTTTTTGCCGGCTAGGGTGCCCTCCGCAAGGCGCCATAAGAACTTCGTTCCAAAAATTGCAAATTTTTTTTTGTTTCTGTCTGCCGGTATAATAAGTAAAATGGTATAGGACTAAATTTTGTTAGATACAAGCTCTAAGCTAAATTGACAGCTCTAACGTACCTGACGTTATCCTTTTCCGCAGGGAGCATTGTGAAAAGGATTTATAGGCTAAATGTGTAACCTGTAAATGTGTAGAAAGAGATTGTATACACAGTACAACAGAATGAATACCATTGTGTTTTTAATGTAAAAAATCAAATTGCAAAAGTTTATCAAATTCAATAGGTACCCGTTATTTCTCATACAACCTTTAAAAGTTTGTAAGTGATATGGAATAAAATGAAATGACAAAAAATTAGATAGGTAATACGGCAGCAGTTCATCAAAAATTGCTCCGATGTAGTCGATTATTCTCATTCGCTGTTACTTCAGCTATACGAGATTATGTCGGGGCGGATAGTTTGAGCGAGGTAAGCGCTACGAGTCAATAGAGCTGACGTGACATTTTTTGTGCCAACATTATGTGGGTGGCCCATCCAAAAACATATTAAGTTTTGTTTAAACTGCCCTCTTTTTACTTGTAATCGTCGATTTGCTCCTGGAGATGCTAAAGGTTTATCTTTAAGTTATTTAATAAGAATTAAAAGGCAAAAAACCAAAGTTGAATAAATAAATATATATAATTCTTTCTATTCTTCAACTTGATATGAAAATTAAGGGCAGATAGATCTGTACTTACCTACATAAAAAAATTATCAAACCTTAACATAGATATATCGGTACCAATAGCAACAGCTTACCTGCAATCGGATTTGTTCTTTGATCAATATGAACTAAGTATAAAGTACACATTCAATTTTTATTTTCATATTTAAAAATCATAATTAATAGATTATGTAATAATTTCTTATACAAAAGTAATGATATTATTAACTGTAACTGTAACTCTGTAAGAAATTATTTACCTATCTTATTTATTTACTTTCGAAGTTTACATTACACACGTTACATTAAAAAAAAATTATAAAATTTCAAAAAATTGTTGATTTTTTTAATGTCTTGGTACAGCTACTGTACTAACTATAACTACACAGAGTAGTAACTACTGAATACAAAAACTGAGAAAAATAATAACTATACAAAACTATTAGTATGTACTATGATGGTACTAAGGTAACAACAGTGTTTTATCAGGCAAGCTAGCTCAAATAAATCGTTACTCAATGTTTGTCCAGCTTAACTGTCCGGTTAGCCGGAATTTGGGATATTGGATGTTTGCGGCTACCGGTGTTGGTGGTCAAGTGTGTGCCGACCACTCCAGCGAGCCACCCAGACTGCGCTCCGACAACTGTTTACATGCCCGCCTTTTTATACCATTGCGCAAATTATACTCCTCCAGTAAACTATACGAATAATTTGACTGCCTCACTATAGTGGTTGTAGATAGAGTCCTTCGGCTTCTGATCATTTTGACGCGAGTTCGAATCCCGGGTTTGGGTAAAAAATTATTGGGTGTCTGTCAAGAAATTAATAGCAGCACCTGGTGCTATGAAATGCATGGTGATTGTACCATTGAAATTAGATGGGTACGTAAAGCCGTCGTCGATCGTGCATCTGGATCGCATCTGGGTAACGATCGAAATCTCCTCTGATTGGCTGTGTTTATGGCGTCCTAGCTACGTCAATGAATTTTAACTAATAGCGGGAGAATACCAGCCAATCAGAGATCATGCAATCGTTACACTTATGCACATTTTTTAAACACTCCTACACCAGTGCGGTTAGTCCGAGTTTTAATTCGTTTGATCGTAATATTAAACGATGACATTAGCATCAAAGTAAAATGAACCATAATAGTATCGATTTAAAGTCACAAACTAAATACAGACGATTTTATTTAGGAGCGTTGTCGTTACGTAAACGTACAATTATACATACACGAAATTGAGATCTAACTCAATACTGTTATGATTTACTTTACTTTGATGGTAATGTCATCGTTTACTATTTATAGTTAACTATCAAATCTTGTACTAAGCGTACAGTAGCCTAAGCACGAATATTTTCACTATCGAATAGTTAACGTAAAGTTAACGCCGACAAGATATTTTGTATGAAAACAGGCGTTGCACTGTGCGGGCGGTGCACTCGTTTTCATACAAAATATCTTGTCGGCGTTAACTTTACGTTAACTATTCGATAGTGAAAATATTCGTGCTTAGGCTACTGATCTCTCTTCGGTCGCGTTGAATTATCGTCCTATCAGACTTTGAAAACGAAGGGATAAAGAGAGCACGCGCAGTTTACTTGAATGTCTCCTGATTAACTCACTACCTACTTTCCGGTTAGATTGGTCGGCATTGTCGAAATTCAAAACAAAAAGTTCTAAACGAAAGTAGCTATTACCTCACGGTAGGAAGTAATTTTTATGATTTAATCTAATACCTTTAAACGAGCAATTCGTGTAAATTATTGACCGAGCGAAGCGAGGTCTCTGAGTTTACTAGAGCGATTTGCACTTGTCCGTCTGTCCGTCCGTCCGTCCGTCCGTCCGTCCGTCCGTCCGTCCGTCCGTCCGTCCGTCTGTCAGAGCCTTATAACTTTTGAATTACTGAACGTAATTACTTCAAATTTAGATATAATATGTAAACCGATGGCTTCCAGCCGAAAATGGCTTAAAAAGTTATAAAAATCTTTATTTCAGGGGGCTCTCATAGAAGCGAATGTGAAGAAATTTTTTTTTATTTGCGATTCATAGGTTTTCTGTGTATCATTTTAAAGACAATTTGGAACAGAGTACAACCGTATTTTTTTTTTAATTTTTTTCCTAAAATTGACGAAATGGGGGGCTTCCAAATTGGCGATTTAATACGCTCGCTTGAAGACGCTCTCTGGGAAAATTTTCTATATATTTTCAAGTTGTACTTATTTTCTTACTTCACTTGTATCCTGTACTTGAACAACAAATACTAAAATTATATGAATATTATAAAGAAACGAGATTATTCAATTTTTAATGAGCATCAGTAAATTTCACATAGCTTCACAATAATGCTAATAGATGGCGCAGTCATTAACTATTCCATTGAACTAGGAGTTACGACTACGATTTATCCCAAAAACAGTTTTGCGTCGACCATTATTATTTAGGTACATAATATAATAACATATTATTCAATTAAAATTATTCTTTAGTTAAATATCATTTTGTATATTTTCTATTCGCGTCGATAGATGACGATGGGTTAGCGTACCACTGGTCATTTTCCTTACTCGTCATTTTCACTAATTCGCCAGTTTACTTTTTAGACAGTTTCTGAATTCGCCAATTTCCTTATTTGTCAGTTTCAGTAAGTGGTCAGTTTCCCTATTAAGTTGGTTTCCTGGTTCGCAAGTTTCCTGGTTCGTCAGTCAGTTTAGATTGTCAGTTTTGCTATTTCGTCATGTTCCTAACCCGTTACTTTCCTTGTTCGCAAGTTTTCTTGTTCGTCGGTTAGTTGTATTGTGTTGTACTACTCCGTCGTCTGATGTCATATATTAATGTCCTATGACATTACTTATTACATAAGTACAGAAAACTAATTTCAGCGTTTGTTTTTTCACTCACAGGCGTTAACAAATACACGGGCGTGGACCCTCTTATTGTTTTTGTCACTGACTGTACCAATAAGACTAAATATCAAACAACTCTCAAAAAACTCAAAAAACTCAAAAACCAACTTATTACTTTTCCGCAAATTATTAAGTACCAGCTGTTGCCCTCGCGAGTTGGTTCGCGTGGAATTAGGTTCCTTGAAATTCCCGTGGGAACTCCTGGTTTTATAGGGATAAAAGTAACCTGTAACACGACAGGTCTGCAACCATACCTGATAGAATCACATAGATCCGTTGCTCGATATAACTTGAAAAATTATGAACATTTATACAAACATTCAACCCCCTACGTAACCCCTTTTGGGGTAGAATTTACAAAATTTGTGAGAGACGTAATTATTTTTATTTACTTAATTAAGTATATTAAGTTTCATATATATAACTTGAAAAAATAACTCGAATAATAAAAGGGACTGTCATAAAAACTTTTATCCCCTATTTTGTGCTTTTGGGGTACCATTTTCAAAAACTGTGAAACACGTACTTCTTTGTTATTAATCGAAAGCCCAAATACAAAGTTTCAAATACATCACTTGAAAAATGACAGACTTTCATACAAATTATCTACCCCTATTTTACCCCTTCGGTGGTAAATTTTTCAAAAAATGGAAAATACGTACCTACTTCTTTATTTTTAATCAAGACTCAAAATACCAAGTTTCATAAACAAAACTTGAAAAATAAAGTGAAAAATTAAGGACTATCATACAAACATTTAACCCCTATTTAACCCCTTTGGGGGAAGAATTTTCAAAAACTGTGAAAGACGTACTTTTTCGTTTTTAATTTAAAGTCTAAATACCGAGTTTCATGGATACAACTTGAAAAATGACGGACTTTCATACAAACTTTACCCCCCCCCCCCATTTAACCCCCTTGGGGGTGGAATTTCAAAAAGTCCTTTCTTAGTGCTCGCCTCGCTCGCTCGTCATAAAAGGACTCTACTGTCAAAATTTCAAGTTTCTAACTTCAGTGGTTTAGGCTGTGCGTTGATAGATCAGTCAGTCAGTCAGTCAGTCAGGACAAGTATTTTTATAAGTATAGATTAATTTTCTTCCCAGAAATAAAAAGTGGTTGAACATAAAAATAACAGATATGGCTATTATTTAATTAATACGTTTGTCTGTTCGTCTTGTTACGTTGATCATTTCCAACCTGGTTAAACATGTCCATTTAACTGTCTTTTGGAATAAAATAAAATCATTGACTATATTCTTGACACGCTCATCTAATTTTAGTGACCGTTTTTTCCTGTTACTTTCCTTGACATATACAGAACACTGCCTTATTTTGAAGTCTACATGTTTCGCTTCTTGCCTAATAACGCTTATAAAAAATAAAGGTGAGGTTTTCGAAACGAAACTAACAGTCTAGCAAAACTAGTGAACGAGGAAACTGAAGGATTACGAAAACAGCAAACTGGCAAATCTGTCTACCAAGCGTAACTGACGAATAGGTAAACCGTTCGATTAGCGAAGCTGACAAATAACGAAACTAGCAGATCGCAATACTGGCAATTTCACGAAACTGATATCCTAGTAAAACTAGCAAAGGAGGAAGCTGAAGAATCAGGAAAATGCCTAACTAGCGAAATTGTCAACCTACCGAAACTGTCTAATAAGTAAACTGGCGAATTAGTGAAAATGACGAGTAAGGAAAATGACCAGTGGTACGCTAACCCATGACGATTTGTACAGATGCCCCTAACCCGTTTTCACTCGTTAGTACCTATAATTCAATGTTTTTACTGACGTTCCCTAACCTTTACGGGCTACCTATGATAAGTTATGTGATGATTACTGTCAACTTCTTTATCACTGTTATCACATTAGATCCTGTACGGGACACCTAAAAGGACATTGGGACGGATGTTAGGACTTAGGATTGTGTTTTGGAGCTACCTACGTAAAGAGACTCCTACATAGGGGATGATTTAGGTATGTTTGGTGAAAACGGGCATAATAATAATAATGTCAGTTTTGGTCGTCATGTATCGATTGAATGAATAATCATGGGATACCGTTACCGCGAGGTCTCAGTTCGGGGCGAACCACTAGTTAATTTTTTTCCTAAAATTGACGAAATGGGGGGCTTTCAAAGTGGAGATTATATTTGACCTCACAACGGAATAACCATTGAAAGCTGGGGCTTGAAAGTTTTATAATTTTAGCGTAATATCATGTACTTGAACAACAAATACTAAAATTAGATAAATGTAATAAGGAAACTAAATTATTTAACTTTTAATGAGCAGCAACAACAGAACTTCACAATGATGTCAATAGATGGCGCTCTCATCTCATATAGCAAATGCAGCTATATGTAACATATTATTCAATTAAAATTATTATTTAGTCATTTAGCAAACATCAATAAAACTTCACGTTGCAGTTTGTTTTTACATGTTTTCTGATCGTGTCGATAGATGACGCTGTGTACAAGTAATTTAATTTGAATGTTCCAAAAAACTATACCTAAGTTTGATTGAGGCCTTGAGGATTTCACTATAACAGTTCCCTAACCTTTACGGGCTACCTATGTTAAGTTAGTTGACACTTTCTGTCAACTTTGTTATTACGAACCTCTACGGGACAACTAAAGGTGAAAATGACATTGGGATGTTAGGATTGTATTTAGGGGCTACCTACATAAAGAGACTTCTACAAAGGGGATGATTCAGGTATGGTTGGTGAAAACGGGCATAATAATAATGTGAATTTTGATCGTCATGTATCTATTGAATGAATAAGTAATTATGGGAAGCCGTTACTGCGAGGTCTCAGTTCGGGGCGAACCACTAGTATAATCTGAATCTCGGAAACGGCTCCAACGATTTTCATGAAATTTAGTATGCAGGGGGTTTCGGGGGCGATAAATCGATCTAGCTAGGTTTCATTTTTAGAAAAGGTTGTTTTATCCGTGTTTTCAGCAAAGAAAAACCCCTTACAATATCATTAGAATACGAAGGTAAAGGGTCTAGCCGTGTTTCCATGGGCAAACTGCCCTCGATAGGAACCTATATCGCCACCTATGTATGCTATATTGTAGAAGAGGCTAATAGTAGTTGATACAGAAGATATTAGCTCTCTATCTTGGATAGTCGAGGAGATATTAACAAAAAAGTGTCAGGCGTCGACTTTTTTTCAAATCGATATATCTAAGTAACTTCTAAAGTTAAGGAAATAAAACAAAGTGGTGATGCTTTGATGGTATACTATATAGTTTATTTTACAAAAGTTTTTGATGGGCCAAGCTTAAATAAAACTATTAGAAAAATGCAAATAAAAATTTTATTAATCGATTTCTATCAGATTTAATTGAAAGACCACTCTAGAAAAAATATATATTATTTATGTATGTATAGTCTAATATTGTACCAAGTTTCATTACAATCCATTCGGAGCGACATGATGAAAAAAAATTGTGTGAGTGCACATGTACTCTACGACCACTATTTTGAACAATATATAAATCGCATATAATGTCCTCCCGACCGAATCCGATCACGGCGGCCAACCTCCTTAGAGATCAGCCATCTGCGCTGGAGATATTATAGTGCAAAGTGTCGATCATGACATCGATAAAGTTCGAATAGCTCGGGAAATTGGGCGGTCCCGAAATCAGAAGACCCCGGTTCGAGTCCAGACGATTATATATTCCCCTATGAATTTTATTATTATCATTTTTTTTAATATATAATCGACCGAGCGAAGCGAAGGTCTTTGAGTTAACTAGGGCGATTTGCACTTGTCCGTCCGTCCGTCCGTCCGTCCGTCCGTCTGTCAGAGCCTTATAACTTTTGAATTACTGAACGTAATTACTTCAAATTTAGATATAATATGTAAACCGATGGCCTCCAGCCGAAAATGGCTTAAAAAGTTATAAAAATCTTTATTTCAGGGGGGCTCTCATAGAAGCGAATGCGAAGTAAAAAAAAAAAAATCGCGTTACATAAAATTGTTACTTATCATTTTAAAGATAATTTTGAACTGAGTACAAAAATATTTTTTTTTTAATTTTTCCCTTAAAATTGACGAAATGGGGGGCTTTCAAAGTGGCGATTTTATACGCTCGCTTGAAGACGCTCTCTAGAAAAATCCGCTATGGATTTTCAAACTGATTTTATGTTTTTAGGTCACTTATATCCTGTACTTGAACAACAAATACTAAAATTATATGAATATTATAAAGAAACGAGATTATTTAATTTTTAATGGGCGTCAGTAATTCATATAGCATCAACATAGCTTCACAATAATGCTAATAGATGGCGCAGTCAGTAACTATTCCCATGGAACTACGAGTTAAATTCAATGTTTGATAAATAATTCAATGTTTTCACTAACGTTCCCTAACCTTTACGGGCTACCTATAAGTTAGGTGATTGATGTTTTCTGTCAACTTATTTATCACGATCCTGTACGGGACACCTAAAAGGATATTGGGACGGATGTTAGGACTTAGGATTGTATTTAGGAGCTACCTACGTTAAGAGACTCCTACTTAGGGGATGATTTAGGTATGTTTGGTGAAAACGGGCATAATAATAATGTCAGTTTTGGTTATCATGTATCGATTGAATGAATAATCATGGGATACCGTTACCGCGAGGTCTCAGTTCGGGGCGAACCACTAGTTTCCAAAAAACACGATTTACCAAAAAAAACCCAGATATTAATTATTACCTAAGTATGTGTACATGCATTCTGGATCCAAGTCAATAAGGAGGTATAATAGGCAATAATGACAAAATCAGAGATTTAAATTGGTACTAGGTAGTTAGTTTAAATCTAAATCAATACGTCTTCTAGTTCTAAAACCAAATCTAAAGACCACTTGCAGCAACCTGTAAAACGTTAAACGTTATTCAGCGATCGTGAAACTGATACCTACTTAATATTCTAAGGCCCGGTTGCGTGAGGCGCCGTTATACATAGTTACGCTATAATTAAGTTATCGTTAAAGCTAAATGTGACAGCCGAAACACGTGTTTCGGCCTAAGCATCAACCTTACTTATTACTATGTAAGTACTTATTTTAGTTTTTCCTTGGCTTTTTCTGTACCGGTCCTTTTCTTATCAACTCTGAAACAAACTTGTGACAGTGACAGGATTACAAAAATACTAAACAAAGCATTTAGATGGAACCCGGCCTAAATCCATTAACGCGGATTTGTACAAAGGTCTTCTTTCATATTGTACTAGGTATTCTTACAAACGAAATGAATTTCCAAATAAACGGGAGCTAAAAGTAATAGATTTAATTTAAGTGACCTTCTACGGCTTCGCGCCGGGCAAGTAGGTACCGCGACACGTTAAAGCTAAGTGTAAACTTTTTATTAAAGAATCCATAGTAAATCACCGACAGTCGAGTGTAGAACTGAGGATTTTGCCTCGGGGCAAATAAAAAGGGACGCTGAGGCGGGCGAGACGGAGCGGTGGCGCCGCGAAAATTAATCTGAGTTAATTAAATTTGATTTATTTATGCTATCCCGAGCCGAGGGCGCCGGCAACGATAAAAGTACAACAATGAGGCTAATGAGGGTCACTTATAAGGCTTTCTCTCGGATAACAGTGTTTTTCCGATTTGCGTAACTCGTGACTCGCTGGAGGTAGCTACGCCTACGATCAAATATGTTGTGCGAAGCCTTTTTAAATTAATATAAGAAGCGATGCTGGCTGATTAAAAAAAGATAGCCTGCTTACTTAGCTTTATACTTTACTTAGTGCCGATTTCACCAACGCCGAGCGCCGATTTATCCGAAGAATAAATTGGGCGTTCTTTTTTAATTTTTTTTTATGTTCACTGATTACTCAAAGACGCCTGAACCGATTTGGAAAATTCTTTTTTTGTTTCAAAGGGTATACTTTCCAAGAGGTCCCATTTAAATTTTATTGAAATCGGTCGAGCGGTTTTTAAAATATCAAGAATAAATTATATACTTTGTACTGGTGCGGGCGTTTGAAGACGGTTTTTTAAAAATAATTTTTTATATTAAACTAGCTGATGCCTGCGACTTCGTCCGCATGGATTTAGTTTTTAAAAATCCCGCGGGAACTTTAATTATCCGAGATAAAAAGCTCTCCCGGTCTGAGGAACCACTACTACATCCATTACTATACCCATGCAAAAAATCGCATCAACCCGCTGTTCTGTTGCGACGTGATTGAAGGACAAACCAACAAACAAACACACTTTCGCATTTATAATATCAGTAATATTATAACACTTTTATAATTGTCAATTTTTATCATACTTAACCAAAGACAAAATTACGTATTAGCTGTCATTTACGTTTTGTTATTCCACTGTCATTTGCGTTTTGTTATTCCATGCCAGATGCGTTTTTGTTATACCACGTTTTATAGTGACTTGACGGAAACGCGGTCGAACGGGATAAAAAGTATCCTATGTCCGTCTCCTGGTTCTAAGCTACCTCTCCACCAATTTTCAGCCAAATCGGTTCATCCGTTCTTGAGTTATAAATAGTGTAACTAACACCACTTTCTTTTATATATATTTTATAGTAACTTGACGGAAACGCGGTCGAACGGGATAAAAAGTATTCTATGTCCGTCTCCTGGTTCTAAGCTACCTCTCCACCAATTTTCAGCCAAATCGGTTCATCCGTTCTTGAGTTATAAATAGTGTAACTAACACCACTTTCTTTTATATATATAAACTCGCCGGCATATTTAGCGGAACATAAAAAAAAGGTCCATAATTAAAAAAATATGGTTTTATTTTAAAATCTACTTACTACGCTTCTTTTGTTATTTAAAGTTTCATTTGTTTTACTTAAAATGAGATCACATTAAGAACAGATTTTGCGAGTAAAGGCTATTTGTGAAAAATTGTACATTTTTGAACTTTTCATGTAACCGGGAAAAGTGAAATTTAATATTAAAATAACAATTAATTAAATTAGAAAAATGGTGATTAATATCGCGTATTTCCTCCACGTGCTCTTATTAAAGTTTCTACCCGTCTAGGCATACTGAGAATGATGTTATCGATGGTCTCCTGGGATAGTCTCCGCCATTCCTCAACTACGGCGATTCGCAGTTCTCCCACGTTGGCAGGAGCTGGAATTCTGGACTTAAATTTTCTTTTCAGCAAGTCCCAAACGTGCTCTATTGGGTTCATATCCGGTGATCTCGCCGGCCACTCCATAACAGTGATATTCATATCATTAAGATAAGCTTAAGTTACCCGAGCGGTATGCGGCCGAGCATTATCCTGCATAAAAACAAAATCGTCACCGATATATGGGGCAAACAGTACGACATTTTCTTCTAAAACTTCTCTGATATAGCGGTCTGCAGTCAGACTCCCTCTGTCAATCACTACCAAGTCTGTGCGAGCTCCCAAACAAATGCCCGCCCAAACCATTATTGATCCACCACCGTATGCAACTGTAGTTTCAAAATTTGTCTGAATGTTCTCCTTTGCGTCTGTATATTCTTTGCCTGCCGTCAATTTGATTTAAGAGAATTCTGCACTCATCACTAAACAATACCTTACTCCATTGGTTCGCGTTCCAAAGTCGATGTTCCTGAGCAAAAGTTAACCTGTTTCTACGATGATTTACCTCGAGCCTTGGAGCCTTGGCAGGCACAAATGAACCCAAACCAGCTTCTTCGAGCCTTCTTCGTACCGTACGCTCACTTACGGTTACACCCCGCACTGCTTCTAACTCATGTCGGGCTTGGACGGCCGTCAAACGGGGGTTCCTACGTACACGAAGCCGAATGAAACGATCATCCCTACTCGAAGTGCGTCTTTTTCTGCCTTGTCCTGCTCTTCTCACATAAGTACCGGTCTCCCTGAACCGTTGGATACTGCGATGGATCGTTGAAACTGGTCGACGAAGATCTCTGGATATCACTCTGTAGGTTTGACCATTTCTTCGCATTTCGAGTGCCCTGGCAATCTCCGTTGGGGCTAAGTCAGGCATAATTCAGTCATCAACTCCAGAAAGATACGCGATTAAAAAAAACTAACAAAAAACAGTATTTCATAAATCAAACTCAGAAGGAAGAAATACTCGAAGTTCGCTCCAGATAAGGTGTATTTGAATAAAATTAAAACAATTGCATAAAATGTGATGTTCAGTTGTTTTCTTAGTTTGAAAATATTTCTTTTTAAATTAAATGACGTATAAACCAGCCAGCAACCTTATATGATACTGATATCAAACCTTTTTTTTATGTTCCGCTAAATATGCCGGCGAGTTTAGATTATTGTATTGCAAATACTGTCAAAATATCAAAACGCTCGGATAAGACTTTTTACGATGGTGTAATCGGCCCTTAGATACAGAAGCGAATGATTTATAAGAGACCGATAGCATCGATAGCGCAACAGTTATGAAATGGAAACTTTAAAACCTAACCCAAGCTTTACGCTTAAAGGGAGGCGAAAAGAGACATCATGTTCAGGGTGGTTTTTTAAAAATAATGATATGTATTATAGGTACAAACTACGAACACTAGGGTGTGGGACTAGTTGCAAAAATATTTTGCCGATTACTTTGAGTGTCGATTGCGTTGGTTAGGGGTTTTAAGGTAAGGTCTAGCTAAAAAGTGATAGGTCAAAATACGAGGTCACTACTACCGCGACGCTCGGCGCACTGGTGTATGACAACGTGACGTCGTGACCACACACGCAATAACAATGTGATGCTCGCGACTTCGTCCGCGTGGATTTAGTTTTTGAAATCCCGCGGGATCTCTGATTTTACGGTATAAAAACAACGACTTCCTGTAAAAAGTAGCCTGGTCAGTCTCCAGGTCCTCAACTATACCCATGCAAAAAGCGTGCTAACCCGTTTCTGTGTGATTGAAGGACAAATAAACACACTTTTTCATTTTCAATATAATATTTTATCTTCTTAATAAGTTGATGCCTCCGATAAATCTTAACGGCTTTCAAAAAATTTGATGTTACTATGGAAGACTACTTCCATGAATGTAGGTGCATGATTGATGAAATACATAGGCATTTCCAGTAAAATCCTTAAAAGACGTGTAGATTCAGTATGATAGGTATACCTATTACCTACAGGTAGAAACATAATAAAACCAGCGATCAGAGAGAGAGAAATCAGCGACCGACGCGCGGGTGATAGGACGTGTCACCAATTGATCGAAGTTTTAAATAAAAGTAGTGTTCCATAATATTGCGTAATTACTAGTTCAAAAGATTCGTCAGTTTTATTAGTCTTGTTGAATTATTCCTGCGAAGTCTTTGCTGTCCGAAACTGTGTACAAAGACCAGATAAATTGATTTAGTTGTGTGGCTGTGATGAACAAATAGTGAAATATTTATCGGCATGTGGGTAAATCACAATATTTTATAATACGAGAACCTGATGACGCCTTGATTTATAACAACTCATTAAAATTTTCACTACCTCACATCAGGTCAGCCTGGCCTAGTAGTGTACGCTACGGAATACTGTGCAATAACTAGTAGGGCGCGTGGGTGCGCGGCCCGCAAGCGGACCGCGGTTCTTCTACTCGCATTTCCGAGAGATTTTGACACGGAAATGCCGAAAAATCAAAATAAGAAGCTCAAAGTGTGTAATGCATGTCAAGAAGAAGTTTTGTCTGCAGACCAAATAAGATGTTCCATATGCAACACGATTTTTCATAAACTATGCGTTTCTCTGTCAAATGACACGGATGAGGTTGCACTCTTGCATTGGATCTGCCCTAATTGTCAGAGCTCGAGGCGCCGGCGTGGAGACAATTCCAATACTCCCGTAAGAAATGCGGCGTCGACGATCTCACTCCGCACAGATGAAGATAGCGCTGAATGCTCTAGAAAAATGATAAGCTCGCCAAACTTAGAGAATACCGCTGAAGATGACATTGTTAAACGTATAGGGGATAAAATTGACTTAAAATTAGTTTCTAACTTTGCTGCTATAAAAAAGGAACTGTTGTCGGATCTGCAAGAAGATATTAAACTTCTAGTACAGGAGGAGGTAAAGAAACAAATGGAAAAGTTAAAGACTGAATTTAACGATACTACAGAATATTTGGCTGCAGACCACAACGACTTAAAAAAATTAGTTGCATGCAAAGAGAAGGAAATAGAAACTTTATCTACTAAATGTGCTAAGATGGAATCTGATATCCGTTTGATTGGTAAGAAATATGAGGAAATTGACAGGCAAGGCAGAAGCAGAAATTTAGAAATTCAGATGGTGCCAGAAAGGAAAAATGAGAATGTCATTCAGCTTTTCAAAAATGTTTGCTGCACTGTCGGGTACACCATATCGGAAACTGACATAAATGCTTGCAGGAGGGTCGCAAAATACGATCAGAAGTCTCGTCGCCCCCGTAATATAGTTGTCACGCTGTCTTCTTCAACTCATCGAGATAGCATACTGTCAGCTGTTTATCGTTACAACAAATCGCACAAAGATAACGTTTTAAATTGTACCAACATTGGAATAAACGATGATAAATCTACTGTATACGTCGTGGAGCATCTTTCTGCAGAATGTAAAGCGCTCTTTGCTGCAGCAAGGAAGGTGAAAAAAGAGAAATCCTATCAATTTACTTGGATAAAGTACGGCAGAGTGTATATGAGAAAGAACGAGGAATCAAGAGCCATTCTTATAAGGTCTTTGGATAGCTTAAGTAAATTGGATTAGTTTTAGTGTTGGTCATTTAGCTTTTTTTATTTAGTATCTATCTTATACAAAATTACCTTTATTACCATATATTATCAAAATGTTAATGGTCTAAGGACCAAAACGAAAGAGTTACTTCTAAGTATAAGCAATAATGATTACGATGTCATATGTTTAACGGAGACCAACATTGATAGTGGCGTTTTTTCGGAAGAATTGGTTGACAACAGGTACATAGTTTTCAGACGTGATAGGAATACTAGTAGTAATAAGAAAATTAGCGGGGGTGGAGTTCTAGTAGCAATTAAAAAGAAGTTCGGGTATATTAGACAGCACGCATGGGAGAGTCAATTTGAAGAACTGTGGCTAACTATAATGCCTAATCCTTTAGTCAGTTCAAACCAAATACATTTATGCACGTGTTATCTTCCACCTTACCTTAATTCTAGTATGTTATCAGATTTTTATGATAACTGTTATAAAATAATGACGGAGCACAATAATGCTAATCTTCCATTTCTTTTAATTGGTGATATAAATACTCCCAACATTACCTGGTCCAAAAATAATATTGACTCCACTATTGCTCCTAGTGACCCTCGTGACACGAAAGCTTCGCTACTGATTGACACTATGGCTCTGTGTAATCTAAAGCAACATAATTATTTAGTCAACAAGAATGATAGGATCCTGGATTTAGTGCTCTCACGTCAATTGAAATGCATGGTCGTAAATGCGGAGGCTTTAATATGTCCTGATGCACATCATCCTCCACTTGAGGTCAACATTGACAGTGATATTGGCATTCGGGAGTTGAAACATAATACCGGTACGAAGCGTCTTAACTTTCGTAAGTGTAATTATGTGGAAATTAAAAAGGAGTTGAGCATTACAAATTGGGAAGCTATGTTGGCTAATAAAAGCATAGATGAAATGATAAGTGCTTTCTACAAAACTGTGAATGAAATCATCCTCCGCCATACACCTTTTTCTAAAGACCCTACCTTTGCTTATCCTTTTTGGTACAGTTATCCGTTGATTCGTTGTATTGAAGAAAAACTGAAATATCACGCGCGTTATAAAAAATTCAATAACCCGCGCGATTATGATACTTTTGACATGTTGAGAGCTCGTAGTAAGAGATTGATTGCTAAATGTTATAATGTTTTTACTGATAATGCCGAAGAGTCTTTAGAGAGCAACCCGAAAATGTTCTGGAGGTACCTTAGCGCTAAAAAGAATACTAATTATGTTCCTAATACCATGACCTACAATGGCGAATCTACAACAGATGGGGGAAAAATCTGCGATTTATTTGCTGCTTTCTTTAACTCTGTGTACAGTCACAGTACTATTACTGATATTAACCCAGAATCATACATTCCAACTAACAATAGTGATTCTGTGCTTTCCGAATTGGCAATCAACAGAAGGCAAATTGAGAAAAAGCTACGTCAGTTAGATGGTAATAAGAGCACCGGTCCGGACGGAATTCCTCCATTTTTTATTAAATCATGTGCCCATGAATTGTCTCTGCCACTTACTATCATATTTAACGAATCACTTAAGACAGGCATTTTCCCATCAGCGTGGAAAACAGCTTACGTGGTTCCTATATTTAAATCGGGTGATAAGAGTAAATGTGAAAACTACCGCCCTATAAGCTTGCTTTCATGCATAGCCAAAGTATTCGAATGCTTTGTTTATGATGCCATATATAATCATGTTCAATCAGATATTTGTATTGAACAACATGGGTTTTGCAAGAATAGGTCCACAGTTAGCAATCTTTTAATTTTTAAAAATTATCTCTGCAGTGCCTTTGCAAAAATCAAACAAGTCGATACCATCTATACAGATTTTTCTAAGGCCTTCGACCGCGTGAATCATGAATTATTGTGCCTTAAGCTTGCTGCCTATGGAATCCATGGAAATTTGCTTAGGTGGGTAAAATCTTATCTTACGAGACGTAGTCAAATTGTTGCTCTGAAGGGGTATCTTTCGGCCGCTGCTCTTGTTCCATCTGGGGTACCCCAGGGTTCGCACGTGGGGCCTCTTCTCTTCATTATTTTTATAAATGATATTAAAAGGGTTATACAAAGTGAATGTCTTTTATACGCAGACGACTTAAAAATTTTCACTGAGATCTCGAATATTGAACAGTGTGTTACACTACAGCTCGACCTGAATCGGGTGATGGAATGGTGTCATAAGAACCTTATGACACTCAACGCTAATAAGTGTCAAGTAATAACTTTCTCCTCAAGAAAACAGAATATTTTATATGAATACAAGATTGGTCAAAGTACGCTTGAGCGGAAAAATTTAATAAAGGATCTAGGTGTACTTATAGACAGTAAATTGACATTTCGGGATCACTATGACCACATAGTTAAAAAAGCTAATCAAATTCTCAGTTTCGTATTGAGAAATAGTAGAGATTTTAAAAAACCTAAAAGCGTGCTGACTGTATATAACTGTTTTGTGAGGAGCGTGGTTGAATATGCGTCTGTCATCTGGTCGCCTTATTATTCAGTTCATTCAGATCGCATAGAGCGAGTTCAACGACGTTGCCTCCGAACTTTGGCTTGGCGTATTGGTCAGTATCGCTCTTTGAATAGCTATGCACTTAGGTTAGAATACTTCAAGGTCAAATCCTTAAGAGTTCGGAGGGATATCTCACTGTTGATATACTTACAACTCAACTTTCAATCAATGTGTCCTTCCCGTCCTCACTTATGGCGCTGAAACGTGGACACTAACAAAAGGCTTGATCCACAAATTTAAAGTCACTCAGAGAGCTATGGAGAGGGCTATGTTAGGAGTTTCTCTTAAGGACAGGATTCGAAATGAAGAGATCCGTAAGAGAACCAAGGTCGCCGACATAGCTCAAACCATTAGCAAGCTGAAATGGCAGTGGGCAGGCCATGCTTGTCGCAGAAGCGATGGCCGTTGGGGCCGAAAAGTCCTAGAGTGGAGACCGCGAACAAGTAAGCGTAGTGTGGGGCGCCCTCCAGCACGTTGGACTGACGATATAAAGCGGGTGGCGGGAAGTGGCTGGATGAGGAAGGCTGAGGACCGGGTGTGGTGGCGTTCTCTGGGAAAGGCCTATGTTCAGCAGTGGACGTCCGCAGGCTGAGATGATGATGATGATGATGATGATGATATACTTACACAAAATTTTGCACTCATATATTGACTCCCCCGTGTTATTATCTTTAATTAATATTAATACAAGGTATCCCATGAAGATAAGTCGTTGTCCTAAGAAATGTAAAACCTTCTCTCTTAACATTTATAAAAATAATACATCTTACTATAACCCAGTGGTTCGCATGTGCCGTTTGTATAATGAGCTGGTTTCCTCTAGCAATATTGACATTTTTAATAATAAATCTGTTGCTTTTGGTACTTTGAGTAATAAACCAACACAGGAGAAGAATTGACGCGCGTACCCCTCTGTAAGTTGGGTATGAGCAGTGGTCCTACTCGTTATATAAAACTGTTTGACTCGAGTCACGCGCCTGTCAACTACGTATGGTTAGCGGGGAATGAGCTCCGCTATAAATGCCGAATATGAGAGTATTTTCTTCTAAAAAAATATTTAAAACATCCAGTTTACTAAAGGATAACATTTATTTACTTCTGATGTATTATTTTATCCAAATAATGCAATACTTATGCAGAAAACTTAAGAAAACTGTCGATCTGAAAATGTTGCTACTTAATCGTACATGAAATAATTTGGGGAAAATATTGAAAATTAATCTTCCTACTTACTATTCGTTTAGAGACCTTTATCTTGAACTGCATTATAAATTGATCCCATAGAATTAAAATCACGATAGAATAGGAAGGGGTGAACGACTAATTTATAAGCTTTAAGTAAAATATGACTAGATATATAAATACGAACTTTGATCGTCTGTGGGATTATCAAATAATGTTAAAAAATTCTTTCTATAAAACCGACTTTAAACGCCACTACAAAGTATAAAACAATTTTAATTTGTACATGTATGTTGAAGTCGGGCGGGCCTAAATATAAATGATGAAACTAATGCGCGACGCTAGCCCAACTTTGCCCGATCGGCGTATGAAGTCGGTTTTTTAAAGATATTTTTTTTACATTATTATTTTAAGCTTTTTTGTGTATATCTCTGATCGCGAGCAATTTGCTCTTAATCATTGAGTTCCTTCCTCCATCACCGAAGATATGAATCATCTTCTCTTCGCCTTTTAAATAGGCCCAACCTTATTATGCTTTCTTTCAAAAAAAATTGAAATCGGTTCAGATTTGACGTAGTTATGGAGTAACATCTAACATTATATCAACAAAAATTTATATGGGAACCACCTCTGAAGTATGCCCTACTAAACAAAAAAAAAATTATCAAATTCCATTCATTATTTGGCGGAATAATTGGGTAACAAATATACAAAAAATTCAAATTGAGAACCTCCTCCTTTTTTGAAGTCGGTTAAAATGATTGCATTATTATAACGATCGCAATGGTGTCTGATTGGCTGGTACTCTCCCACTATTGTTTAAAATGCATTGATGCAGCTCAAACTCAGCGAATTCATAAAATTAGTTTTTTTACTCAATTATTTCAAAATTTATAGGTATATATTTCCATATAGCCAGTGTGATATGATTTTCTAAATATATAAAATGAAAAGGTGACTGACTCACTGATTTATCAACGCATATCTACTATGACGTAGGCATCCGCTAAGAAAGGATTTTTACAAATATAATACAAAAAATAATGAAAACGAGACTAAAAAATTGTTTAATAATAATGATAAGTTCTACGTAAGTCTTTCTTACTCGAAAATTAGGACTTTAATTTTATGAAGTCGGCCACACCGCAATAAAATTAGGGCTGGACAGCAAGATTTCATATGTCGATATTGGTGGGGGGATTGTATAAATTATTTATACCGAGATATTTTTATCGTCTTACTAATGGTTCATTGACGAAAAAAAATATTTAAATTCTATACATATTTGGTTCATTAAAACTTGGCAATTGAATTAAAGTACCCATACTTCTTATTCATCCCGCTAGGTTTACCGGAAAGCTAAATAGCTTGGCGGTGTTTTATTACAGATGGGGTGGCCACTATAGCCATGGCGGCAGCCTAGCATTACAAACAAATATACACTTCGTTCAGATGAAGTAGATGAAAAAAATAAGCCTTCCAAGTAAAGTATGTAGGTACAAGTTTTAACTTACCAATCATAACTTTAAATAAATTTTTTTTTAGGGTTCAGTTTTTCCTTTTTATGTTTCCTCCATACTGGACTGAGAGAATATTATTCAACGCTGGAAAACGATCTTGTAAATCGAAAAAGTGAACTTTAAACCAGAGCCAATAACGTTTTAAAAAATCATAACAGCTCATAATAAGCTATCAGGAGCAGATTTTTTTCAAAAAGCATATTTTTTAATGTAACACATCAGATGATACTAATTATATAATTCTAAAGTAGAATTACTTTAGTTTTATACATTAGTTTTATATCAATTTCGACTAATAGTTTTTCAATTTCAAGAAGCAATGTTGCTGTAACTTGGTATTTGATACATATGAAACCACGAAATAACTCTAAACTCTGAAATGCTAATTATGCTGTATTTATTTTTAAGGAAACATGATGTAGTCCTAACAGTTTGTACTTAATATACTTTTTAGAAATAGATACATCGTAAATTTCGCTTTAAACATAAATAAAACAAATGATGTTTCATTAAAAATGCTGTATGTTTATTTAAACAAGATTACTTAAAAAATCAATGTGTTCAATATTAATACCCACTACGTATTCAAATAAAAATTAAATGTCTCTCAACTTAATAAACAATATTATTAAAAATCTATGACAAAGTACAGCACTCCCTGGTGGCTTATAACCTTAAATCATAACTAAACAGCTGCTCTAAGGTGATATACTGTGGTACCTACAGCATGCTTTCAGCATGAGATTGAGAGTATAGTGACGGAGTAAATACCTTGGTATCTACAAAATCTGTTAATAATCAGATAATCCTAAGTCCTTACAGTAGGTACACCTAAGTGCACTGCACTGCTAAAAAGTATTGATAACTTTTTTGAAGTATCTGTATAATATTGAAAAATAGATGGTGTCTTAGTATTTACAGCATTTTTGAGTACGTTGAAAAATATGAATAACAAAAAATATAATATAAACATGTAGAGAAGGTCAACATAGTATCTTAGAAAAATAATGTCATAGGAAAACGAAAATCCGACAATACGACGCAGTATCTTTTTCTTCCAAATATATAAAAAAGTAATTTTGTTATTTTTCGAAATAAGCTAGATCGCTTTCCCGCGTCAATATAGTCCAAAGTTTCTAGCTGTATCTTTACGCAAGTACTAAAAGCCTACAAAGAGTCAATCTAATAGCAAAGGCATATTATGACTAAAATAACGGCAAGAACCTCGTTTCCTAGCGCTTCTATATACCTACCATGTTAAAGATCTCGAACAAAAAAATTTACTCTCGAATAAAGTAACTCTGTTGTAAATAATTATTAGAAAAACTTATCGAAAGTCGATAATCGATAGTGTCAAATCCCTAAAATGCTTACACAAAATGATGCGATTGTTTCATGTAATGATAGAGCGTCCCTGTGTGTGAATGTGATAGTGTGCATATACTTTAAGGTAGTGTTTGCTAATTATATTGTGTGCGTGCATAGCGACGTGATGGAAAAATGCAACTGTAGTAAGCAAGTTTTCATGTGTGCTACCTCACCCCCCACCGTAATTGACAGACTTTTTTGCAAATAAATTAGGCGTCAATTCCTCTCCATTGCTGGTTTATTACTCAAAGTTTTGGTAAGTCACTTGACAGCTGCGATGCTTTGTCCATTGTGTGAATAATACTTATCTATGTATACTTTTTTTAAATATCTCTTTTCATTACTTTTTTTGTATTTAATTCTCTTTTTGATATCTAAATTACAATTTGTCATAGTCATGTAAAACTTTGTTTAGTTTAAGTTTCTTTTAGTTTTAATTTAAGACACGTCCAATTATTTGCTGCTTTTGTAGACACATTTTGTATTGGAGAGTGGCTAGTTCTTATCATGGCTGTATTATTTTTGTTGTTTTATTGTCATAATCTGTTGTGTGTCTAATAAATAAATAAATAAATAAATAAAACATTAGCAGCTAAATAAACTCAAGAGTAATGTGTAGCACGAGGTTTTCCTTTGTAACAATTCGTGTTATTTGTCAAAAGGTTGTTTTTTTTTCGCCGCGGCGGTGACACAGAGTAAAAATAGTATAGTAATACAATGATACGACGAAGCTGCCTAAAGAAGCAGAAAAAAACGCGTGGTAAGTGTGGGGCGAGGGAGCGTCCCATACTGGCCTCCTTAGTGCGGGACATAGTCCGTAGTCCGTTGAAGGGGTGTCGTATTGCACTCACGCAAAGTTAATATAAATATTTCAGCTATTTTTCATTTTATCATTAAAGTACGTTACATTAAATGTAAATCAATATATTTAATTATTATGATCCACCTTGGTTGATTTCATCTTAGGTTTGTTGTCACGGTCCGTGACCACTACTGATCGTCGCATTGTAGTGCCTTTTATAGGGGTGCCTGTAGAGGTATTTCAGGGATCAAAATCTATAACTTTGTTTATAAAGATAATCTTAATATAATATAAGAGTCAAGTATAAAAGCCAGCTGTATGGCACCTGCCAGATGGAGAGATATCTGGGTGGCCAATGACACTTTCAAAATGCTACAAAAAAAAGTCGCCAGCTTTAAAATCCGCTAAGACAATGGTTTTAAGGGGTTTTGATTATGCAAGTGACATTAATTTTCAGAGTCAATTAGTGGTTATGAATTTACAAAAATGTCTTGAGGTGAATGTTTTATCGAATATTTAAAAAAATTCAATTAAATGTTATAATATTTGAATGTTTGTTCATAAAGGTATTATTTACTGGTGAAAACCCTTGTCCACTGTCGCGACGGTATCTAGGCGTTGTCGGCGTCTGCCATGTGATCAAAAGCTTCCACCTACTGTATCCTATGTTCACACTGTGGCAGTGCGCTGCGGTTGGTATAGGACCGCTACCTAAGTACCCGCGCCGGCTATTTGCCCAGCGCCAATTGGAAACTGCATTATTAAAACGCTTTTGTTTAGACACCGCAACACTTGCTGAAAATCGAGTTCAGCTCATGACCAGCCGCTTTGTTATTATTTCATTGTTTTATACTCACGTTTCATCATTTTTGGATAGGTAAATGAAATGAGAAAAAAAAATTCGCTAAAGGAAATCAATTATTCAAATAATGCTTCAAAAAGTAAATTCATTTAAAGTAAATAATGTGTGTAAAGTCCATACTTTACATGGCGCTGATCTCAAAAATACAGAATTTTTTAAATTTTATTTAAGTCAATATAGGTAGAGAGTTTTACTATAAAGATTACAGTGTCACTCTCGGAGAAGTTTCACCTGAGCAGAAGCCCTAACGAATTAACATAAGTGGGTACACAATAAAACTTTTATTGTTGATATTGTTGGACTCTTTTAGTTTTGAAAACATAACCTGAAAAGTACATACATTCAGTTTTCACGGGTAGTTTTTCCCAGAGAAATTATAGGTACCTACATACGATAGAATGTTCTCCTAACAGAATTTCGGTCACGACGGTTAAGAGACTAAATTACTCGGGAGATATTGTACCTAGTCAATTGTGTATTCGCAAATGTTCCAACCCCCGGGGATTCCTTGGACATGATGGAGCGACAATCCGACACGACAGTGAGATCAGGCGCAGGACTATAACGGCTTAACTTACTTTGTGAGGCATGGGCGTGTAACTACCCATCTCCGGGCTGCTACTTACTGAGAATTTAATATTACACTGCCTGGTTGGTCTAGTACTTTAGTGGGTTAGCATGATTGACTATGGATGACGAGTCGACGGGATGGGGTCGATTCCTGAGTCAGGCAAAAGAAATGTATTGGATTTCCTGTCAAAGAAATTCTCAGTAGGTACTAGCCCGGAGTCAGGAAGTTGGCGGTGAGCCACCCCTGTGCCTCGGAGACCACGTTAAGCAGTCAGTCCTGCGCCTGATTTCTCTCTGGTCGTGTCGGATTTTCAAGGCCAACTACCATCGGACTGTGAGAGTGAGGGAATAAAGAATGCACCTGTGTTTGCGCATACATCTGTGTACTATAATATCTCCCGCGCAAATGGCTAATCCCTGAGCAGGTTCGCCTCCGTGACCAGATTTGGTTGGGAGGACATAAGTAGGTAATTAATTTTTTTTTATATGGCCTGACCCGAGTTTCGACCCGGGATCCTATTTTTGATCCGCAGCCGAATAAGCAACCTGTAAACTCAACGAGGCAAGCATTAGGTTCCTATCCGTGCTATCCTCCTACACATACCTAATAACAATATTGAAACTTAAGGCTACCCGTGCAAAATCTGTCTTGTAATCAATATTAAATTTCTAATTTTCTCCAAAATTCGTCGTAATAATAAGTAATTTCTGAGTTGAGTACTTTAAATACTCAACGAAAAAGTCGTTTTTCCTTTTGCCCGTTATTTAATGTGATGAGCAGCGCTGTGTAAACGAAAAGACAATGAAAAGCTGTAACGTAGCTCCAACTCTTTACTCAGTTAATAAATAATTAAGGAGACAAGACGAGATTACATATCTCGGTTTGTCAAGTTTCGAGCGCGGTTGCCGCCGCCGGCGACCGACTCCAATATTAATCTTAGGCTGATGCCATACTAGCGAAGAATGGTTACTTTCGATGTTTTGTGATAAAGGAAATAACATAACACTGAATTTAGCTATGCAGATTGCGGCTATATAGGTCTGTTATAGGTATTCGTCGTCTCAAACAATAAACGTGTTGGACAATTGACATGTCCTTTGCAATGATCAACACAGTTCGCAGAACACACAAAGCCAACTAGAAGAATGAATGGAATGCGGCCTCCCTACACTCATAGTCTCATAGATACCCTCTAAGGCACTGCGTCAATCTTAGTACGCTTACTCATTTCCTTGTCATCGTCGTCTCAACTGATAAACGGGTTGGACATAGGTCTCTTGCAAGAATCACCGCAGTCCGCAGAACATGTAAAGCCAACTAGACAAATGAATAGAATACGGCCTCCTTACACTCATAGTCTCATAGATACCCTCTAAGGCACTGCGTCAATCTTAGTACGCTTACTCATTTCGTTTTCATCGTCGTCTCAACTGATAAACGTGTTGGACATAGGTCTCTTGCAAGAATCACCGCAGTCCGCAGAACACATAAAGCCAACTAGACGAATGAATGGAATGCGGCCTCCCTACACTCATAGATACCCTCTAAGGCACTGCGTCAATCTTAGTACGCTTACTCATTTCGTTGTCATCGTCGTCTCAACTGATAAACGTGTTGGACATAGGTCTCTTGCAAGAATCACCGCAGTCCGCAAAACACATAAAGCCAACTAGACGAATGAATGGAATGCGGCCTCCCTACACTCATAGATACCCTCTAAGACACTGCGTCAATCTTAGTACGCTTACTCATTTCGTTGTCATCGTCGTCTCAACTGATAAACGTGTTGGACATAGGTCTCTTGCAAGAATCACCGCAGTCCGCAGAACACATAAAGCCAACTAGACGAATGAATGGAATGCGGCCTCCCTACACTCATAGATACCCTCTAAGGCACTGCGTCAATCTTAGTACGCTTACTCAGTTCGTTGTCATCGTCGTCTCAACTGATAAACGTGTTGGACATAGGTCTCTTGCAAGAATCACCGCAGTCCGCAGAACACATAAAGCTAACTAGACGAATGAATGGAATGCGGCCTCCCTACCCTCATGCCTCCTCAGGCATTGCGTCAATCTTAGTACCGTTGGCAACCTTCGCATATTCATTACGCTTAGGTACACATTTCCTTGTCATCGTCGTCTCAATTGATAAACGGGTTGGACATAAGTGGGTCTCTAGCAAGGATAACCGCAGTCCACAGAACACACATAGTTAACTAGATGAATGTATGGAATGCGGCCTCCCTGCCAATTACCACGCCAGGCCCCGCGTCAGTCTTAGTAGTTATACCGATCGCAGCATTCGCATCTTACACATTTCCTCGTAGTCGTCGTTTTAAGCGTCAACTACTTACTGGACATTTGTATCTTACAAGGATCGCCACATAACAAGATCTCGTGGTGCTTGAGTCCAGTTAGCTCAAACTGGCTTGAGATCTCCCATCCACCAATTGTTTGGGGTCTTTTAATACCCAATGTTGGTTCTCGATTCAGGTTTATGAACGAGGTTCTGATGACGATCAATAAATGGTGGTATATTTATTTGAAATAAGCCGTGATAGCCTAGGGGTTAGCACAGCGGTCTCCTTTTCCAGGGGTCGCAGGTTCGAGCCGTTAATGAGTTGCTCATGATGATGACGATATTTTAAATTGGCTAGACTAAATTTGAATGGTGCAGGCCGGTGTCCGGCAGCAGAGACACTGTAATGTAATGCGGGGATGCAATCACAAGCGAGGGAGATTCTAACTGACTGATCTATCAACGCATAGCCTTTACTATACTGGTGTTAGCAGCTTGAAGTTTTGACAGTAGAACCTATTGGCAAAAAATTAAATATGAAATTACATTTATGACGTAGGCAGTAGGTTCAGGAAGGATTTTTGAAATTTCACCCCCAAAGGGATTGTATGAAAGTCTTTCATTTTTCATATGTTATAACTTGGCTATGGTATTTTGGCTTTCACAGTTTTCCACGCGGAAGAAGTTGCGGGAGCAAAAACTAGGCTTAACAATTAATAAACGGGTAATATCTAATACACAGGCGTATCTATTGCCAGTGTGGCAGTAAGCAACGATTACCGTAGGTCTTGCTCTTTGGTAGGTTCTCTCTAATTGCAGTTGTTGTTATATCCATCCAACGTTAGTGTGGATTTAGCCTAAACTGAATTCATCATAATATGAGGTTATTTTGTATGTGAGGTTTTATACCTACCTATCTATTAATTTGACTTGTATTTCATTTTAATATTTTCTCGTGATGAAATCATAATAAGATCACGTAGGTAACGTAGGTTCATTGATGTAGACAAATATTATTTCGCTTTGTTATTGCTAGAGAGTAGAAAGTTACTTTTACATAACTCTGAGATAGTCAATAAATAAAATTATAATTTATACATAATATGAATGACAGTTTGTTTGAATTGGTGAGGAATTTATACTTATTGGTACAAATTAATTATTCATTTTCTTACTTACTTAACTTGAGAGATTTACAGGTTTCCAAATAGATTTCAACCCTGATATTGTCAGTAGGTCACATGGCTGACACATGATGACTGATAAAGTGACCGTTGGATTGCTGACTTTTAAAGGCAATTTTTATATCATAAATTAAGAATTGGTAGTCGCTTCACACACTACATACTAGATAACGTCAGCGTTCTAGTAAATTGCGGCAATTCCCGTACTTACTGTTGCGTTGCGGCGTACCCACAAAAGCCCTTGTAGTCTTGTACCCACGGAGCGGTTTTTACCCGCGCCCGCAGTGGTTGCGGGCCCGCGGCCTCCGTAGAATGCAGATTTGTACGGAAAATGAAGCAGCAATTTTCACGGCGCGGTTCACGGACTGCCGCTTGGCGGCCGTCGTCGCCGTAAATAAAACAGCTGTATCGCAACCGCTGTGGGCGCGGCGGGTGAGAACCGCGGCGAGTGAGAACCGCGCCGTGAAAACGGGCTGTGCGTCACATAGCAACCAATGTTTGTCGTTTTCAAACAAATTATGAAATTACTTTGCCGCATTTATGTAGAAAGGGTACCTAGCGACTAATTTACCAATCCTAAATCTTTGATTTATATTCTGATAGCTTTTGCCCATGACTTCGACCGCGTGGAGTTGAGGTTTTTAAAACTCCGGGATATAAATCCTACCTAGGGCCTCTCTCTAGGTAGGTATCTACTATATCCATGCAAAAAATTAAATCGATAAGTTGCTCCGCTGCTGCATATTTGAAGGACAATCCAACAAACAAACACACTTTCGCATTTATAATATTGGTAAGAAAGTAGGTAGGTAAGCATGAAATCTCCAATTAGATCTCAAGCAGCTGTTAGTTAGGTACCTACACACATATATATATTTCCAAAAATAAGCCTTACAAAAACACAAAGACAGACAAAAGAAATAGAACTTATTTCGAAATCTCAGATAGAAACTTCAATTTTATTTTTTCTTATCTATACTTAGAGATTCGAATGTCGGTTTAAGAAGTTTCCATTATAAAATTTAAGCGTCGGTGTTCTTCGAAATAGAAGTTGAACGGAATAATGAATACGGGCGGCATAGTACGTGTATACGCTTCGTGCGATGCGAGCATCAGGATGACAAAGCACATCCCCAAACAGCAAGAGCAAGAAAAAGAGGGCGTGTCGCCCCGCCCAGCGGCAGCGGCGCCCGGCGCTTCCGAGTCGCGCTGCAGACTCCCCGGCAGGACTTATCTCGTAATAGGTAGCTATAATAAAAGAGATACGCTCGCAATGTGTTACTAAGTAATAAAGCGGCGCCATTTTGTCTTTCCTTCCGTGTCGACAGCGAGCAATAACGCCTTTATGAGTTCAACAGGGATCCGGAGTCGATGATCAAAGCTTCTGTCCCGTTTCATTTTCCGCTTGTTGCCCATGTCTGATTGTCAAACGAATCGTGCATAACTCAATCTTTCGATTGTTTTGTGTGTAACTCTCAATAACACGATATTTTCTATAACCATCCTTTTATGCATTTCCTGTCTAGAGGTATGTTATACTAATAGACTAGCGACCAGCCCCGGCTTCGCACGGGTAGTAGATAGATAGATAGATAGATAAAAAGTTTTATTTGATCACGAACACAATTCAATTTTACAGTATTCGCTTAAAAACGATTTAGGCTATTTCATAACGTAGTTCGTGAACAAATAAGGCTCCTCACTCAGCACAAAGCTGCAGCAGGCTGCAACGCTGGATATCAGGAGGAACCTTAATGTGTCCACAGACGTGTTTCCGACAAACAAGCCTCTTATAACTAAAACATAATATTAGTATATAAAATATAACAAACAATATAACACATATATTACACCTAATTCAATAATACAATAAATGTGACTTCTTACCACGAGCGTACCAAACATCGTCCAACAAATACATAAAACAAAAGAAAGAAAGCCGTGCCTGTACCATTTGAGAGCCAGTAGAGCATCTTACGCCTATGCTTTGCAAACTCCATGGAATGTATCGTAAGTTATACTTACCTTGAATAGCATATTGAAGAACAGTACGTAGGCTTATAAAAGAAGTAGGGTAGACCGGGTATAATAGTAACACGGGGCAATAGTAACATCGTCGATATTTCGACAACTACCTAAAAACAAGTGCGAGTCGGGCCTCGCTCTATTAGGGTTCCGTTAAAAAAAAATTAAATAAAAATATTTCCATGTACCCATGAAATATTTTAATTTAATTTTTTTAATTTAATTTAATTTTTATTATTTGTTGTTATAGCGGCAATAGAAATACATAATATGTGAAAATTTCATCTGTCTATCTATTACGGTTTACGAGATACAGCCCGCTGACAGACGGACGGACGGACGGACGGACGGACGGACAGCGTAGGCTTAGTAATAGGGTCCCGTTGGTACCCTTTGGGTTCGGAACCCTAAAAAGCTTGTGTGAGTGCATGCTTACGTGCCTCGAGCGGTTCTCAACCTGCTCACCAGTCGGCGACTTGATACGGTGAAAGTTGGACGAGCTATTCAACAATTTTTGTTTACGAGTGTCCCCAGTAAAAATTTGCGCTTTATGTATTGGCTCATTATTCATTAAAAATACTTTTAATGCTAGATCGTAATCAATATTGTATCCACTAAATATCAACGCTTCAATTGTGTAGTAGTTTGAAGGTCAGTTTTATTTAAAACGGAAGTTATTTTAACTTTTCTGGTTTTGGTCACTTTGGCACAATTGTAACAGCACATTCGGGGTCATTTGAAACGTTACATTTGACCCCACGATACAAATGACCCCGAGCCATATTTTCATATAGTGAATTTTATCTGTTATTTAATTAAAATGAATTTGATCCATGTATTTACATACATACTATATTCTCCTAACAAAACCTGATGTAATTGCTGCAATTGGAAGTCATTATATTAATCATGGAATAATTTCGAAATCGAATCTGGTGCCTATTTTGATTTACACTAGTGGTTCGCCCCGAACTGAGACCTCGCGGTAACGGTTTCCCATAATTGACGATCAAAATTGACATTATTATTATGCCCGTTTTCACCAACCATACCTAAATCATCCCATTTGTAGAAGTCTCTTTACATAGGTAGCCCCTAAATACAATTCTAACATCCCAATGTCATTTTCACCTTTAGTTATCCCGTAGAGGTTCGTAATAACAAAGTTGACAGAAAGTGTCAACTAACTTAACATAGGTAGCCCGTAAAGGTTAGGGAACTGTTATAGTGAAATCCTCAAGGCCTCAATCAAACTTAGGTATAGTTTTTTGGAACATTCAAATTAAATTACTTGTACACAGCGTCAACTATTGACACGATCAGAAATATGTAAAAACAAACTGCAACGTGAAGTTTTATTGATGTTTGCTAAATGACTAAATAATAATCTTAATTGAATAATAGGTATGTTACATAAAGCTGCATTTGCTATATGAGATGAGAGCGCCATCTATTGACATCATTGTGAAGTTCTGTTGTTGCTGCTCATTAAAAGTTAAATAATTTAGTTTCCTTATTACATTTATCTAATTTTAGTATTTGTTGTTCAAGTACATGATATTACGCTAAAATTGTAAAACTTTCAAGCCCCAGCTTTCAATGGTTATTCCGTTCTGAGGTCAAATATAATCTCCACTTTGAAAGCCCCCCATTTCGTCAATTTTAGGAAAAAAATTTAAAAAAAAATACTTTTGTACTCTGTTCCAAATTATCTTTAAAATGAGGTACTGTAAACCTATGAAACGCAAAATTTTTTTTTTTTCTTCGCATTCGCTTCTATGAGAGCCCCCCTGAAATAAAGATTTTTATAACTTTTTAAGCCATTTTCGGCTGGAGGCCATCGGTTTACATATTATATCTAAAATTGAAGTAATTTCGTTCAGTAATTCAGAAGTTATAAGGCTCTGACAGACGGACGGACGGACGGACGGACGGACGGACAAGTGCAAATTCACTCAAGTAGACTCAAAGACCTTCGCTTCGCTCGGTCGAAAATCTCTAAACTAAAATTTATTTGATCGGTATAAAATAGTAATACACTTCGCCAGAAGGAGGAATATTTTGAAAATGATTATTTTTAGACCAGTCAAATTACTTTAATTTAGAGATTTTGTAACTTCGATAGGCACCAATGCTGAACTGGAGCTTGCATTCTATTGAGTTTAAAAATTATGGTTTAAAGGAGGGAAATTTAAGTTTGATTTCTTACTTTCGTTTGGACGCAATAACGTAGTTGAAAAGAGCTTTCCAGAATTATGACTAATAAGTGTGGAACGGGGTTAATAGTACCAGGGGTCAATTGTAACTCCATACAAAATGTGATTTTTGAAAAAAGTGTAATCTCTTTTTAGTTTTTAATAAAAATAGCTTACAAAAAGAAATGCGAAAGTAATGTTCTGTAGCTATATTATTTATAAATAGTTACTTACTTCCGTAACAAGCTGAAATAATTATATTCTTCGTCGTTAAACTTAAAAAAGTTATAATTTTCATTATAATGTTAATTCTGAGACTTATGACTGATGTAACTTATCAGACCGATTAAGTTTAAGGAATAATAATAAAACTATTTTGATTAAATCATACATATGGCTTTAATTAACTTCCAAAGTTGTGGTACAATTGACCCGTACTTGGGGTCAATTGTAACAGTGGGTATCCCTGGACAAAAATTCGATTTATACAATGTTCTGCAACAAGGAATAAAATCAGACACTACAAAAGCATAGAGCATAAAGCTGAGTGTGCTATGTTTAAACCGTGTTCAATAGAAACTTGTAGATTCTGAACTACAAGCCGTTGTTTAAAAAATGTTACTATCGTCCCCGGTCTACCCTACCTATCGCTCGGAAGCGCTCGGCTTACATTATATCAACCACTGATATCAACACGTGAGGCGCGCTTGAATTTATTTTGGCGCGTGATCGTTTTTATTTTGCGATAACTCCTAAGATATTCATTTAAATCATATGGTGTAACTAACGTTATATTTAAGTTGTTAACGATTAATACTGTATCTGTCCAAATAGATTTCCAATTACCGCATGGCACCTACGTGACCATTTTTTTAGAAGTTAAAATGGGTAAGTAAGTAGGTATAGTAAGCTATTCTTAAAAGATAGATAGATATATGCCATCGCAGACTTTTCTGAAGAGAGTTATCCCACCATACTACCACCATACATTGTTTTGTTATATCTCAAAGGGATTAGGCAGCGTTTTCGATGAAACCTCCCTGGTGGCTTGAATTTTTCCGACATTGTCAACAGTTATCGTCATATTTCAACCAATTTACTCAAACTCTTAACAAATTATACACTAAAACCTTCTTTATAAATAGCCGTATCTATTGGTGAAAACCGCATGAAAATCCGTTCAGTAGTGTTTGAGTTTATCGCGAACAGACAGACGCGGCGGGCCATAAAATTAATTAGGTCATACTTTACTTACTCGATCGCAATTTCTGGTACTATAATGTCGATTATGATACTTAATTATTATTAATCGTTCCGGTACCTACTAACTATATACTCATTACTTTTCAAGGATATAAAGGAAGATGAACCGTAGAACCCACCTATAGTTGAGTAATTGCGAAACAATATAAAAATCCGATCAAACTTTATCACTATTCAAAGATGGGGTCAATACCTTCGCGGAGAGTGAAAAGTTTCGTGCTATTAGGTAGGTAGGTACGTAGGTATATATGTGTAGCCTACCTACCATAGTATTTATACTATGGTAGGTAGGCTAGGTTATAAGAGGTAGCATCATCAACCTCCTAAAGTTCTAGTGCTGGGTAAAGGTAGGTGGTAACTATCCATTTTATTTATACCAGCCCAATGTGGGATTTAAATAAAAAAATTAGAGATCCTTGAGAAAATTGCAAAAAAACTTGAGAGGTGTCAAGGGACACCCGGATGGAACGTAGTTCCTTTCGATTAATTAATTTGGCATTGTTGTGTTCAGTATTTTCGCGGTACAATATTGGGTCTCCGTAGCCTTGTGGCTACTGCAGTCGCCTAACAGTTAAAAGTCGATGGTTCGAATCCTAGCTCGACAGACTGAATTTTCTATTTTCTATTTTATTTTAAATAATTTCTACATGTGGAATTTTAACTGTTAGGCGACTGCAGTAGCCACAAGGCTACGAAGACCCAATATTGTACCGCGAAAATACTGAACACAATGCCTTCAAAAAAGTGTCGGTTTCAAAAAAGTGTCGATCCGTCTAGCCCCCTTCCGAGTTCCGTACCGCGCGATAAGGAACTACGTTCCAAAAACATTACCAACTGCATCGAACTAAGTCCGATGATTGGCTGATTAAACTAAATAAATTTAGAATATTAATTACCCTTTATTTTGTTTGGTTTGCCGGGATCGAACCTGCGACCTCCCGAAAAGGGTCTCCTATTCGCTAACCACTCACAACCACTGTTCTTAAAATAGATCTATGCAAGCAAGGAGAATTATTATTAATTAAGGTATCATCAAATGTGAGAAATCTGTCACTAAATTATTGTAACATTACCATACCATAGTAAGTATTACCTACCCTTGTTTGCATAGACTGCGAGAACGCACTAAAAGCTAGATTATTAGATTGATGTAGCTTACCTACCTGTTTAAATTATAATGGATGTCTAAGATGTTTACTAACAACTCAATTAAAAAAGCACAGTCTCCATTGAGAACTTCAACCTTTTTTTTGAAGTTGGTTAAAAACTTTCTAAGCTTCTGAAATTGGTGTTACGAATCTGATACACAAGTGCTAAAAGAAAAGAAATATAACCTTATTTTTATAAAGTTACCTTTTCTTAATCTGTGTGCTTATTAACTTAATCTTATAATAATGAAATGAGTGTATTAAGTTCATTGTTTAATTCGAGCAGTACGCCTCTCTCGGCCTCGGTTTCAGCCGATGTATCACTCTATTATTTATAGACGCGTTCGATACGCAATACAAATTATTGTTTTCAAAGTATAACGTTTAGGGGAGCCCGATGTTTGCAAAACGACCCTCCGGGGTGCCCTGCGGAGCATTAAAATTCTACAATTTTCGCGTTTATCAACATGAAAATAAGTTTTATTTTCCATCAGACTATCAATGACAAAGTACTTTTTTCATCTAAGCTAATTCAGACGTACCATTAAAGCAATCTTTTGACAATTGAATTTCGATTTGGTTGCCGCATTGTGCGCAGATAGGCCTTTATGGCAGCATGGGGTGCTGGCACGGCTGTTTGCGTGCGGTAATTGATACGAAGTGACAGATACTGGGGGATACTTTTTCAGCCTCCGGCCGCGAAGAGGAGTAATGTTTTGACATTAACCGAAAAGAGATGGGTGTGATTTGAAGTGCCCTTTGTGGAATTATACTCGCGGACGGAATCTTTAATATTGACTAATGCATTTCACAGCTAATGGGGAGTCGGAACACGACAGGTGTGAGAGTTTTAGACGCGGCTTAGTTGGAAAACTGTTGACAGCGATAAGCTTTTATTTAGTGTTATTTTGATTGATGATAGAAAGTTTTCTAACTTAAGTAATCATCATTTTTTTTATTGTCTATGCGATCGTGATTTTTCTTTGTAATAATTAGTTTCTTCGTACTTACACCCACTTTAAAATAGGCTCTAAAATAAATATCACTCTTAATGGAAGTTTAGAAAGAACTCAGAAGACAAAATCTGTCATACGGTTGAAGTAGAGAAGACGTACTTTAGCAATCCATTTTAGACAATTGTCCATAACTGGATGAGGGTACAAGTCCCTCATGATGAGAATAAGATAATATGTAGAATAGCGTTAAAATAATTTATATTTCATATTTACGATTTTTGTAACAAAGTTATATTTTTGAAACACAAAATAACGACTTTAAGTCGAAGTTTATTTCTTAACGACGAATGGACGTTGAAATAATCGGCACATAATAATTATGATTGTCATTATAAATAAATTAAGAGATCCGAGCTACCGATTACTTACCTTGGTTCTTTTTTCATATAATAATATCATTTATTTAATCCAATAAAATATAATATTTTCTTAGGTTATGAGCAGTTATCCATTAAAGTTAAAAAAACAACACTCGAAGTAAAAATAAGAGCGTGGAATGTAAATGAAATCGAAATTAAAGTATCAGAGGCGGATCAAGCGGTCCATTAATAAATCAGTTCGCTAAAACCGTAATTGTAATCTCAAACAAGGCGGAGGGAGCGAGAGAACGGCGGTGTTTGTTCTAACAACATTATTACAATAAGTTCGGGTTCGGTTCGCCGCGGCTCGGCCGCTCTCGACCTCAGCGTGTGGTTCACACGCCGCTCCCTTGCCGCTCCCTTGCCGAGTTGCTGCTCCCGTGCCGCTCGCACTGCCACATTTTGTAGATAATATTATCTGCTGCTTTTCTAGCCATCATTCGTTGCGGTTGTCAATTTTATTATAGACGTTACACCAATTTTATCTACATTTTAATACATAATTATATTATGAACCTATATTTTTTTGCCTATTTTTATTTTTACCTATGTAGTTATACCCGACTTCAGCAAAGCCAAAAGGAAGGTTTGTTCTAGTTCTAGCAGTCTATATAATAATATGTATGTTTGTTTTTACTTATGTTCCACCGAAGCGCCTAAAATACTTAGCCAGTTTTAATTTTTATGAATCGTTCGTTAAGTTCGGGTCATACAGGCTTACGTCACTATTATATATTCTGTACTTACGTTTCATAGGAAGCAAATCAACGGATGTTAGATAAATCTAATTTTCCGTAGTCCGGTAACAGTGTTTAATTTTTTTCTTGTCTACATTAGAGTATAGGAGAAACAGTGTCATTATCTACTTTGATAGCAAAAGATATTTTTTGCATCAAAGCTAGTCCAGAGACCACGAAAAGAGGACAATACTGGGATAGTGTTATTTGTAAAATATGGGCGAAAGCTAGCCTCCAATGTCAAAAAAACCAACAAAAAATCTCTGAAAAGCTTTAATGCCAACTACGAGTAGCTACGAGGTACCTCTACGCCGTAGCGAGTTATCAAGCAGTCGTCGTTTTTACCGCATTGACGGATCTTTTGCCGTCGGAACAACAATTACAAAAGCAGACTAAATAGACAGCTTAAATAGCTGCTTTGATTAGATTATTATCTAAAAATTATTGTTACAGTGTGACGGTTGAAAGCACCTCTGATTGGTTGAATTTATGGAATTTTTGTTGCAGCAATGCATTTTAACCAATAGCGCGAGAAAGTACCTCTAATCAGAGATGATTGAAATCATCATACTTTAGCAATCCATTTAAGACAATTGTCCATAACTGGATGAGGGGTACAAGTACCTCATGATGAGAATAAGATAATATGTAGAATAGCGTTAAAATAATTTATATTTTATATTAACGATTTTTGTAACAAAGTTATATTTTTGGAACACAAAATAACGACTTTAAGTCGAAGTTAATTACTTAACGACGAATGGGCATTGAAATAATCGGCACATAATAATTATGATTGTCATCATAATTTGTTTCATTGATACCTATAATTATGGTCCAAGAGCCGGTAATACAAAGTCACTAGGTAAAGCTTACCCTGCCTAAATTGTACTACGTATTGTACTTTTATGTTTTGAAAAAAAAGCAACTGCTGAGTTTCTTTGTCAACTCTTTTTCTTATTTGCTTTCAGAACCGGTGGTAGAGTCTTGACTAATTATATAAGAAATAATTTTGAATACATACATACATATTATTATATTAATTACAGTACATAACGGAACACTGTTATCATCTTCACGTGGACGGGTGTCACGAATGCTGGCTTTATTTTTGCTTAGAACAGCCCACCTAACGCTTTGCGTTAAGGTGGATTATACGAGTCTGCCCGCGAAATTCAAATTTAATTTGGTTTTTCCCATTTTGTAAACTAATACGACAAAGTAGGCTTATGGCATTCTAATTGCGCCAGTAGAATTATCAACTTCACAGGTTTACATAAAATTCTTTATTTGAAAGTGACCAGTTTAAGAAATTAATCAAAATACTAAGTTGGACGTGAGTTACTCACAAATTAGTCAGTATTTTGATTAATTTCTTAAACTGGTCACTTTCAAGTAAAGATTTTTATGTAAGCCTATGAAGATGACAATTCTACTGGCGCAATTAGAATGCCATTAGCCTAGTCTGTCGTATTAGTTAACAAATTGCGAAAAACCAAATTAAATTTGAATTTCGCGGGCAGACCCGTATAATCATCCTTAATATAGCTCCATATATCCAATTGAAATGATAATACAAGGAAAGTGAGCGTTACAATGAGCCGCCGGGGTGCCTTCCGACGCCAGGCGTCGAGGCGTGGTACATAGCTGCGGGCGAGTGAGCTCTACATCTGTACAGCATCCCAAACTAAACAACGCTGTTTACAATCTATTATGTCTCCGTCTTCAATTCAATAATGATAATATTTTTTAATTTAATTTATCAGTAGTGCACATTATCTATGAAAAGATTTGTCCTGACTGACTGACTGATCTGTCAACGCACAGCCTAAACCATGGAAGTTACAAACTTGAAATTTCAACTGTGTGTCTTTTATTACGTAGGTACCCACTCAGGAAGGATTTTTTGAAGTTCCACCCCCAAGAGGGTTAAATAGCGGATGAAAATTTGTATGAAAGTCCATCATCTTTCAAGTTATATCCATGAAACTTGGTATTAAGGTTTTCAATTAAAAATGAAGAAATACGTGTTTCCCAGTTTTTAAAAATTCCACCCCTAAAAGGGATAAATAGGCGATGAATGTTTGTATTAAATTCCGACATTTTTTCAAGTTATATATACATGAAACTTGGTATTTTGCCTTTCGATTAAAAATAAAGAAAATCACAGTTGAAGATGTTTCGCAGTTTTTGAAAATTCCAATCCAAAATCTAATTCCACGCGGACGAAATCGCCGGGGCAAAATTTAGTACTTAAACAATAAAAATAAACATTCTCGTCAGTCAAAAGCTACTTCTATCATCCAAGGACGTACTGTCAAAAACGCTGTATTCTCTTGTCGTTCGCACTCTACTTAAGAGTAAAGATAAATCTTTAATAAACCTTGGGTTCCTTTAAATGGTGTCAAGTAGAATAACGTTTTCGTCCTACATTAAACTATCTTTTGTCGTGTAGGAAATATCTGCAATTCAAAACATATACTTTCAAATAGGTAAATTATTGATTGTATATTATGATATTTAATTAGCTTAAAGAATTGACTCGCTAGACCGGTTAAGTACTTACAGTACAATGTAGTTAAACCGGAACAAAGGCAAAACTTATACACATTTACTATGCAGTTTAGCCTTTCAATGAAGCTCTGTTTGTCTTTGATAAACTCCGAGCTAGAAATTATATATGCATGTTAGTGCGCTGCAGCGCCTATACTAGAGTTTGGTAATATCCTGTGCGGCCTTAAAACAATAGGGAGCTATGTATTCAGTTTTCGATAAATTCGATGGGTATACCAATGGTTAAGAATTAATCTATTTGCAATCTATTCTCGTAGTCATTAATAAATGTATGGCGTAAGTATGGCAAAAAATCTGTCACACCTATTTTTTTATGTATGTTTTTCTAAATAGGTGTGACAGACTTTTTTTGCCACGATGGTAGGTAGTTGTCACAGCAAATTTTTCTTGAAATATATAAAATTTGCAATAAAAGTGTCTACCAACAATTAATTTATTGTGTAAGTGCAAAAATACTATTGCTTATTAATAAAAATAAAAAATACTGATGCCAGGATACATCCTGTCACATCGAGCCTATGTTGTACTCATTACTGTATGTACTATGTACTCACTGTATTCACTATCAATTTATATACAAAATTTGAATATCCATGTAAGTGCAAAAGTGTCACCGGCTCCCCGCCTAAGGCTTCTATGTGATCAGCTTAAAGGACTATGGGCGGAATCGTCCCCACCTATCAACAAGAATTAAATGTAGCGCAATTGATAGACCTTGGCAAGATGATATTTTTTTACTATGGCGACGATGCTCAAATGCATGGGGTTTTCATTGTATCTTACGTTCAAAAAAATATTTCGTTGACGTATTATTGATGACTAATTCCAAAATACCTACTCATTTATCTATGTATCTACTCCTATGCTATATTTAATAGATTCTGAAACAGTTAGCTTATTGCCAACATGAAAACACCCAATATCATAATAACCATTATATCATTCAAAAGTATGATATAATGTTGTACTGAATTTCATTATAACATACTCCTTTGTTTTTTTTCGATCCCTTCTGCAAAAAGGTTTCTCAACAGACAGCCACATTCTTACTGCTCGATGCGTGACTGTATGAATTTCAAAAAAAGAACGTCTGACTGAATTTCAAAAATAGTACATTTAAAACACCTAATAGAGGAAAGTGTACCTTTTTAAAAACCCCGTAAAAAAAACCTGGGTTATTCTAATCTCCGCCCGTACGTTCGCCCGCTACAGTGTTATTTCTTGTTATTAATAGATAAAAAAAAAAAATTAATAGATACTGTTTTTGTAGTAATACTTTGTAACAGAGTAGTAGTTATTTTTACTGTTATATGATTTTTATACGATAAAATATAGAAAAAACAACAAAAATAAATCAATTTCAAACAAAAAGTTTTTTTTTTTTTAGAAGAACCCCATCGATTTTGAAGCTGAAACCAACTATTTACGTCTATTTGGATCCAAATGAACATATTAACATAAATCCGGTGACTGTTGGAGGGTGGGGACGGGGTCCATACAAAATTGTCCATGGTCCTTTATTATATTATACTAGATGATACCCACGACTTCGTCCGCGTCGTTTAAGGTGTTTTGATTGAGTAGGATATTGCTTAAACGTATATTATATACGTGACGTCATTTAAAGCAATAATAATTTTAACTGAGTTCATACGATACCATACTGTAACCATAGATTTATGTAAGCCTCTACGCTGCTACCGTAGCCGTAATAAATCTGACTGTAACGTATCATAAGCATAAAAATAATAATAGTATTTTATACAAAAACAAATAATAATATTAGGTATTATTATCAATGATATCTATACTAATATTATAAAGAGGATTTATTTGTTTGTTTGTACCGAATAGGTTCTGTAACTACTGGACCGATTTTAACCATTTTTTCACCAATAGAAGGCTAAGTTATCAGGAAGTCAATAAAAAAGGAAGTAAAAAAGTCCCCGACGGAATATATCTTCTTCTTCTTCTTAGTCGATACGCTCTTGACAGAGCGGTCGTGGTCGTCACTTGGGTGTTGTGGCACGCTTCACAATACGCCTCCACTCCTCTCTAACAGCTGCCTTTCTTGTGCATTCATGCAACGGGACATCCACCGCAGCCCTCACCTGGTCTGTCCATCTCATAGGCGATCTGCCACGTGCTCTAGTGCCCTCCACTCTTCCCTGGACCACTAGACGTTCAATCGAGATATCATTACGTCTTGACACGTGACCAAAGAAAGTGAGTATGCGAGCTTGCACAATAGAGGACAGACGCTGCTTGATACGGAGTTCTTCGAGAATGGACTTATTGGTCCGGAATTCGGTCCAGGACACTCTCAACATTCTTCTCCAGCACCACATCTCGAGAGCGTCTATTCTCTTCTTTTCACTCTCTCGCAGGGTCCACGTTTCCGAAGCATAGAGGAATATGGGGAACACAAGCGCTCTAACTAGCCGGGTCTTAGTGGCCTTTGTTATATTACGGTTCCTCCATATCTTCCGCAACTTATCCATGGCTGTCCTAGATATCGCCATACGTCGTTTTATTTCATCTATGCAGCCCCCGTTGTTCGAAATTAATGCTCCTAAATAAATGTATGATTGGACCACTTGACAATTCGCGATTTGTGTCACTTCCGGCGAGTTATTGTTAATGCGATCGACAATCATAACTTTAGTTTTGCTGCGATTGATCTTAAGGCCAAATTCAAGACTGACGTTTTCCATCTTTTGTAGGAGTTCTTCCATATGGCCGATACTAGTCGCGAATAGGGTAGTGTCATCCGCGTATCGCAAGTTCGAGATTTTCAGCCCTCCAATCGAGATTCCATCAGTCCAGTTCTCGAGAGTGCGTCTCATTATTAGCTCTGTGTAGATGTTAAATAGAAGTGGGGAAATTATACATCCTTGACGAACGCCAGCACTAGGATGGAAGTGATCTGACAGCTTGTCGTCTGTTCTTACGGACGCAGTACCACCTTCCTATAGATACCTGAGCAGATGTACCAGATGTTTTGGTGTGCCCATTTTCAGAAGGGTATCCCAAAGTTTAGGCCACTTGACGGAATCAAATGCCTTGGAAAAATCCACAAAGCAGATGTATGTTGCCTTATTGTACTCGCGGGATTTCTCAATAATTTGTCGCACGATAAGTATTTGCTCCCTGGTACCCTTCCCTTTAACAAATCCAGCTTGCTCTGGAGCAATCTCCTTGGACAGGTAGGATTTGAGGCGCTCGTTTAAAATGTGCAGCAAAATTTTACTAGCATGAGGAATTAGCGCAATAAGGCGATAGTTGCTGCAAACTTTCGTAGAACCCTTCTTGTGCAGTGGAATAAAGACGCTATGAGCCCATTCCTTCGGCCACGCACCTGTCTGCCACACCTTGTTACACAGTGCATGAAAGATCTGGACGCCATATTCTTTTGAAGCTTTGATTGTTTCAATGGGAATGAAATCCTTGCCTGTGGCTTTTCCAGTCTTTAGATGTTTTATAGCCGCTCTGATTTCGTCCTTCAGAATGTTTGGCTCTTTTTATTCGTCCATGGGTTCTGTCGAGGTAAAACACTGTGATTTTACATCCTCAAACAGTGATTGACAGTATTCCTTCCAAGTTTCCGATATTGCTTCTATCTCTGTCACTGTTTGACCATGAGAGTTCTCTATAGCCCACGTTTTGGTAGAGAGAGATCGGGTCATCGATCGAATTTTTTGATGAAGGTCCCTAGATTCATATTTATTTGCATGGATTTCAACTTCTGCACATATATTCTGAAAATGGGCGTTAAGGTCTCGCCTACATGCTGCCTGTATTTTTGCAGACTTTTCATTTAATGTCCTCACATCTGTTCCCGTAGCCATCATCTCTCGTCTTTCCTTTACAAGAGCCAGAGTACTGTCACTCATCCAGTGTTGCCTTTTACGAGTACCTGAGGTTGGAACTGTTTGCTTGAAGGCGCAACTAATAAGGTTCTTTGCGCAATCCCACATTTTATCTGGACACTCGGTCTTAGAGTTCACAGTTGCCCACTGATCCCAGTTTTCCTCTAGTGCGGCTATAAATTTTGATTTATCCTTTACTTCGAGCCTTCGCTGTTGAACGATTTTTCGGGCCGCTCTTAGTTTAAGCTGAATTTTGGCCATCAAAAGTTGGTGATCTGATCCACAGTCGGCTCCTGGTAAAGTGTGGGTGTTCCTGATGGATGTCTTCCACCGTGATCTAACCAATACGTAGTCAATTTGGTTGCGGTAATTGCCGTCAGGTGATATCCAAGTGTATAGTCTCCGAGAATGGTTTTGAAAGAAAGTATTTGATATTACGAGATTGTTGTCTGCTGCAAATTGAATTAGTCTTTCCCCTCTTTCATTACGCTGCCCCAGTCCATACTTTCCCACACAAGGACTTAGTAAATGGGAATCGGAACCGATCTTGGAGTTAAAATCTCCTATAATGATAAGCAACTCTCTTTGTGGAATCTTAGATATTGTAGTCTCTAGGTTCAAGTAGAACGATTCGATATCCTCATTACATGCGGCACTAGTTGGTGCATAAACCTGTATGATGTTAAAGTTTGCTGGCGATGCTCTTAGTTTGATACTTATTATTCTATCACTAACAGGTTCATACCCCAACACGCAGTTCCTTGAACTTTTTGGTACAATGAAAGCGACCCCGTATGAAAGCGCGTAACGATACGTAATCGACAGTGAAATGTATGGAAGCAATACCTATCGTTTACGTCCGATGCTAACATAATACTTCGGGTCAATGTCCGTTTTTCCGCCTGCCCTAGAAACAGACTATAGTAATCAATATAGGTAAGTAGATACATATCACTAATTTCGATGCTGACGTGTAGTTCGACCGCGGCTGTGGTGTAAAGCCAACACACTCGGGCGCGATTCCCAAGAGATGTGGGTTCGAGCCCCGCCGGCCTCGGAATTTTTGATATGTGTTTATAAATTTATTCTGATATTTCCTTAAGTGTAGGTTACATAACACTTTAATAAAAAATAAAAATAATATACCTAAATATGGTTGGAAATTTATTTGTACAAAGTATAGCGTAAATAAAGTAGCTACCTATTTGAAAACTAGGAAAATATGGAGAAAATATTTTATTGCATTTTTTTATCGATAAAATGTTATATTTTTAAATGATGAACCGATAAATTATCATCTAATAAGGGAAAAATGTGTAAATATTGTATGTACATATATATCATATAGATTTAGGATTGGTAGTCACAACTAAGCTTCCAATCCTAAAATGGAATACAATATGTATGAGTATGTTGCTCACATAAAGTTATGAATCGAAACTCAATAAAACCAAACAATGAACGGGTTAAACCAAGTACAATGCGTGCCGGACAAAAGCGCGTCGGCTAATCTTGTTGCGGGCGGGCGTCGACAGCAGCAGCAGGAAGACGCAGCGCGCATTCTGCGAGGAAGGAGCCCTCAGGTCTGTCGCTGGCATCGGCCATATTTGCCGCATGAACGCAGCACAATGGCGCTACGCTCGACGAGTGCGAAAGCTCCTCACTCATTTTCCGAAAGTTAATAGGGGCTTTTGTCGAGCTCCCGACCGACACTTGTAATGCAATTAACTCCGACAATGGTGGTATCGTTAACGAATTAATTCTAAGCTTCCAACGCCATTAAAACTCGGCACGTTTTATTGTGGCGTTTCGCTGGCTGTTTTTGTAATCAGAGTTGTGATGCGAAAATTTTTTGCAGTTGAGTAACGCATTTTGCTAACATTTCTTCCTGTGACGAACATACTGTTGTTGTATAAGATTAGATATCAATAGTTAACCAAAGAAGATTATCTTATGTAGGTATAACCTTCATTAATTAAACATACATCTCCAAACAGTTAAAGAAGTTTAATGAAAGTAACATTACTTTGATTAAAATTCTTTACCTGTTTGGAGAAAGTGAGTATTAGCAAGATAGGTACAATTTTAATTGAGAAAAAAGTTGCCGGAGTTAATTTTTTCCTAAATAAATAAAACACATCGCAATGTGTTTTGTTTATTTAGGGAAATAAAAACAAATCGCGATATATTTTTATTCTTAAATAAATTACAATATTACGTAAATAAGTAGGTTTGGATTATATTCGTCCTTCCTTACTAGAGTCAAACGAGAGCCATATTTTATTATTAATCTATTCTAGGTAATTATATTATACCCGTCCTTCCTTACTAGAGTCAAACGAGAGCCATATTTTATTACTAATCTATACTAGGTTCGCTAAAATGTCTGAATATTACCTCTAACTCGGCCACTAAAAATCGCTTTATCAAGTGAAGGATGTCCTGGGACTAAGCTATAGGGAGTAGCTAGTAGGAGTAATAATTAAAATAGAGTCAATAATAAAAACATATTCTCTAAAATTCATTCCTTTCTTTTTAAATGACAAATAATATATCATCGTAGATCATCTTCCTATGAATGAGCGGGCGACGCAAAGATGCCGCTAGTGTTGTGACTGAATGTAAACGTGTAAGCCGCTCCGACCACCCGCAGCTCGACTTTTTCGACACTTGTGCGTGCTAAGTCGAGTGGAAGCCGAGACGTACTGAGAACATCATTGATCACCCAGCAAATAGTTTTTTTCCACTTGCAGCGTTACAGTAGCGCGGTCATCACTAAATGAAACTGGGTCGCACAATTGTCCCGAATGACACGCTTTATTATAAAATATTCGTGGATCTTACAATTCAGTAAATTGAATATTCTATTGACTATTGAATGTATACAGTATTTGGAAGATCTATTGAAAATACGTGGATTATCTAAGTTATACTCGTGTTTTCATACTTGAATTATTTTGTAAATATCGTAGACACATTTGAAGTTTTTTTAATGCATTGTTGTTGTTGATTGCCCGACGCTCATCGAAATCACTTTGGTGAATTATGCAATTATGCACCTAATATACCTATTTATGCATTTTTCTGCCAGAGCCTTTTATCTCCTGAATGAATGAACGTAATTAAGCCATAATTACTTCAAATTCAAATATTGTATGTAACTCTATGGCTCTAATTTTTAAAGCCTGAAAATAATATAGAAAGTATTTACCTAGTAGTTATTAGTAGTAGTTACACAAGCATTAAAAAATCACACGCATAGTAATGGATCCAGGCGACGCAAGACCGAGGCCTGTGGAAGTCCATGCAAGAGACTTTTGTCCAGCAGTGGACGTCTATCGGTTGATAAAGAAGAAGATAGTAATGGAAAACATCGTGAGGAATCCTGCATGCCTGAGAGTTCTCCATAATGTTCTCAAAGGTGTGTGAAATCTGCCACACAAGTCATTCGAGAGGAGACTTTGCCCAATAGCGGGCCGGTGTTGGTTTGAGAGGTAATTGATTATACCGGCTGTAAAAGACAATTCTGTTGCAGGTGTGGTTTAAGAATCGCCGCGCAAAATGGCGTAAGCAAAAGCGCGAAGAGCAGGAACGGCTTCGTAAGCTTCAGGAGGAGCGAGCGTGCGGTCGCGCGATGGCGAGCGCGCGCGCGCGGCTTTCGTCGCCCGCGCGGCCGCCGCCCGCGCCGCCCACGCCGCGCCCTTACACCGACGACTCCGAAGATTCTGATCTTGAAGTTGCTTAAGTGCTAGTGTGTAGTAGCAAAGTTTACCTAAAGTGCTAGTGACTTATTAATTCCAAAACTTTTCAAAGACAATTAATCATGAATGCATTCAAAATGAATGATGCAATTCGGACATATTTCTGAAATTAAGTGCACAAATAAAATAGACGTTTAAATAAATACTCGTTCGACAAAGGACGATATACCTAAGACCGTTCCATAAAAAAGTTAAGAGATTTTTCGTTCGGTCTGGTAGGTAATATATAATAATCAATGTGTTAATTTATATCTACATATAAACGTTAGATCTAAATAGGTGCATTATGAAATTCCGTGTACTATTTTCGATTAATACGGTTCTGTATAGTGGTTTTAAGTTATTGATTGTAATTATTCTTAGTAGTTAAGTAGGTAGTTGCAAAATGTGTCGATCTTACAAAATATAATGTCTTAAATACAATCTCTAAACTATATTTAATATAAATGGGTACATTTTAGTCTTTTCGTAGATTTATCTACCTAACGCATTATAAAAACATTTGTACATTGTGTACATTATAATTATTTTAAATTTATATCACTATCAGCAAAGGATTGCTATCCCAAAAACATGTTTAATGATATGTTACAAAAACGATTATTTTTTTTATAACTCATGACAAAATCATATTTTATAATAGGTATCATATAAAATATACCTACCATCCATCCATCCATCAGCCTGTATTTATCCACTGCTGGACATAGGCCTTTCCGAAGCGCGCCACCAAACACGGTCCTCCGCCTTCCTCATCCAACCGCTTCCCGCCACCTTCTTAAGGTCATCGGTCCAAAATATACCTACCACCTATCTATACCTAAATGAATGCGGGTAAGTAAGATTTTAAGGCGCTATATACATATATGACATATTTTGTTTAACAAGAACTTTCTACTGCGTGGAAGCAATGTGTTTATCTTTTACTATCACCCATGTAATTCCGAGTTAGTAGGTCATAGCGAGATAAGAGCGATGCCTGCAGTGCGAGGCGTCGCCGCTGCAGCGTCCTTTAAAGAATAACTCGTGGAATACCACGCCCTGCGTGTAACCACAACGTCCACACTGTGGCATAAAATCCGCCAAATTGCGAAAAAATGCGCAAGAATTTGCGGCGCCGCAACGCATAGTGTGGCATCGCTGTTAGAGCTGTTAGATAACAATATATCTATCAATGCATTGTATAAAACATACAAAACAATAATTGCAAAGTAATATACCTACCTACATATTATAAACTTATCTAGGTAGTATTTGAGGTATTGGCAATATACGATAATGATAACTAATAACTAACAATAAATAAATAAAGTCCAATATATAAGTCTATTTATTCCATACAACTTGAAGGATCGTTTATCCACTCTTTGTACCTGACCTGCAGATTAAAAAAAACAATAATCAAAAAATCATAGTCATCATGTGAATCCACGGCCCCAGACTCGTATGTTACCATTTCCAATATTTTTACATTCAGTAGGTACCTATTGTCATTATTATTTTTTTAGACCTCTTGAAAGTTTTAGAATAATAACTAAACATAAAAAACATTTATACGCCATTTGTAGCACCAAACAAAAGCGCGTTGAACTCTAATATTAGAAAAAGTAAAACTTATTCAGTAGCGGTAGTGATAGTGTATTGAAACTAAAAACATTTAATACTTTTAATACTAGCTTTTGCCCACAGCATAAGTTCGATTTTTCAAACACCTATTTTACCACCTTAGTTGTTGTACTTTCAAAAATCCTTTCTTTCTTTCTAGTGTTGATATAGATCAGTCAGTCAGTCCTTTTTTTATATGCAGATTATGCAGGATTTCAAATAAATTTTGTGTAGATAAGTAAATGGATTTAAATGTGGACATTCTACTGTGTAATTTTTAAAAGAATCATACGTCAACTTAGGTAGGTTAAATCAAATAGTCTAGTATAAGCACTACATAATAAACGGAGTATTTTGGAAAAAATTGTGGATTGCAACTCTAAAGATATGGTGGTATACCTACGTAATATATGTACGTGTATAAAAAGCTCGCTGGGTCGTGTTTATAATATGTGAATTCACTTTTCTTCTATACTTACCTATCTTTACCAACCGCTAGACGCCTACAGTTTGTAGAATGTAGGTGTCCTGTATGGACTTAGTACCTATTGTACTGTATACTGTACTGTATACTGTACTGTATACTGTACTGTACACGTGGTAAAGCCGACGACATTCAGTATAGTTTTAGCTTACCTGCTAACACTGCACTTCCCGGTGGGAGGGCGCCCCTTTAGCATCTTAGGACGCCAACGGCCATCATTCGTTGAACCACCAGTATACAGTGCCCCGTCTATTAATACTTCGGCTTCGCGACTCACGATTCACTTAACTTCTTATGTGGAAATAAGGTTTATCGCCATTATTATTGGAACACTCAACGAGGAAAGTCTATATTATCTCATCCGAACCCTCTGTTGATGAAAAACCTATATCAGTCTCCAGTTCCTCAATTATACCCATGCAAAAAATTACATCGATCCATTGCTCCGTTGCTGCGTGATTTAAGGACAAACCAACAAACAAACACACTTTCACACTTACCTACTATTTAAGATAACTTAAGTCTTTGAGTGTAATAATATGCTGATAGGGTCAATTGTGCAGCGAAGCTGAGACAATACGGCTGGTAAAATTGATAAAAAATACATAATTGCTTAAGTACCTACCCATTACAAAGCAAGATTATGTAAGTATGTAAAGAGCCTACTTACAACAATCACGTTGGTGTCTACAGCTATTGTGTAGTGTATGTTTACAATTAAATGATATGAGCCATGTGAGCTGTCAAATCGCTCCAATCCTTGCATACAAATGTCGAATGAATGACAAGAAGCCTTGAGCTTGCCTTGAGCATACCACGATTATTGTGTCATGGACATGTGTCATCTTTCTTTTAACAATACATGAACTAATCCGGGTTTATCCATGACCTGTTTCTTTATAAGGCATGGCTTATTTTACGCTGACTGTGCTAGTGCTCTGACGGAGCACAGCACTGTTGAAAAAGTTGTAAACGTAGTTCTACAGTATTAAATAATGTATTCTGCATGCATCTATTTAAATCATTTTTAACCGACTTCAAAAAAGGAGGAGGTTCTCAATTCGTCGGAATCTTTTTTAGGGTTCCGTAGTAAACAAGGAACCCTTATAGTTTCGCCATGTCCGTCCGTCTGTCTGTCTGTCTGTCTGTCCGCGGTTTAGCTCAGAGACTATTGATATTAGAAATCTGTAATTTGACAAGGGTATAAATATCAATCACGCCGACAAAGTCGTGAAATAAAATTGTGAAAAATAATTTTTTTTAGGGTACCTCCCCTACATGTAAAGTGGGGATGAATTTTTTTTTCTCATGTATCCCATAGTGTGGGGTGTCGTTGAATAGGTCTTTCAAAAATATTGTGGGTGTGGGAACATCATTTTTCAATTCAGGGATCCGTTTGTGAAATATGATATTTTAAATTGCTAAATTTTATTAGAGTCAAGTGTCCCCCCCCCTCTGCCAGCTAAATGGTTGTATATAGGATAAAAGAAAAAATTCACCGCAGTATTATATATAATGAATTTTAAAGGAAAACTATCACGGCTAAGTAGGGTTCATTAGTTAAGGAGTTATATCTGTTTTTTCTAAGTTAGGTATTACACGTAGTGTAAGTTGCATATTTTGTAGAATATTATAGTATTTAAACCATGGAACTTGTATTCAATATTCATAAATAAAACAAAAGCACTATCCTAGGTCAGCAATAATATTTGAGACTTTCAACTACGGAACCCTACACTGCGCGTGGCCCGACACGCACTTGGCCGGTTTTTTTATATTATTTTTTATGTACTCGTATGTTCACCGATTACTCTAAGACGCCTCAACCGATTTGAAAAATTCTTTTTTTGTTTCAAAGGGTGGTCCCATATTATCGAAATCGGTCGAGCGGTTTTCAAAATATCAACAATAAATTATATACTTTGTATAGTGGCGTGGGAGTCTTTTTAAAAATATTTTTTCATATAAAATTTTTCCTTATTTATATTTTTTTACGTTTAATTACGGTAAGTTGTCAAATCTTTTTAGCGTGCTGTAACATTTTAAAAGCCCTAGGCCCTGTTCCAATTTAAACGGTAAATATAAATTTTAACTTGAGTATTTTTAAATGAGGAGTGAATAGTCATCTATCTCTAAAGAAAGCGCCGTTCTATTTTAGCCAAGTAAAGATTCACTTACCATCAGATGAGATTGTATAGTCAGGCGCCTTGCTGTGGACGTATTGACTGCCGTGGCTTTGCTACCAGGGTGCCGCACTCATTAGAAGGAACATTTTAGTTCAAATCTTCATTTATTTAATCATACATTATTGTAGAATAATGATCTAATATTAAGAATTAATTGTTTGGATTAATAAAACAATGCTTCATGCAGTATATTAAATACTTAAATGTTTATTTTATGACATCAAACATAAATTAAATACCGTCTTGATGATGAGTTACCTAACCTATTGCATCAATAAATAATTAATAGAACATAATTAATAGATAAGTGTTAAATATTAACATCCTCTTCAACGGTTGACCTTATCAGTTGTACCTACTAGGGAGAATGAGGCCTTGATTTTACGTACATAGGTGCACACCTATTCGCTCACATTAAAACGCAGATATAACTTACCAAAACTCACTTGTAATTCTGTTTACAAATTCCATGAGAAACATTTTACGTTTTGTGACTTATAAAATAACAACTAACTATAGGCGGTTTGGTGACTAATAAAAACATTTTTAAAGACATTTGTGTTTTAAATATGGCGGCATAGATTTAGGTTTGGTAGTCGCTTCGCGCACTACTAGATACCGTCGGTGCATTAGTAAATTGCGGCAATTCATAGTACGTCTGAACTGGCGCACCCACATAAGTAGTTATTTCATAGTTTGTTTGACGTTTTCAAACAAACTATGAAATTACGCTGCCGCATTTATGGAGCTATTGTTACCGGTAGGCGGACGGTATTGTTAGGCGGTATCTAGTAGCGACTAAGCTAACAATCCTAAATCTATGTATGGCGGTTAATATCACAATGACAATTACAGAAGCGGTGCACGGGCTGGTCGAACATTGACTACTATCACGCCACAGGCTATTGGTCAAAATGCACTGACGCAGCAAGAACGCCATAAGTCAGCCAATCAGAAGTGACTTCGATCGTTATACTGATGCAATCATTTTTAGACAATTCCACAGCAGGTGATATCAGTCAATGTGTGGCCAGCCTTACAAGAAGCTACTATACAAGCGCTCCTAACTTTTAATGCTTTTAACTATATCTAGTAGTAGGCTAACGGGTAGGAGTAAGCGTAGGCGTAAGGGTAGGAGTACGCTAGGGGCGCGCTGTAGGAGGCGACGTAGGCTGGCGCGTAGTAGCCGTAGTCATACAGCACTTGCGGCTTGGCCAGCGCCGGCGCAGCGAGCAGCACTGCGGCGACGAGCAGCAGCAACTGATAACAATCAAATTATCAAGTTATGGACATTGTAGGTGAAGAGATACGGGTACCCATTTTTGGTATGGAGTTCCTTTTTGGATGGTTTAGCGGAGGAGGTTAGACGAAAAAAAATGTAAGAATTTTCCCTCACGAACCTTGTTGCCTTTGTTTATTACACACATTCTAAAATAGCTTTGGTGGCGTAGCGGCCAAATGAAAGAGTGAAACTATCGGTTCGGGGGTTCGAATTCTGACTTCAGATTATGTCTAAGTACTTATTCTTTTTTTTAATTTTTGGAATAGAAGATTTCATAGAAGAGACGAGAAAAAATTATACTTAGAACATAATACTTTTAATTTAAATAATTTAAGTAAAGTTGAAGTGTCGGTCTTTTGAAAATTTTACCTACCTCTTATTAAGCTAAACTATGATTATTTGAATTCAAGCATGCTAACCCTCACGTTTAAGCAGTGATAGCCTAGTGGTTACGACTGTGGTCTCCTATTCGGGGGGTCGCAGGTTCGATCCCGGGTGCGCGCACCTCTGACTTTTCGAAGTTAAGTGCGTTAAAGAAATTAACTATCACATGCTTTAACGGTGAAGGAAAACATCGTGAGGAAACCTGCACACCTGAGAGTTCTCCATAATGTTCTCGAAGGTGTGTGAAGTCCGCCAGTTCGCATTGGGCCAGCGTTGTAGACTATGGCCTATAACCCTTCTCTGAGAGGAGATCTCGCTCAGTAGTGAGCCGATGATGGGTTGATAATGAACCCTCACGTTAAAAAAAAATGTCTGTCTGTTTGTACGGGCTAATCATTGGAACAGCTAACGGGACCTTTGACAGGATTTTCACAGACTTGAACTGGAGACAATGCGGCCTTACCGCTGAACCGATCTTGTCATTTGGCACACAGTGAGCTTTGCTTTATTTCTTGCATCCCAATGAAAGATATAAAATCAAAGATTTCCCAAAGGATTTTTCCTAAAACCCAAAACTCTCGGACGTGAAATTCATGGGCATAGTCAGATTCTAGTCTATTCAGATTTTTTATGATGGGAGAGGTAGAATAAATAAGTAAGTTTGTTAGTTTTTGGTCTCGAAAAAGTAGAAGTGTATACCTATAAATGTAATAAATTAGATTTAATTCATCATTAACCATTTACTTAACAGACGGGCTGGCTCATTTTTTGCGCAAAGGATCAGCCTGGCTGTCCAGCGCGAAAATGCAGCCAGTATTCTTGGCACCATTTCACACGAGCATGATTTGTATAGTAATTAGATTAGTTTAGCTATAAGTTTTTTTGTAACATTTTAATAAATAAAAAAATTAACCATAAAAAATTGTCTCCGATATTCATATAGTACCTTTAATAGTATTTTAATTTATATAAATGTAGCCTCAATAGCCCAACGGTTAAAGGTGCGGACTGAAAACTGAAAGGTCGCAGGTTCGAATCCCACCCGTTGCACTATTGTCGTACCCACTCCTAACACAAGCTTTCCGCTTATTTAGAGGGGAGAGGAGGATATTAGTCAACTTCAGTTTGACTAATATTCTTTATAAAAAAAAAATAAAAAAAAATTATATAAATATATACTACATATAAAATGTGAAATAATAATTATTAAGTAACTTACCAGTTTGTACATTGTGAATGAAAAGATAAATAATCCTTCAATTTCACAACAAGGCCAAATCTAGAGGCTCTAGACGGGAATGTTGTCAACAGCTGTGACTCTAATGCACCTCCGGACGCTTCCCAATCTTATATAGATGGTCGCAGAACAATGTCCCGTCCGTGCTCGGAAAAACTAATCACCACACGGACTCCGATGTTCAATGATACCGGACATAAATGATATTCACAATGTCGCATTAAGCGTTAAAAGTTCCATCATCTCCATATTGAACCCGGATCACTGTAACAATAGATGTATAGGTAGGTATTTTAGGAGATTTGTTGTAGTGGGTAAATACCTAAGTGGTGACAAAAGGATACTTTGCTTTTATCTGATACTAGCTGATGCCCGAGACTTGGTCCGCGTGGATTTACCTAGTTTTTAAAATCTCACGGGAACGCTTGGATTTTCCGGGATAAAAGTAGCCTGCACTTTCCAGGTCCTATACATACTTATACCCATTCAAAAAATCATCTCCATCCGGTAGCTCTGTTGCAGTGTGATTGAAGGACAAAATATTATCATCATCATCATCATTAACAACCCATCAACGGCTCACTACTGAGCGCAGGTCTCCTTTCAGAGAAGGGTTATAGGCCATAGTCCACCACGCTGGCCCAATGCGAATTGGCGGACTTCACACATCTTCGAGAACATTATGAAGAACTCTCAGATGTGCAGGTTTCCTCACGATGTTTTCCTTCACCGTTGAAGCAAGTGATATTTAATTGCTTAAACGCACTTGACTCCGAAAAGTCAGAGGTGCGTAGTGCGTACCCGGGATCGAACCTGCGACCCTCCGAATAGGAGACCACAGTCCTAACCACTAGGCTATCACTGCTTATAATACATATATATGTAATATATATATATTTACTTCTAGCTCACGACTTCGTTTGCGTTTTTACCAACCGGTTTGTTTATAAAAATTCTAACGTATCTCTCTGATGTACCGGTATAGTAGGTACCTACTTTGGCTCAAAACCGCTCGGAATGGCGTAGTACTGGCATAGACGCCCTCTGCCCCACTATTGTAGGGGGACATAGGACTAAAAACAAACTACTTATATGTATAATAATGAATTAGCATTGAAATATCCCTCCTCGTATAATCCTCTACCTCCGTATGACAATTCCTCCAAAATCGGTTCAGTCGTTCTGAAGATTACCTTGGACAGACGAACGGACAAATATTTAAAAATCATTTAAGCTTTAGGGTAGTACTATTAAATATTCTGTGCTTTAGGTACGTTATTTGGATAAAGAAATGATTTCAAATACGTAGAGTAGGTAGGTATTAGGTATATAAGAATCTACTATTTTGTATGAGTAATAAGTAGGTAGATCGCTCGTACCCTAAGCAAAATATTATTCTCCAAACAAATGCTGAGCTCACGAAATCGTGATAAGAATGTTAGCATTCAGGTGATGTACCTACCTACTATTTGATAAAAAAGATTAGGTAGGTATTAGGTAGGTAGGTATGACGTTCCCAGCCTTGTTATGAGTAAATATGCATGTGAACATTGTATACCTACTATTATTTATGGTATATTCTTCACAATGATTTGTTAGGTCATTTTATTATTTTTACGTAAATACCTACCTACCAATTTGTGACCTACTTCAAAAATATTATGTGATGGGCTGACGATATTTAAAAGTATAGGTATACTTAGACTTAGAATTACTTTTATGCCTCGTTGGTCGAGATAGCATGTTTGACTAGGTACGGATAACGAGGTCCTGGGTTTGAGTCCCGGGTCTCTGGTCGGGCCAAAAATATCTAAGTACCTACAAGCGTTGGGATTTTCTGCCAAGAAACACTTACTATAGGTATTACTACGTACTATCCCGGGGTTAGGAAGTTGGCGGTGTGACACCCCCCGTGCTTCGGAGAACAAAATAATATTCGTCGGTCCTGCGCTTGATCTATTTCCGGTCGTGTCGGATTTCTGTCCCATCTGACTAGGAGAGTGAGAAAATAGATAGTGTTTCCGCACACACTTGTGCGCTATAGTCTATATTAATATATCTTGCAAAAAGCATATCTCCACATGATGATGAGATGCCCTGCCTTGGGCGAATGCAATCGGGAGGACGTTTGTATTATTAATTACCTTACAAAGTCTTGATTCCAATTCAATTTTCAACTCTAACAATAGGGTCGATGTGCCGGATAGCGGCCTCTTAGAGCTCATATCAAGTTTAAGACATAAAAAAAATGTAACAACCTTAATATAGTAATGCTCACTATGTTAGATGAAAGCCCAAATAGTGAAGTTTCTGTCTTAAAATGAATTTAATAGTCTAATTTTACACTAAAAAGCTTTTTTGTAAGTTAAAATTTAAAAGTTAAAATGTTAATTATTTTTTTATGAATCCCAATGTTATTAAAAATCACAATCAACATAATTCAAGAAAATTAAATAAATAAAAAACTAAGACAATTTTGTCACTCACTAACTACAACACCTTTATTTAAACTATCTAATGCATTCTTTTTTATGTTTAATTTTATTATTTTTTAAATAAATAAAATTAAAATTAAATTTACTAATTTTAAACTTTGCAGTTTACCTAATGGCCGAAAATTAAAACAAATCCCAGCGATATGTTTCAATTTTCGGCCACATACTTTCCATACATTTACGCCATGCCGAAAACTGAGGTGCCGTTACATCTATGTTTTGGTTTACGGCCACCCCCAAAATGATCTTCACTATTAATCCATATTCTTAATGATTACCACATTAATTGACGGCTGAAAACTAATGGCGAGGATCTTTGCATCAGATACAATAATAAAAGAAAGAGTCGTGAGATATATTATTTCACCATTTGAATAAAAGAGATGAAAGTCTGGAAGACTTGATATACCACATATCGGCCCCTAGGCCGAAAAACAAAGTTTTGGAAAAAATTTAATGTTAGATCGCGGCCCCCATAATTATTGTTGTTCTGTATAAAATATTCCAGAAATCATATTAGGAGCATTTTAAAAAGTTATTTTGAAGTGTATAACTTGCCTATTAATATCTTTTATTTAGAAAAACAACCTACCTTGCAGTGAAACGCGCGGCACTATACTTTTTATAATTTCCGCAGGTTACGTTACCTCCGACGGCCGCCGCTGATTTGAACAAATTCACTAAAATTACTCGAAGATGTTATCTGAACAAAAATATTGTCATGTACAAAGCAAACATTTTCAAATGACTGAGTAAAGATTTCATTTGGAAATAGCATTTCTAAGCGATATTCTCTCAATTTTACGGTATGGTGTACGCGTAAAGGCCGCAAACCGAAGGTGGCCGGCGAACCGACTTACTGACCCTACCTACCTATTAGTTGAGCTTTTTCGTAGTACTATTATAGGTATAGGTATTCTGTGCGTTTTCTTAGATGCCCTAGCTAATTTATTGAAACAGAAATAGGTACTCCACAAAATACAAGGTAAGTAGGTAGGTAGGCATCTAGGTACTACCTTTTCTTAAGAAAAAACTTAGGTACAGCTCCTTTCAGCAACACGTTTTATAATTTCGGCGCGCCGACAAAATAAAAGGGAAGACTTATAAGGCTTAGTAGGTAATTACAATGTTCAGAGTGGGTTTCATTCTTACATTTTCAGGCGATAAACGAAACTTTATGAAGCAACTTTGCCTTTGATAAATTTCTTCGAAAATGTAAGACTGGATGCACCTCTCCTCAATGGTCAATAGCTCATGGGACTTAAATACCTAGATAGGTACCAACGCAGGAGTTTGATAACGATACCAAAACCGCGCCGCCGTGAACCGGAGGAATGCGAAATCAGGATAGTACCTACGTAGTACGTACCTACCTACCTACCTACCTAGGTGTCTGTTTTGAAAAGTAAGTAGATCATGCCTACTATCATACTACTACCACTCAGCACTCCTATTAAGTAATAGGTAACCGTTCTTATCAAACTAAAAAGGTATAAAATACTTAAATAATAATTCATTATGTATATAGGTAGGTAAGTAGGTAGGTACCTAGCTGCCTAACCTCAGTCACACTAATATTATAAAGGCGAAAGTTTGTGTGTCTGTCTGTATGTTTGTTACTCTTTCAAGCAAAAACTAATGAACGGATTTGGCTTAAATTTGGAATGGAGATAGGTCATACCCAGGATTAACACATAGGCTACAATTTATCCTGGAAAAGTAAAGAGTTCCGCGGGAATCAAAAAACCTTAATCCACGCGGACGAAGTCGCGGGCATCGTCTAGTAGTTCTCTAAACTATGGGTTAGTTTAATAATAATTATGATAATGATTTTACATACGTGTGTCCATGAAACTCTTGTTATTGAGGCCAATTAACACAGCGCCATATCTTTTGGCTAAAGGTATTGCGTTAAGAAACATAGATAGATTAGGTTATAGGTTAACTACTAATTACGGTCGTAAGTAATATTCGCAATAAATATGTTTATGTGTTACATAGGTACCCAAAAGGTAAAAGCGAAGAAAAATAACTGAATCAGCAGGTCTGTATGGTATACCTATAGATATAGAGTTCATTTTTTTCATGTGTAATATATGTCGGAGCAGGTATCCTCGTCGGCAACAAAGTCAGACACATTTGCTGCGCAACGACTAACGAGGAAAGGTAGCGTGGAAAGATCACTTCATTACTTGAGATGTTAATTATTCTTCGAACAAAGTACCCTCAAAAGCCCCTCTTTTACATTAACTAGCCATGGACCAGAAGCGGGAATTATTACTCAAAACTAATCAGGCTTTAAGAGAACGCGTCTCTTAAAACGCTGAAACCCTACCTAAAGCCGTCTCCACCATCCCCAATAACGGCCCCTTCCACTCAGCTAATAACCACAGCACGACAGACAAACCACCATCTGAACGTGAGGGTAGTTATCACAAATATCTAATAATTAATTTATCATTTAAACTAATCTAAGCGTACAGACAATGTTTATTCGATTAGGGAGCGATTGCTATCGCAATCCCTCAATCAAATAGGACGACCTAGGCGCGAAGGCATCTACTAGTCGAATGAGTCTCTGGGCAGAGACTGCCAAAGTATGAATTAATCATTAACACTAATCTAAACGTAAAGACAATATTTATTCGATTAGGGAGCGATTGCTGTCGCAATCCCTCAATCAAATAGAACGACCTAGACGCGAAAGCATCTACTAGTCGAATGAGTCTCTGGGCAGAGACTGAATTCGTGCTGTTGTTGCTCTTCACACGGAACCCTCACGGGTCCAGGGAAATCCGTTCAGCCGCTTCTGGCTATACGGATGGTGTCTTTCGCGTGACGTAAAGACGACACGGTCATTAGATAGGCCATATCATGGCGTTATGATTTTCCTTCTTGGATTTTAGCCTTCTTATGGTCTTTTCTTTTTATCTCCCTTGAGAGGAGGGGAGCAGGGCGTCCTGGTTGGGCTTCCGCAGGATGTCTCGGGGGAGCGCCCTCCTGTCTGGTGGGCGGGCGTGCCATGGAGCGAGGCCTTTGAGATGCTGGTGTTCAGAGGCCTCAGCTCTATCGAAGACTTTTTTGGCAAGATTCATGATGAAGTCATCGAGATCCTCGACTCGCAAGTCCCTCTTGATGGTCGAGTTCCTCACGAATCGAGGGGCGTTCGCTAGCTGTCTCAGGGCCCTGGACTGTTGTGCTCTCAATGTCTTCTTTCTCGACTCACACACTAACGCAAACCACGCTGGTGCGGCGTACGTGAGGATGGGGCGTACATAGGTTTTGTACACCCCGATCTTGGTGCGTAGTGGGAGCCGAGATTTTAGTACAGGAAAGAGGAAACGAGTTGCTGTACGGGCTTGGGCAGCGATCCTCTTGACGTGGTGCTGCATCGTCATGCTGGTGTCGAGGGTGACCCCGAGGTACTTCGCCTGGTTGCACCAATCTATGAGAACTCCTGCGAGTGAGAGTTGTGGAGGCGCGGTCTGCTGGCGCGGTCCAAAAAGAATCGCCTGGGTCTTTCTGGCGTTTGCGCTGAGTCTCCACAGCCGCAACCAATCCGGGATGAGATCCAAGACTCTCTGGAGTTTCTTTGCGTTTCTTGGCGTGCGCTTGGTTCAATGAGGTCGACACGTACGCAGCGGATCGTCCGCGTACAGTGCGAGTGTCACTCCTTCGGGAGATGGGATGTCGTCGGTGTAGCAGGTGTACAGTACCGGCGATAGGCAGCTGCCTTGAGGTACACCTGCTAGTACGGGCTTCGTGGACGACAGCTCCGAGTCCACCCTGACTCGGAAGTTCCTGTTTTCCAGGAAGGATTTAATGATCCTGGTGATTTGGAGAGGCGTCGTGGAGGCGTCGTGGTGTTTGCGACCTTGTACAGCAGACCTGGGTGCTATAATCTTGACGTGTCATAAGAGCCACAGGTTGGCCTACATGAAATAAATAATTTTGAATTTGAATTTATACGCGGTCGAACGCCTTCTCCATGTCGAGAAAGACCGCCGCTGCTTTCTCTTTCTTGTTGAGGGCTGCAGTGATGAGGTGTATGACTCTCGCAAGTTGTTGAGTGGTGCTGTGTTCGTACCGGAATCCGAACTGTTCCGGCCGTGGCGTCAGGTGTGGCACCAACTTCTGGAGAAGTAGCACCTCAAACACTTTGGAGATGGTCGGCTGTAGGGTGATGGGCCTGTAGCTCTCCGGCTTCAGTATGTTCTTCCCCGGTTTCAGTATCATGGTCACCAACCCAGATTTCCATGCGCTCGGGAAGTGACCGGTGCGCAGTATCCCATTGTAGAGGCGGGTCACTGCTGCGACTGTCGGTTTGGGAAGGTGTCTCAGTGCGGCATTGGTAATGCCATCAGCACCCGGAGCCTTCCTGGGTTTAGTTCTGGCGATGGCGCGTTTGACCATGCCCGGGGTGAAGAACAGAGGTTCCACGTCGGCTGGTGTGGAGCAGGCGAAGTATTCATCCAAGAATTTTTCGACCATCTCACAGTGGGCGGCGTCCTGAATTGGGAACGGAGAAAACTGGTGTTCCAGGTGTGATGCCAGTATCTCCGCTCGGTCAATAGCCCGGTATCTCAAATTACCGACTTCATGGTAGAGCGGGCGTATTGGCTCAGGAGTCTTCGTGAACTGTCGGCATAACATGTGGAGGGACTGTGGATTGTCCTCCGCGGCGTCAATACGTGTGTCCCATTCCTCGGCGGCTTTTTCGTCAAGCGCGTCTTGGACCTTCCTCACCAGCTGGTTGAGGCGATTCCTGAGGGTTGGGCAGCGCGTGATCTGCCATTGGCGTCGTAGTTTCCGCTTTTCCTCTATTAGGAGCCGTATCTTGCGGGGAAGCGGCGGTTTGGAGGTTTCGGATCTCTCTGAGGTTGCACTGGCCAAAGCCGTTTTGCCGTTTGTATGCTAGCCGTGATTTCGTCGGCGAGAGTTTCAACGTCTTCTTTCACAGTCACTGGCCTGTGCGGAGTGCTTGCCTTGATTTGCTCCTCGAAGGTCTGCCAGTTGATGGTCCTGCGAGGGGCAATTTGAGGAATCCTGCTCAGGTTTCCGTGGAAGATCGCTAGGACCGGTTGGTGATCGTGAGGTGAGCCTAGCTGGTCGCAGATGACCTCCAGTGTTGGTTGTTGCTGGAGGCCTCTCGAGACCACAATGTCGAGGACATCCGGGATGTAGCTTGTGTTCGGCGGGTAGTATGTGGGTACCTCCGGACCGGAAATGTCATACCCCATGGTGTCGGCATCATGGAGGAGGCATCTGCCTATGTGACTCGTCGTGCTGGAGTTCCAGGCTGGATGTTTTGCGTTCCAGTCCCCGGCGAGTATAGTTGGGACGGTACTATCCAATAGCTGGTGAATTGCTGCGGGTACCAAACGCTCTTGAGGAGGCCGGTAGATGCTGTACACTCTGTGCGGGGCGTCGCCGATCAAAAGCTCCACGCCTAGAGCTTGGAGAGTGTCTGAAGATAGCGACGGGAGGACTTCGTGGATGATCCGACGACGCACCAGTACAGCCAGTCCACGTTTGGCATGGATTGCAGCGTTGGGGTCATCTAGCCGGTAGGTGTGATATCCAGGGAAGTTTGTTTTTATTTCCGGAGTCAGCTTTGTTTCACAGATGAGGGCCAAGTCTACGTCGTACTCGGCAAGGAGAGTGCGAAGTAGCTTGACCTTGTGACGTAATCCGTTGGCGTTCCAGTACATGGTTCTCAGGGGACTAGCGTATGTTGAGGAGTACGCTCATCCCTCTGAGAACCACTGATGCGGAGTCATCGCCCGCACGCAGGGCCTGTAGCACGTCGGACAGGACTTGAATGGCAGCCTCGATCACTGCCATTCGTCCGTCTGACGTCTGTTGTTTGTTGCCTTGTTGTTGTTGTTGCTTAGGTTGGTGTTCTTGCCCCTGAGGAGCAGGAGCGGCCGTCTGAGTTGACGGTGCCGGAGCGGGAGTGGATTAAGGTGCAGAAGGGGCACCAGAAGGCTTCTTTTGAGTTTTCTTCTAGGCCGAGTAGGACGCTCCATACGAACGTATCGCGTTTTACTGTGCCCGGACTGTTACCAACATTCGGAGTCTGATGCGTTTACTGTTTTAAACGATCCCAGACTCCGGCCCGTACAGCATTGTCGCGTTCCACGATCGCGGTACGGTGGGGACCTCCAGCCCCCCGTACGAGCGCCCAGCCTATACCGTTAGGCTGACGGTCGCACGTCGGCTCATGCACACGGCCGAGCATGGACCAGGACCCGGGTCCTGAGCGCCAGCGAGGCCCGCCTGCCTCCGCAGCCGCTCGCTCCATCAGGCGTCAACGATCCCGATCGTCATCGTTCGATGCCAGTCGCGATCGACACGAGAGCGAGAGGCGAGATGCGTCTCACCCCCGCGCCCCGCCCCCGCCCCCCGCGAGAGCGAGACACAGCTACTACCAACAGAGGTAACCCACCGAGATACCCCGCACCGCGCCGCGCGGCCTCCGCTCGCGGCCAGCCAAGCGCCCGCGGTTGCGCTAGCCCCAGCGCCGGCGACCCCGGGTCCTTCGACTCTGTCAGCCGTCCCGCATCCTGCACCACGACCGTCCAGATCCCCCAAGTCGGACTTGGAGTCCGACTACATCATCGTGTCCCGCCTCGTCCAGGCTGGCGCGATGTCGGAGGATCTCGCAAGGGTCGTCGCAGTGAGCCTTAACGACAGGCAACGGCTGCTGGAAGAGCAAGGCGTAAAGACACCCACGGAAGAGGAGATGGAGGCCACTAGGCAATTTGCTGCCCTGACCCCAATACCCACGGCGCCCCCTCAAGCACTGAAGCGCCAAAGGACCGATACCGAGATGAGCCTAGAGCCCAAACTCCCGCGGACCTCGGTATCTACCGAAGTCTTCCCCCAACGGGAACGTGACCCCCGTCTCCGCGCCCGTGCGGCCGCCACTCCACGCGTGGTGCCATGGACACCGAGGATCAAGGCGCACCGCGGCGAGACGTACCGCCCACACAACCCACGCCACATACGGCGACATTCGCGGATGCCGCAAGGGCTTCAAAACCCGCGACTGCCGGCGCCGCCAGTTCCGGACAGGGACCATCGCAGCCCACGCCCGGGCCATCGAGTGCGAATACACAGCGCAAGAGGCCACGCTACCCGCCCCTAATTGTAGAGAACTTGCCGAACTGGTCTCAACATCTCAAGAACTTAAGGGAAAAACTTGGCAGGACTCCCAATGCCAGACCGTTCGGTAAGGGAATTAAATTCAGTCCTACAGAGGAGGAAGAGTACCGCGTTATTCAAAGATACCTCTCGGAACTAGAGAAGACCGAGAGGATCTCATGGTTCTCCTACTCCTTGCCACAGGAGAGGAGCTTAAAGGTAGCCATCCGCGGCGTCCCAGTGGACACTGACCCCACCGAGATTGAAGGTGAGCTCCGCAACCTGGGCTTTGAACCTGAACTCGTACGCCCAATCAAGGCGCGCAAGGGCCGCCCAGGTTGCATTTATTTCGCAATCCTAAAGAGGACACCTGATTTGACCCCGGCCATTAATAAGGTTCAAGAACTCCTGTGCATGCCCGGCGTGCACATTGAAGCCTGGCGCGGCAAGAAAGGCCCAGCTCAATGCCACCGGTGCCAGCAATTTCGGCACTCCAGCCACAATTGCCACCGGCGGCAAGCCTGCGTGCGCTGTGGAGGGGAGCACAGCGCCCACGAATGCCCACGTCCACGTGAAGAGCCCGCCACCTGCGCGAACTGCGGTGGCCCCCACCCGGCGAACCTAACTTCCTGCCCGGTTTTCCGCCGCGAGGCACGAAACAAACGCGCGGGCACCGTAGCCACCACAGTGAGCAAAGACCAGCTACCACGCCCGCAGACCACAAACGAAGACGCTGCACCGACTCAACCTAGCGGGTCCAACATCAGGACACCCGCAAACGATCCCACACCAAGAGGCGCGGAGCCGAAGCCCAAAAAGGGCAAAAAGAAGAAGAAAACTGAATTCGTACCGTCGAAACAGCCTTTTTATACTAATATTTCAAGATGGCGCGCAAAATGGCGTACCCGCGCTGTCAAAGTCAAATGTCAATTTTATTAAACTAATTTTAATAAATAAAAGGAACCGATACTCTTAATTAATTTATATAAATTAAAAGGATACGGAAATCAAAATTAATACTTTTAAATAATTAATATAAATATTAAACGGAAACCAATTACGCCCACATATACCTACCTATAGCTTGGCAAAAAAGAGTAGAAATTAATAGGGGCGCCACTGTCGCAAAATTTTCTTGAATCTAGCAACCCGAACTAGCCCACATAGCATAGTACGACAGATTAGTTTTAGGTAGTAGTAGGTACATTTATTGATTCCAAATTTCTTGTTATTTAATTCTTCAGATACAATTTACTAAAAAAAATTATAGATTTTATATTATAACAGAGAATTAATATTATTTATGAATTCCAAATTTTTCCAAAATATTGAATGGCGCCATACTGTGTATTGCCAGGTAAGAAAAAATTAGTTCCGTTTCTACTCTTTTTTGCCAACCTATACCTACCTTTTTAACAGACTGAAAAAAGGAGGAGGTTATCAATTCGACGCGTTTTTTGTTCGTTGTAGTCCATAACTCCGAATTCAATATTTTCCCAACCGATTTCAATATTTTTTTTTTGTTTGAAAGGACATATTTTAAGGTTGGTCCCATTTAAATTTGGTAAAGATCTGATGAATATCTTCGGTGATGGAGGACGGAACTCCTCAATGAATAAGAGCCACTAAAAGGCTTGAAATAATAATAATTATATTAAAATTGTATTGAAATTCTTTTTAAAAAAACGACTTCAAACTATAAAATAATTTTAGTTTGTACAAGTACCTGCCTATGTTGAAGTCGGGCGGGCCTCAATAGAAACGATGAAACTGCAACGCTAGCCCGATTTCAACATACCTGTACAAACTAAAATTATTTTTATACTTTGTAGGGGCGTTTGAAGTCGGCCTTTTTAAAAAGAATTTAACATATTATCTCTAATCGGTTTCTAAATTCAATCTTACGTAAACTTTCCAGATATAAAAAAATACGTAATGGTACTTAAAAAATATTTATTACTTATTTAAATAGATATACTAATTAATCATCATCTAGTTTTTGTCTCATATTTCGTTTAGGATTATTGAACTTTCTTTTCTTGAACTCCACGGGTCCTTCGCCGAGGGACTCTATACGCTTCTCTTTAAACACTATGGTCTCTGGTTCCATCACAACAGGGGGAGGAATAATTTCTTTCTCGGATTTTGGCAGCTGCAAGTCGATTTTTTGTTCTGGCCTGAAATTAAGTTTGTATGTATTAGTTATTAGTATTTAGTACCCTTTGCCTATGAATTAGTCTTGTGTTAGTATTTTTAACCCCCGAGAAAAAAGAGAGGAGTTATAAGTTTGACGTGTGTCTGTGTATGTGTGTATCTGTCTGTTCCCTCGTAGCTCCCAAACGAATTGAATTGATTTTGATGCTGTTTTTGTAAGCTAACGTAATCGAGGCGGATGCTACAACAAATAGGCACCGTCCAGTCATCCAACTTAAATGAACAGTAGTGTACCTAGCAACCACCGAGTTTCTTGCTGGTTCTTCTCGGCAGGAAGGGCATTCCGAACCAGTGGTAGACTCATCGACGATTCAAAAGCACTTATAAAAAAGTTTATTTGAATAAAGAATATTTCTATTCTATTCTACCTATATCCATACATGTAGTGGCCGGCGGGTACGTTCAAACAAGATCACTGCTCATATTAATAAAACAAACATACTCTCTGACAACTGGTGTCCACGTGCCATAGGGCCTGATGCAAGGCGCTGGACCAAACGGTATGTCCGTCTTGACAGGTTGTGGCTTCTCCTTCTCTACGGCCAGCACTCTCATACTCTCTCGCGCTATGTGAGCTTTCACTTCCATTGATACCTCCTTTTGTTTCTGTTTCCTAAAAGTAGCAATATCTAAAAATAGTGCGATCTTTTTCCCTCCAGCATGCCTAGCATGCACGCGCAAAAAATTTTTGTCCCCCTTTCTAGTATTCTCTTAACGAAACTAACATGGTTGCACACATGATTCGTCTCGTTACGTCAAAAGTAGAGATAAAATTATTTTCTCTATTTTTCTCTACGAACTCTAACATGGCCACATAAGTTTCTCGAAGTTTAAGAGAGATAAAAAGTTTAAAAGAGTTCTCGTCATTTTTAAAGGTTTCAATTTTCACACATGGAAGTAGTAAATTTCCATGATTTCTGAATGAACGAAATTGGTGTTGCAACATTAGATTATTATCGTATGGTTTTATGAAACGGCTACACCGTGCACCGGTTTGTCTACGTCTACTGTCACGAGACAGCCAAGTTTTCAATGAGAAAATTAGTCACTCATTGCGTGCATGTTAAGGTGAACAAAAAATCAGTCTACATCGACAATCTCTCTCTCTCTTTGCGAGATCTCTCTCTTCAACATGCATGCTGGGCATAAAATCAAACTATCTCAAAAAATCGGCCAAGTGCGAGTCGGGCCTCGCTCTTGTAGGGTTCCGTACATAAGACCAAACAATTTTTTTTAAAACTAGATACATATTAAGAAGTTCTTAGAAAGTACTAAATTAGTATATGGGGAAAAAATGCTCGTTTGTTTTGGTCACAACTTACCAACCGCATTATAAATCGTTGTTTTCAGTATTTATTCTTTAAATACACTATATAGTACATAATATACCAAAATTTCAAATTCCTAACTAGTTTAGTTTTTGAGATAGACTCCCTAACAAAATTGGTCTGAAACCGAAAACTTTGACAGCCCCCCATTTCTTCATTTTTGTAGCTAAAAAATAAAAAAAATATATATTTGAACTCCACTTAATGAGCTCTAGACAATGACACCCTACATGCCGGGGTAAAAAAATAAAATTTTATTTCGACTCCTTTTCCATGTATGGGAGTTCCCTTTATTTTTCAATTTAATTTAATTTTTATTATTTGTTGTTATAGCGGCAATAGAAATACACAACATGTGAAAATTTCAACTGTCTATCTATTAAGGTTTACGAGATACAGTCCGCTGACAGACGGACGGACGGACGGACAGCAGAGGCTTAGTAATAGGGTCCCGTCCTGTTGGCATCCTTTGGGTACGGAACCCTAAAAAAAAGGATAGAATTATTTTTTTCCTTTGATAGGTGCTTACTGATATTTCTTTATGCTTTTCATTGAATTCTGTTTGGTTAATTTTGTGTTTTTGAGGAACAAATATTTGTCCTATTTCCAAATACGTTCAGAAACATGTACAAAATGAAAATTTTACATCTAAGTAATATACATTACTTGAGCTGTTTTTCCCTTTTTTGTTCTTCCTTCTCTTTAAGCCTTTTTTCTTCTTGTTGTGCCAAAGATACATAATTATCTGGAGGATCCCATGTTGTCTCTGAAAGCAATTTTGAATAGATTTCCTTATATAATAAAATAAGTATAAAATAGCAGTAGAATAAAAAAAACTGAAGGTACATCTACCATTAGTGTTGGTATTCCAGTAGTATATATTCCCATCATCATTCTTGATTTCTTGCCAAACAGGAGTTTCTCTAACTGTGTCACTAGATAGTACAATATCTTTACTTGTACTTCCAGAATTACCTAGCATCTCATTGATACTCTGTGAACAATAATTATAAAAATTTCAGGATAACAAAAACACTGTCAAAACACTTTATTTCATTATTGCTTCCAATTTTCTCATCTCTAGGTGTAGGTAACATTAAGGTGTCAGAACTCTCAGGTGTGCAAGATTCCTCACGATGTTTTTCTTCACTGTTGAAGCATGTGATATTTAATTGCTGTGAATGCAATGCTGTGAAAAATGATTTTAACAAAATGTTGCAAGCCAATAAATAGCATTCACCCTGAGTGAGCCATAGGATACTCTTTATCCAAGAATATCAAGGGGTCCACACAGGTTTCAAAAATCTTCATCCATACAGATGAAGTAGCAGACATTAGCAAGTACAGTTTTTGCAATTCATGAAGGCGAGTGAGCTTTACTTGTGGTTACTTCGTGTACATGCACATTGCATAAGTGTGCGTGCCTGTCAAAGCCAAGGTGGGAGCGGGCAGGCCGAGCATTGCGCTCGCTCACACTTAATACAGATACAAAATACACACCACCATAAGTCAGTCGCCCTCGTGAATTGCAAGAACTATAAGAACTTAAATATATATTGCAATAGTATTACAATATACCAGACCTAAGCACCTGATTCAGCTGAATATTATTATTATATTTCAAAAGTATATTACTTGAGAGGTGAGGTCTGCATTATTCTGCACATCCTTCAAGTAAGCACTCATAGCAGCTGCTTCCATCTTCTTCATATCATCTTCAATCTTTTCCTGTCTTTTGAAGTCTTTTGCACTTTTCTTACTAAGCTGGGATATGTGCTTTTTAACATTTTCTTTATGCCTTTTTCCATTTTCATGGAAAGATATAGACTGAAAAATAAACGATAATATGTACAGTATCATATGTATAGTTACCCTACAATAGAAGTTCAATTAATAAAAACCGAAATACTTACAACTTTGTTGTCAGCAAACCAGCACTTACAAAATTCACAGTATTTTCTGTCCTGCGACTTCCAATATGTAGTCCTGTTCCAAATATATTATTAAATTGCTTTAACGTAAATGCAAGTTATCATGAAAAATAAGCACACCAGTGTGTACACTTGTACCAATGAATCCTACTTCCTACTAATATAATAAATGTGAAAGTCTGTGAGGATGGATGGATGGATGGTTTGTTACTCTTTCACGCCACAACGAATGAACCGATTTGGCTGGGAATGGAGATAGCTCATACCCAGGATTAACCCATAGGCTACCTACATTTTATCCCGGAAGAGTAAATAGTTTCCGCGGGAATCAAAAACCTTAATCCACGCGAACGAAGTCGTGGGCATCATCTAGTTGTACATAAGAAACAATTTTGACTTCGAACTTACATCTTTTTTATTAAATTGTATTAATAGCTTGCATCACGCTTGCATTTACTACTGTATCATTAGTTGTAGGTACTATTCGCATTTCGAATATTAGATAGAAAAAAGACAAAATAAACAGAAAGCCCCTGTACGCTAATTATCATAACCATAGACCACGAACACTAGGATAAACATAACCTATCTAAAAATAGTACCACAGATCACTATTAAACTATTGTAGTCTGAATTGGTCTGAATAGTACTCTGTGATAACACTAAAGAATTTCTTTCGACCCACCACGAAAACAAACACACAGACTACAGAGCATAGACCACGAACACCTAATCTATCTAAATAGACCACGAACATTATGATACTATATACACCATAAACATATAAATGCATGGTACATTGTATTTTAGGTAGGAAATACATATTGTGATCATCAGAGGTCGGAATTAGGTAGAGTTATTTATGTACTTGCATCGAAATGTTGATATTAATGTGGACCTTCCCGGGATTCCTAATGGACAATCCCGTGTGGCCAACAATATTACAACTAAATAATAATAATAATAAGAACGTCAGAGATAGACAAATAAAACAAAGATAATTAACATACAATTTTTATTAGTTTACATTAATTCACAATACAAATTATTGATAGTCTTAAGCAAATTCTCATACGCATATTTCGCCTTTTTAGGGTTCCGTACCCAAAGGGTACCAACGGGACCCTATTACTAAGCCTACGCTGTCCGTCCGTCCGTCCGTCCGTCCGTCCGTCTGTCAGCGGGCTGTATCTCGTAAACCGTAATAGTTAGACAGATGAAATTTTCATATATTATGTATTTCTATTGCCGCTATAACAACAAATAATAAAAATTAAATTAAATTAAAAAAAATAAATTAAAATATTTCCATGGGTACCTACATGGAAATGTTTTAATTTAATTTTTTTTAACGGAACCCTAAAAGAGCGATGCCCGACTCGCACTTGGCCGATTTTTTTTTATAAATACGAGTGAATACTTTTGCTTCTAGCCTAGACTCGTGAGGTTTTGCTTATTCAAACGGCCCATCAGAATCATTTTCCTTGTGCGATTGATTACCAGTAAGATTTGAAGTGTTCGTTTCCGACATTACTGTATAACTTTTGTGAGAATTAAAATATATAACCATAAGCTTTTCAATATTTTTTGGCTTCAATGAATTTCTCCGAACATCTAAAATACATTTGTACATTGAAAAAGATCGCTCTACGTCAACTGAGGTGAGGTTAGCAAATTTATAAACTTCCTCCTCCTAAGGCCAAATCAAAGTCCGTTAATGCGTGCCGAAATAGTCGTATTAAGTAGAGTCCAGAATCCAGTATACGAGCCAGGATCAAACAGGATTCACCACACAAAGCACAATAGGAAACAAGTGAGCGCATTCGACGAACCGACGTAAGCGAATGAGCTGAGTGAATGAGTAAACTGATTCATTGCTAATAGATAGTTTGAATGCGGTAGAAAGAGACACAATCTAGTACATTACGTTAAGCGGGGAGTGCTCCGCATTTGCGCTATTGTATTCTTTTGTTCTCACAAGCTATGTTGTGCGAACTACAAATGTGGCAACATCGCGCGTATTGGTATTTTGCAACTTTGGACAACCGATGTCATTGATGTAAGTTTGGCAACGTCGTGCGTGCAGTAGTTTAAATTGTGTAAAAGTAAATAACTTTTTATTTAAAAAATCACGGGATTTTTTCTGCTCTTTAAAATTAATCTCGGGATTTGAGGCATATCCACTTTATTCTTTCGCTGTATGAAATCAGTGTAAGTACATGAATAACTCTACCTAATTCCGACCTCTGGTGATCATGGACATAGGAACAAACAGGACCGAGCACTCGCAGCTGAAAAGCGAGCCGAGCGAGATAGCTAGTACAGAGGCCGTGTGTCCCTTTCTAACAGGGTGACAATAAGATTTTCGATATATGTGAGACAAATTCAATCTTGCAATCTTCCTACTAATTATAAGTTTATTATAAACACAATTATTGAAGTTTTTCATTAGCAATGGAAAATTTCTTAGGGATTAGGGATTGATTACGAAATAAATAATACAAATAGTACAAGGTTTCGATTTGTCCAGTCATAGTGAGTATACATTGCTCGATAGTATAATGACTGGTCATGTGTACATAATGTGGTAAATTATTCATTTTCTCTAGATATTAATCATAATAGCTGGTCAAAGGCACCCAAAGTAATAAATACGGCCCCACTTCCTCTCCCGCGCCTTATTCCGTTGCCGCACGATCGATATATTTACCAAAATCTTAGGTTAGGTCAGGGTTGTACAGAAATTCTGTTCTATTGGTTTGAAATGAAACATTAAAATAATGAAAATTGTAATAATAATAATAATAACCTGGCAACCCTGAATGTCAGCATACATCATATTTTTTCACCGTTACATTTTTGCCGAAATAAATATTATAAAACGGATTTCAACAGAATTTTCGATTTAATTCAATAAATTTACCATAGTAAAAACTAATAATAACAACAAACCATGAAAGAACAAATAAAGAAAATCAAAACAGTCCGAAATATAACTGACACAACCTGTCAATAGATGCCGGATAGAATACAAAAGAAATTATTAGACGAATTATTAATGTAGAATGCTGACACGATCCAGAGCACGGAACGCACAAACACCACCCCCGGACTCGTCGCTCAGTCCCGCCTCGCAGCCACCCGGGACCACGCCCAATGCTGCAGATGCGTCGAGTTCGAGCGACGAGTTTTTCTCCCCGCCGACGTCGCCACCACCAGTACATCGTCGTGGGAGAGGCCGGCCGCCGACTTGCTTGGGATCCCGAGGCCCACCGGCTTCTGATAGGGACCCCGCTTCCGGCGGTAGTGTGTCGCGCATGAGGTGGACAACATCCATTAATGAAAATGTCATGCGCGCATACTTAGGGGCTACTGAGGGTGGAACCAACATGACCGCGTACCGTGCTAGGATGCATGCTTTGTTTCAGGTCCTTGAACCAGCTCTCAATGTGTCGGCTCAGCGACTGTCGGACCAGGTGCGAGTTATTCAGCGTAATCACATGCTTGACAACGCCGTGCTTGATCGGCTTCGCTCTGAACTGCAATGTAACCGCGCTACCCCCCCCTCACCGCAAGCTCCAGCACAATCGCAAACTGCTCATGCGATTTCGCTGCAGCCCACTCAGGCTGATGAGGGACAGGATAGCGGGGCTGCACATGTAAGTACCCAGTGTAGTGAACAATTGAGGAGTGCTTTGGAGAGTGCTATTCGGGAATATAGATCTCCACCACCCGAGTTTAGACCGCGGTTACCTCGGTTGCCCATGAAAAATAAGAACAAAGCGCTAATGGGTGCCCTGGATTCACTGCTGCCGAGTTATTTTGACAGCAGCGAAGACCTTTCCGACACACATTCGATTCTGTACTGCGCGGCTGTTGCAGCATGTCGTGTTGCTAATGTAAAGTTAATTAATAATGATACAGCAACACGACCGAAGCCTACCGCACCAGCCTGGCAGTGCAGGATCGAACGTCGTATTGATGGGGCTAGGGCACTAATTGGCAAACTACTCTGCTTCAGGGAGGGCAACACTCGCCCTAGAGTCATGCGCTTTGTGAGGCGCGCTTTCTTGGGGACTGATATCAGCCCTCAAGATTATATGGCGCGCGTCACTGAGCGCATTGACTTCCTGAAACAGAAGGTCTCGGCATGGGCTAGCCGTATTCGCAGATACAAGTGCCGGGTCGAGAGATATACCCTGAATCGCACTTTCCAAAGCGATCAAAGGCGGGTATACCGAGGTTGGGAACACCCTGACAAAGGTGTCACCGATGCGCGCCTACCGGATGATGAAGCCATCACATCATTCTAGCGCAACATCTGGTCGGCGCCTGTCGCTCACACTGAGGGTGATTGGACGTGGGATGTAGAAAGAGCGTGCGATCAAATTCCAGAAATGGACCTAGTTACTATAACCCCTGAAGACGTGGCCACTGCAGCCCGTCACCTGCCCAATTGGAAATCCCCTGGGCCGGACGGGCTGCACAACTTTTGGATAAAGTGGCTACGCAGCTCGCACGCTCGTTTGGCATCCCAATTCCAATCATCTCTAGAGTCAGAGTCGCTACCCCAGTTTCTGACAACAGGTATTACCCTCCTGCTCCATAAATCAGGTAGTACCACGGAGCCCAAAAATTATAGGCCGATTACGTGCCTACCAACATTGTATAAACTTCTTACATCCATTCTGAGAACGAAAATTAACGATCACATCGATACAAAATCCATTATGTCTAATACTCAGAACGGATGTAGGAATGGCTCCCGTGGTACTAAGGAGCTTCTCCTCATTGATATGGCCATTTGTCAACAGGTTCGGCGCTCCCGAAAGGATCTGTCGACATGTTGGATAGACTATAAGAAGGCCTACGACTCTGTGCCCCATACATGGCTCATGAAGGTGCTGGAACTGTACAAAGTAAACACAGTACTACGCGCCTTCCTACAGACGTGTATGGGGCAGTGGAGGACAGTCCTTCACTATCCAGGGTGTCGCCGGACCCTGGGGAGCGCGGAGCCTATAAGGATTGAGCGAGGCATATTCCAGGGCGATAGCCTCAGTCCTTTTTGGTTTTGCCTGGCTCTGAATCCTCTGAGTACTCTCTTGGAGAATTCAGGGCTAGGTTACCGGTTGAGGAGAGGTGGTCAGGTTATATCACACCTCCTTTACATGGATGACCTAAAACTCATTGCCCCCAACAAATCACATCTACTAGAGTTACTGAAGGTAACTAAAGCCTTTAGTGATTCCATTAGGATGGAATTTGGTGTGGACAAATGTGCGGTCATGCATGTAAAGCGAGGGAGGATTGTGGAATCTGAGGGTGTTGAGCTCTCGGATTCCATATACCTCAGATCGCTCTCCCCAACTGAAACCTACAAATACCTGGGCATGGCGGAGGCGTTAGGTATCAGAGAGGCCGACATGAGGCAGTCGGTGAGGGAGCGTTTCCTTGGCCGTCTGAAGAAAGTGCTGAAAAGCCTTTTGTCGGGCGGCAATAAGGCGCGCGCCTTCAACGGTTGGGTCATGCCGGTCTTGATTTATTCCTTCGGCATACTCAGGTGGACTCAGACTGAGCTTGACGCCCTGGACAGACAAGTTCGTGCGCTGCTGACCGCATATCGGATGCATCACCCGCGCTCCTCGGTGATGAGGCTGTACATCCCGCGGAAGTGTGGGGGAAGAGGCCTTTTGAATGCCAAAACCCTCCACAACCGCGAGGTGTGCAGTCTCAGGGAGTACTTTCTCCACGCCGAGACGGAGATGCACCGCGATGTGGTCGCAGTGGACAGGGGTCTGACGCCGCTCTCCTTGGCTAAAGAGAACTGGCGCATACCTGTGGTGCTCAGTACCAATGACCGCAGGGTTGTATGGCAAGGTAAGGAGCTTCACGGACGCTTTTATCGGGCCCTCCACGGGCCTGATGTTGACTTTGAAGCGTCCGTGGCCTGGCTGCGCTTTGGTGACCTCTTTGGGGAAACCGAAGGGTTTGTGTGTGCAATTATGGACGAGGTCATGATGACGAACAATTACAGAAAATACATAGTGAAGGATGGAACGGTAGACATATGTCGGGCATGTCGCCGTCCTGGAGAAACTATCCGTCACATTGTTTCTGGTTGTTCTCATCTAGCTAACGGCGAATACTTACACAGACATAACCAAGTGGCCAGGATTATCCACCAGCAACTTGCCTTGAAATACAATCTTGTGGAATCGGAGGTACCGTACTACAAGTATGTGCCCGACCCAGTTCTTGAAAATGGTCATATCACACTGTACTGGGATCGATCTATCATTACAGACAGGACTATTGTAGCCAATAAGCCTGACATAGTGGTGATAGATCGATCAGAGCGCCGTGCAATGATTGTTGATGTTGCTGTCCCGCATGACGAGAACCTCGTGAAAGCCGAGAAAAAGAAACTCACCAAGTATCTCGACTTGGCGCACGAGGTTGTCGCCATGTGGAATGGAGACTCAGCAATCATTGTACCGATAGTCGTCACCGCTAATGGTCTTATAGCCAAGAGCCTCGACCAACATCTTTCGAGGCTCTCGTTGGGTAGCTGGATCAAGGGCCAGATCCAGAAGGCTGTTCTCCTGGACACGGCTCGCATAGTCAGGAGGTTCCTCTCTCTGGGGCCCTGACCGCCGGTTGCTTGGACCCTGTTCCCGAGGCCGGTGGACCGCTATTTTTTATATTTTTAAATGTTTTTTTTTTATAATCAAATATTTAAAAATGTAAATTATATGATATAAATGAAATAAATGTAAATAATAATAATAATACAAAAGTAAGGAGTAAAGGACCATCGTAATCGGCATCTGCATCGTACGTACTACGTATTCGACCCATCACACAATACAAGAATTTAAAAATTCATGGTCAACATAGTTGTAGATTAAAGGTATGCGCGCACGGGCAACTTAGTTGCTCGGCGATTTATTTGTCTCTTGATCAAGTCTAGGAGCTAGTATGAAAGTGCGCGCACGTAGCGACGCAACTCTGGGCAACTATATTGTTCGCGGGGTCGGAGACAAGCCCGCGACGCAACTGTCTCCTTCCCTATTGGTTTCTATGCCTTGGCGCGCACGGGCAACAAAAAAGTCGCCGACCGGCCAGTTGCCACTCGACCACCGCGGCGTGAGTTTGTCTGTACTTGCAGTGTACGGACGGATACGCGCGCGCATTCTATGTTCCGAGATGCCAAGTAAAATGCCGGTCGAAGAAGATATCGATAATAGTAGACTAATTGAAGAAGTAGAAAGCAGACCATTACTGTATGATAAAAAATTAAAAGAATACTCAGACGTAAATGCCAAATCAAGAGGCTGGGAGGAAGTTTGCCAGCAGCTTTTCCAGGTTTGGGGTCAGCTGTCAGCAAAGGAAAAAACAGAGGCTGGTAAGTTTAAAATAACAATATATTTTGTAATAATTATTTATTAAGTTAAATCTACGCATAAACAATATAGACACTATATTTTATTATATTGCCAAGGAACAGAACCTCGTGTGGAAGTAAAATATGATGCCAAGTAGTTACGTATGTTTGGCGCTGTAATCCTTATATCAGCCCGATTTGCAGAAATTGATTGCAGTGGACAATCATAAGCAGTGTCAGCAAATCGAATACCATCTCTGCAACGCACGTAATTATGTAAAACGCAGGCACTCTTGACTATTATGTCACAAAATTCAAGATTAACATCAAGTGGCCTATGAAATATTCTCCACTTGTTAGCGAGTATTCCAAACGTGCATTCGACCATACGTCGTGCTCGACTATGCCGATAGTTATATATTTTCTTTATAACAGTCAGCGACTTTCGTGAAAACGGTCGTAAAATATTTCTTGACAATCCAAATGCTTCATCTGCCACTAAACAAAATGGCATGGGTTTTCCATTATCATCATTTGGCAAAGATTTGTCATCTGGTATATTTAACAGATTTTGCTGTAAGCGTTTCCCCATCTCTGAATTTTGAAATACGCTGGCATCGCCGGCTGCTCCATTTGCACCCACGTCAATGTATACAAATTTATAATCAGCATCAACCCAGGCCATGAGAACGATAGAGAAATACTTTTTGTAATTGAAGCATTCTGAGCCACTCCCGGCTGGCTGGATCAGTCGAATATGTTTTCCATCTATAGCCCCGATAATATTTGGAAAATCTGTTCTCTCATAAAATTGTCTTGCAATTATCAGCCAATCCTCTTCACTCTTCTGTGGCATATAAAAATGATGCATAAGTATCCAAATTTGCGTACACGTCGATTTTACTATTTCTCTTACTGTAGTAACACCCAGAAGATAATCAAATGATAGACTGTAGAAGCTTGCACCAGTCGCAAGATATCTGAAAATAAAGAAATAGACTAATTAGACAACTATCGAATTCTCACATATCTACAGATTTTTTTTCTTTTTCAGGTAAATTAGTACAAAAACGATGGAAAAATATTCGAACATGTTTCTCAAGGGAGCTACGGGAACAGAAGCAAACTAAGTCTGGTCAAGCAGCGAACAAAAATCGACGAAAGTACAAATACTTCGATGAACTGCTGTTCTTAATACCGTCAATGGAGACACGTGAAACGTCTGGAAATATACCCAATGTTACCGACGGTGATGATGACAGTGACAACAAAGAAAACGTTAGTGGAGAAGAAAATATTCGTAAAAGACCAAGAATAAGAAAAACCACTGCTGAAAAACCAAAATCTTACGAAGAAAAGCTTTTGAACATCTTACAAGAGAAGAAACAGGCCAACACATCGACACCATCTACTGATAAGGAAACACATTTTGCCCTTTCTCTGGTACCTCTATTAAAACAAGTCCCAGAAGACAGCCAGTTAGATATACAAATAGAGATATTGCAAATTTTCAAAAAAGCACTACAGAAGAACAAAGGACTCCAAACATCATCATCACCATTAAACTACAACCAACCAAGTACATCCGGTATCAAATTTAAAATAATCCCACAGAAACCCAAAATAAGTGACGCAAGATACACAATTATACGGCCACGTAAAGCTTCTACCAGCTCCCAGTCTTTGCCTTCAACCAGCCCCCAAACATTTCTACCAATAATTTCTACCACCAGTTTGCTTGCCACCAGCCTACCGAAATCCCTGCCTGCAACCAGCCCACCAGCGTGTTTGCCTGCCTCTAGCTCACCGATGTCACTGCCGACTGAAATGCCCCAAAATTCAGACCATTTCTCATGCCCTGCACTTCCTAATCCTTCTCCAAACAGCAACAATGGTATAAATGAGACATTGCAATCATACTTGTCTAGTTTTAATGACAGCGATGAATCAGAAATTTATGACGTATGCTACAAATAAAATAAATTCATTTTAAGACTCGTTAAAGACTGTTAATCATTTAGTACCAAACAATAAAAGAATGTGATTCATAAACTGTTGGTTTTTTTAGTATCACTAGCTATTTGACCGAGCTTTGCTCGATATTCGATAAAACACAAATAAAATGACATTTTCTAAAAATGATTCATAACTAGATCGATTTATCGCCCCCGAAACCCCCTATATACTAAATTTCATGAAAATCGTTGGAGCCGATTCCGAGATTCCAATTATATATATATATATATATACCTAGAATATATATAAATTATATAAATATATATTCTTGTATATATATATATATATACAAGAATTGCTCGTTTAAAGATATATAAGATACATTCAAAGCAAAACAAAAACAATAACTCAGGAATATGTCCAAATAATGTACCGGTGAAACGGGGTGTATAGAATTTGCGGGGTGAATAGAAAATAAGTTGGGGTAAATAGAACTGTAGTATGGGTTTAATAGAAACGTAGTAGGGAATCGTGTCGTATGTGTTTTTCTAGGTGATTATCTATCAGTCGTACAACTCGTACTTAATTAACAAACATGCATACCTCAGCGTGACGGCCAGTCTTTCCTCTGGTGAGACAGCTAATCTCATATTTGTATCTTCATGAACGAGGCCAGGTCGTAAGATTCAGCACAGTTCATCGAAACTTTCGACACTCATTCTAAAGTAACTAAAAAATTTTTTTGGGTATGCTCTCAATTTCATAAACATAGTATGAAATTTCCCGAGAGTCAGCCGATCGCTCCATAATGGATGCACCCAATATTCTATTTTTCGACGCTTTCTTCGGTTTTTTATTGCGAGTGCAACGACCACAGCCGTCTCGACCAAATCCATGTTGATGACTGTCTAGAAAAAACTGAAAAAGTCGGGTTGCTACGCTCTCGTGCGCGCACCCCGGCGACATGGCGATTATTTTTTCGAAAGAGACAAATAAATCGCCGAGCAACTAAGTTGCCCGTGCGCGCATACCCGTTCACGTTTTAACGGGTTGCCGCTCGAAAAAAATAGACTAGATAAAAATTTATATTTTCTTTTTTGTTAAGCAATATATCTATCGAAATTAATGCAATTAAATACGGTGACTTAAAAATGTTAAAATAACATTAAATTATAAGTGTTTCAACTGAGTTTCTTTGAGCCAAAATTTTCGATCAAACACATTTTTTTAGGCTGGCAAGAGAAAGAACGAGACACACGGCCTCCGTTGTTACTATCTCTCTCGGCTCGGATTAGCCTCTGTGTAATGCGCAACAGGAAATATACTTTATCTACTTGGTATAAGGTTCATTTTCGTAAATACAAATTTTCCGAGTGATCAGTTCTGTTTGTATATTAAGTTCATGATTGTGATATACTTATTATACATGACATAAACACAGACCACAGAATAGTGACACTTTATAAACTGAAACAGACCAGGAATTAGAGAATAAAATTAACTCTTATTTCCATGGATTGATGATTCTTCACTATCTTCAAACGAAGAAGAAGAAGAAGAAGAACTTCTTCATGACAGTGACCTGTGACAGTGACACTGTCATATCAACTTGGCAATTGTAAAACAAAGGTGAAAGCCTGGCTCCAGACGCTTGATTATGAAAATACGGAAAAGTTGCTAAAAATTACCAGATAGATTCACAAGCACCTATAGTAACACACACACACACACACACACACACACACACACACACACACACACACACACATACATACACACACACATACATACACACACACACACACATGTCAAATGTGTACACAACAAACATTTATATAAGTAGTAAAAATTAACAAGCAATCAATAATTTTTATCTAAATATTAGGTATATTTCAGTTAAATATTGTTCAAGAAGTCAAAAGTTCCAAAAAAATTTATTGTATAATTTATTGTATAATTTCTAATTTATTTTTGTTATTATTGATCTGTATAATATAGTATAAGTAAAACTGAACCTTCGATCAGGAAGAGGTCCAACAGCTAAACCACAAAATCGTAAGGATTTTATCTTAGCTGCTGGCAAAACCCATTTTGTAAAATCATGATATTGGATTAAATAAATGATATTATTATTATATTGCTATACCTATCTTTCGACTCTCACACCCGCGTACAAAATAAATACATATAAAACCAAAGAGAAATATAATAAATATATATATACATATAATAAACTTACATATAGATTACATAAATAAATACTTGTAGCGGGCGGAGGATTACGCCCCGGCAGGGGATTATTATTATTATTATTATTATTATTTCATTTATTTCATTTATATCATATAATTTACATTTTTAAATATTTGATTATAAAAAAAAAACATTTAAAAATATAAAGAATAGCGGTCAACCGGCCTCGGGAACAGGGTCCAAGCAACCGGCGGTCAGGGCCCCAGAGAGAGGAACCTCCTGACGATGCGAGCCGTGTCCAGGAGTACAGCTTTCTGGATCTGGCCCTTGACCCAGCTACCCAGCTACTTTATTATTATTATTATTATTATTATTTATGGCTGGAACCATATCTGTGAGCATGAATTCGCATTTTGTCCATATAAAACTGTCATTTTTCATAGTCATTTACGCTTACGCATCAAATTATTAGGCTTTTCGAAAAAATGCGAATCGATGCGCACAGATGTAGTTCCAGCTATAATCACCACAGGTATATGCTTTTATTAAGGGTGGAACCACATTTGTGAGGATCGTTTCGGATTTCGCCCATACAAAACTGTCAAATTCCATAGAAACGTGTACGGATCAAATCGGCTTTTCGATACGTACACGAATGTATGGAAAATTACAGTTTTAAGGCAAAATCCGAATCGATCCTCACAAATGTGGTAATACGGCAATCAGGCCCCTTTGTTTTCTGGTCGGTGAATCAGGCAAACAAGCCTGGCGATCCCGTAACTTTTATCGCTGTCCTTAAAGGACAATTTAATGTCAAAACATGGTTTTGGCCAATAGGAGAAGCCCAAAATCATATTTTGACATTGATGCAGTCCTTTATGGACTGAGAAAAAGTTACACGATAGACCCCCAGAGTGTGACCATACTGAATTATTATGTACTAGTACTCACCTACTAATCTAGTACTAACGTACAGAGTGTGACAAATAGGGTATTTGACTACTTTTAGAAAATCTAAATTATTGTTAATAATGCTATGCTGAAGCTAACAAAACGTAGATTTCGGCATTATTTTCAGTATTTTTCATAAAAATCGAGAAATAAATTCAAAAAAATAAATTGCCGCGGAAACGTTCCATTTGTTTACATGACGTCACATTTCAACGACAATAGGGTATTTGGCTATAGTAAAAATATCGTTTCAACTGGTGTCATCCTAAAAGATTATTATCTAAAAACATTATTCCAGACGACAAAACTAAAAAATAAAGCTTTATTTAATTAGAAAACATTAAATAAAATTGCTATAATTCTGGCCATCGTCACGTGATCGAAAACGTTCCGTGATCTCGAATGACGTCACAGTCCACACCACCTATGGAATTCTCATTTTGTCAATACATTTCGACGTGTTTGTGCGGCGTAATAGGCTAATTTCGTCTGTTTTTCATCGTTACTATTTTATTAAATACTAAATAGTATGCGACACGCGGCCTAAACACATATTATAAAATTGTCATTGTTTGAAATGTGAACTGTTACGTCATGAGAGCAAATGGAACGTTTCGGCGGCAATTTATTTTTTTGAATTTATTTCTCGATTTTTATGAAAAATAATGAAAATTATGCCGAAATATATGTTTTGTTAGCTTCAGCATAGCATTATTAACAATTTAAGATGATTTTCTAAAAGTAGTCAAATAGCCTATTCCAAAGCCCGTGTTTGACCGTGACAAGTCCAAAGGTGGCGTGAGCTGTGACGTCATTCGAGATTCAAAAACGTTTTCGATCTCGTGAACATGGCCAAAATTATAGCAATTTTAATTAATGTTTTCTAATTAAAATAAAGCTTTATTTTTTAGTTTTGTCGCATGGAATAATGTTTTTAGATAATAATCTTTTAGGATGACACCAGATGAAACGATATTTTTTATAGTCAAATACCTTATGACATACTTTACAACGGCCGGCACTCGGCAGCGCGCAGCTCTTTTTACGATAGCAACACTGACAGCTGCTTACTTTTGTGATGTCGTCTTCGAGTATCGAGTGTCGTCGTCTTTTTTAAAGTTTTATCAAGGTGAATTTCGGTTTCTTTTTAGCTGAATTATTAGTTAAATCTTCAGTGATTCATTCAATATGTATTTAGCAACAAACTTAAAACATATGTGATGTTATAGTGTCTTAATTCGAATACACTGTAGGTCGGCCATATTAAAATTAAAAATTCGTTGATAAATTTCATCTTTTCTAATCATCACAATCGATCCTTTGTTTTAAAATTGTACGAATAATATTTATTATATGTGGCCCTGACGTAGTGTTAAGCATTTTAGTTACGGCTTACAGTCACCGTTACGTTACTTTTTCTAGGTGTTTTGCTATTTCAACAAAGTACATGTATAAAGTATAATATACCTATTGCTTGTTGACGCGTCTCGTAATCTCCGAGGTACCATTGGGAATTGATTAAATTAAATAGCTGCTCTTTGTTATTTTGTTTCAGATATTTCCTGCTAAGTTGGTGAACGTGATAAACTTTAACGTAGCATTTATGTATTTAAAAGTGACTTATTGTGAAATTTGTTTAGTGTTGGACTCTAATAAATACTTGTGATAAGTTTCTAATTTTAGTCACCCCTAGTGGGCATATTTGGCAAAAATGATGACCGAAAATAGAATTAGTTCAAGTAATCACGTCGGAAACATGAGCAATCAAAAAGGGTAAGTGTTATACCATTGTTTGCTTGGTGTGGTGTTACTTTCTCTTAATTTTAATAATTATCAACTTGCAGAGATGTCAATGATAAAACTGTAGACGATATTGGGTGGAAAGCAAAATTAAAACTACCCCCCAAAGACAGAAGAATCAAAACCAGTGTAAGTTCATGAAATATGTACCTACAACACATACTTTCTATAAAATATTGGTGCTAACTAAAGGTTTCCTTATTTTGATATTTAGGATGTCACTGACACAAGAGGTAATGAGTTTGAAGAATTTTGTCTAAAAAGAGAAATATTGATGGGAATTTTTGAAAAAGGATGGGAAAAGCCATCTCCTATTCAGGAGGCATCTATTCCTATTGCGCTTAGTGGTAAAGATGTACTAGCAAGAGCCAAGAATGGAACCGGCAAGACAGGAGCTTATTGTATTCCAGTCTTAGAACAGGTCAGTTGGTAAAGCATTAAAACATGTCTTAATTTATGTAATACCATATTATAGTAGGTATATACTGCTATGTTTTGTAATGTGCCATTTAAGATACCAATCTAAAATTGTAGCACTTATTGTGAACTCTCACTTGCACACTTGTATGTACACTGCATCATGCAAAAGATAAACAATCAGAATGTCTACTTAATTTTTTTTTCATATAATACTTACCAACCTTGTTTTTGTTATTGTTAAATTTTAGGTCAAATTTATTTATTGGGTTTGGCTATAGACATCGGGTACCTGCGTAGGGGGATGGGAGGGGAGGGGGGAAGGGTGATTCTAAATTACCCTAAACTTAAAATTAAAAAATTGATATCTCGCAAACTTAGGAATAGGCGAGTTTCCCTTGCGGAGGTGTTCACTCCAATAACATTCTTCTCCACCAACCACCCCCCTCCGCCGTGTCAACTATACTAAAGGACACCCGAAAGCAGTGTGAATAGAATAGAATAGAAATGTTTTTTATTCAAATAAACTTTATTACAAATGCTTTTGAATCATTGATGAGTCTACCACTGGTTCGGAATGCCCTTCCTGCTGTGAAGAATCAGCAAGAAACTCAGTGGTTGTTCTTTTCAAAACAAGTTTACAATACAATAGATACTATGCTATGTATGCAGTGTTTCCACAATGAGTGGAAGTTCCACAAAAGCATATGTGGTCATGATCGTATAAAAAAAATCATTTCTCAGAAACTATGGTTTCCGCAAGGTTGGGGGGGGCAAGGGGTTACCCGCCTCCCCTTGACATAAAACTTTAGTATAGTAATAAAAAGTGTTTATTTTGTTACACTCTATTATAATATTATGTATTAAGTTTATTTTAGCTGGCACTTTCAAAATTAGCCCAATCAAAATTTCTTAAAATATTGAATGAATCAGATAAAATTTATCTCAACCTCATATATCATCATATCTTATTTATCTCTTAACTCAAGAAAGAACTGTTTTTGTTTTAAGTACCAAAAAAATTGAACCCCTATAAGCTTGCTCAGTTGTCCATTTGTCTGTGTGTCAAGGCCCTTTTTTTCCAATTGTTTACTTATATTGAAGTAAATTTTTCATTTTAAAGGCATTTCCAATTGCTTTGCTTATTCACTTCGTGTGGAAATCTACTAGAGGTTCATAAAAAGTGGTCAGAAAAAGAGCTAATGTACTGACCCTTGGTGACCCTTATTGGAACATCAACTCAAAATATGGAAAATACTATACCACAATATTTTTACTTTTATAGAATTGGTTAGATTGTGTGCATGGGTTGCCTAAGTATGTCATACTTTCTTTAAACATTTCTGTGGTGGTGTCGTGTGGTGCGGGTTCTTATGTTCCCTCAAATATGGTTGAGCGAAGCAACGGATGGATCAAGCGTCATACTCGTGAACAGGTGCTACCGGCGGGAATGGTGCTACTTTCTGCTTGCCCGTTTTGACAAGAATTGAATTGTAAATTCAAATTGCGTTTTTTGGAACTTCCCCTCATTGTGGAAACACTGCATACACTGCACACATAGCATAGTACCTATTGTGAACTATTTAAGTGTATTTTGAAAAAAAAAACGCGTCGAATTTAGAACCTCCTCTTTTTGTGTTATTTGAAGTTGGTTAAAAAGAGTTCGCCGAGTTTCTTAATGGTTCTTCTCTGTAGGAAGGGCATTCCGATAGCACTTGTAAAAGTTTACTCGAATAAAAAATATTTGTATTCTATTCTATTCATGGCTAAGGCGCCAACTCCACGCGCGAGGGAATCTCAACGATTCCGTCCTACTATCGTCGGATAATTAATAAGGGATTGTGTAGCAGCGATAGTATCGCACTGTGGAGATAGGCCCATAGAGTTTGTATCGAATTTAGTGCCACGGCGCGACTCGCCGCGATACTCGCCCGTGGAGATGGAGAGAGTCTTTTTGGTGGAAACTCTTTGATTTCTCTACCGCAAAAGTATAACAGACTCTAATGCAAACTATCATGGTGCTGAATTTCGCCAAGATTGGTTCTGTAGTTAGACCAGAGGTGCAATTGTCTAAAGTTATTATTCCATGATGAATACGATCAATGGAATAACTTTAGACAGTTGGTACTCAGAAGACCAGAGATTCTATCCTAGAATTATTCTTGTAGGATAGATTGCTTGTATCTTATCACACAATCTTGTGCTGCTTAGATCCGATGATTCACAGCAGCTTGCTTGAGTCACTATAATATATTTGGGTACTTGACTACCTAGAGGCCCAATACTTCAATCCAGGCCCATATTCACTTTAGCTTCACTATTCATCCTACTGTCTCAACAAAAAGCATTCTAACTTTAGTAAAGTACTAGATGATGCCTGCGACTTTTTCCGCTTGGATTAAGGTTTTTCATTCCCGTGGGAACTTTGTAATTTTCCGGGATAAAAAGTAGCCTTTGTGTTAATCCTGGGTATGAGCTATCTCCATTGCAAATTTCAGCCAAATCGGTTCATTTGTTGTGGCGTGACAGAGTAGAGTAACAAACTTCCATCCATCCATACATCCATCGATCCTCACACACTATCACATTTATAATATGTAAAGTATATGTTTTTGATCAAAATGATGATATTGTTTGGATTCCCCTTCACTTGACAATAAGTGATAAAACCAATTCTGAATACATTTTATAGTTTATAATAATAGTTGTAAGTACAATATTCTGTCTTTCTTATATTTTCATCTTTTTTTAAGGTTGATGCTAAAAAAGATGTTATACAAGCTTTAATTGTGGTGCCGACTAGAGAGTTGGCGTTACAAACATCACAAATCTGCATAGAGCTTGCCAAGCACACAGATATTCGTGTTATGGTTACTACAGGAGGCACGAATTTGCGAGATGACATAATGCGCATTTACCAAAATGGTAAGTTTATAAATGTTACTGTGTGTAGTAAAATGGTAAAAAAAAAATGTTTTCCAAAGTTTCACAAACTATAAGAGTACATTTTCAGCCATGGGAACTCACTCTTCGTATTTAAGTTATGTGTTCTTGTTATTTAGAACTCTGGTGCCTGTTTTCACCAACCATACCTAAATCATCCCCTAACTAAGAACTCTACATACATAACCCCTAAATACAATCCCTTACCCAATGTCATTTCCACGTGTTCCCTTCTTCTCGTGTTGATTCCTCAACTTTGAGCGAGATAACACTTTACTTCACCTGAAAACCTAAAGATTCCTGAAAACGAAATTAACAGAAAGCATCACCTAATTTAGCTCAGGTAATTTACGGGCGTAAAAGTTAGGGAATGATGGTGAAAACAGGCATGGATGCTATTTAATTCCTGTACAAGAGTTTTTTAATTTTAAATAAGTTTTTGTTTGTTATTTTTTCATGTATTCAATTAAGATTATTTATTATTTCAGTTCAAGTCATAATTGCCACACCAGGGCGTATAATTGATCTCATGGATAAGCAAGTAGCAAAGATGGACCAGTGCCGGATGCTGGTTCTTGATGAAGCCGACAAACTTCTTTCTCAGGACTTTAAGGGCATGCTTGACACAGTGATATCGCGGTAAGGAATAAATATAATATTTCAATCTGTATGTAGGATCAGTTTTACCATAACTTTGAATTAATTATTAAGAGTTTAATGGAATCGTATTTAAAAAAAAAATATATATATTTTGCTAGACATATCATGTTATGTGTTTAATACACATAAGATTTACGATTATTTTTCCAGTAGGAGCATAGCTTTTGTTTGTGCTGAATTATGAATACTTAATCTAATTATTCCAAAAATTGCAATGTCCTAAGAGACAAAATGAAAAACATTTATTATAATAAATAGGTCATATTATTCATATTTGAAACCAGCAGGCCTAGCATGCACGTCGAAGTGATATCTCGCGAAGAGAGAGTCGATGTCGACTGATTTCTCGTTTATTCTTTAACTTCAAAATTTGAGAAAATGACGTCGCCACTCGCAATGTTAGAGTTTGCAGAGTAAAATAGAAAAAATAATTTTATCTCTACTTTTGACGTAACGAGACGAACTGGTGTGCATGTTAGTTTCGATAGAGATAGTAAGAGAAAAGGGGGTAGACAAAATTTTCCCATTGCATTTAAAATCATTACTTGGGAATTGAATTGAAAATTTTCCCGCGCGTGCGCTAAGCTTGCTGTCATTCATTAACATGTCTCTTACACCCTGTCTACATTTGCGTTATTAGTTTCTTAATTATTATATGCAAATTGCAATGAAATTTAACCAATTTGTTTTGTGTTTGAGGAGCAACAACAACAGCATATAAAATTGGTATCATTGAAATAGCGACTGTATTAAATTAATGAGTATTAAATAAAAAAAGCCTTGTGTTTTTGGAGTAAAATGATGATATTTATTGGATAATTATTATATGCAAATTGCAATGAAATTTAACCAAATTGCAATACAAAGGGTGTTTGAGGTGCAACAAGAACAGCATATAAAATTGGTATCATTGAAATAGCAGAGTGTATTAAATTAATGAGTATTAAATAAAAAAAGCCTTGTGTTTTTTGGAGTAAAATGATGATATTTATTGGATTCCCCTTCACTTGTTGATAAGTGATAAAACCAATGCTGAATCTTTTTTTACCATATTTTTTGTGTAATCAATCGGGTAGTAACAAATAAGGTTTAATTTACTTGTTTCTTTTTCAGATTACCAAAAGAGCGCCAGATTCTTCTATTTTCTGCCACCTTCCCATTGAGTGTCAAACAGTTCATGGAAAAACATTTAAGAGAGCCATATGAGATTAATCTCATGGAAGAACTAACACTTAAGGGTGTCACACAGTACTATGCATTTGTTCAGGAGAGACAGAAAGTGCATTGTTTAAATACACTCTTTTCAAAGGTAAAAAAAAACATAAGTATTTTTTATTTTTTTTACTAATGGTATTGCAGTAGTATGAAAATTTAAAAACTATTATTATAAATTATAATATACAGTCTTGTATTATTTATTATGGTCTTGGGTTATTATGACTTCACAAGCTTCAAAATTTGCATTTTTTCAGATTCTCTGAAGTTTAAATTCAATTCAAATCAAACTAAATACCTATTTAAGCACATAGTGTAAATTTATAATCATAATTACTATTACAACTATCATCATGTGCTTTCCTCATGTTGAAATTTCATGTTGAAAAGTCATCATGCGAAAAGCTTCTCTTTAAAGCTGTATCTTTTATTTTTGTATAAGTAAGCCCAGTCCACCCCTTATATCGTCCAACCACTTGCGTCTTTGGTGACCTGGAGCAATTGCTCTTGCCTGCAATCCTCCTTTCCAGCAATAGTTTTGGGAATGAGAATTGGGCTCCTCTTTGTAGGTGTCCAAAGAAAGCTACTTTTCTTCGTATGATGGTGGACAAGAGTTCTCTCCTTTTGTGGACTAATTCCAGTACCCTATTATTTGGTTTAAAGGTGTTCCATGGGATCCGGAGCATTTTCCTATATAACCACATTTCAAAAGCTTGCAATTGACTTGATGCTTCAATTCAAGTACAACTATCATTGGACCAAATAATATATTTAACAAGTTATAGCAACCAAGATGTTTACTTTTATACAGGGACTGCATGATAGTGGTTATTATATACCTATTGCACATACATAATATCTTTGTCTTATAAACTTCTTGCTTTTAGTTCAATGCACATTCTCTCACAATACAGGGTTAATTTTAATTTACCAACAACCTCACACAAGTAATTTCGGTGCATGATACTGAACAACTCTATGGTCATTTTATGTAATGTCTCTTCCACACCTGTGTGAAGCGTCGACTACTAACCGCGCAACAATTAACGTCCAAAGTTATGGCTTAGTATTTACATATTATGCTTTGTGATGTGTATTACTAATATCAGGCTGAGCTATCGTCTGCAAGTCCAGAATTTCGCGTTTATCGCGAACACCAAAAAGGCTTTCCGCGGCGACAGACGTAAGTATCGGACAATCATTAAGTACCGAATATCGAGTGACGGCGCGTCAAATACGCTACCCCTTTGACACGTATCGCGTAGAGTTTTTAAAATTTTAGAACAGAATAATAAATATTATTTATTTTTGTATGAAAAAAAGAACTTATTTATTTTAAGGAATTTTAAAAAGTCGTGGAACAACAGTTATATGTTGCATGATACATAGAAATTGCCTGTAGAAGGTTGTTGGCATTTTACAATTAACCCTGTATAACTACTTAACACAAAACCATGGAACATTAAGCTCCTTTCACATGATTGTATGTCCATTTTTATATTTGTTTCAGTTGCAAATCAACCAGTCCATCATATTCTGCAACTCTACGCAGCGCGTGGAGCTGCTGGCCAAGAAGATCACGGAGCTGGGCTACTGCTGCTACTACATCCACGCGCGCATGGCGCAGGCGCACCGCAACCGCGTGTTCCACGACTTCCGCGCCGGCCTCTGCCGCAACCTCGTGTGCTCCGACCTGTTCACGCGCGGCATCGACGTGCAGGCCGTCAACGTGGTCATCAACTTCGACTTCCCGCGCATGGCGGAGACCTACCTGCACCGCATCGGCCGCTCGGGCCGCTTCGGCCACCTCGGCATCGCCATCAACCTCATCACGTACGAGGACCGCTTCGCGCTGCACCGCATCGAGCAGGAGCTGGGCACCGAGATCAAGCCCATCCCCAAGGTCATCGACCCCGCGCTGTACGTGGCGCGCGCCGACGACGACGACGCCGACAAGTAACGCGCGGGCGAGCTCGCGGCGCGAACGGCGGTGACACAAAAACAAAAACTTGTTTGTAAAAAGTGTAATGAATTTATTGTAACAAAATGTGCGTGTATATAGTTTATCGTGATAAGACTTGAACCTGCAAAAGGGTTAATTTTTTAAAGTGTATATAATAAACATCGGGACTTACGAAAGGCACCCTGCGTACATTGTCCATATTGGATTCTGTATGTGGTTTCCTAATATTGTTAAAAAGTAAAATATTTATCTGAGTATCCTACTTGTGAGAGTCTATCTAAATTTGTCAGTGATCTTAACATAAATTGTGGTAGACTTTTGACATGTACAATTTTTGGAACCCTACCCATATATTATTTGCTTGAGCTAGCACTGGTTTTGTTTTACACTAAACTTGAAATCAACACGAGTCTGTGTATGGGTAGGGACAAAGTCTAGCTCAAGTTTAACATATTAAAAAAGACTTCAGAAATCAGCATAAATGGTATTGTTTCTGGCCGCTTGAAACAATACTAATATAACAAGCCTTCCTATGTTGAGATCAGGTTTTACAATAATTCAAAGGCAACTTAATGTTTGAAGCATTTAGGTCTTACCAAAACAGCAAAAAAAAAATTAACCAACCTCTTCGAATATTTTTCAAGCTAAGTTAAATGTAGTGTCAACCTGATTTTATTGAATGGCAGTATGTGAGGTCTTATCATAATGAAAAAAATATATATTAGTGACCTCTTTTAACATTAATTGTTAAGCAAAGTCAAATGTGTGTTAACCTGATCTTACAGTAACTTAGTTTATTAATTTTTATTTTAAGCGGCAAGAGTCACAGAACAAGAAAAAATTTAATGCAAATTAAATTTTCGGGAGGGAGGGTGGGGTTTTCAATTTTCATTCAACATCAATGATATGGTATAGTTCCTTTTTGAGCATAGTGATGCTTGCATAGTGGGAATTTCTATTATGACACAAAGTGTCTTTATGTCAACCCTGTGTAATTGTGAGAAAGGATAGACCAAAAATAGGTCATGGAACTGTGACTAATTCAACAAAGTGGAGCAATGACTTCATTTTGTTATGGCTTGCATTGTGAACATTGCTCTGCTTAGGGGTGTTCAAGATGAGAGCAATTTGTGTTCAAAGTAATATAATATATTGAGCTCTTAGGGGTTTTACATATTTGGGATGTCTAGTGAAGAGTTATATGATTTGGTCGCAGTCAGCGCACATATTTCAGATGCATTTTTATCTAAAATTCATTAAGCACTGTTGCATCAGTACTCTTCTTTATTTACAAAATGTGTTATTCCCTCTTTTTTAAATGAAAATAACGATTGAAAATAAAAATACTTGTAATATCTGTGCATCTGTGATATATTTCATGGTACACATGCCTGGCAAGTGGAAGCAGTGAAGTGATGAGATCAATATTTATTCCTTTAGTCTTCCTCATAGCTTGTAAATCTATTTGCGAACAACATTAACTTTGCTATGAATGATATATTCCTAATCTTGAGCGTGATATTTCTTTAGTACAAAGTGTATTGGACTGTTATTGTAAGGATAGAAATCTCATCATTCAACCAGGCGAAGACAGTCAGCATATCATAGATATTTTTGTAAAGATGTAAAAGATTCAACAAATCATGCTTTAAAGATTTTACATTTGAAATCAATAATTTTTGTAATTATGAGTAGTTGGCACATCATAAAATTAACTTTTTTAAATTTATTTATTGTTTTCAGAACTTTATAGATAAATTCATGTGTTGAGGTGAAACAGTACTTACACAAACAGTTTGATGCTACAGGTGTTTTGTAAACATTCTGCATGTTCCATGTATCCAAAATATTGTTTAAAAGTTGGTGTGTGATATTATAGTTTTATGACTGTTTTGATGTGTGTTTACAAACATGGATGAATGCATCCATCTCTAGGTACTTCGGTAATTTAGCTTTCCCTCAAGTAAAATAAATTGCATGAATTAATCTCACACATGACAACTCAAGTTTACTGTCCAATACTGAAAATTGAATATGTTTTGTATTAGAAAAGTTTTGTCTAGGGATGTACTTTAAATATTTTGTTAGTATACAAATTATGAGACCAAAAAGGATGTTATGCTAAAATAGATAAATTTAAGACAGAAAGTCTAATACGCTAAAATAAATAAATTTAAGACAAAAGTCTATTAATTACTTTTTGTTACACAAAAGATTTCTTGTTGAAAAATGGGCCAAAAATAAACTCTTCACACAAAATATTTCTTTGATTATCGTCTAAACCCCAGTACATATATTATAACAATCATTGATTTACTAAGCCACTAATACAATGTTTGCTAAAAACTATCCGTGAAATCGCCATCCGAAGTAGGTAGTATATATTGTAGTTTGTGCACTAGATCTGAATTTAGGTTTCCGAGTCCTAGAATATCTCTAATTCGGAGCGTTGTTTACGCCACGGACCGAATTAACCTCAATACTTGATAAATGTGACGAACAACTCGCAGATAACCAGTTCGGCTTTAGATGAGTCGGCACAAGAGAGGCTATTTGCAGTACAGGTTCTGGTGCAAAAATACTTAGATATGCAGCAGGATGTTTTTCTTTGTTTCTGTGGTGGTGTCGTGTGATGCGGGTTGTTACGTTCCCTCAAATATGGTTGAGCGAAGCAATGGCTGGGTCATGCGTCATGCTCGTGAACAGGTTCCACCGGCGGGAATGGGGCTACTTTATGTCTGCCCATCTTAAGATAGAAGTTAGTCGGTATGCATTTTTGGAACTTCCCTCATTGTGGAAACTGCATAATAGCATAGTATTTACTGTATTGTAAATTTGTTTTGAAAACAGCAACCGCCGAGTTTCTTGCTGGTTCTTCTCGGCAGGAAGGGCATTCCGAACCAGTGGTAGATTCATCGACTATTCAAAAGCACTTGTAAAAGTTTATTTGAATAAAAAATATTTCTATTCTATTCTATTCATCGATTACGAAAAAGCTTTCGATCGAGTGTTGCATGACCGCCTAATTGCAATATTACAAAATATCGGGTTGGATGGCAAAGATATACGTATCATCCAGAATCTGTACTGGAATCAACGAGCTACTGTTCGGGTTGATAATGAGGAGACGGCAGAAGTCGAAATTAAAAGGGGTGTTAGACAGGGCTGTAGGTATCTTATCACCTACGCTATTTAATTTTTACTCGGAAACCATAATAGAAGCAGTCGAGGACTTAGACTGTGGAGTCAAAATAAATGGCCAGAACATAAATAATATTAGATATGCCGATGATACAGTCCTCATAGCTTCATCTGCTAAAGATGTTCAGAGAATTGGAACCAGTGTAAATGAGTGCAGCGAAAGAGCTGGTCTTAGGATGAATATTTCAAAGACGAAGCTCATGGTCATATCTAAGAATAACATTGACGACTTTGACATTACAGTAGCAGGCCAAAAACTAGAAAGAGTGCGTAAATACAAATATTTAGGTACGTGGTTAAATGAGAACTGGAATAGCGACCAGGAAATTAAGACCAGAATTGAACTGGCTCGAAGCACCTTTAGTAAAATGAAAAAAGTGCTTTGCAACCGCGGTCTTAAGATTTCCTTGCGCATTCGTTTACTACACTGTTACATCTGACCCGTACTTCTATACGGATGTGAGGCGTGGACGATTAAAGAAGATCTCAGGAAACGTATAGAAGCTTTCGAAATGTGGGCATATAGACGCATGTTGGCCATTAGCTGGACTCACAAGGTCACGAAAGTTCTGCGGCGCGTCAATCAAAAACGCGAACTTATGCAAACCATCAAGATGAGGAAAGTCGCATATTTGGCGAGGCACGAGGTACGAACTCCTACAACTCACCATGTTGGGAAAAGTTGCCGGAAGAGGCGTCGGTCGCAGAAAAAAGCCTGGCTGCGCAACATCCGAGAGTGGACAGGAATCGCAAGTGCGGCAACTATTTCGCCTCGCGAAGAACAAAGTTGAATTTACAAAGCTGACTGCCAACCATCGCTAGTCGGAGAGGCACGCGAAGAAGAAGAAGAAGAAGACTTGATACTCGTATGAACGCTTGCGCACTCCGAGCCGCTCGTACTCACTGTACTACGCGCACCGTTCCTCGTAGATGCAAGGAACGGTGCGCGTAGTGCGCGCGTAAATAAAAAGATAGTTGGACAAAACCACGACGACACGTCATTGCAGCGCCACTGCGTCGTATGGCATAACTCAAGAGCTAATTATCAAAAGTGGTCAAATTCAAATGCATAGGTGAAGAAGCAAGAACATTTTTCTAGACAGAATTTATTTTGCTTAAAAATCCAACCGAAAACCCTCAAAAAAATAAACAAATACCAACCGTACTTTCAAAATTACACTAGCGGCACGCTATGATGGCCGGTTTGACACATTACAATAGTGATGTGGAATGTCAATTTATTCTCGAACAAAAAACAATTAAGTTTTGTTTTTGTACCTGATTAAATAGGTTTACAGTTCTCTGCGTACGTTCGGTCATATCGACGAAATCCACAACAAAGGGCTTGAACAGAGTCCAAATTAACGAGCAAGGGTCAACAGTAATGCAGTATCAATATTTGAAATCCAAAGCCAGGTCAAAACTATATCACAATCGCATTGCACTGACAGTTTATACTTTTCGAAGCAACGTCAATTCGAAACTGCTTTGTTTTGCATTGAGCATTGACGCGAGTTTGCCGGAGGTAGTAGTTGTGCTAGCCAGCGATCCTATGTGACGATCGTATTAGATTCCATTTTTAAAAATTTTCAATTTAGAAAACCAAATGCCGAGTTGTGGTATATCTATAATATAATAAAACTGTAACAGGTCCAATTCTGTACATTGGAGATATTTTGAAAATTTTTGTTTGAGGGCACTCTATAATCGATACTGAAGCCAAAACAATTTTTTTTTAATTTTTTGTCTGTCTGTCTGTCTGTCTGTCTGTCTGTCTGTCTGTCTGTATCTTGGCCGCGCATCACGCCGAAACTACTGGACGGATTTAAATGAAACTTGGCACGATTTAAGTTAATACTACGAGGTATAATATAGGATACTTTTTATCCCGAAATTCAGCACGGTTCCCTTGGGAGAGGGGATGAAAGTCAAAATGTATATTTCGCTGTAATTCATTAAGGCGTATTCCGATTTAATCCATTCTTTTTTTGTTAGAAAGCAGGTTCTTTAGAGATTGTCCTGTAATTATTTCAAGGTCGTCAATTTCGTAGTTCAGAAATTATAGACATCACGATCTTCAGTATAAGGTCCAAATAACTTGAACCCCGGAATCTACAAGATACTTTGAATGAACGGCTCATCTTAAGCTGGCAAGCGTACTTTATCGTATATAGCCATCGTGGATAGCCCTATTTTGTCAAAGTCAAACTACTCCAAAGGCGTCAGATTTTGCCAAACGATCATTATACCTACATACTACATAGTAGGTATGGATGTAATACATCGTATGGACTTAATGCTACAGTGTTTTCCTATGCAATTTAATATTCTAATCATACTAATATTATAAATGCGAAAGTGTGTTTGTTTGTTGGTTTGTCCTTCAATCACGCCACAACAGAGCCACGGATCGACGTGAGTTTTTGCATGGGTACTATAGTTGAGGACATAGGCTACTTTTTATCCCGGAAAATCAAAGTGTTCACGAGGGATTTTAAAAACTAAATCCACGCGGACAAAGTCGCGGGCATCAGCTAGTATCATATAAAAATAAAAATTTTACCTTTTGTATGAAACAGCTGATATTTTTTTGCGATTTCAGAGGTTTGTCCACATAGTGAAAATTGTTCATATTCACAAGTACATTCACCCCTTAAATGGTGCAAACTGATTTTTCTACACTTGTATACATTTTAGAAATCAATTTAATAAATAAATTTTGAGTCCTAAACCTAAAACTACATTCGATAAAATTTATGAATCTCTGCACATCACTATCGTCAATAAAGTAATACAATTATTTCCTTCGTTATCAATTAATACGGAACTTCATGAGCGGACAAACGTCAAACCGGCCATCATAGCGTGCCGCTAGTTTAGTCTTTTTATTCCAGACCACCTACTTTCAAATATGGTATCGGTTTGAGCGAATCACGTCTTAAATGGCCTAGGCTCCAAACCCCATCCGCCATCTTATAATCCTGAACTCCTAAACAAGTACTTAAGCATCATAATGGAGTACGTCATGATGGTACACCAGTATTCTTTTCTCAATAGGGCTATAAGTGAACTTTACTGCTATTGAAAATTACCTTCTGAGTTTTTCACATGCTTTTTCAACTCAAATTTTATTACGGGCCTTCATCTCCAAAACTACTTTTACTTTCTGAAACATGACCTGATTTAGAACTTTACAACAAAGGAGAATTCTCCGTTTTAGATCCTTAGATAAACTAGAGAGGTCTGGAGTCCAGCCGCTGCCGCGCCTCTATTGTCGAGACACGCGTGCATTGGCGCGGGTGACTATGAATAGAGCAAGATTCCAGTGCGGCCAGACCTAAGTTATATTCTCAGCAATGATTTGTGTGCGATAGAATAGTGTTCGTATGTCTTTTCAGTGTATGCTAGCTTGTGCCGGCGGCCAATTTCCAGATACCAGGTGCTAAAGGTAGGTAAAAACTAGAGCGTCCTAAAGCGTCCCTACGCTTAATGTGTGTCGGGGGCGATGTTTGACCCCTCAAATAGGTCTGGCAGCTTACAGAAGATATTGCAATAGTTTCCTAAGTATCATGTAACTATAAAAATCAGAACTGAGAATATAATAGTAACTTAAATTATTTTTTTGGTAGCTTCAAAGCGTCTGGCAAAAGTTACCGCCGGCAGTAAGCGTCTGGCAGTATTAATTTCTACAATATTCTTTAAAACATATATGAAAATCAGCTCTGAGAATTTAAGATAAGTGAGTCTAGATTTTACCTACCTTTAGCACCTGGTATGTGGAAATTGGCCGCCGGCACAAGCTAGCAGGTACGCATACACTGAAATGACATAAGAACACTACTCTATCGCACACAAATCATTGCTGAGAAAATAACTTAGGTCTGGCAGCACTGGGATCTTGGACCAAAAGGTATTTAAAAACTTTGCAAAATTGTCTCTTGTCAGACTTGGTCTTGCGCCGCCTGTATCCCTGCGACTCGTCTACATCGTCGGTCAACCTAATTGAAGGTCTGCCAACTCTACTTCCCGGTGCGGCGTCGCTACTCCAGCACTTTGGGACCCTAACGACCCTCAGTTCTTCGAACTATGTGCCCAGCCCATTTCCACTTCAACTTCCTTGTGTAGTCAAAAACATTTCTAATAAGGAAAGGTTAAAAAAAATGCTGTAGTAAACATTATAGGGTTTTTTAATAGCCATTAGCCATCCACTCAAATAAGTTTACTTAACATATTTAATTAAATACAAAAAACTCACTAACAAAAATAATTTCAAACACACAAATTACATAAAAAAATCAAATTGTGATTTAGTCACTGCCAACCAAAGCTGCCAACGCATCAGTGCAGACCGTGTAAAGCCACACAGGCGATACCTGATAGGTACTTTCATTACTTTTGCGACGATTTATCGCAGCAGCGTGTTCCCAACGTAGTAAAAACAGATATCGCTTTATCACAGAACGCAGAATGAATGCAGACGTATTCATTCCACTTGATATTTCCTTATATTCTTGTTAAGGAAGTTTCACCGTCTGCGCTGATTTTTTGAAAGTTACTTACAATTAATATGGTGCCAATAAAATTATATTTAAAAAATTATTATTGTCAATGGTTAATTTTATCTGCTTTAGTGCCGATTTCACCAGCGTCGAGTGCATGACGTTTAACCGAGGAACAAATGGGGCGTTCTGGGTACCAATTGTCTAAAAGTTATTCCATTGATCGCATTTGTATTCGATGACGTATAGCGTCAAAAAATCCTTGATTGTATCTACATATTGACTTGTGGTCCAAGATCCCAGTGCCGCCAGACCTAAGTTATTTTCTCAGCAATTATTTGTGTACGATAGAGTACTGTTCGAATGTCCTTTCAGTATATGCGTAGCAGCTAGATTGTGCCGACGGCCAATTTCCAGATACCAGGTGCTAAAGGTAGGTAAAAACTAGAATAACTTATCTTAAATTCTCAGGGCTGATTTTCATATATGTTTTAAAGAATATTGTAAAAATTAATAAATTAATACTGCCAGACGCTTACCGCCGGCGGTAACTTTAGCCAGACGCTTTGAAGCTCCCAAAAAAATATATAATTTAAGTTAACTTATTTTCTCAGTTCTGATTTTTATACATGATACCCAGGGAACTATTGCGATATTATCTGTAAGCTGCCAGACCTATTGGAAGGGTCAAACATCCCCCCAGACACACATTATGCGTCCCCATATGTATGAGCGCTAGAACATGATTCACTTGTTTAAGTGTGTGAGAGATAATATCATCATACTATAATATTATAAATGCGAAAGTGTGTTTGTTGGTTTGTCCTTCAATCACTCTGCAACAGAGCTATGGATCGACGTGATTTTTTGCCTGGGTATAGCTTAGGATCTAGAGAGAGAGAACTATTGCAATATCTTCTGCAAGCTATACCCAGGCAAAAAATCACGTCGATCCGTAGCTCTGTTGCAGAGTGATTGAAGGACAAACCAACAAACACACTTTCGCATTTATAATATTATAGTATGATGATATTATCTCTCACACACTTAAACAAGTGAATCATGTTCTAGCGCTCATACATATGGGGACGCATAATGTGTGTCTTGGGGGGATGTTTGACCCTTCCAATAGGTCTGGCAGCTTACAGATAATATCGCAATAGTTCCCTGAGTATCATGTATACAAATCAGAACTGAGAATATAAGTTAACTTAAATTATATATTTTTTTGGGAGCTTCAAAGCGTCTGGCTAAAGTAACCGCCGGCGGTAAGCGTCTGGCAGTATTAATTTATTAATTTTTACAATATTCTTTAAAACATATATGAAAATCAGCCCTGAGAATTTAAGATAAGTTATTCTAGTTTTTACCTACCTTTAGCACCTGGTATCTGGAAATTGGCCGTCGGCACAATCTAGCTGCTACGCATATACTGAAAGGACATTCGAACAGTACTCTATCGTACACAAATAATTGCTGAGAAAATAACTTAGGTCTGGCGGCACTGGGATCTTGCTCTATTGTCACGAATTCAGTACAACCGATTTTAATATGGAGCGTATCGTACATACGTAAACGTATAAAATGCATATACGAAATTAAGCTTTAATTCAATGCTGCTATGGTTTATTTTACTTTGACGCTAATATCATCGACTACGATTAAGATCAATGGAATAATTTTAGACAATTGCACCTCTGATAGTTTTTGTATTGAAAATCTACCGAAATATACCTAACTTACATTGGTGAAATAGGCCCTTGTAAAATAAAATAACTAGGTACATAATATTATATATTTGAATGGAAATGGAATCTTAGTTGCATTATCAGGTCCCCTTATGATTTAAGAAAAAAGCAATAATAAAATACGAAGTTCATTATTTTTTAAAGGCGGCTACAGACTTTTAACTAAGTACATCGTTCTTGTTCATTTAAGTACATCGTACTTACCTAATGTTTGTTGTCTACTGTATTGCATTTTAGTTTTTTAAAGCAATTAACAAAATAATAATTACTATCATGCAAGTATTAAAATCGTGAGGAATTTATTTTCTCGGAGAACATTTAGAGTAAGTTCTCTAAATATGGACTAGTCATATATATAGAATTCATTTTTTCATATATATATAGAATTCATTCATCAATTCATATATAGAATTCACACACATTCATTCATTCGCCAGTGAATTCTAGCGGAGGTACATGAGCGTACTTGTCGGTGGCAGCCATTTTGAGATTATAGCGCTACTTGATGTAATTTTTCGGTAAGTTTTGTAACATTATTACTGCTACAATTATAATCATTATATTTTGGCAAGAAAAGGTTAGAATTATTTTGCTATAATCCGCCAACAACTGTTGGCGGATTATAGCAAAATAATTCTAACCTTTTCTTGCTAATCATGAACTTCCGCAAAGTAACGCCTGCTTCTATCCAACATTATATTTTGACTGTCCCCATTCTGGAAACGTTTTAGTGTTACTAATTATTCGTCAAGTAACCCGTAGCTGTATCTCATAACATTATTTTTTTACGATATTATAACCTTGATATTGCATCATTTTGTAATATGGACCTATGAATGGTTTTAAAAATGGACTAGTGGTCCATATTATGATCCATAGTCCATATTGTAAACCTTGTTCACTTTTTGTTTTAGATATGGCGTCGTCGACGAGATTTCCGAAGACGTTCGTGGAGAACAATGGTTACAGTACCCGGCGATATATGTATATTGCACATCGGCCTTTGGAATAAAACGCTATTTCTATTCTATTGCAAGGAAAGCTAGCCAGAAATTCACGTAGTAATTACTGAAATCTCTTCACAATCGGCGAGCACATCACGTAACATATATTTAAAAAAATGCAGTCGAACTGTGATTCGAATAGAATAGCGTTTTATTCCAAAGGCCGATGTGCAATATATATCGCCGGGTACTGTACGATGTCCTTCTTGTCGGCTATGTGTGTTGAATTAAGATAATAATAATACAATAATTCATAAACTTATTAAAATATGAATACCATAAAAGAATTGATAGTATAAGACCATTTTTACAATAACCATTACTGATTCTACTACACTGTCGGATATAATTATTATGTTAATTAAAAATTGACGTTATTCTTTATTAAAAATAAGTGTGCTCCATATTAAAAACCTAGTGGTCCATATTAAGCTGCCTAATTTAAAATGTTTAAATTTGTAATCTATACTTATAAAAAGACTTGTATTTTATAAAAAATTAAGTTTCTTAAATAATTTGTTTTTTTTTAAGATATTTTAAGTATTGTTTATAATTCTGTAATAGTTCCTGTACTGATTAAATTTAAAGAGACTGATTTAACTCCATTATTTTGTGTTTTATTAAAACAAATCCTTATGGTAGTCCATATTTAGAGAACTTACCCTAATTATTTTGTTACTATAATAAGTCAACAACTAAATTAGGCTAAATAGTTCATCGTAAACATGATAAGACTTATTGAACTTTAAGAATTAAGTACTTTATTAAGTTAATAAGTTCTAGAATTTAAATAACTTATTTCCTAAAAAGTTACTAGAATAAATATTGTCTATATTGATATCGACGGATTCTTTCGTCCGAACGGAATCAAATATTTGTCACATCCTCACAGAATATAATATACTTAATAGAAACAATAATTATTTGATAATAGAATTATTATTACTAACAATACATCTGTCCCGCTTGTAACCACTAACATTAGCAGAGTTGCTCAAGAGTCGAAATCTCACTCTAAGAGCCAGTTGCATATCAGGCAATCATAAATTAAAGTTACCGTTAAGTTTAACTTAACAATGCCAAATAGGTAAAAACTTTCGTCTTTATGGGTCTTGGCATTTTTAATGTAACTTCAGTGCACACTTCACATCACGTACAGAACTAAACTAAGCGAGCTAACCGAACTGTGTGGAAGCATTACTGAATCAAGCTAAGTTAAGCGAACTTTGTCGCCCTTCTGTTTTCTTTACACTCCCGCAGCCCTTTATTTATTTATTTAACAGAGTATGTTTGAAATAAGAAAAAATAAAAGATGGTGTACCTACCTACCCACAACTTACAAGGCAGTTTTAGTTTTCGGTCAGAAACTTATATACTTTAATTCGCAAATCATCGCTTAGCTAAGTTAAAAGTTCGAGTGTGACTTGCGGTTATTACGCTCCACGCAGCGTTTAACTCGCGTTAAGACGTTTTAATGGTTATTAACGGGCCTTTACATATATTATTTGAACACAAAATAGCATAGGATTAATTCTATTCTTATTTTTAAGTATTTATTTGTTAAATTCTAATGGCAGTACGAAAATAAAGTTAAGTCCATGACAACTTAAGCATTAAGCTAAGTATAAATTAATTATAATCTTACATGTATGATTATGTGATCAGATAACCATAAATATATCTTAGCTTAGTATTCATTATTTACATTTTGTCCGAATTGTCCCTTTCAGTTATGTCTGTCCGTCAAAAATTGTAGGGGTAAGTGCTATTCCTATGGACGCTTGTGCCTGTGGACGCAATCGATTCCGTCGAAACAAGCAACCCTAAATTCTAATTTGAACGCGAACTGTCAACCAAAGACAAAGCTTTACGGTCGCGTTCAAAGAATTTTAGGGTTGCTAGTTTTGACGGAAAAAGCACTTGCCCATATGTCTAAATTATTTTAAAATAATTAGTAAGAATAGTAAGTAAGTAACATTTGGTTGCGATCTTAGTGTAAAAATTACCGATATTCAAGAATGAGCGAATGAGAACATTGAGGTCAACAATTCTGAGGGAGAACATTAATTTAAACATCGATTCACTTCTAGTCTGGGATATCTGGACGGGTTAAAATACCAAATACCCTAGCACTTCGCCTCCATATATATCTCCTCTACTCTCTAGTGGGACACTTATCTGTTCACGTGGTGACAAAATTAGGACTGAAGCCCCTTTTCACCAACCATACCTCAATTATTATCCCTTAGTTTTAGTCTCTTTAGGCAGATTGTCCCTAAATACAGCCCTTACAGGTTCGTGAAAACGAAATTAACAGAAAGCGTCACCAAACTTAGCTTAGGTAGTCTGTAAAAGTTAAGGAATGTTGGTGAAAATGCGCATAAGGCCGCTATTTTATATTGTCGTTCCGTAACCAAAGTGTTCGTGGTCTTTGGTACAAGTGCCGTACAACATTGCATGTTATGAAAATGCAGTACCGATTTCCTAGTGGCAATAATAATCTCTCCACCAGCGACTCTGTCAACTGAACCGAACGTCTATACGTAGTATAATTAATTACCGTAAGTAGACCCCCTGACAGCCAAAATTCGTAAACGTTTTTGATTTTCAAACTTCTAGTGATGTATATAGAAATACAGTACTTAAAATAAAGCATATAGCATTTATTTTGGCGTGACCAATGTGACGAATTTTTCTTTTAAATCTGGTCTTACGATATCAGATTCGCTTTCTTTTTCTATATTGCCGTAAAATATTGTTTCCCTCCTCATTCCATTGAATGTCTTCTTACGGTAGTAAATATACTATGTCTATGAACTGAACAGATAAGTTGGTGGATCTGTAACAGTCAAGTAATGTGACGCGCTTAAATCGCGCGTCGTGTTTGTTTCAGCCTTTATTAACTTAAGATACATCTTCTATGACGAGTTTTGATAAAATTATGTTACAACATATAGCCATCTTTTTTTAATTTTTTATATTATACTAAATGAATAATTTACTTAAGTTTAACTACATCAAATCATGTGAGTTCTCATTCGAAACCGATGTTCAAAAGAGAAATTTTAAGTTTCAGTCGAAATAGCTTTCTTTACTCATAGAGTAAAATATAATTATAATTAATTAGTATACATCATAGTATTGGATTTATTACACTATTTTTTTTATCTTAACATTCATAATACATAGGTAATAAATATTATGATAAAATATTAATTATTAAGTACCCATATTATACTATAATATTGTTCATTGAAACTATTTTAATGGCAATGAAAAATAGGAAATTAATAATTAATGTAAACCTCATTTTCGCTTTAATACTATTACCTATATTTGATCGGATTAAATTGTTGACGTGGTAACGTCTTATAAAACGATGATCACGGGCTGCACGCACGAAAAAGTGTCACGTTCCGCCTGCGTCTGAGCGTGCAAGCGAGAGCGCGGAACAAGCGATAGAGAGGCACGATCGGCCCGCCCGCCAGTCATCTTCAATGTTTGTTTATGAGGTTATCACGTAATCCGTCCGTAAACCGACTTTAAAGAGAACCAATTTTTTTATTAAGCTGGATGATCCGAGATCTAAACATGCTAGACTGACAAGAGATGCCGCTTGGCTAGAAGTGGCTATTTTAAAAATATTTCTTATACGTCAAAAATTGCAATCTAAACTGAATTAAAAAAATGTTAAATTGTGGACATACACCAAAATACATCGATAATTTATTTATTATAAATTAGCTATATTTTCAATTAGAAAACGAATACTTTAATCCTCTTATAATACTCCGATTATATTCGTCATTTCACAGGTTTCAACCAGCAAAGTGTAATTTTTGACGTAAAAAATCTATTTAACGACAAACCAACAATCAAATACATTCGCATCTATATTAGTAAGGATTGAAGATTCTCTTCAAAAATATTGTGTACTTTTGAAAACTGCAGAAGTTCAATGAACACTGCAGTAATAACGTCAGAGCTCCTCTACCCGATGCACCGTCACGTCGAAACGCGCCACGACTCGCTCGTATATCGCCAGCTTTAATCTATCTGCAGGCTGGCCAGGTCGAGGTCGAGGTCGGGCGGCGGCAGGCCGGGCTGCAGCGTGACGCCCACGCCGCGGTTGAGCGACACGGCGGGGTAGAACGCGCCCCGCAGACCCGTGAATGCGATGTCACCCTGCCGACAATGTCGTGTAGTTAGTTCTGCATCTCTCCTCTAGTTACCATGTTCCACAGCGGCCGTGCGCGAACCACGAGCGCGCCCCGTCGATGTACATCGCCCAGCCTGGCGCGTCGCTGTCAGACGTCAGTCGTGGTGCGCACCTGCGGCTGGTCGTCGACGGTGAAGCGCAGCGTGCCGCGCGTGAGGTCGAGCAGCACGCCCACCGTGGAGCCGGCCGTCACGCCGCCCTCCGCGCGCCCCGTCGATATGTACATCGCCCAGCCCGGCGCGTAGCTGTCAGACGTCAGTCGTGGTGCGCACCTGCGGCTGGTCGTCGACGGTGAAGCGCAGCGTGCCGCGCGTGAGGTCGAGCAGCACGCCCACCGTGGAGCCGGCCGTCACGCCGCCCTCCGCGCGCCCCGTCGATATGTACATCGCCCAGCCCGGCGCGTAGCTGTCAGACGTCAGTCGTGGTGCGCACCTGCGGCTGGTCGTCGACGGTGAAGCGCAGCGTGCCGCGCGTGAGGTCGAGCAGCACGCCCACCGTGGAGCCGGCCGTCACGCCGCCCTCCGCGCGCCCCGTCGATATGTACATCGCCCAGCCCGGCGCGTAGCTGTCAGACGTCAGTCGTGGTGCGCACCTGCGGCTGGTCGTCGACGGTGAAGCGCAGCGTGCCGCGCGTGAGGTCGAGCAGCACGCCCACCGTGGAGCCGGCCGTCACGCCGCCCTCCGCGCGCCCCGTCGATATGTACATCGCCCAGCCTGGCGCGTAGCTGTCAGACGTCAGTCGTGGTGCGCACCTGCGGCTGGTCGTCGACGGTGAAGCGCAGCGTGCCGCGCGTGAGGTCGAGCAGCACGCCCACCGTGGAGCCGGCCGTCACGCCGCCCTCCGCGCGCCCCGTCGATGTACATCGCCCAGCCCGGCGCGTCGCTGTCGGACGTCAGTCGTGGTGCGCACCTGCGGCTGGTCGTCGACGGTGAAGCGCAGCGTGCCGCGCGTGAGGTCGAGCAGCACGCCCACCGTGGAGCCGGCCGTCACGCCGCCCTCCGCGCGCCCCGTCGATATGTACATCGCCCAGACCGGCGCGTAGCTGTCAGACGTCAGTCGTGGTGCGCACCTGCGGCTGGTCGTCGACGGTGAAGCGCAGCGTGCCGCGCGTGAGGTCGAGCAGCACGCCGACCGTGGAGCCGGCCGTCACGCCGCCCTCCGCGCGCCCGCCGTGCGCGCCGCCGTGCACGAACCACGAGCGCGCCCCGTCGATGTACATCGCCCAGACCGGCGCGTAGCTGTCAGACGTCAGTCGTGGTGCGCACCTGCGGCTGGTCGTCGACGGTGAAGCGCAGCGTGCCGCGCGTGAGGTCGAGCAGCACGCCGACCGTGGAGCCGGCCGTCACGCCGCCCTCCGCGCGCCCGCCGTGCGCGCCGCCGTGCACGAACCACGAGCGCGCCCCGTCGATGTACATCGCCCAGCCCAGCGCGTCGCTGCCTGCACACACACACAGACACACGTAACATTTACGACCACTCGTCGCAGCAGTAGTGCGGCACGTCTGTTGGTGAGCAGTACACTGACCGAGCATCTTGTCGCGCGCGACGTCGGCGCGGGCCACGCCGAAGGCCGGGTCGGCGTTGCCGTCGTAGTGGTCGATGCGCAGGCTCCAGTAGTGCACGCCGCGCGCCAGCGGCTGGTCGGCGAGCGCCACGCGCGGCTGCCAGCCCGTGGCGCGCGCGCGCAGCCCCTCCGTGTCCACGTGCAGCCCGCCCTCCGCGCCCGCGCAGCGCGCGTCCCACGTGAACCACGCCACTGCGCAACACACCACGTATTACATATCTCTATTGGAGGATAGATGGCGCTAGCTACCCTAACAAACGTCAAAAATATTCACTTTCCAAGCACAGATGTCGCTAGCGATGTGAAATGCCGTGGCTAAATGCGTGTAAATAATTACCTCTGTAATGTTACACGGCGACAATTTACTATATTAGTGGCTCTTGCTGCAGGTGTGGCAATGAAACGTGTGAGCAGAGCGGAGTATTGGTGCCCTCCCTTGCACTTGTAGGCCTTATGGCAACGCGTTGTGTTGTACAGCGCCGCGCTCTATATAATACCGCCTTGCAATGTAGGTTTTATGACCCTACCTGCACCGAATTTTATATAGTACAGGCACAGAGTAACGAAGGTAAGGTTCATACAGAGGTTCGACGAAGCCGTCTAGTCAGGGCAATCGTGCGGTGGGTGCGGTAAGTGCGGAGCGAGGTACGCTCCCGTGTAAGCCTCAGTTACCTGGGAGCTATAGTAAAGGGTTGACATATTACGCTTGCGTAAAATTTTTAATAATCCTTCCTTACTCTGCCATAATATTATAGTTAATTAATTGAAATGCACATTATTATGTATTATAATTATATTATTACTTATGAAACGAACTCACTATGGTACATACAACGTGTGCTGTTGCAAATTGTACTTCATCTTCATACATAAATAAAGAATTACGTTATCATCTGTTTCCACATGACGAAGCACACCTTTCTGCTATGGTTTTTATTTACAATCATTCCTATCTATATATACTCTATACCTAATATTAGAAAGAGGAACGGTTTGTTTGTTTGTACCGAATAGGCTCTAAAACTACTCGACTGATTTTAACCTGTTTTTACTAATAGAAAGCTAAATTATCAGGAAATAACACATAAGTTATAAATTATAATTTATTTATAAAAAGTTAGAGATCCTTATGAAAATTGCAGTAATGTAATCCCAAAATAGCAAAATTTTGCCTATAAAATTCATTATTCGGCGTGCGCCGAGAAAACTATTCATGTAGTACTAGTACACAGTAGTAGTAGTAGTAGTAGTAGTAGTAGTAGTAGTAGTAGTAGTAGTAGCACAGATAGTAATTACTAGCTGACCAAGTGATCATATTTTAGAAAGCTTATAATTATCTCCGACACTACGACGACGACAAACGACACACTCCGACACATGTTGATGGTACTCAAACTTCTTTGTTTCGTGTTGTCTATGTGACCACGTGATCAGATTTTTGAAAGCTTATATCTCCGACACTATGGGGCGCGGCCCCATGTTGATGGTACTCAAACATTTTGATTTCGTGTTGTCTATGTGACCATGTGATCAGATTTTTGAAAGCTTATAGCTCCGACACTATGGAGCATGGCCCCATGTTGATGGTACTCAAACTTCTTGTTTTCGTGTTGTCTATGTGACTACGTGATCAGATTTTTGAAAGCTTATATCTCCGACACTATGGGGCGCGGCCCCATGTTGATGGTACTCAAACTTCTTGTTTTCGTGTTGTCTATGTGACCATGTGATCAGATTTTTGAAAGCTTATATCTCCGACACTATGGGGCGCGGCCCCATGTTGATGGTACTCAAACTTCTTGTTTTCGTGTTGTCTATGTGACCATGTGATCAGATTTTTGAAAGCTTATATCTCCGACACTATGGGGCGCGGCCCCATGTTGATGGTACTCAAACTTCTTGTTTTCGTGTTGTCTATGTGACCATGTGATCAGATTTTTGAAAGCTTATATCTCCGACACTATGGGGCACGGCCCCATGTTGATGGTACCCAAACTTCTTGTTTTCGTGTTGTCTATGTGACCACGTGATCAGATTTTTGAAAGCTTATAACTCCGACACTATGGGGCGCGGCCCCAGGTTGATGGTGCTCAAACTTCTTGTTTTCGTGTATAAGTAACTATATAACTATCATAATATAGTATAGCTTTTAAGTCTAGTATAGTATAGTTTTAATATGTTTATAAATGTTTATTTGCATGTGGCGGAGTTGATTTGCATGCGACCGCTGAAGCGGCTAGCAAAGAAACTAGTTTTATCATTGATTCAACTACCTAATAATATTTTAATTACAAATTTATTTTTAATTTTAGGTTATTGATTAATTATTATTGTTTAATGTTATGTTGATGTGAAATATAGTACAAATTATAAATATTAATAGAAATTGTTTCCTTGTGACAACCCTAGCATAAATACACTGTCGCGACGCATGTCTAGACGCTAGCGGCATTTACGACGAGATCAAAGGCGTCGACATACTGATCTCTTCCTTATACTGTGGTACAGGGATGATTTATTAGACCGGAAGTAGATATTTAAGGAGATTCGTAGGAGAACCAAAGTCACCGACATAGCTCAACGTGTCGCGAAACTGAAGTGGAAATGGGCGGGGCACATAGTTCGAAGAACTGATGGTCGTTGGGGTCCCAAGGTGTTGGAGTGGCGACCCCGCACCGGGAAACGCAGTGTTGGCAGACCCCCCACCAGGTGGACCGACGACATCAAACGAGTCGCAGGGAGCCGCTGGATTCAAGCGGCGCAAGACCGAAGCCTGTGGAAGTCCATGCAGGAGACCTTTGTCCAGCAGTGGACGTCTATAGGTTGATAAAGAAGAAGAAGAAGAAGAAGAAGAAGAGATATTCAAGAGGTTAGGTTAGGTTAGGTTAGGTTCCGCCACATGCAAATATAATTTATTTATAAAAAGTTAGAGATCCTTATGAAAATTGCAGTAATGTAATCCCAAAATAGCAAAATTTTGCCTATAAAATTCATTATTCGGCGTGCGCCGAGAAAACTATTCATGTAGTACTAGTACACAGTAGTAGTAGTAGTAGTAGTAGTAGTAGTAGTAGTAGTAGTAGTAGTAGTAGTAGTAGCACAGATAGTAATTACTAGCTGACCAAGTGATCATATTTTAGAAAGCTTATAATTATCTCCGACACTACGACGACGACAAACGACACACTCCGACACATGTTGATGGTACTCAAACTTCTTTGTTTCGTGTTGTCTATGTGACCACGTGATCAGATTTTTGAAAGCTTATATCTCCGACACTATGGGGCGCGGCCCCATGTTGATGGTACTCAAACATTTTGATTTCGTGTTGTCTATGTGACCATGTGATCAGATTTTTGAAAGCTTATAGCTCCGACACTATGGAGCATGGCCCCATGTTGATGGTACTCAAACTTCTTGTTTTCGTGTTGTCTATGTGACTACGTGATCAGATTTTTGAAAGCTTATATCTCCGACACTATGGGGCGCGGCCCCATGTTGATGGTACTCAAACTTCTTGTTTTCGTGTTGTCTATGTGACCATGTGATCAGATTTTTGAAAGCTTATATCTCCGACACTATGGGGCGCGGCCCCATGTTGATGGTACTCAAACTTCTTGTTTTCGTGTTGTCTATGTGACCATGTGATCAGATTTTTGAAAGCTTATATCTCCGACACTATGGGGCGCGGCCCCATGTTGATGGTACTCAAACTTCTTGTTTTCGTGTTGTCTATGTGACCATGTGATCAGATTTTTGAAAGCTTATATCTCCGACACTATGGGGCACGGCCCCATGTTGATGGTACCCAAACTTCTTGTTTTCGTGTTGTCTATGTGACCACGTGATCAGATTTTTGAAAGCTTATATCTCCGACACTATGGGGCGCGGCCCCAGGTTGATGGTGCTCAAACTTCTTGTTTTCGTGTATAAGTAACTATATAACTATCATAATATAGTATAGCTTTTAAGTCTAGTATAGTATAGTTTTAATATGTTTATAAATGTTTATTTGCATGTGGCGGAGTTGATTTGCATGCGACCGCTGAAGCGGCCAGCAAAGAAACTAGTTTTATCATTGATTCAACTACCTAATAATATTTTAATTACAAATTTATTTTTAATTTTAGGTTATTGATTAATTATTATTGTTTAATGTTATGTTGATGTGAAATATAGTACAAATTATAAATATTAATAGAAATTGTTTCCTTGTGACAACCCTAGCATAAATACACTGTCGCGACGCATGTCTAGACGCTAGCGGCATTTACGACGAGATCAAAGGCGTCGACATACTGATCTCTTCCTTATACTGTGGTACAGGGATGATTTATTAGACCGGAAGTAGATATTTAAGGAGATTCGTAGGAGAACCAAAGTCACCGACATAGCTCAACGTGTCGCGAAACTGAAGAGGAAATGGGCGGGGCACATAGTTCGAAGAACTGATGGTCGTTGGGGTCCCAAGGTGTTGGAGTGGCGACCCCGCACCGGGAAACGCAGTGTTGGCAGACCCCCCACCAGGTGGACCGACGACATCAAACGAGTCGCAGGGAGCCGCTGGATTCAAGCGGCGCAAGACCGAAGCCTGTGGAAGTCCATGCAGGAGACCTTTGTCCAGCAGTGGACGTCTATAGGTTGATAAAGAAGAAGAAGAGATATTCAAGAGGTTTTATTAGTGTGAGTATTGCATCCGTACACAAAGCACGTGTCTGTGCAACTAGGTACCGACGCAAGCTCGCAATCGCATCTTCGCTTAGTGACGACTATAAACTAAAGCCTGTGATAATATATTTATTTATTTAATGGACAATCAACAGGTTACAATAAATCTTAATAAACAAAACAAAGTGAAAAACATATTTTGCAGTATTGTAGACCCACAGACTGCCACAGCTTGCGAATAAGAAAAAAAAATTAGTTAAGATGGAGAAACGAAAAAGAAGCGGGATAAAAGAATAGATGCTATAAGATCCAGCAAGCTGTGCGGATCAACTAACTGGATCTAGTGCCACGAACAAAAAAGAACATACAATTTAGAACAAAATTAAAAATAGCACCCAAAACTTAAATTATAAATAAAAAAGTCGTGTGGTGTCGTGGGACACCAGATAGGAACGAAGTTATTATTATAAAAATATTAATTTCAAGTTCTATTCGAGGTATAAAGAAAATAATTATTCGGGTATACATTTTTTATCATGATTTTTTTATCGATAAAAATCAAAATGACCCCTAAGGAATGAAGCCTAAATATCGATTTTATAAAATATTAAAATTGAACGATCACGCACGGGCCAATTGAGCCACGGGAGCAATGCACAACTTGTTGAAATTATTATATAAGATATTTTATCTACTCCAGCATCGAAAAGTTCCAATTTCGAATTTGACAGCTGAATCGAAATGAACCCTCTTTCGGTTTTGCTTCTTATTTCGATGCAGCTCGTTGTATGGGAGTTGAATCGAAATGGTTATCTTCTTAAAATATGATACCTAAAGCTAAGGCTCTGAATTCTGGCACTTTAGTACCGTTCGTACGACAGAGGCGCCACAGGCGGCTGGTGGCGGCTTACGGAGTTACTTTTTGTTACTTTATTGAGCCTACGGCGTATTTTCGACCGAGCGAAGCGAAGGTCTTTGAGTTAACTAGGGCGATTTGCACTTGTCCGTCCGTCCGTCCGTCCGTCTGTCAGAGCCTTATAACTTTTGAATTACTGAACGTAATTACTTCAAATTTAGATATAATATGTAAACCGATGGCCTCCAGCCGAAAATGGCTTAAAAAGTTATAAAAATCTTTATTTCAGGGGGGCTCTCATAGAAGCGAATGCGAAGTAAAAAAAAAAATATCGCGTTACATAAAATTGTTACGTATCATTTTAAAGATAATTTTGAACTGAGTACAAAAATAATTTTTTTTTAATTTTTCCCTTAAAATTGACGAAATGGGGGGCTTTCAAAGTGGCGATTTTATACGCTCGCTTGAAGACGCTCTCTAGAAAAATCCGCTATGGATTTTCAAACTGATTTTATGTTTTTAGGTCACTTATATCCTGTACTTGAACAACAAATACTAAAATTATATGAATATTATAAAGAAACGAGATTATTTAATTTTTAATGGGCGTCAGTAATTCATATAGCATCAACATAGCTTCACAATAATGCTAATAGATGGCGCAGTCAGTAACTATTCCCATGGAACTACGAGTTAAATTCAATGTTTGATAAATAATTCAATGTTTTCACTAACGTTCCCTAACCTTTACGGGCTACCTATAAGTTAGGTGATTGATGTTTTCTGTCAACTTATTTATCACGATCCTGTACGGGACACCTAAAAGGATATTGGGACGGATGTTAGGACTTAGGATTGTATTTAGGAGCTACCTACGTTAAGAGACTCCTACTTAGGGGATGATTTAGGTATGTTTGGTGAAAACGGGCATAATAATAATGTCAGTTTTGGTTATCATGTATCGATTGAATGAATAATCATGGGATACCGTTACCGCGAGGTCTCAGTTCGGGGCGAACCACTAGTGTTAATGATTTTATTTTCCTTGTCGTAGATAAAATCTTGTATGCAACTGAACGTAATTAGTCATTTTAATTCTCGTCCTATCCTATTTTGATACTCGGCAAGCCTCATATCAAAAAACAGCACTCGAATTAAAATGACCCTCATTATGATGCAGTTGCATAAATAGCTATTTTAGGCCATCAAAAAGTGTCGAAAGTGTCGTTATAACTTTTGGTCTTAATTTCCGTCTAGCCCCCTTTCGCAACGCGCGATAAAGAACTTCGTTCCAATAATATATCGAATGTTATCCGCGTCGCCTACAAAACGCGCCACTCACCCGGCGAGGTCTGCAGGCCGATGACCTCGCTGTAGGGCCCCTCGCCCGCGCCGTTGAAGGCTTTGACGCGCGCGCTGTACAGGGACGCGTAGTGCAGCCCGTCGATGGTGCACACGGTCTCGCGGCCGCAGTACACTTCCTGTTAGAATTGAATAGAAATATTTTTATTCAAATAAACTTTTACAAGTGCTTTTGAATAGTCGATGAATCTACCACTGGTTCGGAATGCCCTTCCTGCCGAGAAGAACCAGCAAGAAACTCGGCGGTTGCTCTTTTCAAAACAAATTTACAATACAGTAAATACTATGCTATATATGCAGTGTTTCCACAATGAGGAAAGTTCCAAAAATGCATACCGACTAACTTCTATCTTAAGATGGGCAGACATAAAGTTCAGTTTCAGTTAGAAAATACACATCAACATCATCATTATCAACCCATCATCGGCTCACTACTGAGCGAGGTCTCCTTTTAGAGAAGGGTTATAGGCCATAGTCCACCACTTCCGGCAGACTTCACACGCCTTTGAGAACATTATGGAGAACTCAGGTATGCAGGTTTCCTCACGATGTTTTCCTTCACCGTTAAAGCATGTGATATTAAATTTCTTAAACGCACCTAACTTCGAAAAGTCAGAGGTAACCGGGATCGAACCTGCGACCCCCCGAGGAGACCAAAGTCGTAACCACTAGGCTATAACTGATTTTAATATTTTGCATTGAAAATATACATAATATAATTTAAATAAAACGGGGAAAATTTAAAATCAGTCACAGGAAAATAAACAAACAGGCGTCAACCGAACGCATGCACGTAACTGTAGCTGATCAGCACGGCCTACGGCTCGGCGACCAATACCGGGACCCCGGTATTGAAAAAAATATTTCCGGTATTAATACCGGTGTCGCGTTCTAGGTGGCAACAGAAAGAATTTAGCTAGGTAGAACTTACTTAATAAATATGGATTACAATTAATTAAATAAGTTCTACCTAGCTAAATTCTTTCTGTTGCCACCTAGAACGCGACAATGGCGCCCACCTTCTTATGTACTATACAGTCCTGAGCAAGTTTTGAGTAAGCTCGAAGTATTTTGTAGTTATCACTGGTGATGGTTGCATTTAGATATTAAATTAAGTTGCTCAACTTGTATGGATGGCTGTGCAATTTTAATTAATTTACTGCTCATTAAAAGTCTAATTCTTTTGCTCAAAATCTAATAATTTTAATTCTAATTGCTGACATACAAGTTGAACCTAGTTAAGCTGATTTAGTATTATATCAATCAACTAGTGCTGTAGCTGATCATATTGTACGCAATCGTTTTAAATTGCAACACACACTCATCGGTCTCGTTATTAATTCTACTCAAATTTTTTCTCTTCTTTGAAAATTAATAATGTCGTTTCCAATAAAATATTTATCTCTACAAAAATCAGAACTTGAATATGAGGTTGCCGTTCGTGGACTCACGCCTGCAGGTTCTGTAGCGGAACTGCGAAAACAAATCGTAAAGATCTCTGTCTCATTACCTTCGGAAGATATACTAGAATCACATTTAGACCCAGCAAGTGATCTAAAAGCAGTTAAAGAAACTTTAAATAAGTCTCAAAATAATCTTTCAATTCTAAAAAATAAATTTGATAAAAACTTATATACTAGAACCGAGACTATACTTAATCACGTCCATCATAGAATAAATCGAATAACACCTACAGAAGATCTTCAGGAAATATATAAAGCATGCCGTTCCAATTACAAGGTTCAAAATAACGACATACTCTCCTTGAAACCAACGAGTTGCCCTTTACCGCCTGATACAGCTGCTCCTACCGAATCAACAACAGCCCCTATTACTGAAAGAATCTTTTCCTGCGATAAAAACATAGCTGCAGAGATATCCAAAATTAAGTTTTCTGGAAAAACTTGTGTACGGGCATTTATACAGAGAATGGAAGAGTTTATTTTATCCAGGGATGTATCGCGTAGTAAGGTCATGTCATATGCATACGAATTCTTCACTGAAGATGCACTGCACTGGTTTCGCTACGCGAAACATAAAGTAAATTCTTGGGATGAGCTGGTACTTTTACTAAAACAAGATTTCAGTCACAGTGACTATGACTACAGATTACTCTCGGAAATTCGTAGTCGTACACAGGGCGAGCAAGAAAATATCACCATTTACCTATCAATAATGCATGGAATGTTCTCGCGGCTAAATAATCGTCTCTCTGAAAGTGAACAACTTGAAATTATCCTGCATAACATACGACCTTGTTATGCAAGTACACTTGCAGCCTCTCCTGGCGTAAAGGACATTGAGATACTAAGAAATGTTTGTCGCAATTGTGAAAGCATTCAGTCACGACTTAAACAATTTCGAGAACCTCCTAAGGCTAATTCAGAAACACTTGCACCTGAATTTGCCTACAACAAACCAAGCACTACTGGTAACACCAATTCAAACTATAACTACAATAAGAAACCTAACCATTACTTTAATACACATTCTAATAACTACAATAAAAATTACTACTCACAACATTATAATTACCAAAATAAAAATCACAAACAAGGCCACTCTAGTAACACAAACAACACAAACACATATCGAACTAATACCACTAACACAGAATCATCAATACCTAATCAAAATAAAAACTTACCTGTTACTGCCGTCTCTTCTGAACCTACAAACGTTTTTTGCCCTAGGTGTAGGAACAATACTCACTCTCTGAAGCAATGCAAGTTACCTCACTTTCCCATATGCTTTAAATGCGGAAATAAGGGAATTCGCTATCCGGAGTGTCAAAATTGTCATTCTAATGAACCTAATACAAAAAACTAGGCAGTCTGGATTGTCGATTCAGTGACGATACTAATCGTAGTAACAATTTCAATGAATCTGAATGGAAAGATTGGTTAGAAACTATCTCTAAATATTTTTCTTGCTACACTGTTTCGTCAATCCAAAATTCTAATATCAACTCACGTCCGTATGCCTTGATCGAGATCAACGGTCTACAACGGACAGGTTTACTCGATTCTGGTTCATCTGCTACAATATTAGGTAATCATTCTCACGAAATGTTAACTAAATCTGGATTCAAACTAAATAACTGCGAAAATCTACAATTCGTTGCTGCGGACGGTGTGAAACTAAAATCTATTGGTTTTATTAACTTACCGGTCTCTTTTGCTAATCAACTACACATTATTAAAGCTCACGTAGTTCCTCAAATCTTAAACGACCTTATCCTAGGTATGGACTTCTGGAATACATTTAACCTATTTCCTAAACATATAAAAAATGTTATTTTGAAACAGCATGATGTTACACTAGCTGAAATATCAAGTAATGAACATAAACATCTTTGCTCGTATGATCACTTAACTCCAGCTCAAAAAGTGACAGCAGATCACATTATATTAGAATTCCGCAAAAATTCATACGAAGAACGAGGTTTAGGACGTACATCTCTTATCACTCACACTATTGACACTGGTGATGCTACTCCTGTCCGACAAAGGTACTATCGGATGTCCCCAGAAAAACAACGAATCCTAATCGAACAACTGGATGAAATGGTGAAGGAAGACATCGTAGAGCCTTGTGATAGTCCTTGGTCGTCACCTGTGCTACTGACTCCTAAGAAGAATGGAGAACTTCGATTCTGTCTAGACAGCCGCAAGTTAAACGCAGTCACTAAGAAGGACGCGTATAGTTTGCCTTACATTTCTGAAATCCTGGACAACTTGCGTGATGCTAAGTACCTAAGCAGTATCGATTTGTCCAAAAGCTTCTGGCAGATCTTAATTAAAGAAGAAGATAGATGCAAAACTAGCTTCTATATTCCCTCTCGTGGCACTTACCAATTTAAATGTATGCCATTTGGCTTAACCAATGCACCAGCTACACAGCAGAGGTTAGTCGACAGTTTATTCTACGGCCCTGAATTTGAGCACCTGGTATTTGCATTTGTCGACGACATTATAATAGTTTCGCCTACTTTTGAGAAACATATATCGCTTTTACTACGCGTTCTAGAAAAACTAAAATCTGCGAACCTAACCATCAACTTTACCAAAAGTCAGTTTTTCAGGCAACAGCTAAAATACCTAGGTTACGTAGTTGACTCTAATGGCCTACATGCTGATCCTGAAAAAGTTCAAGCTATTGTTAACTATCCCACTCCAACTAATCGAAAGGAACTAAGACGATTCTTAGGTACAGCCTCATGGTACAGAAGATTCATTCCTAATTTCAGTTCTTTAGCGGCACCCCTTAATAAGCTGACCTCACTAGGCAAAAAAGCACCTCCATTCTTGTGGACTTCTAAAACGGACGAGGCCTTTAAAAAGTTAAAGGATTGCCTCATTTCTACGCCTGTGCTAACTTGTCCTAACTATTCTGAACCTTTTGAGGTGCATACTGATGCAAGTGATTATGGCATCGGTGCTGTTCTAACTCAGGTGCAGAATGGTGACGAAAAAGTTATAGCGTATATGAGCAAGTCACTAACTGATCGGGAACGTAACTTCAGTGCTACTGAGCGAGAAGCGCTGGCAGTTCTAACAGCCATAGAACACTGGCGCTGTTATTTGGAAAACGGTCGTAAATTCACGGTCTACACTCATCATGCTGCCTTAAAGTGGTTCATTAATCTCAATAACCCTACTGGCCGATTAGCTCGTTGGGGTGTTCGATTATCAGCCTACAACTTTGAAATAAAACACCGTAAAGGCTCTGAGAACATAGTACCTGATAGTCTCTCACGCTCTGTTCCAATAGCTGCTATAAATGATGTTACTAATTTACCTTCCAACACATCAGACCCTTGGTACCTAAATATCTATAATGGATGTCAAAATTCTCCAACCTCTTTTCTTAACTATCGAGTATCTAACAATAAGCTTTACCGCTATGTAAAAAGCCTAAATCCACTAACGAGAGAGTTTGAATGGAAAGAAGTTATACCTGCAGAATCTAGGACTGAAATTATTTCTAAAAACCATTCGGAACCCACTGCTGGTCATTTTGGCGTCTTTAAAACACTAAAACGACTAAGTCTGAGTTACTTCTGGCCTGGTATGCATCGCGACGTAACTAATTTTGTTTTAAATTGTGATACATGCATTGCCCATAAACACCCTAACCACACAACTCTTGGAGTCATGGGTAGACCTAAAATCTGCTCAAGACCGTTCCAAATGATTAGTATAGATCTAGTTGGACCTCTACCAGCCACTCGGAATCAGAATACATTTTTACTAGTTGTAGTATGTTGCTTCAGTAAGTACTGTTTATTATTTCCTATAAGACGTTCAACAGCTAATATAATTGCTCGCCTTCTAGAAGAGCAAGTGTTCCTGGTACATGGTATTCCAAGTACAATCCTCATGGACAACGGCAAACAGTTTACTGGCAATATCTTACGGCAGTTATTTGAACATTACAAAATACCTAATATTCTGTACACACCCAAATATACACCTCAAGTGAACTCGGTAGAACGCTATAATAAAACCATAATGACTTCTGTATCAACTTTTATCGAAAACGACCACCGATCTTGGGATACTAATATACCTAAGATACAATTCGCATTAAATAGTTCTGTTAACATAGTTACTGGCTTTACACCATCATTTTTAGTATTTGGACGAGAACTTATAAGCTGCGGATCTCACTACTTAGATTCTGAAACTACAGCTGCAGATGACATAGTTTTTATACCTAGAGATGAATACGCCGAAAATTTAGGAACGCTGCGCAAGGTATTCGATAAAGTACAGTCATCGCTACTAAAGGCTCATTCTCGAAGTACCGTTAACTACAACTTGCGACGCAAATATGCAGAGTTTAATCCAGGTGATATAGTTTGGAGACGCACATACTATCAAAGCGATAAAGACAATAAATTCGCCAAGAAACTCGCTCCTAAATATATAAAATGTCGTGTCATTAATAAAAAATCACCCTTGGTTTATGATCTAGAAGATCTTAACGGAAACAACTTAGGGACTTGGCACATTAAGGACCTTAAGCTGACAAATTTTCATTAGCAAATTAAGCTTTACTTACTACATAGCCCTAAATAACTCCTACTCCACTTTTATTACAAAATTAGTCCATTGTAATTGTAAATGATGAAACTTCTACCGAAAGCTACAAATTAAATACTACTATTTTCTAACAAAATTATAATGTCTTACGACCTAAAAGTAAGATAATTTAATTTTGACATCCTGACGACCTAAAAGTTGAGATATCTTATATTTTCTTAATATTATTCACTGACCTAAAAGGTGAAAAATATTTTAGTTGGGTATTAACTTTACCGGATCATCATTTCAAAACTACAGCTCTTGGACAATTATCTGAAATATTGTTATGTCTGAGTTTTGTTGCTAGATCACGAAGACTCTGTATGCTAGGACGCAGCGACACTGCTGTAAAGTGCCGTTGCTATATTTATTAGATTGATGGATAAAAATGAAGGAGTGAATGAGTGAATAATGTGAGAGGAAGTATGAATTTAGAGACATAACTTTTAGGCTTGATATACAGTTGAGTACGGATTTCACTAGGTAAAATCCTTACCTAAAAAGGGGGATATGTAACGCTAGGCGCCATCTAGCGGACTAAGCTAATATTTACTATCTATTTTCCTTAAATTCTAAGTATATATTTAAATATATTAAAAATTATATAAGTAAATAAATAAAATATACATAACATTATAAAATAAATTAAAATAAAATCTTAATACATAAACATAATACATAAACTCAAACGAGTACGGTCGTACGTAAAATGTGATGCACCGGGACTCGATTACCTGCAACGGTGAGAGACGTTCTTTCTTTTTCGTCTCGTTCAAACGTTACCTACCGCTACATAAGAAACTAAAGTTTTGAAATTTCTGAGACATTTTAATTTCTACAAAAGAAGAGAAATTCTGATCAAAGAGTGATTACCAGTGTGTGATTATTTAATACGAAGGAATTGCCCCGATATTGGGTGAGTGTTGTGAATTAACTCGATGTTCGTTAGGTACCTATACATATTAGATTCCATTTTCATAGATTTCATTAAAAATGCTGATTCATTTTAGAATGCTTGTTCTTTTGTATTTAAAATCTCGACGATCTTTAGATAGTCTAACAATCTATACAACATTTAAAACAATAATTATGTTTTGAATGAAAATTTAACGTGTCACGTCACATACCTAGCCTATAGTAAAATCTTGTTTCCTTCTAGAAAATTATATCCAAAATCTTTTTGAATAAGAAATACCCTAAGATTATTATTGATATCATGTTTTTATACTGATTAACTTTGTAAATGTAAACTGTAAAAGAAATTACCTATTAATTAACGTGTGTTGCATTCGACCATTTTGCCTGCATGATTGTCATTTAGTTCTCGCGTCTGCTATTGTAATTATGTCTAGTTGGCCTCATCATTGATCACTATTTAATGCTTAAAATCGCCTATGCCATCTCGTCTCACCGTCATGCATCTTTGGCCGAAGATCAATGTTGTAGTCCAACTATGAAAGCGGACAAATTCTAAAACGTCCACTTTCGACTACATTCCAGGGTTCTTTCTTCCCTCCCCTACCTCGACCTGCGCTCACTACTTCTGGCGCGAGGTTAACCGGCTACCGACCGACCTGGAGTGGATGAAGACTACCTCGGCGACACTACCCGACGGCGCGCTCAACCCCCAGGGCAGTGGCATTTTTTACGAATTACTTAAAGACTCTCAGACTGTATAGTGCATACTTACCTACGACCCGGCTCTCCGCGTATCTCGGATTAATTGATTTAGATAATTTTTTGTAATTCTAAATACCCACATTAATAGAAAATTCTAATTAATTGTAATCCATATTTATTAAATAAGTTCTACCTAGCTAAATTCTTTCTGTTGCCACCTAGAACGCGACACCGGTATTGAAAAACTCCGGTATTCGAAAGCCCTAACGACCACCAGTTGACGGCAACTGGCAAGGCGTCACTAGTGGATGACTTGTGCGAGTATGATTCTCTAAAAATGATTGCTACAGTACGCTGTGAAACAAAAACACTGTATCTAAGATATCAGTGTTTTGACTTAACAACGTTCATTCGATTTCATTTAGTCTTTTTCTCTGTTTCTGGTTTCTTGATACCAAACAATAGTTTCTAAAGAAAATTTTGAAGTAATTCGGACAACTGAAAAAACAGTAAGTATTCAATAATTTTATCAATATCAGTTTTTCGTAGTCACTGTGTATTCACAGTACTCAGTGATGATTGCAATGGCCTCTGATTGACCAATACTCACTCGCTATTGGTTGAAATGCAAATTGTTGCAGAAAGAACGCGATAAATTCAGCCAATCACCAGTCACCACGATTAGGATTGTAGCAAATAGCATGCGGGTTTTACAGAATCGGCTAAACTTGGGTCTGATTATTTATTTTTGGCGACAAAACTTATTTTTGTCCTTAAAACATAAGTAAAAGAAGTCGCTAAACTGGCAACACTGGCCAAGTGTGGGTTTGGAGCATTGACCTCTATAATTAATCTATGACTAACATTGGAGAAGCTACTGACATATTTTTATTTGAACCCAATTGATTGACGCCATTTTCGCGCTGTAAACAGTTAATAACAAACAAGAGTGTCCAAGGAACTAAAATTAGTGAGGGCACTTTTCTGGGTTATGTGCGTTTAAGCAATTAAATATCACATGCTTCAACGGTGAAAGAAAACATCGTGAGGAAACCTGCACACCTTATAGTTCTCCTTAATGTTCTCAATAAGTGTGTCAAGTCTGTCAATTCGCATTGAGCCAGCACGATGGACAATGGTCAATGGACCTGTGTGCAGTAGAGAGCCGTTGATGGGTTGCTTATGATGATGATGATGACTGTTTGAAAACTGATAGTTAATCCGAAGTGCATCTTTATAATTATTATTTATTAGTTCCAGAGACACTCGTATGTCAAATGTGGCGCTTCAAATGGATCCATAGTTTAAACTGTCATTTGTATAGGGACAGCCAGCGTTAATCATAGATTAATTACAGAGGTGAGTGAGTCGGGAGGAGCGCTCACCCGGAAGGGGCCGCCCAGGCCGTCGTCGAGCTCGAGCACGTAGCCGCGCACGGCGCTGGGCGCGGGCGGCGCGCGCCACGCCAGAGTGCACGAGCAGCCGCGCGCCGCGCACGCCTCCACCGCCATCTCGGGCGCGCTAGAGGTGAGTGAGTCGGGAGGAGCGCTCACCCGGAAGGGGCCGCCCAGGCCGTCGTCGAGTTCGAGCACGTAGCCGCGCACGGCGCTGGGCGCGGGCGGCGCGCGCCACGCCAGAGTGCACGAGCAGCCGCGCGCCGCGCACGCCTCCACCGCCATCTCGGGCGCGCTAGAGGTGAGTGAGTCGGGAGGAGCGCTCACCCGGAAGGGGCCGCCCAGGCCGTCGTCGAGCTCGAGCACGTAGCCGCGCACGGCGCTGGGCGCGGGCGGCGCGCGCCACGCCAGAGTGTACGAGCAGCCGCGCGCCGCGCACGCCTCCACCGCCATCTCGGGCGCGCTAGAGGTGAGTGAGTCGGGAGGAGCGCTCACCCGGAAGGGGCCGCCCAGGCCGTCGTCGAGCTCGAGCACGTAGCCGCGCACGGCGCTGGGCGCGGGCGGCGCGCGCCACGCCAGCGTGCACGAGCAGCCGCGCGCCGCGCACGCCTCCACCGCCATCTCGGGCGCGCTAGAGGTGAGTGAGTCGGGAGGAGCGCTCACCCGGAAGGGGCCGCCCAGGCCGTCGTCGAGCTCGAGCACGTAGCCGCGCACGGCGCTGGGCGCGGGCGGCGCGCGCCACGCCAGCGTGCACGAGCAGCCGCGCGCCGCGCACGCCTCCACCGCCATCTCGGGCGCGCTAGAGGTGAGTGAGTCGGGAGGAGCGCTCACCCGGAAGGGGCCGCCCAGGCCGTCGTCGAGCTCGAGCACGTAGCCGCGCACGGCGCTGGGCGCGGGCGGCGCGCGCCACGCCAGAGTGTACGAGCAGCCGCGCGCCGCGCACGCCTCCACCGCCATCTCGGGCGCGCTAGAGGTGAGTGAGTCGGGAGGAGCGCTCACCCGGAAGGGGCCGCCCAGGCCGTCGTCGAGCTCGAGCACGTAGCCGCGCACGGCGCTGGGCGCGGGCGGCGCGCGCCACGCCAGAGTGCACGAGCAGCCGCGCGCCGCGCACGCCTCCACCGCCATCTCGGGCGCGCTAGAGGTGAGTGAGTCGGGAGGAGCGCTCACCCGGAAGGGGCCGCCCAGGCCGTCGTCGAGCTCGAGCACGTAGCCGCGCACGGCGCTGGGCGCGGGCGGCGCGCGCCACGCCAGAGTGTACGAGCAGCCGCGCGCCGCGCACGCCTCCACCGCCATCTCGGGCGCGCTAGAGGTGAGTGAGTCGGGAGGAGCGCTCACCCGGAAGGGGCCGCCCAGGCCGTCGTCGAGCTCGAGCACGTAGCCGCGCACGGCGCTGGGCGCGGGCGGCGCGCGCCACGCCAGCGTGCACGAGCAGCCGCGCGCCGCGCACGCCTCCACCGCCATCTCGGGCGCGCTAGAGGTGAGTGAGTCGGGAGGAGCGCTCACCCGGAAGGGGCCGCCCAGGCCGTCGTCGAGCTCGAGCACGTAGCCGCGCACGGCGCTGGGCGCGGGCGGCGCGCGCCACGCCAGCGTGCACGAGCAGCCGCGCGCCGCGCACGCCTCCACCGCCATCTCGGGCGCGCCCGGCGCTGGGTACAAAGTTATTGATTGGGATTAGGGCTTCCAATACCGGGATCCCGGTATTGGCTAATACCGGAATCCCGGACTTTTTCAATACCGGTATTGAGGGCTTCCAATACCGGGATACCGGTATTGGCTTATACCAGGATCCTAGGCATTTTTGAAATTTTCATCAATATCTGCAGACATGCCTGCAGCCCAATAATGAGTTAATTTGAACTGAAAAACAACTGGAAGCAGAAATGGAGGCTAAAACTAAAAAAGTATCTAAATCCAAGCTTCCTCTAGCATTTATAAAATGAATCTACTGTGAGAGTTGAATAGGGAATTAATTTATAAGCGTTTTAAGGCGTAGATGCGAAAAGAGCGTTTTCCTCATTTATGGAAAATCAATTCAATTCAATTCAATTTAAATCAATTCAATTCAATTCTTTATTTGCATAATGTGTGTCGACAAGTTAGTAAAAATAATTATTTTGCAGTTCAGCACATAAGCCGTAGCGGCGAACAAATATTATAGGAGTCTATATTATATAAAACGATATAAAATGTTTCTTCATAACATAGTTATAAAGGAACATTTTATATCAATATTTTACACAATTTTCCCTTGCAACCATTTCTTTAATTTATGTGCAAAGTGTTGTTTTGGTAGTGTTTCATATCGGTTGGCAATTTATTGAATATTTTAATTGCCATAGCATACAATTTTTTATTAAAATGTGCTGTTTGTGGTGCTATGGTAAACATAAATTTATCGGGATCTCTCAGAGATCGCGTATTTAAATTTTGTGTCACGCTTGGCCTTGAAGTTATGCATATTCATTTTCACAAATTTCGATATTTTCAAAATGTACATGGATGGAAGTGGCAAGACCTTAAGCTCGGTGAAAGCCGGCCTACACGAATCATGTGGTGCCATGCGAAGGACAGCTCTAAAGCATTTTTTTTACTATAAAAGCCTTATTAGCCGTTGTTGAATTACCCCACGGTTTCTCACGACTTCATCCGCGTGTAGTAAGTTTTCTCAAAATCCTGTGGCACCCATTTATTAAGTAAAAGAATAAAAGTAGCCTATGTCACTGTTCAGATCCTCAACTATCAGATGTTTAGTATTCATAAGACTTTCATCCAACATTCCAACCCTCACTTTCCCCTTTTGAGGGGGATTTTCATAAAATCTTTTCTGAGCTGATCCCTAGAAATAACCTACCGCCCAAACAAGTAAATAATATCTATAAAATCAAAATATCCCCATACAGATTGTCACCCCCTATTGTATTACTCTGAAAGGGTGATTTTCTGAAATAGCTTACACTGGTTTTTAATATACCTACAATAATTAATAACGTAAATATGCCGATTTTTCATGTCTCTTACTTCAAAAGATAGGACTTTCATATAACCCCAATTAAATCCCATTTCAATACCGGGATCCCGGTATTGAAAAAATTATTTCCGGTATTAATGCCGGTATTGAAAAAATCCGGTATTCGAAAGCCCTAATTGGGATACCATGATGTAAAAAAAATGCGAGTGACAATGTCCCTTATACATACATAATTATAATTTTGTACAAGGACATTATAAACATCAAATTAAACTATGGTCTATGGAAATGGTTCTGGTATATCAAGGTACCTGCATCTAAATTATGGATACCTTGGTATTGATGTCATCATTCATCATCTTTAGCAACCCATTTACCGCTCACTACTGAGCGCAGGTCTCCTCTCAGAGAAGGGTTATAGGCCATAATCCAACACGCTGGCCCAATGCGAATTGGCGGACTAGGTTTACATTAGGTCACAATGCAGCAAGGATGATGGGATATTCTACAAATACCCATATTAAAATATCGACCCCAAGCAAGCGAAAATACACATAACTCTATTTTGACCAAAATTACACTTTGATCACTGGTGTACCAAGGTATCCATTTCTTTCATAAAGGGCTACACTATCTATCTAATGGCTCTTGACGTTTATTTAAATCAAATAATTTTTTCCTCTGGGTTAGAGAATGGTATTATTGTAGCTAACATTTTATGTTATCCAGTCAAATACCTTACGACACGCAATAAGTACATATATATTAATTATTTAATATTACAACTACATATTGTGTAATTTTCATTTAAGGTGAACTAAACGGGTTTGACCGCGAAATTCAAATTTAATTTGGTTTTTCGCATTCTAATTGCGCTAATGGCAGTATAATCTTCACATGTTTTTATAAAAATCTTTACTTGAAAGTGTCCAATTTAAGAAATTAGTCCGAGTATCGAGTTTAACGTGTGTACTCACAATTAGTCGATACTGTGACTAATTTCTTAAACTGGACACTTTCAAGTAAAGATTTTTATAAAAACCTGTGAAGATTATACTGCCATTTGCGCAAATAGCGTTCACATTTCTACCCTGTATTGTTTTTCTAACTCTACTATAATATTACCTGGTGATTTCATTTCCTTCTCTGGAGCTGCATTCCAATGTTTGATAAATCATAATTAATTATTATTGTTGTGAAACATCTATAGCGGCGGATAAGACCTACTGATGCGGTGACGCGTCGCCACGCCATCAGTAGGTATGTATATAGTAGTATATGTATGTATGTAGTACGAAACAGTGTTCGCCATATGGAGGAACTGCTTCTCAAAATGGAGTACGTGAGTCTAGAGTTTGGATTAAAGATTAATCGCAGTAAAACCAAGATAATGATTGTAGATCGAGCCAACAATAACTCGCCCGAGGTCACGCAGATTGCGAACTGCGAGGTCGTGCAATCTTATATATATCTTGGTGCTTTAATCTCAAACAATGGAGGGTGCGTAGAGGAAATAAAGCGCCGTATGGCGATAGCAGGAACTGCGATGGACAAACTTAAAAAGATATGGAAGAGCAGAAACTTAACAAAAGCTACGAAGATCCGGCTCGTCCAAACGCTTGTTTTTCCCATATTTTTGTATGCTGCGGAGACGTGGACTTTGCGACAAGTCGAGAAAAAGAAAATTGATGCTCTGGAGATGTGGTGCTGGAGACGAATGCTGGGAGTGTCGTGGACCGAGTTTCGCACCAACGTCTCCATTTTCCAAGAACTCGGCATAAAACAACGCCTTTCGGCCACAGTACAGAGTCGCATACTTAAGTTCTTCGGACACGTCTCCCGGCGTGGGGGTGAGTCCATCGAGCGCCTTGTCGTGCAGGGCAAAGTGGAGGGCACCAGAGGGCGAGGGAGGTCGCCCATGTGATGGACCGACCAAATTAAGTCTGCTGTGGGCGGTCCATTGCACGAGTGTACCAGGCTGTCGGCCAGCAGGGAGAAGTGGCGAATGCTCGTGAGGCGAATCACATCTGCCGCTAAAGACGTTACTTCGTGATGACCACGACCGCTCTGCCAAGACTGTCACGACGAAGAAGAAGTACGAAACAGTGTTGTTTACTACGGTAAAGGTAACCTGTGTCTTACTTAAAAGAAATAATTTTAACAATAAAATATGTCTGATAATAATAGTTTAGGAAGTGAAAGTGAGCAGTCTCTTGCAAAGAAAGCTAATTATAAAATTAGAGTGTGCCTGTGTATTAAGCTCGATATTATACCTGTACAAAATAATTTCGATGTTTCACATCTGCCTGCCGTCCCGCGACTGCTCACAATTTTTATTGTAAAAAAACTTATTTATTTTTCTATTTAGGGCGAGATTGATATTTATTTTAATAAAATAAAACTACAAAATACAGCAATACGCCATATAGGATTGAAGACCAATCAAAGCGATATGTCACATCTATCTTCAAACTTTGACAAACTACTTAGACAAAACATAGAGGTGACATCAGGAACGACACCATGACATTGGTGAGTGTTTTTGCATGAATTTTAATTTGTATTACAATTTTATCTACCACATCTTTTTTTGCTGAAATAAGATATTTCTTTGAAATAATATCTATTTCGAAGAAATTTTTTAATATCAAGTATCTACTTCCAAACATCATCCTACAGTTTTTCAAAATCGGTCATCATGCCTATTGAATAAATTGGATGCACAAGATCGGGCAAAGTGATCAAAAGTATGCCGGAAAGAGGACTGAGGGTAAGATCTATAAACAGCACTCTCACTTAGCTTAGACTCAAGACTGAGTTACAAGGCACATTTGTGTCTCATTTTAACTCTATCTTGAGTCTTGAGCAGAGCTAGCGTACAGATTACGATATATATATCTCAGCCTCAATCTCGTGGGATAATGCTTAGTTGAAGAAGAAGACAATACTCACGTATGCACTCAACAAAGTTGATGGCTTTGACTGTTCTCAGCACAGGCTCAATGTCCAGTGTGAGGGCGGGCGGCGTGGGCGGCGCTTCCAGCGACGAGCGAAGTCCCATTGCAGTTTCTTGTGCTCGATCCGTTAGAATTTTACCCACCTATAGAACACATCATATAATTTTATAGTTCTTGCAATTCACGAGGGCGACTGACTTATGGTTGTGTGTGTGTGTGTCGTATCTGTATAAGTGTGAGCGAGCGCAATGCTCGCGCCTGCCCGCTCCCACCTAGGCTTTGACAGGCACACACACTTATGCAATGTGCATGTACATGAAGCAACCACAAGTAAAGCTCACTCGCCTTCGTGAATTGCAAAAACTGTACTAGCTGATGCCCACAACTTCATTCCCTCGGGCAGAACCCCTGCAGCTTCAGGACTGAGGAGTTGGGTCCTTGAATTTAACTATGTAGTCTTTGCTCAGTACCTACAACAACTATTCATAATCGACAGTTAATAAATCACCACAGTTTAGGTAGGCAGTAACCCTGCAGTATCAGGATTGAGGAGTAAGATCCCGAAGTTTTGAGACCACCTTGCAAAGTTTCTGTATCGATTGAAAAAAGAGTCATACAAATCGGTTTAGATATCATGGAGATATTGATATACATCTAGGTAGAAAGAAAACACAACTCTTTTTTTGAAAGTCTGTTCAAAAAGTAACCTATGTTACTCCTTTTAACATCAGCAATCTGTCAGTGAAAGTTCCGCCAAAATCGGTCCAGCCGTTCCCGAGATTAGCCTAAACAAACAGACAGATATACAGACAGGCAGACAAGAATTTTAAAAATGTATGTGTACTGAATATCTAAAGCAATTGGTAAAAAGCTGTTATTTTGATATTACAAACAGACACTTCAATTTTATTTATTTGTATAGATGTAGCCTATAGAAGATATCAAAACATTCTTTACTAATATGTTATGTGCCAACCCTAGTGCAAATCGACAGCCCTAGGGAAACTGATAAGCACAATTCGCGTTCTCAGCGACTGGACACCGGCGATCAGTGAAATCATCAGACACCGGTTCGGGTTCCCGATGGATTCCCGCCACTCCGTACCTACTACCAGCGGGCAGGGTCACACACTTTAGATAAGTTAGCTTTAGGATGTGGCTTCGTCTCTAACATCGTGCGAAGTCACTTTAGGTTAAAGTATATTATAAGAAATATGTAAGTTTTAGACAATAAATATAATTTTAAGTGTAATCGGACTTTCCTTATGTCCTCCACCTGCAACTTTCCATAATTAATGCAAAAGTGTGTTTGTTTGTTTATTTGAAGTGACATAGGCTACCTTTTATCCAGAAAAACAAAGTTACCACAGTATTTTTGAAAACCAATTCCACAATATGAACAAAGTCACATTGTCTCACACTTTAGCATCTGTACTATTATAAATGCGAACAGATCGATATACTAGTTTAGGACCTGGACATAACATAAGGTACTTTTTATCCTGGAAAATCAAGGAGTTTCCACTGGATTATTTTAAACCATACCTGCAAAAATGCTGCATGATCTGGTTCTTTTAGGGCTTCTATTGAGAAATGTAATAATGCTGTTGCCTCGTGGACTTTTTGCGCTGCCTGCGACATAAAGGAGCGCATGTTTGCTACAGCTTCTGATCGTGTGTTGCGTGCAGCTCTAATTAACTCGTCTCTCCTCCTCTCAATGGCACGTGTGATTTCCAAGCAGGCCTGATCAATTTGCCTTTCTAGTTCTTCACATGTATCCTACAATAAAAATTGCATATTTATAATAATAATAACACTGGTCTTCTTCTTCGTCAACCGATAGACGTTCACTGCTGGACTCTTGCATGGACTTCCACAGGCCTCGCTCTTGCACCACCTGAATCTGTGAAAATTTTCACACTCGTTCTTATATTGAATTCCAGTATTGGTATCATTTTGGTTTTGGTATTGTCAGTTTAACAGTGAAACTGTTTCCCAATAGGTACATACATTACTTGATCATAAATACATACATTTATCTTATCTCCAGATCCTTTGACTGTTTGTATGCATTCAGTCATAGCTTTGGCTTCTTCAGACAGTTGATGGAGTGTTTGAGAAAGTTCAGTCTGAAATTATTAATTTAACTAAATGAATAATTATGCAAATAAAGAATTGAATTGAAACACTAAAAATATAAATAAAATTAAAGTGTTCACCTATGATTTTGAAATATTATAATAGCATTCTTTAACTTACATGAAAACTCAACAAAGGCCTCTTATTACCTAAGCACTCATTTAAAAAAAATTTTTATCCCCTGCAATCTTTAAAATAGTTTTAGCCAAAATTCAAACCAACTCATTCTGCCAGAACTTTCACACGCTGATAGAGAATTACACAACAATTTTTTTGGCTGCACTTAATACTAAGAGAAATATATTGTCAAAACATTTTAATGACCCAGTCATTAATAAATCTCGCTTTTGAAACAGAGATGGCTAACGGCATAGACACCATTTTATCCCACAGGATTTTTAAAAACCTAAATCCATCGAAACAAGTTCATGGGTAGAAATATAAAATATTAATGACTATAGTTTTACAATAACTTAATATTTTTCTTGTTGATAAAAATTAAAATTTTAAATACCTTATGTGTTCTAGCTGCACTAGATAATTGCTGTGTTTCATGTGATGAGTGTCTCTCTGCGAGACACCTTTGACATATGGGGAGCAGGCATGTGTTGCAGTACAGCACAGGCGGTGATCCATGGTCCGTGCAGATCGTCCCCAGTGCCCTGAGCTCGTGTTGGGCGAGCGGCCCCCTGATCGGGTGCCAGGCGTCCCGACAACTGGCACAGTACCGCACGGAACACTGCTCGCAGCGAACTATGGCCACTCGCTTTTCCCCTTCACACATCTGGCACGCTTCTTCGGCCGCGGGAGCAACGGTAACTCCGCCGAAACGTTCCACAATAGTTCGCATAACGCGAAAAGGAGGCAGGCCTTCAGCTCCATTCTCGTCTAAAAATGCTTGTTTACCGCACAACGGACACGTTATACTGAATACCGCAGTGGGGTACACCGGCGCGGCTGGGGTCCCTGCGTAGCTGTTAGGCCTCGATCCACAAACCACACCACTATCAGTCTCGCTCGACACAGATGCTTTGTCTGCTTCTTGGTAGTCTGTATTCAATGCAGAAGCATTGTCACTATCGCTTACATGAATCTGAAGAGTAACAGCACATACACGACACAATGCATGCCCACAGGGAAGTAGAACTGGTTCCCTGTAGAATTCTTTACAAATACACCTGAGCTCTTCTTCCATTTTGGTCGTGATAACAATTTAACTAGCGGTACTCATTAATTTATTTTACTGATGATTTGCTGAATGAAGTCAAACATTTTTTTATATTTTGAATAGATTGTTATCAAAAGATATCCGCCCTACATAGTAAGAAAATCAGAAAATAGTACCAAAATACTTAATAAAGAAAATAGTACAAAAAAATCTAAACACACAAAAAAAATTATGATGGCCATAGAGCCCATAGAGTAACGAACAAGAGCAACACAGAAGAGCAAGAGATGAGCACAGAGCAAGAGACACCATGACTATTCCACCACGAGCACAGAGTACATTACCATAGAGGCTAAGGCCATAGAGCTTCACAGACAAGGATAAGCACAGATTAATGAAAGCTTAGAAGCATAATGACATAGACGTAGTCGTAATTCCTAGTTCCTGTATTGACCACAGATATTGACCACGAAATTGGCATGTACCTAAAACACGGATAATAACATTGGTTATTAGTCGAAATCATTCCTAGTTCCATGGGTTATCTTAAGCTGCGCCCTGAGTTTATAATTTATGTACTCTTTAATGTCAAAAGTCAATCTTTGATGTCAATTCTTCTTCTTTTAGAATTTAGTCAAAACAAACCTGTAAAATATGACTAACAGTATTCATCAGTAGATCATAAATAATAATATTGAAAGCTGAAAACTAGAGCTCCGAACTCTGGCTTGCTGTTATTCGTTCAAAGAAGCTTTAACACTGAATTAAAGATCTAAAAATGTCTGCTACAAAATATTGGTTTGGGGGTCACATTTGTTATTATTGATATTTACCCTTCCATGAAAGTTGTTTAATTCGCTACAAATAATGGATAATTACTTTATTTAGAATAGATTCCAGATAATATATTTTTCCATTATGGAATCGGTATTATCTTCAGACGATAGTTGCGATCGTGAAATCAAAAGTTTAAAAAACCAATTAACCGGTGAGTAGATGCGGTACTGACTAATAATATTGCCATAATATGCCTAGAAAGCCTAAAGAATGATACAAAAATCTTGAGTGCATTCAGCATTGAAATTAGAACTTAGGTTTTACTTTAAAGGACATGTAGAGAAAATATTATATTTTTTTAGAATATGGATTGGATGAAGATAATTTAAGTAAGGAGGAAATGGTAGATTTATTAAAAGCTCTTAAGTACTCAAAATCAACAGTTCAAGAAGAGGTGTCATTAAAGCCGGTAATTTATTCATTATTTTAATTAATAGTCCTTCACTACTACTTATTCATTAGTTTAAATAAGTAAGCATAGCTTGATTATCAAATAAATTAAAATCTACCCCAACAGAATTAATTATAATTTTTATCTATACAATGAAATCTATTGCTCCTAGTCTTTTACAGATTTTAAAATATTATAAATATAATAATAGTTAAGTAATATACTATTTCTAGTTAACTAATTGATCATTTGAAATTTTACAGGCTGACAACATTGTCTCCAAAACACCTCCAAAAGTTATATTAGAGAGGAGATATTTAAATGTAAAAGATAGACGCATGCCTTGGAGTCTGTTACCCAACCCGCTCACACCAGCAGAGAAGGCGAGAACTCTTGCTGCATACATAAAAGTAATGTCATTAAATAATTATCGTCAAGCAAGACAGTCTGTGAATCTAGTTTCTTGGCCATTGCCAATACAGATTGTTGAGTCAGCAAGAGTACAACCACTTCGCTCTACGAGGAGTGGTCGCTCGGTGCCTATTTACACCGATTTTGATGAAGATTCCTCTGATTTTGATCAAATAATCATGAAGACAAAGAAAAGAAAAACATCAAACAATGACCAAAATGAAGCTGTCAACACAAAAAAGGGGTTAAGTTTGAAACGTAAGTTGCCAAAAGATGAAAACATAAGGCCAGTAAAGGAAGCCAAAATCATTGAAATACACAAAACTGAAATAGATAGTCATGATGAAGACTGATACATAACTAGGTTTTAAGGTGTTAAAGGCACTTATGTGCATGTGTGTATATTGTTATTCCTTATTGGCTTTTGCCAGTGACTAAGTTTTCAAAAATCTCATCTTTGTTTTCCAATATGAAAATCCCACTAGCCCATCTCACTCCAAACCCATGTAAAAAATCACATTAATGCATTGCTCCGTTGCTACGTGATTCACGATGGAAGAGATAACCAGCCAGTCAATTGTGGAAAAACTGCATCAATCATTGCTACAGTGATTGTGGTGATTGAATATATGGTATTTTGCTGCCATAATGCATTTTAGCCAATAATAACTAAGTTATATATCCTATAGAGAGTCGCTTGCTTGGGTTTCTTGAAATGTCTTAGGTCGCGGTCGCACTGCGATGCGACGGCTATTTCGTTGAAACAAACAAATGGGAGGCGGCCACATCAGATAAGTGACGCGCGAAATTTATTTGTTTATGTCGCGCGTAATTTTTAATTGTACTGAACCAATGAATCTGTCCTCACTGAGTACGGTCATGGTCTAAGATCCGAAGAGAGGTCCTTCACCTATCTGTTTACCTACCAGATGAAAAGTAAATCCTAGCCAGCCTATTAAAATAATTTCAAGGCTATTTTAAAAAAACTATGACAAATTTTTGTCCGCGTTTTACTCTCGTATTTACCGAACGAACTTAAGAGAAATTAAAATTATACAACTTAAGGAACATGCTTTTCCTATTACCGGGCAAGCAGATATAAACAGGTGACTCGGCACAAGTAATTGCACCAATCTGTTTTCTAATTGATATAGTATACTTAGATATTAAAATAAAGATAATTTTATTGCAAATGCGATGGTATAATATTGCATTTGAAAAATCGTTAATGAATTACTATTGCCAGGCTCTAAAATTGTTAAATTTTAATTAGCCTTAACTATATTTTAATAAGCAATACAATTGCGATTTGTTTTTTATAGATATTATTCGATAAAAAATGCTTTTCATCTTGTAAACAGATGGGTGAAGGACAACTTCTCTTCAGGATCTTGTACTATCAGTCATTACTTGTTGTAAGCGTAATTCACTATTTTATCGCCGCTGCAATGCGGACACACGGTTTATCGCGTCGCGTCGATCGCCAGTCACCTTACCAGTGCGGCCGCGCTATAACCACCAGGCTAGCACTGCAGCTAAATAATATTAAAATAATTGATATAATTTATTTTACCGCTTCTTAATCCATACTATAAACATTATAAATGCGAGTGTGTTTGTTTGTTGGTTGGATGCAGCAGTCAACGTGATTTTTTGCATGGGCATAGTCAAAAACCTGAAGAGTGACTTCATTTCCTTCGTTTACCGTCGGTTTTCCCATAGGTTTTTGGTCAACGTGATTTTTTGCATGGGCATAGTCAAAAACCTGAAGAGTGACTTCATTTCCTTCGTTTACCGTCGGTTTTCCCATAGGTTTTTGGTTCATAATTTCTATGTAAATTTATTAATTTTATTATTATTCACAAGGGGATGGTAGAAATCACAAAAAGTTGAAGGATTATTTAAATATTAATGATATTAAAAAAAAAAAAAACAAATAATTCGGCAATAATTTGAAATTTAAAAATTTCGTCGAATTTGCCTGAAAAATGCGAATCACCGATCTACTCCATGGTAGGCTTTGTTAGATAGCCGGCGAAACGCACACACTGTCACTGTGTCTGTAGAATTCACACACACTATCGCCGCGTGTACAAATGAGTTGATCTATTTTTGTTGGTGTCAAATAATTTGTACTTGAGGCAACCCAGGCGAAGCCAGGGCTGATCGATAATAGTCTATAATAGTCTGCTAGTCGATAATAGTAAAAATAGTGGCAGTCTTAAGGCCGAGGCCGTACTGGTAAAGCGACTGCGACGCGATGGCGATTTCGTTGAAACGAACTCATATATCGGGGGCGGCCGCATCAGATAAGCGACGCGTGAAATTTATTTTTTTATGTCGCTCGTAATTTTCAATAGTACTAAAACCAATGAATGTGTCCGCACTGAGTACGGCCAGTCATTCTGTGATTGATGTTAGCGCAATTCGCTAGGTTATCGCTGCTGCAATACGGATATACGGTTTATCGCGTCGTGTCGCGTCGTTAGTCGCCTTACCAGTGCGTTTTGACCGCGGCCTAATTCAGACTTATATTTTATTATACTTTAATTTACTGAATTATACTGTATTATTTAATTATTTAACTATAACTAAATATTATGTAGAAAATAATTTGCATAACTACTGTACATAAAGCTTAAAATATTTGAGGGGAATACTTTGTAGCAATAAAATTTGAAGTTATTAAATTTTAGCTCTAAAACAAATGTAACAAGAATTAAAATTATTAATTTTACTGTATGCAGGGTTTAAAGGACAGCGCAACGAAAGTTTCGTGAATAAGTTGCACATTGAAATAATTAATGCCCTTAGCAAATGCCACCCTCATCTGCGAAATGATGGATTGAAAATATTGTAATTTATTTAAAGCACTTAATTTATCGCGAACAACGAACGCCGATACGTAGGTATCGGCGTACACTCGCAGTAAATACGGCTGAGGTGAGTCTGAGCGACTCATGTATGTATCATGTATGATACCGCTGAGGTGAGGCTGAGCGACTCGTGTACTGTATCATGTATGATACGGCTGAGGTGAGTCTGAGCGACTCATGTATGTATCATGTATGATACCGCTGAGGTGAGGCTGAGCGACTCGTGTACTGTATCATGTATGATACGGCTTAGGTGAGACTGAGTGACTCATGTACCTACTGTATCATGTATGATACGGCTGAGGTGAGTCTGAGCGACTCATGTATGTATCATGTATGATACCGCTGAGGTGAGGCTGAGCGACTCGTGTACTGTATCATGTATGATACGGCTTAGGTGAGGCTGAGTGGCTCATGTACTGTATCATGTATGATACGGCTGAGGTGAGGCTGAGCGACTCATGTACTGTATCATGTATGATACCGCTGAGGTGAGGCTGAGCGACTCGTGTACTGTATCATGTATGATACGGCTTAGGTGAGGCTGAGTGACTCATGTACTGTATCATGTATGATACGGCTGAGGTGAGGCTGAGTGACTCATGTACTGTATCATGTATGATACCGCTGAGGTGAGGCTGAGCGACTCATGTACTGTATCATGTATGATACGGCTTAGGTGAGGCTGAGTGACTCATGTACTGTATCATGTTAATGTATGATACGGCTGAGGTGAGGCTGAGCGACTCATGTACTGTATCATGTATGATACCGCTGAGGTGAGGCTGAGCGACTTATGTACTGTATCATGTATGATACGGCTGAGGTGAGGCTGAGCGACTCATGTACTGTATCATGTATCGTTGGTTTCAGATTTCGTTAGGCTGTCCCTGACACCCTATATATTATGTTGGAAAAATACAAAATTTAAGAGAACGTAAAGCTCGGCACTTGAAATACATAAGTTGATATATAATTATGTTTATAATTTTTTTATAATGACGTCATTTATAGTGGTGTGTTTATTTTAGAAATGTTTACTACTAGACTAGATGATGCCCGCGACTTCGTCCGCGTGGATTACGGTTTTTCATTCCCGCAGGAACTTTGCAATTTTCCGGCATAAAATGTAGCCTATGTGCTAAACCTGGGTATGGGCTATCTTCATTCCAAATTTCAGCCAAATCGGTTCATTCGTTGTGGCCGTAAAGAGTAACAAACATGCATCCACCCATCTGTCCATCCAAACATACATCCTCACAAACTTTCGCATTTATAATATTAATAAAAGTAGGAAGTAGGATAAGTAAGATTCCTTTCAAATGTGAAGAGTGAAGACCATCGCCGAATTTACAGGAAAGGTAAGCATAGAGTTCATTGAACTCCAGGTCCCCCAGCTTTTTAATCCTGATGCATACCCTCACAAAATTTCGCATTTATAATAATAAGTAGGATGCTTTTCAAATCTGAAGAGTGAATACCATCGCCGATTATTCAGGAAAGGTAAGCATCAGGATTAAAAAGCTGGGGGACCTGGAGTTCAATGATGAAGTAGGTAGCTATTATACTTGGTACCTATAATATCAAATCACAATCGACAGTTCTTAAATACGAGAGTAGTAAACTGAGCAGTTTAGGTGGGAAGTTCCCAGCAGCATCAGGATTCAGAAACTGAGGCCTGGATGATATGTAGTAAATATGGTAGGTATACTTGGTATAATATCTATTTTATAATCCACACAAATTAGTTCAGCGTAGATACGCAGCTCTCAGCATTGAAATTGAGGGGACGCCTGCTAACGCCAGGCGGGTGGTCAGTCCTGTGTCGGAACTATTCCACCCAATTCCCCGTGTTTGGACACAGGTTACTGGTGCCCAGGCAGCCCACCCCCTCAAACCAACCTGTAGCTTTCGTAAACCTAACGATGTCTGCTATTGAAAGGTTTGTCAGGTCTTTCTATCCTTAACTTGCAGTTCCCATCTTACCAATGAGTAAGTACATAGGGCACTCAGATATGAAGCGGAAGCTGGTCTCTTCCTCACCACACTCTGGACAGGATGGGCCTTCTTGAATTTCAATATTGTGAGATGTCTATTTAGCAGACAGTGTCCCGTTCTTATTCCTATTACCAATGCAATATTGTTCCTACTTTGTGACATAATATTTTGTCTTGTCTTCTTTTTATCGAATGATTTCAGGAACAATATAATTTCGATTGATATTGAATCGAGTTGTCCCATCTCGAGTTCGATTCTCTTTCTACGATTCCCTCTATCTTGCGTCTCAGCATGCGCTTATCCTAAATATATTGTCACATTCGAGCCCCAGAAAGAGCATTTAGCTTCTACTTTGCAGAGCGTTGTCTCTGTCACTTGCTGAGACTGAAATTAACTACGAAGCCGAAGCCAGACAAGTTGCTTCACCTACTTTTAGCTTCGTATTACAAAGACTTGGTCAAAAAAAAAAATAGTGCCATGAAACATTTTATTATTAAAACAGTCATAAAACACGAATAAAAACAGACATAAAGGCATTAGTTGGTTACTTTATCTAAACTTTTGGATCCTTTTTTCTTAACAATAGCTTCAATGAGGGATGGCGAAGCTTTCTTCAAGTCATAGGCCCAACCGATGCGCGCAAACAAGTCGATGTAAAAGGTGGTGATATTCAAGAAGTACGACAGCTCTGCCGCCTTGTAGTCCCAGGGGAAGGTGTGGTGGTAGTTGTGCCAGCCCTCGCCCATTGCGAATATTGACACCTTCCAGTTTTCAGCAGGCATTATGTTTCTAAGGATATACACAAGAAATTAATACGTAATCATTTCCGCTTTCAATTTCAGGCTCCAAATCACGAAATTTTAACAATAAAAAAAAAGTATTAGCCAAGTTGAACTTGACTAATGTTCTCGTCCCAAATAAGCGGAAAGCTTGTGTTAGAACTTAGAAGTAGGTACGATAATAGTGCAACGGGTGGTGATCGAACCGTTGACTTTCATTTCAGTTGTCAGTCCGCAACTTAAACCGTTGGGCTCAATGTTTTGGTCTGGTTTGGTGGGAGGCTAGTTATCACCCTACCGTCAAAGACGTGCGCCAAGCATTTAGCGTTCCGGCACGACGGCATGTAGAAACCGATTCGGAATTTTGGATCCTGCTGTAAGGAAAAAGCCTTCCACCGGACCAGGGGGGAGGTGGTCAGGGTGGTGGCTGTAGATACTTAAACTTACACATCATAGGGCTTGTTTCCCCAGAGGTGAGCAAAACTGTTCACAGACCAGGTGAAGTTGACGCTGAACATGTATCGTACAAACGTAGAAGCCACGGCCATGTCCCACGTTTCGTTCCAAAATATTACTTTAGCGATAGTCGGCAGTACGAAACATATTGTTATTTTGAAAAAATAGAAGTATCTGAAAGGTAAAATAACAAACATTTAATTATAATAATACTACTTCATGCGCTCGACTGGGTCCGCGTGAATTTAGTTTTTCGTGTAAACTGATTATTCAGGATAAAAAGTTGCATATAAGTCATTCCAGCAGGCCTAGCATGCACGCGCGAGAAAATTTTGTCGACGCCTTTTCTCGTAAGTCGTATTATCACTATAATATCTCTATCGACACTAAAATGGTTGCACACATGGATTCGTCAAACGAGAAATTAGTCTACATCAACAATATCTCTCTCTCTCTCTTCGCGCGAGATATCACTTCGACGTGCATGCTAGGCGGGCAGGTCCTCAACTATACCCATGCAGCAAATCACGTCGATCCGTAGTTAGCTCTGTTACAGCGTGATTGAAAGACAAACCAATAAATAAACAAACACACTTTCGCAATTATAAATTATAATATTAGCACAGTATAAGGAGACCTATCCTTACTCTGTCCTTAGTAAGGATAGGTATAACATATCACACAATATATAAATGGGAATAACATTTTTAAGAGTCTTATTAGCTTTATATTTTGTTACCCGGTGAAATATTAGTACCTAAATAATTAGATATATTGCCAAGGAAGCGACTTGGGTGGGTCTGAACATCTGTTAAATTGCTTGGTTGCGGTTTCTTGAAGTTCTAATAGCTAGAGATTAATTAAGAAGTACCTACCTAGTACCTATAGTTTGCTGACGTCATAGGTACGTCAATGGAACTAAAAATATGAATTTCAAGTCTCCAACTATGTAAATTATAATGGGTAGGGTACTTAATAAGAATAACTCAAGTATAATTAATAAAAAAATCGCGAGGTTATAAACATATATCGTCTTTGTCTTACTTTGCATGGAACTTGACGACTGGGTCGTTGAGAATATCGCTCATGTCAAGTTTATTTCCCTCTTTGACGACGAGTGGATGCTTCTTCATCATAAGCCAGCCGACGTGGGAGAAGAAGAAACCGCGGCGCGCGTCGTGCGGATCCGCCGTGGTCTCAGACATTTTGTGGTGGACACGATGGTCTCTCACCCACTCAAATATATTGTTCTAAAACAAGCAAATTATTTATTAAAAAAGAAAAAGAATAAATAATATTTCATTCAATAAAAAATTTAAAAACTTAATAATGTAAATAGTAAACTTACAAATTATGCGTCTAAGAACCCTACCACAGTTAACAAAATAGCTGATGACCTTAAAACAGCTGAGCCGATTTTGATAAAACATCAGACAGCACACCTTTATATTTACCCACATTATAACACCCCTCTTTTTACGTCGGGATTTAAAAACGTGACTGCTTTAAAGAATTTCAACTATTAGTGTCACTAGGGACTATGCAAGGATTCTAATAATAGGCTACCTACCCTATTCATAAAAATCTGTTCACACATTTTAAGTTATGGTGAAATAAAATAAATTCACTTTACATGAACCCTGAAAAATATGGCCCAGTTCAAGAAAGTTAATAAGGCCATTATGGCCCCAAGTCCATTTTTCCAAAACAGAAAAATGGACTTAGGTAGGTATTTGAACTGAACTCCCCTACATGTAAAGTGGGGATGAATTTTTTTTTCTCGTCTATCCCATAGTGTGGGGTGTCGTTGAATAGGTCTTTCAAAAACGTTGTGGGTGTGGGAACACCATTTTTCAATTCAGGGATCCGTATGTGAAATATGATATTTTAAAGTGCTAAATTTTATTATAGTCTAGTCTACAAGTTCAAAAACGTGAAAAATAGAGATAAAGGTCCTAAAAATATGAGAGATGGCTCATTCGATTCGGAATCACCTCTAGAAAAATATTTTTGAAGGATTTTGGTGCAGGTAAAAAATTGCAATTGTTATTAACAAAATAAGATGAAAAAAAAATTATATTTCGTTTTTTGTTAATAACTCGAAAAATATTAACATTTAAGCAATTTTGAAAAAAGCTCGTTAAAGAGGAGGAAATTTCCAATAAAAAAGTCCCAACTCCAGGAATTCTATCTCCATTATTTATAATTTTAATTTGACGTTGAAAATAGGGCTCCGCGCGGCATGCGCGCGCCGCCGCTAAAGAGAGTTCAGCAATAAAAATATTTTTTTTATAACATAAAATGTAATTTTAAAAATTTGAAAAAATTCTAGTATCTTTTTAACACTTGAAAAAATCGAGCCCTGAAGAAAAAAACCGGCCAAGTGCGAGTCGGACTCGCGCACCGAGGGTTCCGTACTCCAAAAGTAAAAGTAAAATGATAATATTATATTAATTTGCTTATTTATCGTTAACTTTGTTTGTAGAGGTATATTGTTAATATAAAAAAAAAACTATGCTAGTTAGAGCGTTGGTTTTAGTTTTCCTGTAAAATATACATAAACCTCTATTGACCATAATTATTTCAGAATTTTCGATTGGTAAACTTCGGAGATAAGGGGGGGGGGGGGGGAACGGTATTTTTTTCGACATTTTGGCCGATTACTCAAAAACTATTATATATAGAAATAAATAAAAAACTGTTTTAGAATACACAAGTAAAGGCCTTTCATATGATACCCCACTCAGTATACTTATCTTACTTTGAAATTTCAAACCCCCGATTTTCCCCCTTTTTAATTAAACTAAAATAATTTTCGCGTTGATTTTATTTTTCCTGTAAAATATACATAAACCTCTATTGACCATAATTATTTCAGATTTTTCGATTGGTAAACTTCGGAGATAAGGGGGGGGGGGGGGAACGATATTTTTTTCGACATTTTGGCCGATTAATCAAACACTATTATATATAGAAATAAATAAAAAACTGTTTTAGAATACACAAGTAAAGGCCTTTCATATGATACCCCACTCAGTATACTTATCTTACTTTGAAATTTCAAACCCCCGATTTTCCCCCTTTTTTAATCAAACTAAAATAATTTTCGCGTTGCTTTTATTTTTCCTGTAAAATATACATAAACCTCTATTGACCATAATTATTTCAGATTTTTCGATTGGTAAATTTCGGAGATAAGGGGGGGGGGAACGGTATTTTTTTCAACATTTTGGCCAATTACTCAAAAACTATTATATATAGACAATAAAAAACTGTTTTAGAATGCAAAAGTAAAGGCCTTTCATATGATACCTCACTCGGTATAGTTATTTTACTTTGAAATTTCAAACCCCCGATTTTCCCCCTTTTTTAATAAAACTAAAAATAGTTTTCGATTTTTCTTTATTTCAATGATGTTGGGCAACTATTATACACAACTATGCCAAATTTCATGTCGATAGCTTTAATAGTTACTGAAATAATCGACTGTGACAGACGGACGGACGGACGGACGGACGGAGAAAGTCTCACCATAAGGGTTCCATTTTTACCATTTTGGTACGGAACCCTAAAAAAGTTTAATCACCATTTTTCAAAAAGTTATTCAATTGTTAACTAACAAATTTTTTCCCAATCTCCATTGGCATAAACAATGGGATGAAAGGTATAAATAATCATTTTTTAATTATTTATAGGCCAATTATAATTGGCCTATAAATTTTAAACTTCGTGGAGCCATTTTGATATATATCTATACTTTATAAGATCCTGCGATAAATTTTCATAAAAGTTTATTAATTTGTTAATTATGGTTTTTTATAAATATTGACAATTAAAAATCTAAAAAATGTTGATAAAATTTTTTTTTCATTTAATATTTAGCTATGCCTGTTTTCACATTGAAATTTGAAAAAAAACTTTTATCAAAATTTTTTAGATTTTTAATTTCTTAGATAAGAAAAATAAGATAAAAGATACTAGAATTTTTTCAAATGTTTAAAATCATATTTTATGTTATAAAAAAATATTTTTTCTCACCTAAGTAAATAAGAAAGCCTCAGATCACATGTTTATTGACCTCGGCTTCGCCTCTGATAACAATTACATGTGATCTGAGATATTTCTTATTTTACTGCCCTAGATGTGTAATGTACTATTTCGTACCACTTGCTCAAAAAAGTGACATTCTGTGCCACAAAAAGCGAGCATAACAATAGTCATTTTTAATCTGTTAAAAACAGGGAAAGAAAATTGTACTGAATTTTATTCATCCTCTAGGGGGAGAATATAGGTAGGTAGGAAATAGATGGAGATGAAGTATAAAAAGTAACTACTAGTCAAGCCGGGTGCCATCCGCCATTTTATGAGCATTATGTACAACACATTATGTATTCACTCTTATTGGTTGAACTTCAGCTGTCAGCCTGTCAATTAGTTGCGTGTTATTGGATTTGTGTCAATGGAGTATCGACTTGTCGATATTATTATAGGTGACGTTAAACGAGTTGAATAAATTCTAATGCATTACTGCTCATCACCATATTATCAGATAATACAAGAAGTTTGGTGTTTATAGTTGAAATTTATATCATTTGTCCGGTTATTTTAATACTTCACATAAATAATAAATGCTAGAATCTAATACTAAACCTAGAAACCTAGCTCTATATTATAGATGATAATGTCCGTGTTTTCTGCTGTCGTTTCCGGCTAGTGAAAACTTAAAGAAAGGATGGGTGCTATAGGCGTGGAAAATATAAATATAACACACATCCCTCTACATAAAATATGAAAAGATCAAACTTCGTTACTATCTGTAATTTAGTCCAATTTGAAAGATAGGATAGTTTTTTTTGATTAGAATAGTTTATTTGTTTTATTTATATAAATAAGTTGGCGGTACGAAGTTCGCCGGGTCAACTAGTATTCTATATTTGTTTATTTATATGTAGGGCATGCAGATAGCTGTCTCATGCTAAGCACGTCATGTTTCGACTCTACCACCGCTTATAGAAAGAAATTCTACTACTATGAGCCAGCAAGTTGCTCTTTTAATGAAAAGAAATGGTGGTTTATAATTGACCGAGCGAAGCGAGGTCTCTGAGTTTACTAGAGCGATTTGCACTTGTCCGTCCGTCCGTCCGTCCGTCCATCCGTCCGTCCGTCCGTCCGTCCGTCCGTCCGTCCGTCCGTCTGTCAGAGCCTTATAACTTTTGAATTACTGAACGTGTGTATCATTTTAAAGACAATTTGGAACAGAGTACAACCGTATTTTTTTTAAATTTTTTTCCTAAAATTGACGAAATGGGGGGCTTCCAAAGTGGCGATTTAATACGCTCGCTTGAAGACGCTCTCTGGGAAAATTTTCTATAAAATTCAAAAAAATTCAAAATTCAAAATTATTTATTTCATGTAGGCCAACCTGTGGCTCTTATGACACGTCAAGATTCTACCACCGGTTCGGAAAGCGGATTCTGCTGAGAAAAGCCGGCAAGAAACTCAGCAATTGCTCTTTTCAAAATAATCATTTTACAATATTAATAAGTAGCTATTACATTGTAAAAAGTTTTTATACTATCTTGTGGGCAGCTGGATGGCAAGCTGATTTAACCCGTGCATCTTTGTTAGAATAGAATATGACATTTCCACAAAACGTACTACAATTCAATTCATGTCAAAGACGGGCAGACAGAAAGTAGCCCTATTCCCGCCGGCGGCACCCGTTCACGAGCATGATGCATGATCCAGCCATTGCTTCGCTCGACCATATTTGAGGGAACGTAACATACGTACGTATATATTTTCAAGTTTTACTTATTTTCTTACTTCACTTGTATCCTGTACTTGAACAACAAATACTAAAATTATATGAATATTATAAAGAAACGAGATTATTTAATTTTTAATGAGCATCAGTAAATTTCACATAGCTTCACAATAATGCTAATAGATGGCGCAGTCATTAACTATTCCATTGAACTAGGAGTTACGACTACGATTTATCCCAAAAACAGTTTTGCGTCGACCATTATTATTTAGGTACATAATATAATAACATATTATTCAATTAAAATTATTCTTTAGTTAAATATCATTTTGTATATTTTCTATTCGCGTCGATAGATGACGATTTGTACAGATGCCCCTAACCCGTTTTCACTCGTTAGTACCTACATAATAATTCAATGTTTTCACTGACGTTCCCTAACCTTTACGGGCTACCTATGATAAGTTATGTGATGATTACTGTCAACTTCTTTATCACGATCCTGTACGGGACACCTAAAAGGACATTGGGACGGATGTTAGGACTTAGGATTGTGTTTTGGAGCTACCTACGTAAAGAGACTCCTACATAGGGGATGATTTAGGTATGTTTGGTGAAAACGGGCATAATAATAATAATGTCAGTTTTGGTCGTCATGTATCGATTGAATGAAAAATCATGGGATACCGTTACCGCGAGGTCTCAGTTCGGGGCGAACCACTAGTTAACAAACGATTGATACATATTATAATTTATAAATGAGTACTTTTTTATATATGGTGATCTCATTCAATTTCACAAAACGGCAGCGAAACTGTTTGGATATTCCAAGATCTTTAAAAACCTAAATCCACGCAAATAATATGTACCTGATAGAGTACAAACGTACGTTACGTAATTATTATTACCTATAAATACTACGTATACATAAATGCTTGATTATCGCTTCACTCCTTATCGATGTCGATAGTTTCGAAGCACACTCCCTAATGGGCGGCCATTTTATGAGGTTTTATCTGTAGGTATGCACCCGATTTTTGTATAAAGGGCACCTCCATGTATTTGCTACCTTCATGGTTACACCATTGAGTTTGTATATAAAGCATTATACATCTTTTTGAAAAAGGAATACGCATTTATTATGCAGTTATGATTATTAAATAAAATTACGAAAACCGACGAGGCCGTATGAGCTTGATGCCTTTGCTTTTCCGACAAAAAAATATTAGTTTAGGAATTTGCCGCGTTTTTGTTTTCTTCAAATACATAAACGTTAAGTTTATTTTAATTTATTTTTATAAATAAGTTAATGTTCTAAAAATATGTTTCACTTTTAATTGTAATTATTTTTAATAAATGCTTATCTCATATTATTATTGTGTTAATTTTTTCGCAAATGGTACGAAAAGTAGAGTATTTACCTCGGTGATAAAGCTGTCTTAGTCTTGGGTGAACTTAAATCCCTCGCTACAATCAGGACTCGTCTTAAATCCCTCGCTTCGCTCGTGATTTAAGTTTTTAACACCCTCGCTACGCTCGGGAGTAAACCTCGAGTCCTTCGTTACGCTCGCGATTTAAATCGTCACCCGCGACAGAAGACACTGCTTTATCCCCTTGGTTAATAATCTACTATTATTGCTGAACTCTCTTTAGCGGCGGCGCGCGCATGCCGCGCGGAGCCCTATTTTCAACGTCAAATTAAAATTATAAATAATGGAGATAGAATTCCGGGAGTTGGGACTTTTTTATTGGAAATTTCCTTTTCTTTAACGAGCTTTTTTCAAAATTGCTTAAATGTTAATATTTTTCGAGTTATTAACAAAAAACGAATAATAACAATGGCAATTTTTAACCTGCACCAAAATCCTTCAAAAACATTTTTCTAGAGGTGATTCCGAATCGAATGAGCCATCGCTCATATTTTTAGGACCTTTATCTCTATTTTTCACGTTTTTGAACTTGTTGACTAGAGTATTAGAGTCAAGTGTCCCCCCACCTCTGCCAGCTAAATGGTTGTATATAGGATACAAGAAAAAATTCACAGCAGTAGTATATATAATGAATTTTAAAAGAAAACTATCACGGCTTAGTAGGGTTCATTAGTGAAGGAGTTATATCGGTTTTTCTAAGTTAGATATTACACGTAGTGTAAGTTGCATATTTTGTAGTATACCTATTATAGTATTTAAACCATGGAACTCAAAATGTATGTTGAGACTTTCAACTACGGAACCCTACACTGCGCGTGGCCCGACACGCACTTGGCCGGTTTTTGTGTAATTACTTAGTCAAGTAATATTAGGCCGTTAAAGTACTTAGGTTAACTATTTAGGTTAACTACACTAGCGGCACGCTATGATGGCCGGTTTGACACATTACAATAGTGATGTGGAATGTCAATTTATTCTCGAACAAAAAACAATTAAGTTTTGTTTTTGTACCTGATTAAATAGGTTTAATAAAACAAAAATGTATATGTTTATTTAATTTATTTGAACGAACTGAATATTTGAATGAAAATGAATATACATACTTTATATGCACACAAGAAACATATGAATACAAAAGATACCAAAAAAGGTGCCACAAAAGGCCATAATTAATCAGATTCGTCCATACTACTATTTTCACTGTCGTCACTGCTATCACGAGCAAGGGTCAACAGTAATGCAGTATCAATATTTGAAATCCAAAGCCAGGTCAAAACTATATCACAATCGCATTGCACTGACAGTTTATACTTTTCGAAGCAACGTCAATTCGAAACTGCTTTGTTTTGCATTGAGCATTGACGCGAGTTTGCCGGAGGTAGTAGTTGTGCTAGCCAGCGATCCTATGTGACGATCGTATTAGATTCCATTTTTAAAAATTTTCAATTTAGAAAACCAAATGCCGAGTTGTGGTATATATCATATAAAAATAAAAATTTTACCTTTTGTATGAAACAGCTGATATTTTTTTGCGATTTCAGAGGTTTGTCCACATAGTGAAAATTGTTCATATTCACAAGTACATTCACCCCTTAAATGGTGCAAACTGATTTTTCTACACTTGTATACATTTTAGAAATCAATTTAATAAATAAATTTTGAGTCCTAAACCTAAAACTACATTCGATAAAATTTATGAATCTCTGCACATCACTATCGTCAATAAAGTAATACAATTATTTCCTTCAAAGTCGTTATCAATTAATACGGAACTTCATGAGCGGACAAACGTCAAACCGGCCATCATAGCGTGCCGCTAGTTTAGGTTAGTTAATCATACCTGACCAGCTAAGGAAAAGCAGATCATCAATATTATTCTGAGTGGTAACGTTGCTTTGAAGGATCTATGGGTCCAGAATCGATGTGCGCCTGCAGTTACACCAAAGCCGCTCACTCCTCCCAGAAAAAGTTCTGAAAATAAAATAACAAACAGATACAAGTCGAAAAACAACTTATTTTCCTTATGGCCCGGAAAGTCCAATTCCTCGATTGTCCAATATGTCTGTAATAGACTATATTCATGAATTTATTTATCGTCCTGAAGTTAAGTTTACTTTTTTAAAAGTTAATAAAAATCACAGAAAGCCAAATTATTTATTTATCGTCCTGAAGTTAAGTTTACTTTTTTAAAAGTTAATAAAAATCACAGAAAGCCAAATTACAGGTTTAGTTTTTCACTCTGTTTTTCACGTTTTCACTCTGTAGGTATCACGTTAGTAATGTAAAGACAAAATAAAACTACTTCTTTTCACTAATCCTTGATTAAATTTTGGAATAGATAGGTTATTCAAACCGACCGTAAACAGTGGCGTGGCTAGACCCTTTTCTTTCAGTACCTATTTCCAAAATCAATGCAGAAATCCTACCATATTATTGTGAATACAAAAGCAAACCCAGGACACATTCATGATAGTGATAAGTGTGGGGAGAATATTATTGAAATACATATTTAAAAAAAATTTGATACCTACCTAAGCCTTTAAAACGTGATGTTAAAAATAAATAAATAAAAAACTATAGGTACGAGTAAGTACAACTTACCAAACAACCAAGTTTGCCATTCGGGCATCCTCCCGTGTTTGAAAAAGACGTAAAACGGGTATAATGTAGTTAGTATATGAAATAAAGATATTACAAAAGTGTTTATCCATCGAATCGGTGTCACGAAACCCATCCGCTTTTCCCATCTTCTAACAGGTGCCAGAAATTTTGGATCGTTTTTCGGTATCGCTTCATCGAAGTAATCAACACCTATGTGTAACGCACCGTTTCCATTGCAATTTTCTCGCAAATCGAACTTTGTATCTTGTTCAATGGTGTTGTAGTTAAAATTAGGCAGCTTTTGTTTTATTAAAACTTTCGTGACTGTAACCGAGGGCGTCATTTTCTGTAATAATAAAGAGCATATCATATAATTTGAGAACTAGCTCATGTCCTTATGGCATCCTTAAGGTCAATTAGATGGTAAAAATTAAAAAAAAAAATCATAATTATTTATTTTACAGGACAATAAAGAAGAGGCATTGACATACGATTTTTCTTTTGGCAATTGAAAGAACATAAGTTGCTACAGTTTTTGAAAAATCACGAGTGCTATGAACCTCTTCTTTTATTTTTAATGGAATTTTAAAGATGAACTTAATTTTCTTGAATAAATTTAGAATTTAATGCTCTTAAAACCAGCTAATCAGATTGAACTTCTTTAGAGAGTAGTTATTAGGTAAAGATATGCCATAAAAAATTGCGGAAATCGACACTGGAAAAAATAAAAAAAAATTAAAAGTTTGTCAATATTCCAAAATTTTAAATAAAAAATTTTTCTCGTAATCGGGTGGGCACCGATTTTTTCCTTGCGGGTCCTGATAGTTCCCTGAGGCAACAATCTAAAATTTGTATCCACCTGGTCTGACCCAACCTGTATAAACGATTTTAAGTTTTAGGATTACTCTTATGTTGAGAATAGCTATATAATACAACTGCATCTAATGAGGGACATTTTAATTCGACTGCTGTTTTTTGATACGAGGCTTGCCGAGTATCAAAATGACTAATTACGTACAGTTGTATACAAGATTTTATCTACGACAAGGAAAATAAAATCATTAAGAAAATTAGGTCGTCTTTATAATTTTTTACTTTCCTTTACAATTAATAAAAAAGTTGAAAAAGTAATCCTTTTGCCACGTTTTTTAAATTTTAAACTGATTTTTTTAAAATTTTTATTTTAGGTTTGATATTGAGTGGCAGTACCAACCATAGAGTGGATTGGGTACCAACTTTAATACATTTATATGAACGATACAAAAGTGCCAGAACTCAGACCCTCTTAGCTTTAGGTATCCTATTTTATGAAGATAACCATTTTGATGCAGCTCCCATACAACGAGCTGCATCGAAATGAGAAGCAAAACCAAGAGGTTTCATTTTGATTCAGCTGTAAAATTCGAAATTGGAACTGCTGGAATTCGATGCTGGAGTAGATAAAATAATAATAATCACTTGCGCTCTATCGTTTGCAATATGCATCCCCTATTACAGCGTGTGCAGGAAATGGATTTTGTTTATAGTTTGGTCCTAAATTAGTGACCGATCTTGGTAGGGACAGAGAATCGAAAAAGGAAAACTTTTCCCATTTGGGCTTAAGTGCGAGGCTAAAATAATGATAACATTAGTAATTAAGTAATAGTTACAAAAATAACTTACTCAGCATTCAATTTTAATACACAATCATTCACAATATTTAAAAAGTAACATCACTATGAATCACGGGAAACGTGCGTCAATATGTAATTTGATCACAGTATAATTTATTACTGTGGACATATCTTAAGGCAAAGTGAAAAAATGCATTTCAGGCACGTTTTAAGCACTACGTGTCGAGTTTAGTATCTACCTACCTATACTATGTACATCAGATTGTATGAACATAATCACGTATCGTATTAAGGGCTTCATCTTATAAATGACTGATCCAAATCTATCTATCTATCTAATACCTTTAAAAGAGCAATTCTTTTATGTATAAAATCTGAATCTCGGGAACGGCTCCAACGATTTTCATGAAATTTAGTATGCAGGGGGTTTCGGAGGCGATAAATCGATCTAGCTAGGTTTCATTTTTAGAAAACGTCGTTTTAGCCATGTTTTCAGGCAATGAAAAACCCCTACAATATCATTAGAATACGAAGGTAAATTTCGCCATCATCTATAAATTCGGGTGGAACCAAAACCAGAAGACCCGGGTTCGAGTACAGACGATTATTTTTTCCCCTATGAGTTTTATTATTAAATAAAATAAGTTATATTATTTATTTTTTATACATTGGCTCACTACTGAGCGCAGGTCTCCTCTCAGAGAAGGGTTATAGGCCATAGTCCACCACGCTGGCCCAATGCGAATTGGCGGACTTCACACACCTTCAAGAACATTATGAAGAAATCTCAGGTGTGCAGGTTTCCCCACGATGTTTTCCTTCACCGTTGAAGCAAGTGATATTTAATTGCTTAAACGCACTTGACTCCGAAAAGTCAGAGGTCCCGGGATCGAACCTGCGACCCCCCCCGAACAGGAGACCACAGTCCTAACCACTAGGCTATCACTGCTTATTATTTTATTTTTTATTACTTTATTATTATTATTTTTCTAAATAATTATTATAATTTCAAAAAACACGATTTACCAAAAAAAACAAGCAAAGGTTGGTCACCCAGGTACTATATTTTATAGCCTTATATTTTTAACTGGTTCGTTAGTTTCGTGGATTGCTAATTCGGCTACGGATCATCATAATGCCCGGCTTGGAGACGTTTCCTCTATTTTTGACATTTCCAGTGTCTACCTATGTAAAATAATAGAAAGAAATTCTTAGTTAGCAACTTTTGAGAGCCACTTTGATAGAGAATGGCCTTTCCTGGCCTGGCCCCTATTAGAATGGCTTGATTCTCTATAAGAGACCCAGTAGGTAGGGTAGAAATCGGTTAAACTCAGTCCTTGGTTAGAGACTTTCTAACCAGGTACTGAGTTGAACCGAAAGTTAATAAAAGTTGTATTTTCCAAAAAATATGACAAGTTAAGACTTTACCACTTCGGAAAGCATATTCTGCTGAGTAGAGCCGGCAAGAATTAAAAAACTACTACGATCTCCTCGTATGCATGAAATTAGGAACTACCTAATAATAATTATGTAGATAAAAGTAAAACAACTCTATAATAATACCACATAATACGTCATACATTGTGAATAGGTAGGTACAGAGACCTACGTTTTCCTACTATGGAATAGAATTCGGGAATATATCATTAATAATGTCGGAATAATGTACCTATTGAAAATTGTATCGAACATGTACAATGTCTCTAATAAATCAAATCAAACAATTATACCAATAGCTCCTTGTTCTGTGTCGAATGTATTATATGTGTTGTTATTTATTATCAAATAACAAAGATATTATAGTGTTATTTATTTCAATACCGGTATGTATATTGTTTAAGCAACGACAACGAATTTCAGGGTATGACGCCTAACGACTTAACATGGCTTCAGTAGATATACGAGGTAGGACCGTAGGACAGGAGTCACCATATTATGTGCGTGCGTTTTGTAATAAACCCCCAAAGCCAATAAGTCAATAAAATAAAATAAAAATGATTATTTTAAAGACCATTAATTAATATTCGATTATTTCGAATATTTTATATAATAACTTGAATCCTTAGGTACTAATACATAATATTTTAAATTATTTATTTTATTTATTTATTTATTTTTATTTTACAGCATGTTACAATTATGGGCATTCTTATAAACTAAGAAAACACAAGAATAGGGCTATAATGTTAATCAGGCTAAACAATTCGCCTTTACAAACATTTGAAATGAAAACAAAAACTTCCGTTCCGTTGAAATGAAAACAAAAGGGTTCCGTAGTTGAGAGCAACTACGGAACCCTACACTGCGCGTGGTCCGACATGCACTTGGCCGGTTTTTATTATTTGTTGTTACAGCGGCAATAGAAATTAGAAATACAGATTCCGTAAAAAATTCAAGTATTTACCTAGGTTCATCAGTTACCTATACCTACCTATAACATCCGCTGACAGACGAACGGGCGGGCGTTTTTAGGGCCCCGTTAGCACCCTTTGGGTACGGAACCCTAAAAAGTGACGATGAAGCGAGGACTTTATCTTTTCGCTTGTATATTTTTCTTTGTTTATGGAGCTGTCGATGTTGATGCAAAATGTTCCACGGCCCTTGTGACGTCTTGGGGGTTCGTCGTCGAGTACGCAGTGTGGCGCGGTTGGCATCAGGTCATAATTCAAACACCACATAATGACGCAGGTATTTTAAAAAATATATAAATAGACTAGCTGATGCCCGCGACTTCGTCCGCGTGAATTTAATTTTTAGAATCCCTCGGGTACTCTTTGATTTTCCGGGATAAAAAGTAGCCTATGTCACTCTCCAGGTCCTCAACTACTCAACTATACCCATGCAAAAAATCACGTCGAACCGTGGCTCTGATGCGGCTTGATTGAAGAAAAAACCAACAAACACACTTTCGCATTTATAATATTAGTATGACTAGTATGATTAGCGCTTAACTGCAATCTCACCGGATGGTAAGTGAAGATACAGCCGGAGATGGATTGTGCTTGCGTAGAAGACACCTATTCACTCTTGAATAAAGTACCGAAGTTATAGTATAGGATAGGCAACGTAGTACGTAAGTATCGCCAGCTACTTAAAAGAAGCCGCTTAACAGTGGATTGGAATAAATTAAAATTTATTTGAAAGGACATACCTACCGTCAAGTGTATCCCATTTTAATTTGGTAACGATCTTGCTAGCGTCGCGCATCGGTTTCATCATTTCTATTTAGTCCCTCCCCGACTTCAACATACGTACACAAACTAAAATTTAAAGATTATTTTTTAGTTTGTAGTACCGTTTGAAGGCGGTTTTTAAAAAAGATTTTCTATATAATTATTTATTATTTCCTGTTACTGGTTCTTGTACAGACTGTTACTGGGCAACCTTACGTCTTGTGAAGTGTCTCAGCGTGAACGGGATTGCTTCAGCGGTAAATGTTGACAAGAAAGCTAGTACAAGCTCGTCCCTTGCAATTGTAATCCTCGCACCTACACTTCGCGGGATTGCCCGCAAAAGATTCACTTCTGTTATTGACCAGGTATTTACATTACATACAGGCATTACATCAGGTGAAAATTCGCGGCAAATAAACCTGGTATTATTATTCTAACTTCTCTGAGTTATTCCTCACTTAAATCTTTCTCTATCTCAGAGAAGACCTCTATGGGTTGAGATGATGATGATGATGACGATTTCATTACCTAGGTATTATTATGTTCTTATTATGAACTAGCTTTTGCTCACGACTCTGTTCGCTTGGAGTTAGGTTTTAAAAAACCCCGCGCTTTACCGAGATAAAATGCTAAAAATCACGTTGATCCGTTGCTGCATGATTGAAGGACAAATTAGGACACTCGCATTTATAATAATAATGAGGATTTAATCCTGTTGTTTTAGTTGAACCAATGGGAAATGAATACACCCTCCCATGACTGGCTGGTTATGGCCAGATCAGTGGAAGATTTTAAAATATTAAGTAATGTTTTAAACGCAACAGCTCTTCGTTTTGATCAGAATATTGTCTTGGGTATAGTTGATGGTGATGACCAGAGATCAAGAAATAATTTCAGCCTTTGCGACCACAACTTTGTTTACAAAAAGACTATTGGAACATGGCAAAACTATAGAAAAGAGACTAACCATTCACGAGTTACCAATAATGGCATAATCTTTCTTAACGATTCTTATTCAGAGAATGAACACAATTTTTACAATGGAAAAACAGACTCCGAGAGAACTTATTACCGATCGTCAGAGAGATTTAAAAATATTTCCAAAAATCAGAGGTACAAGATGGTTCAAAAGAGTTGGCCATTGTTACGATCGGGAATTCTAAATTACAACTTTTCAAGGATTTTCGATGTTATTAATGCCAGTCATTTTAGTTTGAAAAGTATTGTCAAAGAGTGGAGCAATTCAAATAGACTTAATGAAACAGATTTCAATGTGTATGTTGTACAGTGTTTTAAAGTACGTATTAATTCGACGCTGTATGTAAAAAATTTAGGTAAGTTGGTAATTAACAATCATTAAGCGTTTGCTAGGTGACTTATTATTATTAGTAGATCTTAGACAGTTGTGATAGGTTCCATAATGCTATTTATACAGCTCTAACTATATTCAGAACTTGTGTTACTCTGTGTTAACAACTGAAAATAAATAAGACTCAAACTTATTGTCAGCTATTAGTTTCACAGATTCTATAATAATTAATCACCAAAAAAAACACAATTCGAGCAACCAACGTAAAGAAACTGAGCTTTGCTGCACTTGGTTAAAAAGTTCTAATTATAATTACAGGTGCATGGAGTATAACGCGAAGTATGTCATTAGTGGATGTTCCATACCCAGTAGAAGCGCGCAATTTTAGGGGTGAGAAGTTTATAATTGGAAGGTGCAATTTCTCTGCAGAAGGGTCGACAGCCCTTGACGACGACGGACCATCTGCACCTGAGTTGCTGAATGATATTCTTCAGTTTCTGGCTTTGCGACTAAACGCTACGTAAATAAACAATAGTATTAATTATGTTAAAGCACATACATGCCTAGGTACATAGTGGGGAATTTCCCTTTGAACTTTTATACTACTCAGGAGATTTGAACTGTCTAAATAAATGTTCCAAATGCTGTAAATGTTAAAGGTGAATGTAGTATGTAATATGTATTCATTAATAACTTATTAAGAATTCTGTGGCATCACCCTTACGAAACTTGGGCAAGATACTAAAAGTAACATAAAGTCGTCTTCAGCTATTATTATTCATCTGTAAATATTAAAAAATAATAATAATAACCTGTCGCCCTGACTGACCCCCGGCCGTCTGGTCTCCCCTGCCGGGCGTAATCCTCCGCCCGCTACAAGTATTTATTTGTGTAAAGTATGTGTAAGTTTATTTATCTGTGTGTATATATTTATGTTTATTATATTACTTTTTGGCCCTATATCTATTTATTTTGTATGCGGGTGTATGAGTCATAATATATAAAGAAATAAAAATTCATAGGGAAAAAATAATCATTTGGACTCGAACCAGGGTCTTCTGGTTTCGGGACAGCCCGATTTCCCACCTGAGCTATTATAACTTTGTACATGTTAGCGAAATTTACCTCTGTATTCTAATGATATTGTAGCAGTTTTTCATTGCCTGAAAACACGGATAAAACAACGTTTTCTAAAAATGAAACCTAGCTAGATCGATTTATCGCCCCGAAACCCCCTGCATACTAAATTTCATGAAAATCGAGCTGTTTTCAAGATTCAGATTATATATATTTTACAATTTATACAAGAATTGCCCGTTTAAAGTATATGAGTTTTGGAAGTCACCTCTCAAAAACCCTAAGCCTGATTTTGCCAAAAAAATGTCATCATTTCCAACGGGCCGTGTATTTTCTAGGTCTCATACACGATATTACGGCAAACTCGGGTTCCGCACATACGAAGGCGCTTGGACCGGCCTGCTGGGAGCCTTGATGGACCACTCCGTGGACATAGCGCTAGAGCCGGTCACAGCGATAGCTCCGCGGCACCAGGATATGGATTTCATATTTCCTATAGCCGATACTATGTAAGTACCTACCTACTACAAACACGATACATATTTTGGCAAGGAAACGCTACGTGGCTACGAAAGTTCAACATAATTATTTTAATCACCAAAAGCAATCCACCTGGTGAAGACTCTGCCACCCCTGCGCTTTCTTGTATTGGATTTTGGGACTATTAAATCTATGGTATTTGTACTAATAAAGCTGCATGGTATCCTAAAACCACTATATATATAATATGGCAAAACTGCATTTTGCTAAGAGCAACTGATGAGTTTCTTATCAGCTGAATCTGCTTTCCAAACCGGTGGATGGTAGAATCTTGACTATCGTAAAGACTACAAGTTCGCCTATTTACTTATATGAAATAAATCATTATGAAGTTTGAAATGATTTCAACTGCAGGTGCAACATTTATATACGTCATCAAGAAACTTCAGCGGTTCGTGATATATTTTTAGCACCATTCAGCTCAAAACTGATAGCTTGTGTAGCCTGCATGGCGATCGTGGCAGCCGTCGCCGTTGTCATCATCAGCAGAACCATCACGGCATCCTCACAACACATTAGACGCTTAAGCTGTATCGAGGGTATTATATGGTCAACCGGAATTCTTTGCCAGCAAGGTACTTTTTCTTCTTCTTCTTTGTCAACCGATAGACGTCCAGTGCTGGACAAAGGTCTCTTGCGTTTGAGTTGCGTTGAGTTCCACATGCCTCAGTCTTGCGCTGCCTGAATCCAGCAGCTCCCTGCGACTCGTTTGATGTCGTCGGTCCACCTAGTGGGGGGTCTGCCAACACTGCGCTTCCCAGTGCGGGGTCGCCACTCCAGCACCTTGGGACCCCAACGACCATCAGTTCTTCGAACTATGGGTAATTATGGGAGGTAAGGTAGCGCACCTCCATCTAGCGCTCCAACAGTCAACCTCACCTGTCCGCGGTGCCCCCTTCTGGTCTACTAACGAGGCTCTGACGTCCAACAAATGGCGGTATAACCATTTCATACTGGCTAGAGTCTAGACTGAGCAAGTGTCACAGACCGGTGTCGGGCAGCAGCGACATCGGTGCGATCATCTAGCCTGCTCAGCGCCAGCGTAGTCATTATGGCCAAAACCTTTATTGGCAAGTCACACAAAGTAACTAACTTTTTAACTATTAATTATGTAATTCTTACCCTTTTAATCAACATAATGGTGAAAATTGCACTTCGGACTGTCTTCTATCCCCACGCTTAATTTTCAAAAATCCTTTCTTAGCGGATGCCTACGTTTTATCAAAGCTATCCGTATGCCAAACAGCCCGATATGTCCAGTGGTTAGAGCTGTGCGTTGATAGATCAGTAAGTCAGTTAATCACCTTTTCCTTTTATACATTTAGATGTAAATTTATATTTACACACGTATATTTTCATAGGTGGTACATGGACACCCCAGAATCCGGCAGCCAGTGTTCTTCTGATAGTGTTCTTATTCTTCGCGCTGGTCACCTACAATGCGTACGCTGCGTTTATCACGTCCGTGCTGTCTGTCCGAGTGGCCAGCGTGGGATCCCTGTCAGATGTGCTGCAGTCTAATATGAAGATTGGTTACGTTCGGAACGGAGCTGACCAAATGTATTTAATGGTAAACAAGAAAAAAATGGCCTATAACCCTTCTCTGAGAGGAGACCTGCGCTCAGTAGTGAGCCGTTGATGGGTTGCTAATGATGATGATGATGAAGAAAAAAATGTAAAAACTGTAACCCGAATACGGAAATATTGATATAACATTCGTCGTATTGATTTTGTTCGTATATTTAGCCCATAGCACCCGGAACTTGGTACCAATTGTCAAAAATTAATTCCATTGATCGTATTCGTATTCGATGACATTAGCGTAAAGTAAAATAATTCTTGATTGGATTGATTTAAAGTCACTTTAGTACAACCGATTTTAATATGGAGCGTTATGGAGCGTATCGTACATACGTAAACGTATAAGAATGTATACACGAAATTGAGCTCTAATTCAGTGCTGGTTTATTTTACTTTGACGCTAATGCCATGAAATGAATAAGATTTTGATCGGCAATTTTTAAACAATCGCACCTCTGAATTGTATGGAAAGTTATCCCATAGGATAATCGCAAACGGTTTCTTGCCACTCGCATTCGAGAAATTCTTGACGGGATAACTGAAGCTTGGATTTTTCAGTCGACTAAAGACGTGCAGCTAAATGCGTTCTACATCCGTGGATATTCCGAAGCTGAAAATTTAGTGTCTTCCGCTGCGGAGGGTCTGGAGAGAGCTGCCAGGCAGGATTACGCCTTCTTCGCTGGCCAACGAGTTGCGCGTTCCACTCTCAGGTAAGTGGTAAGAGGGGTGTTAGAAGTTTTACGTGTGTATCTGTGTAACTGTGTATCTGTGCATCTGTCTGCTCCCTTGTAGCTCCGTAACGAATGACCCAATTTTGATGTGCTTTTTCTGTTCGAAAGCTAATGTCATCGAGATGGTTCTTAGCTATAATTTATGAAGATCTGCTCAGGCCTTTGAAGACCAACAGTTCATTTTATACTTATTTAGAGGGTCCTACAAACTTTCATTGGTGCGATTGATTGGAGATTTGGTTTACCTACTATTAGGTCTACATCGGATTATATATCTAAGACATCGGTCGTAGCCTTGAACTTGAACTGGTGTAATATCAAGCAGCCTGCGGGATACCCAACTCCTCAGCAACTTACAGCAGATAACGTACGTATTTCGGCTCATTAAAATGGTCTCAATGAGTATAGGTGTTAGATAGATGATGATCGAGGATCGAAGAGGAGGTTCTAATGATGGAGCAGAAATCTGGGTAACACGCCGCAAAAGTGTAATGAGCTGGAAATGGTTAAGCATAAGAATTAAGACAAAATAGGTTTACACTTCTACCAACACAGAGTTTTGACAGTTGTCTTAACGATGAGATGGATTGATGATGAATGATGATGCGGGCGGGTGTGGTGCGGGTTGTTACGTTCCCTCATATGGTCGAGCGAAGCAAGGGCTGGATCATGCGTCATGCTCGTGAACAGGTTCCACCGGCGGGAATGGGGCTACTTTCTATCTGTCCGTCTTAACATGAATTGAATTGTAGTACCTACGCTTTTTTTCTAACTTCCCCTCATTGTGGAAATGTTATATTCTATTCTATTCTAACAAAGTTGCATGGGTTAAATCGGCTTGGCATCCGGCTGCCCACAAGATAGTATAAAAAATTATTACAATGTAATTTAGCTACATAATAATATTGTAAAATGATTATTTTGAAAAGAGCAACTGCTGAGTTTCTTGCCGGCTCTTCTCAGCAGAATCCGCTTTCCGAACCGGTGGTAGAGTCATGACGTGTCATAAGAGCCACAGGTTGGCCTACGTGAAATAAACAATTTTGTTTTTTGTTTGATGAATTTGTAGCGACATATTTATATGTCGTCAAGACTCAGCAAAAAGCGCTACATGCACACATTTATGTGTGTGTCGCTACATCAACATCTCATCAGTGTAGGGCCTAAGGAAAAAATTAAAAAAAAAAACTTGAGAGGTGTCAAAGGACACCCGGATGGAACGTAGCTCCTTCCGAATAGTGAAGGAATTGTAATAAACTAGTGGTGTCATCTAGTATTAAATTGATTAACTACGATGAATTATATTATTTTGTTTATTTCTATTGCACTGTTACAAAACCAAAGAGTTACTCTGGTGGAGTTACTGTTTTTTCACAGATGGCGTTAGCATTTTATCCAATTTATACAATAAAAAATTAGGGAAAAATTCCACATGTAGAAATTATTTAAAATAAAATTGAAAATAGAATATTCAGTCTGTCGAGCTGGGATTTGAACCATTGACGTTGAATTTATAGGCGACTGCCCTAACAACTAGGCCATGCAGACGCCGTGTTCTAAGGCGAAAATACCGAATACAATGCAAAATTCACATTCAACAAAAAACACAATGCCAAATTCACATTCAAAAAAGTGTCGGTTTCCAAAATGTGTCGAGGTCGAGTGTCGGTTCCTTAATTTCTTTCGTCTAGCCCCCTTCCGTACCGCGCGACAAGGAACTACGTTCCAACAAATGCTCCATAGGATATTTTCCTAATGGCAGGTCTCTCAGCCAAGCCCGCGGTCGCTGCGACCTCCGCGAGCTGCCAGTGCAGTCGACGCGCGCTCAGCTGGCATTCCCTCTACCTTCGAGGTCTCCGTACGCTCGACCTATCCTCATGAGGTATTCTAGTTTAGCTCTTGCTGGTGATAAAACTATAAATCATAGTTTTAATTAATTTTGACAATCTTTTTCTTCTTTGTCAACCGATAGACGCCCACAGCTGGACAAAGGTCTCTTGCATGGACTTCCACAGGCCCCGGTCTTGCGACGCCTGAATCCAGCGGCTCCTTGCGACTCGTTTGATGTCATCAGTCCACCTAGTAGGGGCTTTGCCAACACTGCGCTTGCCGGTGTAAAGTCGCCACCGTCGCGTCGCGTTTTTTAGCACTGCACTACTTAACTATGTACTTTATACTTGTTCCTTATAATACCAATCAAGAAAAGACATATTTTCGCAAGCGAAGCGAGCGCGCAATGCCTTGCAATTGAAAACTGATATTACGCGCGAGCGAAAACAAGCTTTTGCAATTGAAAACTCATATTACCGCGAGCGAAACGAGCGTGAAATTTTTTTGATATCACTACGCCTCTGTGTAGTCCATTTACTAATGGGTATCTACAAAAGCAATCTACAATCGACATTATCGCGAACAAAGCGAGTGACTCTTGACTCTTGAGTGCATGTGATAGTTTTTGAGATAGACTCCGTAACAAAAATGATCGAAAACCGACAACTTTGACGGCCTGGGGGGCCGTTTCTTATCTATATTTGAACTCTACGTCTTAATGAGTTCTAGAATTTTTTCCCCCTTAATCGAAAGCTCTAGACAATGACACCCCACATGCCAAGGTAAAGAAATAAAATTTTATTTCGACTCCTTTTCATGGGAGTCAACCTTATTTTTTAATTTAATTTTATTTTTATAATTTGTTGTTATAGCGGCAATAGAAAATAGACACTCTGTGAAAATTTCAACTGTCTACCTATTACGGTTTACGAGATACAGCCCGCTGACCGACGGACAGACGGACGGACAGCGGAGTCTTAGTAATAAGGTCCCGTTGGCACCCTTTGGGTACGGAACCCTAAAAATAGGCAATCTCCGTCCCAGGCAGTTCCTTTCCGGCTTTTGTAAGTAAACTCGTGGTGTAAAGTCTGTGTGGACCAAAGGGACCGACATAGCTCTGAGGATTAGCAAGCTGAAGTGGCAGTGGGTAGGTCATATCTGTCGCAGAACCGATGGCCGATGGGGCAGACGTGTTCTGGAGTGTAGACCGCGTACCGGCAAGCGCAGTGTAGGAAGACCTCCAGCTCGCTGGACCGATGACCTTAAGGTGGAAGACATGGGTCTGCCCGCGAAATTCAAATTTAATTTGGTTTTTCGCAATTTGTAAACTAATACGACAAAGTAGGCTTATGGCCTTTTAATTGCGCCAGTGAAATTATCATCTTCACAGGTTTACATAAAAATCTTTACTTGAAAGTGTCCAGTTTAAGAAATTAATCAAAATATCGACTAATTTGTGAGTAACTCACGTCCAGCTCAGTATTTTGATTAATTTCTTAAACTGGTCACTTTCAAGTAAAGATTTTTATGTAAACCTGTGAAGATGATAATTCCACGGGCGCAATTAGAAGGCCATTAGCCTACTTTGTCGTATTCGTTTATAAATTGTGAAAAACCAAATTAAATTTAAATTTCGCGGGCAGACCCGTGTCTTCCACCTTAAGAAAGTGGCGGGAAGCGGTTGGATGAGGAAGGCGGAGGACCGTGTTTGGTGGCGCGCTCTCGAAAAGGCCTATGTCCAGCAGTGGATGAATACAGGCTGATGGATGGGTGTGAAGTCTGTTGCAGCTGCGCAGCGGCGGCGTGCTGTCGCGGCTGGAGGCGGCGCTGGTGCCGGCCATGCCGCAGTGCTCGCCGCCCTCGGGCTTCGCCTCGGCCCGCGCTGCCGACGTCAAGACCGCGCTCTTTGTGATTCTGGCGGGACTCTTCGCTGGCTTATTGCTAGGCAAGCCTCTCAGGTGGACTAAGGCTGAGATCTATAGATCGTACTCTGGCTCTACTCAAGATTTAGGATAGAGTTAAAATGAGACACAAATATGTTCCGACATAAACCTGTCTCGTTTTAAATCAGTCTTGAGTCTCAGCTGAGTGAGAGTGCCATCTATAGATCTCAGCCCTTAGAGAGTACTGGAATCGATGATTGTTAAAAGTTATAATTTAATATAAAAAAAAAATATTTTTAAAAAACTGACTTCAAACACCCGCGTCACTACAAAGTAAATAATTTATTGTTGATTTTTTAAAAACCGCTCGAACGATTTCGATAAAATTTAAGAGTGGGTGTGCGCTCGTTAACAGTAAACAGATTTGATTTTTACAGTAGTAGATCAAGTTTCAATTATCCGAAAAAAAAACACGCAAAAATTACATCATACTGCCAAGGGACGTGCTTGGGCAAAAACATAAAATGATGAAATTTGTTCGATAATAAAAAATCGCGAAGTTAGGTCTAATTTTTAACCAATATTCATTTATTTTCAATGTGTTGCATATTACAGAGTCAAAATTTTTACATTAAATTCCGATTGATATTATAAAGAGAGTAGCCTAGTGAATTGAAAAGAAAATGAATATTTTACGAGTTACAAAGTATTTGGCGCTTACTACACTCCTATTCCGCGCAAAACGCTTTCTTTTGTCGCGCCTCACATGAGGTTGTGGCTATGTTTTATCTCATTGCGAAATCTGATTTTTTTTGGGGTTACACGCGCTCTTAAATGGGACCACCCGGTAAGTTTTAAAATAAAAATAAAATCCAAATCGGTTCAGTGCGTCTTCGAGGTCAACATAGATATATAAAAAGAATATTCCGACGAATTTAGAACCTCTTCCTTTTTTGAAGTCGGTTTAAAACGTACCACTTGCAGTCGACAAAACTTTTGGAAAATTTAAACAGCATGTCATTCTCTCTTCAGGTCCTCAACTATACCTATGCAGAAAATCACGTTAATCCATAGCTCTGTTGCGGCGTGAATCGGCGTGATTGAAGGACAAACCAACAAACAATCACTTTCGCAGCCATTTTGTGCCTATAATATATTGGGGATCTCAGGCCGAAGGATTAGATTCAGAAAAGTATCAAGTCAAATTTTTATTTTTGTTTTTATTCTTGCAGGAATTGGCGAATATGCTTGGAAAAATCGGAACAAATACAGCCGTATGTTGAAGAAGCCATTCCAACGCTTTTTTGTTAATAAGTAATAATTCTTCGATATTTACAAATTATTTCTACAGCTAGGTATTTCGTAGGACTCACGTTATTTCCGAGGACTTAAGTTGATTATACAGCTCAGTTGTGTACGTTTTTAAATCACATGTTCTACTTTCTTAAAATTTGTCACTAAACTAGCGGCACGCTATGATGGCCGGTTTGACACATTACAATAGTGATGTGGAATGTCAATTTATTCTCGAACAAAAAACAATTAAGTTTTGTTTTTGTACCTGATTAAATAGGTTTAATAAAACAAAAATGTATATGTTTATTTAATTTATTTGAACGAACTGAATATTTGAATGAAAATGAATATACATACTTTATATGCACACAAGAAACATATGAATACAAATGATACCAAAAAAGGTGCCACAAAAGGCCATAATTAATCAGATTCGTCCATACTACTATTTTCACTGTCGTCACTGCTATCATCACCTACATTAATAATTATATGTTCGTTTTCTATAATATTATCTATTTTCACATCTCTTTCATAATCTTCCCTTATTAATTTAACAGTTCTATTCACAACCTTTTCCCAGTCTCCTTTAGTCACATGTTCACAAGCTTCTTCTAATAATTTTAGCATTTTTTTTGTGGTAAATGGGGGTTCTGTATTGTGTCTTGCAGCATATCCCTTAATTTGAGCCCACACCAACTCAATCGCATTATACTCACAATGGTAAGGCGGTAACCGTATAACTCTGTGCCCATGTTCTAATGCTATTTCGTCAATGACGTATCGGATCTTGGTTGGTTTGTTTTCTTTTAAAAGACGTACTAATTCCGCTTTTAACATATTCATGTTTGCATCTACGCCATTTTTACGAAGCCATGCGACGATATCAGCTTTCTTTTGGGATTGGGCAGGTGGCTTGTCAATTTGCATCGAGTGGTATGGGGCGTTGTCCATAATTATAATAGATGGTTCAGGGAGGCTACACAACATTGAGGTAAACCATTCAGTAAACTTTTCTCCATTCATGTCTTCATGATAGTCTCCAGTGGTTTTTGACGCAAAAGCCATGAGAGAACCTTCGACAAACCCGTTGATGGTTCCGGCGTGACAAATTATAAGTCGCGATCCTTTTCCTACAGGAACTTTGGAAGTAGATGCTGCTGTGTCATCGTTCCAAGAACGGCCTACAGTATGGTTAGCATTAAGCCATGTTTCATCCAAGAACACAACATTTTGCCAATTTTTGATTTCTTTCACTTGCCGTAAAAAAGTATACCTTGCCATCGCTATATCAAATCTTTCCATCAATATTTTGCGTTTGTTACATTTTTTGTATCGAAATCCAATGGTCTTCAAAATCTTCGTTAAAGAACTTTCCCCACCGAAGAATAATCCAGCTTCCTTCAGTGAATGCACCAACTTTTTTCTTGTTGGATACTCCTTCTGTAAATAGTAGCCGTAAACATGTCTTCGGATAGCATCGGCATCAAAGCTATCGATGCCTACGACTGGTTTTGCTCGTTTTCTCTTTTTTGGTGTGTGAAGTTTATTTTCTTCTGTGCCAGTCTCGCCATATTTTTTTTAGTTATCCGTCTAACAGTTCGTTGTCCAATATTAAGCGCATCAGCTACGCGTTCAACCACTGACGTTATAGGTAAAATTGGCCCTCCATTTTGAGCTTCACGATCGAAATAGTTACGAAGGCGTATTACGAACTCACGTGTCTGACTATTTAGAACAGTTCTCTGCGTACGTTCGGTCATATCGACGAAATCCACAACAAAGGGCTTGAACAGAGTCCAAATTAACGAGCAAGGGTCAACAGTAATGCAGTATCAATATTTGAAATCCAAAGCCAGGTCAAAACTATATCACAATCGCATTGCACTGACAGTTTATACTTTTCGAAGCAACGTCAATTCGAAACTGCTTTGTTTTGCATTGAGCATTGACGCGAGTTTGCCGGAGGTAGTAGTTGTGCTAGCCAGCGATCCTATGTGACGATCGTATTAGATTCCATTTTTAAAAATTTTCAATTTAGGAAACCAAATGCCGAGTTGTGGTATATATCATATAAAAATAAAAATTTTACCTTTTGTATGAAACAGCTGATATTTTTTTGCGATTTCAGAGGTTTGTCCACATAGTGAAAATTGTTCATATTCACAAGTACATTCACCCCTTAAATGGTGCAAACTGATTTTTCTACACTTGTATACATTTTAGAAATCAATTTAATAAATAAATTTTGAGTCCTAAACCTAAAACTACATTCGATAAAATTTATGAATCTCTGCACATCACTATCGTCAATAAAGTAATACAATTATTTCCTTCAAAGTCGTTATCAATTAATACGGAACTTCATGAGCGGACAAACGTCAAACCGGCCATCATAGCGTGCCGCTAGTGTAAGCTTAGCTCAGACTACGCAAGTATTTAGTCAAGTGGCGAGTAATTTTGTAACTAAATTAGGTACTCGCGACTGTCACTTTTCAGACATATTTATTAGCTAATACAATGTAATATATAAAATTATTTTAAAAAACTTACTTCAAATACCCGCGCTACTACAAAGTGTATAATTTATTGTTGATTTTTTTAAAACCGCTTGACCGGTTCCAATAAAATTTAAATGTGACCACCTGGGAAGTATACCCTTTCAAACAAAAAAGAATTTCCAAATCGGTTCAGGCATCTTCGAGTAATCGGTGAAAATACAAAAAAGATTCCTACGAAATGAGAACCTCCTCCTTTTTGAAGTCGGTTAAAAATAGGTAATTACTCGTCTCGCGACTAAATTACTCATGTCTTTTACTTTACTAAACTAAACTAGACTTTGGAATAAAAACACGATGTTACCGTATAAACTATATTCAATTATTTATGATTATAATTTTAAGAAGTGATCTTTCTCTAAAGCTTGTTGGCCGATGGCGTCCCCTATGCATGCAGATAACGTCTTCTTAGTTCTGGCTGCTACGGCCAAAGCCTTATGTAGTGTATTTGTTTCTAAGGTACAAAGATTTGTAGCTTCACCCAACGCGGCAAACACCCGAATGAAGGCGGTTGAACAACCACTTCCTGAAATGATAAAAAGCATTAGGTACTGACAAAGAGTTTGTACGTTCTACGATAAAATTACTGTACGTAAAAGATTGCAAATGCATTAATGATGACTTCGTCTGTTGGATTTAGGTTAAGGTAAATAGAACTTGAATAAAACCGGCCAAGTGCGAGTCTGACCCGCACACAAAGGGTTCCGTACCATCGTACAAGTTTTAACACCAGCTATTATTAAGATCGAGCAAAACCAGCCGTTTATTGTGTAGAGACCTTTTTTATTTTTAACTTTCTGAAAATTTCGAATAGGTAGGTATATCTTTTACGGCTCAAGATACAGCCCGCTGACAGACAAACGGACGAGCGTTAAATGAAATTATGAATTCTTAATAATTATGTAGATGTAGTAATAGGGATCTCATTGGCAACATTTGGGTACGGAACCCTAAAAATTACGTAGTTTCGTACAAGTTCACATCTCCAATTTAACCTTCTTGGAGATTTTTCAAAAATTGTGATATGCATTTTGTTTTATTTTTAACCGAAAGCCAAGTTTTCGGTTTCCATCTTTCAGTTTTCAGTTAAATTATGAAAACAGGCACGAGACAGTGTGCGGTTAGAAAGTCCTACGCGGCGCTTAGGAGTTTCTGCGAGTAGACACAGTTGTTTACCGTCTTAGTGCCGATTTCACCAAAGTCGAGTGACGTTTATTCTAGGAATAAATTGGGCTTTCTGACAGTTTTTGTTTTGAAAATACTGTCAAAATATCAAATTTACCCTCGGGTAAGACTTATTTTACGTTGGTGAAATCGGCCCTAAGACATCTAAGGAAAATAGATTGTATATCAAATGAAATCTATGGAATAACAAAAGAATAAAATAGTTACCATAAGTGCCGTATTCTCCAGACTTGTAGTCGCATGGATAAACATAATGGTATTCAGGCCAGTAACTCTTAGAGAGGATGAACACTAAATTTGTATCTGGAGGGTACCTGAAATGAGATTTTATTGTTATATAGTAGAACCTCGGTAAGTCGAAATTCAAGGGACGCCAAAAAATCCGAGTTGTAGAGTTTTCCAATTAAGAAGAATTTCGAGTTAGACAGATTTTGTTCGACTTGTAGAGGTTAAGATTCATTCTAACAATCGACAACAAAACACTTGCTTCGCTAAAGTTCAATTGACTATGGATAAAAATAAAACTAAATAAAAATTCAAATTAAGTAAGTTTTAATGTCAGCCATAAATTCCTTTATCATTTCATAGAAATTGTTTTCTAAGAAACAATTACGTGCATTGCAAATTCTCTTTGAGCAATTGAGGTAGGTAATTAGTTTCAAATGTACGAGTTGTAGAGGTTATAAAATCAAACACTGCTATGATCGAGATGCAGAGGTCAAATTTCGTAAATAGAGGGAAAATATGTACCGAAATGGCTTGTATGACTCACTGATTTTTTTCAACTTCTAGAGGGTTGAGATTTTGAGTAATGGAGGTTTTGGGGCTTGAAGGGAAGGGAACAAAACATATTTTCGAGTTTTGGAGGTTTTTGACTTATCGAGGTTCAATTTGACGAGGCTCTACTCTATAATTATTATTCTATTGGGCCAGCTTGCACAGACGTCGGGTTAGGTTTAACCCAGGAATAAATTTGTAATTTTGGCAGAAGCTTTATACAAAAACTGTCAAAGCAGTAGCTAACTCTGGGTTAAAAGGATAACCCGGTGTTTCTGCAACCGGGCCTTAGGGCACTATGAGACGTACTGCAGGTGTGCAGTTCATACGATTTAAGCTTGGTCGTGATATGACCTGTGCGCGCCGTTCACGCGTTACTTAAACTGTTACTTGATTGTCTAAATTGTCACGTCTGATTGGTCGACATTCAGTCGATTTAGTTTTTGAAAATCCCGCGGGAAATCTTTACTCTCTGGAATAAAAAGTAGTTTAATGTCATTCTCCAGGATGTTAAATGTGAAAGTAGAATCGATGCGAAAAGGAGAATTGATGCGTACACGACTTCATATAAAATAGAGCTATATTTTCAATAGATAAATAAATGCGAATTGATGCTGACAAATGTGATTCCACCCTAAATGTAACAATTCCGGGCCCATGCCCCGGCTCTGTAAAAATAAATATCTCAAAGGAAATCTTACTTCTCCCCTTCCTTGAGCCCCCAGAGGCACACTCCACTCTCCAGCAACCACGACGCGTGAAGAACAATTGCGTATCGGAGGAAGCCGACTACGAACACCGCGCTCATTATGGAATCGTTCCAGTACTCGAGGGGAGCATTTATTGGCAACAGAAGAAATAGCACTGCATACATAACCCAGTAGAACCTGAAAAAAAATATAAACATCAGCTATTGTTTTATACGCTCATGACATGACGGGTACCGTTCTATTCACAATTTTTTTTTAATATTTAATATGTACTTAGATTAAATACTCATAGATCGGAAGTTTCTAACAAAGTTCCGCTCCAAATGCAGGCTCAAAACAAGCAATGAATGTGTGAGCGCCATGTAATTATTTTATGTACTGGTACTGTTGATTACGGTTTTGATAGTTATTGTGACGAATTAAGGGGACGCAAGCCAGTACCTTCTTCATACAAACGTAGATGAGTGATTACTACATTATTTGATATTTTACGCTCAAAACTAAGTATTATGTCGATTTGCCTCGTCATTATCTAGGTTTATTGATATATAAAATAGTGAAAAAAATATTCGCTGAAAAGTTACGAGCCTCGAAAGATCGTCATTTTCACACTAAATTTATGACAACTTTTGGCGCAAATAAATAACATTAGGAGTATGAAAATTCCAAAAAAAATTATCATTAGACATAGTTTATTTATTCATCAGTTCAAATAATTTTACTTTGTAAACATACGTTTAGTAGTTTTTTCTCAAAAACATTTTTCCCAAACGACTGTTCAACCCTATTCGCGCGCTTGATTTCGGTGTAAATTATCGCGCCTCTCACCCGACACGGAGCGGGAGCGGGACGGTAGCACGGAAGTATGCGCGCATGCACTCGCTACACTGAGTCTATCTCTTTCTCACACAATGTTAGGTGAAATAGCAAGCAGGTTACCCACGTGCGCCGACAACTTCGTTCGCGCGTACTGAGCCCCCTTATGGGACCCTTTCACAGCACAGTACGTTATTTTTTGCGAGCTCGTCGCGTGACAATACTGCGTAGAAGTTATATGCTTTCGGCTTCCTAAAAATTGCTTATCACCGCGTCGACTATGCGCTTCTAGGAGTATTTATTCTAAGATTTAATAGCTGTTATGATAATAGCTATGAATTCTTGCGTGAGTTATAGACTAGCGCTTGACTGCAATCTCATCTGATGGTAAGTGAAGATGCAGCCTAAAATGGATCGCGCTCGCCGACCTCTTGATCAGTCCACCAGCTTGAGCCATCAAGTGCCGAATGCCGATTTCACAACATCGAGTGACGTTTAAATGAGGAATAAAGAGGACTTTCTGTTGGTTTTTGTATTGAAAATCTGGCAAAATATCAAAACGCTCCGATAAGACGTTGGTGAAATCGGTGAAATATAAGGGCCAATCAATATTGAGCTATGCTGCGTCGCTCTGTGCTCAGCTAAGCTGCTGTGTATTGAACAAAGCGCAGCCGTACAAAGCGCAGCGCAGCATGGTTTGTTTGTTTCTTCATTAAAATCTAAGAGAAGCGACTCGACTTAATAGCACAGCACAGCGCACCATAGCTCATATTGATTGGACACCCTAAGGCTTCATGCCTGCCTTGAGACTTCCTCTCTAAATAGTTTATTTATAAAAACGGAAATACTTTTTGTAAAGCAGTCTTAATACATTAATCTTGGAACAAAAAATTCCATTCATTATACATTACAAAGGCGGATAGTAACTTTTGAAAGTTTACTAAATTAAACTCTGAAATAAAGAAAATTCTTATCGACTTTTCTTAAGAAATCTTATATCACAATCTTGCCTACTTCATCAATCTTACAAATAGAATGAATTAAGACGAGGAAAAGGATAATTCATGGTTACTGGGTCACAGATCTCTTTAATATTAAGTAGGTAGTTAGGTACTTTTTCTATATACTACAAGTAACTACTATGTAGTATGTGTATACAGTTATATACACATTTATTTATAACTACATCATATATAACTAAACTCTGACTATGACTATTTACTTAAATCTACCTACCAAAACACGAATTAACAAACATGCTTATTTTTTTTTCTCCGATTTGTTCCAAAATTCAAATCTTAATATATGTATATAAATTACGTGTCACGTTGTTTGTCCGCGATGGACTCCTAAACTACTGAACCGATTTAGATCAAACTTCGTAACTATCTGTAATTTGGTCCAACTTAAAAGATAGGATAGTTTTTTTTTGATTATGATAGTTGATTTGTTTTATTTATATAGATAAGTTGGCGGTACGAAGTTCGCCGGGTCAGCTAGTTTATTATAGAAAGAAGAAGTTTTACCTTTTTTGAAACATAACAACTGAATCCTTTTCAATATCTGACATATCAATGGTTTTCTTTAAAGATTCTTGATATTCGCTGAGCTTCTGTAGCCTAGTGAGAAAATGTGCGTAGAGAAAGCCTTTCCTGGAATCGTACGGGTCCGCGTCGGTCTTGTAGTACGCGTGGTGAAACCTGTGGTTTTGGACCCAGTCGTATATTGATCCCTGAAATAAGAGAAACCATACGTTAATTACCTCACTTCCACAATGGTATACCTGTAAAATCGTTGCCACTTGAAAAGTGTATCTAGTGTACTAAGTGAGTCAACATGAAAAAAATTTAGTGGCACTCATAGCATAGCATTTTTTAATCAACTTATGCAATTATAATATTTATGCAATATTAAAAAACAAACAAACAAGAAAAGCGAACTGTCACTACTTCGCGAGTGCGATTCTAACCTGCGACATCATACACCATACGGTAAAGAAATCGGCCGCTCGCCCACTGCGCCAAATAGAGCTACTTGAGAACCTCTAAAATGTTGAACGCTTACTGAACGACGGTGTTAGGTTTTTTCGTTACGGAATTTCTTGATTCGGTCGCCGCGCTCAAACTGTTTGTCCTAGTTCAAAGCCCGCGATAAAAGCTATGCAATAGCTTAAAACTCGATTACAGAAAATTAGATATAACATCTTGGATTTTGGAATTGGATATAAAACATAGCTATATAGTATCTTATTGCACCAGGAACATAATAACGAATCGATTGACACATCATTCATCAAAATCGGTCCATTAGTTTACACGCCACGTTGGAACATACGTAAATCGGCACATACATCGTATAGAGTGGGATGTCAAATGAAAGAGGAGAAAACTCTATAACATATTTATAAAATAACATAAAACTTGAGAGGTGTCAAGGGACACCCGGATGGAACGAAGTTCCTTTCGATTAATTAATTTGGCATTGTGTTCAACATTTTCACACTACAATATTAGATGTCCGTAGCCTTGTGATTTCGACAGTCGCCTAACTTATAACTTAACGTATAACTTATAAGTTATAAAAAATTAGGGAAAAATTCCACATGTAATAATTATTTAAAATAAAATAGAAAATTCTGTCGAGCTGGGATTCGAACCATCGACTTTTAACTGTTAAGCGACTGCAGAAACCACAAGGCTACGGAGACCCAATATTGTACCGCGAAATTTACATTCAAAAGTGTCGGTTTCAAAAAAGTGTCGATCAGTGTCGAGTTTTGGTTCAATTCCGTCTAGCCCCCTTCCGTACCGCGTGATAAGGAACTATAAACTGTTATACTTGTGAAATACTTACGTGTCCAGCTAAGGTTTGACATAGCATTAGAACTATTTTTAGTTTCGTACTGGCTGTGTATGTGTTGTGAGCCCATAGTCTGTGGGAGCCTATAGTTACTCCTAGTACGGCGACTGATGACAGGCAAACCACTGGAAAGATAACAAATGTAAGAACACAACTTCATAATTATATGTTTGTGGAACACAATAAGTAATTTTATAGATAAAACAAGAAAAAGTTTGTAAGCTGTAACTTCGATGTCACATCCGTCATGTTGAATAGAATAGAAAGAATTAGAATAGAGTTTATTTTGTTCGTATATAATTTAATTAAAAAAATCTTTTTAAAAATCGGCCAAGTGCGAGTCGGGCCTCGCTCTTTTAGGGTTCCGTTAAAAAAAATACATAAAAATATTTCCATGTACCCAAGGAAATATTTTATTTAATTTTTTTAATTTAATTTAATTTTTATTATTTGTTGTTGTAGCGGCAATAGAAATAAACAATCTGTGAAAATTTCAACTGTCTACCTATTACGGTTACCGAGATACAGCCCGCTGACAGACGGACGGACGGACGGACGGACGGACGGACGGACGGACAGCGTAGGCTTAGTAATAGGGTCCCGTTGGTACCCTTTGGGTACGGAACCCTAAAAAGCGACTTCAATGGCCCGCACCACTACTAAGTATATATAATTTATTGTTGATATTTTAATAACCGCTCGACCAATTTCGATAAAATTTAAATGGGACCACCTGGGTCTTTGAAACAAAAAAAGAATTTTCCAACGGATTGTATAGGTGCTATGGTAGAACATCCGTAAATAGACCCATACATACATACATACATACATACATACATACATACATACATACATACGGTGGTTGATCTTTCTCGAAATTGATTACCTAACTGGACCGTATGTCTCAAGTACATAATGTACTATATAGTATATGTACCTATTCCCCGCACCGGAAAATAATACCCACTGTCTGTCAACAGGCAGACACCCTAAGTAGACTGATGATATCAGACGATCGCAGCGAGCCGTTTGAGAGAGTCCATGCAAGAGACCTTCGTCAACCTGTGGACGAAGAAGAACAATACTTACAAAATAAAACTGTCACCAGCTTCGCTTCAAAGACTAGCAGCCACATTCCGTACAGCGAGAGCAGGTGTACATGAATGAAGAAGAGCACTGCCGGCCAGTTGGCTTCCCTTGACCTCTTTAGCTTGGACAGCTGCGCCGTAGAGGGCTCTACGGTCATTGTCGTAGACATACCTACAACTTTAACAAAGCGACCATGTTATTGTCTGAAAATCGCCTAAGTGCGAGTCGGGCCTCGCTCTTTTAGGGTTCCGTACATATGACCAAATCACTTTTTTTAACTAGATACATATAATATTATTTAGATATCTTAGTTCTTAGATAGTACTTAATTAGTCAATGGGGAAAAAATGCTCGTTTGTTTTGGTCATAACATTGATGGCCCCCTATTTCTTCATTTTTGAAGCTAAAAAATAATAAATATATTATTTGATCGGCACCTAATAAGCTCTAGATAGTGACACCCCACATGCCAGGGTACAAAAATAAAATTTTATTTCGACTCCTTTTTCATGTATGGGGGGGGGGGGGGGACTTTATTTTTTGTTTTATTATTTGTTGTTATAGCGGCAATAGAAATACACACGCTATGCAAATTTCAACTGTCTAGCTATTACGGTTTCCGAGATAAAGCCTGCTGAAAGACGGACGAACGGACGGACAGACGGACAGCGGAGGCTTAGTAATAGGGTCCCGTTGGCACCCTTTTGGTACGGAACCCTAAAAATGATTGCTACAGTTTTGACGATCGCAATCGCCTCCTCCGATAGGTTAAGAATAAAAATCAAGCATGCCTTCAACGCATCAAGAAAGCCATAAATTCAGCCAATTAGAGGTGACTGCGATTGTCACACTGCATACTAATCATTTTTAGACAGTCCCACTAGCCACAGCTTTATTAGGCAGCCTAGGTAGGTCTCACCAGTACCTGGGTAGACTTTCTTCCGGCGTATTGGAACGTAGTTCCTTATCGCGCGGTGCGGAAGGGGGCTAGACGGAAAAAATTAAGACAAAATTGAACCTTTTGAAACCGACACTTTTTTGAATGTGAATTTGGCATTGTGTTCTTATTTTTTTATAACTTATTTTTAAGTTATAAAAAAATTAGGGAAAAATTCCACATGTAGAAATTATTTAAAATAAAATTGAAAATAGAAAATTCAGTCTGTCGAGCTGGGATTCGACCCATCGACCTTTAACTGTTTAGCAACTGTAGAAACCACAAGGCTACGGAGATCTAATATTGAAGTGTGAAAATATTGAACACAATGCCAAATTAATTAATCGAAAGGAACTTCGTTCCATCAGGGTGTCCCTTGACACCTCTCAAGTTTTTTATGTAACTCATTTAATTTATATTCAAAAAATCCGAAAAAAAATGTGATTGGGAGTTTAAAATTATCATCTTATATTTTGCTTTTTAATATGCTTTCAATAGGATTTCTTGAAACTTAAAACTTCTTGGAATATAAAAAATCTGGGATTTTCAGATAATCAGAGGTTAAAATGCAAATTGAAAATTAAATATTGCTACTATAATAGTAATAATCTAATATAATAAAATAGTTACACTGCCGCAAGCAACTGTGTTGAAATTAATGCCTATGAATTCTATACTTAAGGCCTGAAATATACCTACCTACCTACGACGAAATAACAAAGTGTAATTAATTTTATTTGTCAAGGGTTTTTTCTAGAAACGAGCACATTAAATTATTCATTGCTGCTTAAAGATTATTTATGCAATGAATAGTTTATAATATTTTAACATTGTGATTGGCCTTTCAATAGCTTTTCAAAAGAATATTATTTTATGCTAACGTAAAAAAATCGGACAAGTGCGAGTCGGGCCTCGCTCTTTTGGGGTTCCGTTAAAAAAAAATTAAATAAAAATATTTCCATGTACCCATGGAAATATTTTAATTTAATTTTTTTAATTTAATTTAATTTTTATTATTTGTTGTTATAGCGACAATAGAAATACATAATATGTGAAAATTTCATCTGTCTATCTATTACGGTTTACGAGATACAGCCCGCTGACAGACGGACGGACGGACGGATAGCGTAGGCTTAGTAATAGGGTCCCGTTGGTACCCTTTGGGTACGGAACCCTAAAAACGATTTAAATTTAAGTTTTCTATTTTCAAAGGGACAACAGTTTGGCAAGATACCTATAGAACTTGTTTTTTTTATAAGTATGCGAAAAGTTCAGTTTACTACGTACTAGTGATTCTATTATCGACCGAGCGAAGCGAAGGTCTCTGAGTTTACTAGAGCGATTTGCACTTGGCCGTCCGTCCGTCTGTCACAGCCTTATAACTTCTGAATTACTGAACGTAATTACTTCAATTTTAGATATGATATGTAAACCGATGGCCTCCAGCCGAAAATGGCTTAAAAAGTTATACTAGTTGTTCGCCCCGAACTGAGACCTCGCGGTAACGGTATCCCATGATTATTCATTCAATCGATACATGATAACCAAAACTGACATTATTATTATGCCCGTTTTCACCAAACATACCTAAATCATCCCCTAAGTAGGAGTCTCTTAACGTAGGTAGCTCCTAAATACAATCCTAAGTCCTAACATCCGTCCCAATATCCTTTTAGGTGTCCCGTACAGGATCGTGATAAATAAGTTGACAGAAAACATCAATCACCTAACTTATAGGTAGCCCGTAAAGGTTAGGGAACGTTAGTGAAAACATTGAATTATTATGTAGGTACTAACGAGTGAAACCGGGTTACGGGCATCTGTACAAATCGTCATCTATCGACGCGAATAGAAAATATACAATATTTAACTAAAATTTAACTAAAAAATAATTTTAATTGAATAATATGGTACAAAAAAAATTACAATACAATTATTGTATTATAATAAGTAACTAAATAATAATGGTCGACGCAAAACTGTTTTTGGGATAGGTCGTTAGTCGTAACTCGTAGTTCCATGGGAATAGTTACTGACTGCGCCATCTATTAGCATTATTGTGAAGCTATGTTGATGCTATATGAATTACTGATGTACATTAAAAATTAAATAATCTCGTTTCTTTATAATATTCATATAATTTTAGTATTTGTTGTTCAAGTACAGGATATAAGTGACCTAAAAACATAAAATCAGTTTGAAAATCCATAGCGGATTTTCTTAGGGAGCGTCTTCAAGCGAGCGTATAAAATCGCCACTTTGAAAGCCCCCCATTTCGTCAATTTTAAGGGAAAAATTAAAAAAAAAATATTTTTGTACTCAGTTCAAAATTATCTTTAAAATGATACGTAACAATTTTATGTAACGCGATATTTTTTTTTTTACTTCGCATTCGCTTCTATGAGAGCCCCCCTGAAATAAAGATTTTTATAACTTTTTAAGCTATTTTCGGCTGGAGGCCATCGGTTTACATATTATATCTAAATTTGAAGTAATTACGTTCAGTAATTCAAAAGTTATAAGGCTCTGACAGACGGACGGACGGACGGACGGACGGACGGACGGACAAGTGCAAATCGCTCTAGTTAACTCAAAGACCTTCGCTTCGCTCGGTCGAAAAATCTTTATTTCAGGGGGGCTCCCATACGAAATGGGGGGCTTTCAAAGTGGAGATTGTATTCGAGGCTAGATTTCTAAAACCACTTTGTTTTAAAACTTGAAACTTACACATAATTTGAGTTATATTCTGTACTTGAACAACAAATACTAAGATTAGATAAATATTATAAAGAAACGAAATTATTTGAGTTTTAATGGGCATCAATGTTTTTAACAAAACTTCACTATACTGTTACTAGATGGCGCTGTCTTTAATATTGTAAATATGCATCCCATCCACGAAAGCAGATGACGGTTGACGTCATCAGATTCGGCGCGTTTTAATTACAATATAATATAGTTAAAACTATCTTATGGGAATTATGGGATACCGCGAGGTCTCAGTTCGGAGCGAACCACTAGTATATTCTGTGTCACTAGGTACTTGTCTCATTTTGCGCAAAGTGCAGAAATCATTTGATCATCGCTAATCATTTAATCATCGCTATATATTATAATACCTATTATGATTTCGAAGGAATTATTAAATTACCATTTACCAATACACATTGTTTAACAATGTATAAAAGCACTTTTTGTTAAGTCGAGGTTAAATAAGTTACCTAGTAAATTTCTTTATGAAAAGGTTGCATGGAAAAAATCGGCTTGGCATCCAGCTGGCCACAAGATAGTATTTAACTCTTTGACAAACTATTGTGTAACTTATTACATTATAAATAATTGTAGAAATTATATCAATACATTGATATTGTATTATTTTGTTTTGAAAAGACCAAGAGCTGAGTTTCTTGAAGGCTCTTCTCAGCAGAATCTGTATTCCGAACCGGTGCAGTTAGGGTAGTAGGTGGAGTCTGGACATGTAAAACAGCACTACTCTATTTAACTTTGGCTAAGTTTCTAAAGAATACAAAAGGCAGGTTTTATTTGCATCATCAATGTCACGATTTATATATAGGTCGCATTACATTGATCTCTGATTAAATTATTGTGTTTCGTCATTGTTAATGAAAAGCTGTAATCGAAATAATTATGCAAATGCGAAAATATACTTACGCGGTCAATATTCCAGTTTAATGAACGTAATTGTCAGTTGTCAGAGTACAGTAACACTATATTTTTCCTTAATAATATGTAATGGGGTTTTCTTAAAGAAACTCTTAATAACACTTTGTATTAGTATATTTATGTTGGAAAATATAAATTATTATAATCTATACTTATAATAAAACTGTAACTGGAAGATTTCTGTACATTTAATATATTTTGAAAATTTTAACTGGGGGATGCTTTACTATCGATACTGAACTCAAAACAGATTTTTATTTAATTTTTGTCTGTCTGTCTGTCTGTCTGTCTGTCTGTCTGTCTGTCTGTCTGTCTGTTCGCGCATCACGCGAAAACTACTGAACGGATTTAAATGAAATTTGGTATAGCTTTAGCTGATACTTCGGGTCAACATATAGGATAGTTTTTATCCCGATAAAACATAAGGTTACTCCAGGATAGGGGATGAAATTTATTGTTGATTTTACTCCATAACTCAGTCAAATATGAACCCATTTTAATAATTCTTTCTTTATTTAAAAGTGTATAATATCAGGCATAGTTTGTCTAATTTTGATGAAGATCTGATAAATATTATAGGAGATAGAGGACATAATGCTTCACGGGTAGCAGCAAAAGTCACTCACGTAAAGGACAAAGATCGAATACAGGCATTCCATATTTATATGAGGGTTTTAGCCATAGACATAAACTTTATCATTAACCTCCAGGCCCTAGATGATTATACCATTGTGTTTGTTTTGTAGCCTACCCGTGCGAAGCCGGGGCGGGTCCACTAGTTTTAGAAATATTATGTTACTATACCTAACGAAAAATCGAATTTTCTTTGATTATTTGATATAAAACCTATGGATATTGAGGCGTGTGACCGTTAACACACGATTGAACTGACTACAATGCCTTACTTTATACATAGTAGCAATTGATGTTCATGAGAAATAACACTTAATAAGGTACAGTGATGCAATGTACTGTTGTCACATTATATATGCATTGCATAACATACTCAAATCTAGACTACATTTCATTATGGATTTTCAAAATATTTTACTCATTTTACATGTAGTATATTATGTACATTGTACAATGTACAATGTACATAATATACTGCATGTAAAATGAGATAAGACTATATGTACATATAGTCTATCTAGTAGGTACTTAGTTGTATTATAGATGCATTTGGCAACTGTAATATCTCCCCGGATATTCCTTGAAATAAATAATTAAAAAAACCCCAAAGTTCATTTGGATAATATTTAATATGAATCATAAGCCTTCGATTTTACTTTTATATTTTATTTATTTTACCTAACTACCTGGTAGGTCACTGAGACTCTTAGGTTTTAAATTGTCTATATTAATTTAGGCTCAGAAATAAATATCTTTATTATTTAAGTACAACTATATTTTGGAGTCAATTAAAACCACAGCTTGTTTACAAAAAATCAACAAAAGAATGACAACAATTTATGACAAATAGTCCCATTTTATAGAATGTTTAAATTTTGAGGCTATTACGTTGACTTTGTTTTTGACTGAACGCGTAACAGTACCTACCTATCTAGTCATTGCTTAAGTTTTTAATATATAATTATTAATGTAATAATATTGATTACGTTTAAAAATAACTTAATTATTTAATATGCTTACCCTAGGTAAACTTAGTAGTTCAAGTCAAGCGATCGAATGTCGCCACCACCGCGCGGATGTCACTGTAGCATCACAATGACTGGCATCGCAATACCCACGTCAGCCTAATGCATATTTATTGACACGGCAACTTGGATTGTGGTCGTCATGTGGTCATATTGCGTTTATTTAACTATAGTTTACTTTTTATTTACCTAACCCCGGAGGCGCGAGCTCTTTTTGAAGAACTTCCAAAAAAGGTCACCGAGTCTGCCGGCGATCCAAGAGTTGGCTAGGTAGCTGCCAAGACCAAGGAATTAGTTTGGCCACTAAAAGGGTAATTCTGCCAGCATTTTTAACCCCCAAGCAAAAAGAGGGGTGTTATAAGTTTAGTGTGTGTATCTGTGTGGCTGTCCGTTCCCTCGTAGCAGCCTCCCTAATTTTGATGCGGTTTCTTCTATATGAAAGCTAATGTAATCGAGGTGAATCTTAGCCATTATTTACGTAGATGACGCATGACCCAGCCATTGCTTCGCTCAACCATATTTGAGGGAACGTAACAACCCGCATCACACGACACCACCACAGAAATGTTTAAAGAGTGCGTGACATACTTATGCTTATGCTTATGCTTAGGTTATAAAAGTGGCCAACCGAGCCAACAGTAAGAATTTCCAGATACGGGTGGTCCTAATGGTGCCGCCCAAAGGCAATATTTTGATTCCTCGTACCTAGACCTATTAGAAAATACCAGCGATGTTTCGGATAGGGACCAAGCCACTAAGCATAAACTACATCATGGAGCTCTAGGTTATAGCTCCTTAATCCTGATGCTGCAGGGTACTGCCCACCCAAACTGCGGGTATTTAGGAATTGTCGTTTACGAATTGATATTGTAGCCACTAAGCATTTACTATATCATGGAGTTCTAAGTTATAGCTCCTCAATCCTGATGCTGCAGGGTACTGCCCACCCAAACTGCGAGTATTTAGGAATTGTCGATTACGAATTGATATTGTAGCCACTAAGCATTTACTATATCATGGAGTTCTAAGTTATAGCTCCTCAATCCTGATGCTGCAGGGTACTGCCCACCCAAACTACGGGGATTTCGGAATTGTCGAGTACGAATTGATATTGTAGTCACTAAGCATAGACTACATCATGGAGTTCTAGGTTATAGCTCCTCAATCCTGATGCTGCAGGGTACTGCGCACCCAAAATGCGGGGATTTAGGAATTGTCGATTACGAATTGATATTGTGAAGCATAGACTACATCATGGAGCTTTAGGTTATAGCTCCTCAATCCTGATGCTGCAGGGTAATGCCCACCCAAAACGCGGGGATTTAGGAATTGTTGATTACGAATTGATATTGTGAAGCATAGACTGCATCATGGAGCTTTAGGTTATAGCTCCTCAATCCTGATGCTGCAGGGTACTGCCCACCCAGCCTGCGGAGATTTAGGAATTGTCGATTACGAATTGATATTGTGAAGCATAGACTACATCATGGAGCTTTAGGTTATAGCTCCTCAATCCTGATGCTGCAGGGTAATGCCCACCCAAAACGCGGGGATTTAGGAATTGTTGATTACGAATTGATATTGTGAAGCATAGACTGCATCATGGAGCTTTAGGTTATAGCTCCTCAATCCTGATGCTGCAGGGTACTGCCCACCCAGCCTGCGGAGATTTAGGAATTGTCGATTACGAATTTATATTGTACGCGAAATTATACTGTTAATATCTGTCCATAATATTTTATCAGAGTTTTTCATAGGTTACAACTAACAATACGATCGATAGACGTCCACAGCTGGCAATAGATCTCCCAAAAATATAGCCACACGATCTTGTCTCGGTTAAAATCATCAGTGTGAGGTTTTTTGCATCATTCATGCACCTTCTTTAACGTCTTCACCCAACTTCATTCGGTTTCTAGAGCTTGCCATAGCAACCCATTATGCCCCGTCTAATTTAATAAAATAATGCATTTGTTTAAAAAATATCATGTATGTATTCGATTTTAAGTCGGTAATTCCGTCGCATCGTGTATACCCGATCACATCACCCGCCCCAAGCCCTGTTAGACCTAGTGGCCTCGCGATGGCCTAGTTTACGACGGTTAACCTTTAAGCGAATGTTATTTTTAAAAATTTATTAAATTTACGAAGAGTAAGGTGTAATTATTAATAATCACCGAAAAAAGTGAATAATTTATTATTTTTACCATCAATCTTGGTAATTATTAATAATGATCGGTAATTATTAATAATTTTCAATTAATCATATTTACCGTAACATATACATATATCACTAATTTCGCCGATGGGCAGCTTTAGTGTAAACTGGCCAACACACTCGGGCGCGATTCCCGAAAGATTTGGTTTCGAACTTCGACCCCAATGGCCCGTCAATTCTCTTTTGTATGAATAATTTTTTTATTTTTAAGAATTTTAAAAAGTCGTGGAATCAAAGGTTATTAACTTTGATGCATAGAAGTTGCATGTAGAAAGTTGTTGGCATTTAACAATTAACCCTGTAGATTTATTTTAGATAAATTCAGGCTATTTTTATGCTCAGAAATTTTTCCTTGGGCTTACGTAATACCTGTCCCTTGTCGGATTCCAGGCTGCTATTTTGGTATCAAACAGGAAATTTCGCAAAAAGCTTTCGTCACGATTTACCATCGCTATATTTTATGAACTAGTGGAACCGCCCCAGCTTCGCACGGGTAAGCTACAAAACAAACGCAATCGGTACTAACGGCTAGAGCCTGGAGTCCAATGATATAGTATACATTTGGTACACTACATTATCAATTAATAAATAATCGACAGTCTCTAAATTCCGAAAATTTAGATGGGCACTGGGCAGTGCCCTTGGGTTCCCAAGGTGCTGGAGTGGGACCCCGCGCCGGGAAGCGCAGTGTTGGCAGACCCCCACTAGGTGGACCAAACGACATCAACGAGTTGCAGGGAGACGCTGGATTCAGGCGGCGCAAGACCGAGACCTGTGGAAGTTCATGCAAGATACCTTTGTCCAGCAGTGGACGTTTGTCGGTTGACAAAGAGGAAGAAGAAGAGTTTATAATAATACTATCTTCATTAAAACAAAATATTAAAAAAATCTTTTATTAAAACATTCCATTGACACTTATACATAATAAACTTTTAAATTCTAATAAACATCAAGTCTTATATTTTTCGTAAATCTAGAATAGACTCAGGGTTCCAACTAATATTTTAAAATTATATTGTTTACTAGCTTTTGGCCCTCGACTTCGTCCGCGTGATATAGTATATAATACCTGAAAATCCGCCTGTTTTTCCAAAATAAAAGGCAGCCTAGGTTACTCTCCAAGTCGTCAGCTATAACCATGCAAATGTTTGAAGGTTAAACCAACAATCAATCACGCTTTGGCATTTATAAATAATCTATCTCGAAATCTCAGGAACTATAAAACCTACCAACTTGAAATTTGGAAGATAGGTTCCTTCTAGGACGTAGGTGTCAGCTAAGAAACGGATTTGAAACAAAAAAGGATTTTCCAAATCGGTTCAGGCGTTTTCGAATAATCTGTGAACATACATAAAAGAAAAGATTCCGACGAATTGAGAACCTCCTCCTCCTCCTCTTCAATTTGAAGTCGGTTAAAAATAAATCAATTTAAGGGGTAAGTAAAGGTATTCCCCTCAAATGACAGATTTAATCATGTACCTATATTTATTTACAAATTTCAGATAAACGGATAGGTATCTACATAATTTTATGATAACTCTATTTTGAAAAAATAAGCCGAGAGCCCGTAGTGGAAGTATTCGAAAAGATTGGACCTATCACAGTCTGTGGGGGGTCCAAAATTTTCTAATTTCCTAAGGGCTCTCGGAATAATCATAATGTTCCACATGGTAGGTGTATTTACAATAATTATATCATTTTGTGTATTTAAATAATATTATAGTAAAATAAATCAAACTTTTAGTTTTTCCAGAATTGACCCTGTTTTTTCTATTAGCGAACATAATAATACCTATACACACCTATAAGTAAAATTAATAAAAAATGCTTTCATAATTTAAATATTACTAGGTAGAAAAAACTAACTTATTTCTATGACTATATTTAAATGTTATTACCATGTACGTATACCCGTAGGTGTAATTAATTCACTAGAATTATACCTTTTGTAAATATTTATATGATTTGATCGTCCTCTTTACGTCAATTCCTTTTAAGTCGAGAGATGATTTTTTCCTCGCTTATATTATTGAGGAAGTAATATCTAAAGGGAAGGGAAGCGTAAACTTTACGATTTTTGGAGAGAACAGAAATGGCTTCAAGACTCGACGTAAAGGACACGTATCGATCATAAAAGATAAGTAGCCGTAGTACTTAAGATAGGTAGCCGCTGAGCTTCTTGCAACACCAACATATCCTAAACCTAAATCTATGATAATTATTTTATTGTATTTCCTAAAATAATAGGTAGGCATTTCTGATCAATGCCTACCTATTAATTCTATAAATTATTATTTATGAACTTATTTAACCAGGTGTAGAATGTTCAAGTACAAAAAGTTACAATCATGTCCGACATGTGAACCTATTGCCGTTCTATGAATAATATTACTAAATACCACGTAAAGTTTAGTTTTATTAATTTTACAAAGTTTAAGAAAAGTTGCGCTGTTTTAACCCTATATCAATTTAGCTTTAGTCTCAATGTTCCTTAGGACCCTGTCAGAGCTCCATATTATGTTGCTTACAATTTTTTTCCTCCTGAAAGGTGAAAGTTTTTTATGAAATTGAACTCGTTATGGGCATTTTCAACATAATATAATATTTCAACCGAAATAGCACCATTGTAAAAAATATGTGCTAAAATTCAGAAAAATAAATGGACGGCATTGAAATATGCTTGAAAAAACTTGTAAGTATATACAAATATCTATGATTTCATCATCAAATTCATAAGTAAAAAAATCGGCCAAGCGCTAGTTGGACTCGCTCACCGAGGGTTCCGTACTCCAGAAGTAAAAGTAAAACGATAATATAATTTTTTTTTCATTAATTGTTAACTTTGGTTGTAGAGGTTTATTGTTAATATAAAAAAAAAACTATGCTAGTTAGAGAGTTGGTTTTATTTTTCCTGTAAAATATACATAAACCTATTTAAATACAAGTAAAGGCCTTTCATAAGATACCCTACTCGGTATAGTAATCTTACTTTGAAATTTCAAACCCCCGATTTTCCCCCTTTTTTAATTAAACTAAAAATAATTTTCGATTTTTTTATTCCAATGATATTGAGTCACTATATTATATACATCTATTCCAAATTTCATGTCGATAGCTTTAATAGTTACTAAAATAATCGACTGTGACAGACGGACGGACGGACGGAGAAAGTCTCGACATCATAAGGGTTCCATTTTTGCCATTTTGGTACGGAACCCTAAATACAAACATAGAATTTATGTTTGATGAAAATAAAGTTCTACGCTTCGATGTAGGTACTCTGTATGTTATTATTTATGAACATTTCGTAGTCTTTATCTAGTCTGTTATTATACCTAATACGGTTATTTCTCTCCTACTAGTTTGCAGACATGATAGTTTATACTATGTCAGTATAAGTAAAAATTATGTTAAGTATTTTATTATTACAAATCACGTAACGATTACATTACGCGTGTACATGCTGCGCTGCTGCCGATGCACTCCACAGAGTGACGTGATCCTTCCAGTTCTTCCAAATATTACACGCATGACGTCCTGCCATATTGCTGGAGTCTCGTTTTGTGCCTATCTTAGCCTCTAAGGTATTCCATGATGGCAGACCCTACGAGATGGCAGGTCCATTTTCAGCCCGGGGCTGCAACTGTTTAGTTCGAAGGATTGTGTGCGTACAGTAAATGTTTTCTGGCAACGTTCACAAATTTTCCAGCGTGGAGCTGGAATTATTGTTTTATTGTCTTCACTCCTACAACTCAGTTTTTGTGTCTTCGTGCTTGATGACTCGGCTTTTGCAGAATTTCCTGTAAAAATAAAGGCTTGAAAAACAACGGAACAGACGATAGGAGGCATTTGAGTTGTTTTTTTTAAATTTTAACCTAATTATAAGTGGCATGTTATAAGCTGCCTTCGAGATGCGTTGCGTTGCGTTATAATATCCAAGATACAAGTGATTAGAGTTGGTGAGGGTTGGTGCCGACTTAAAATTAGTTACTTACTTAAGTTTAGTTATTAAGATCAAAAGGATTTATTTTATTTTTACCTTTTCAGTTTCTTTTATAGTTGATTTAATTTTTTGTCAATAAACTCTGTCTTTTTGGTTTCGAATATTGATAATAATCGAAGACTTAGTACGAGTTTGTTCAAATTTCAACAAAAAAAGTCAGATTAAACGGATTTTTTTTTCAAGAAATTTCAGCTTGGCGGTTTCACCGACTGCAGATAAATTATGAACAAACTTGCTGGGCCTTATGACAAGATGATTATAAGACTCAGTTTTACTTTGACGTAATGGTATTCGATAGAAATCTGCCCGTATTACTTACAGTACCCGGCGATATATATTGCACATCGGCCTTTGGAATAAAACGCTATTCTATTCTATTCACAGTTCTACTGCATTTTTTATATATATTATGTTACGTGATGTGCTCGCCGATTGTGAAGAGATTTCAGTAATTACTACGTGAATTTCTGGCTAGCTTTCCTTGCAATAGAATAGAAATAGCGTTTTATTCCAAAGGCCGATGTGCAATATATATCGCCGGGTACTGTACTACGACTCCAACTAATCACTACGTCAAGATTAGTCAAGAATGATACACTCACTCTTCCCGCCAGTTTAGTTGTCATTAGTCAGGGTATAAGTACCTACGCCTAGAAGTATAGATCCACCAACTTAATCCTGTTCAGTTGACGGGATCGCTAGTGGAGAGTTTACTTAATATTCCTACTTAAGTTTAACAAGGAAATCGGTACTGCATTTTCATAATATTGTACGGCGCTCGCACTAGAAAAACTGACAGCAGCAAATACCATGTACAAGAAAGCGGAATTGAACGGAATGATATATTAAAATAGCGGCCTTAGTTTCAATTTTGTCCACCTGAACAGATAAGTTGGTGGCGCTGTACGCATTGTCCTTGTCAGAGGAAAGTAACTGAACGATGCATGTTCGATGTTATTTAATTGCCACTGGTGAAGTGACGAAGTGAGTAAGCAGTGATAGCCTAGTGGTTACGACTGTGGTCTCCTATTCGGGGGGTCGCAGGTTCGATCCCGGGTACGCACCTCTGACTTTTCGAAGTTAAGTGCGTTTAAGAAATTAAATATCACATGCTTTAACGGTGAAGGAAAACATCGTGAGGAAACTTGCACACCTGAGAGTTCTCCATAGTGTTCTATAAGATGTGTGAAGTCCGCCAATTCGCATTGGGCCAGCGTGGTGGACTATGGCCTATAACCCTTCTCTGAGAGGAGACCTCGCTCAGTAGTGAGCCGATGATGGGTTGATAATGATGAAATGATGATGTGAAGTGACGGGTGTACAATTATGCCTAAGTACTGGTTGCATACCTGAGTTAAGTGATGAGCCATTTGAGCCATTAGTGACATGTCGGGAAAAAGGTACCGTTGTGTAGGAGCACCTATTATGTATGACAGGGGGTTTGTTACTCCGACAACACCATTGCACTATAATTGTAGACTGGAAAATAATAAACAAATATTACATAGGAGCAGGCGTTACTTTGCAAAATTCCATGATACACAGCGAACAACAAAATTCTTATAATCATAATCTCAAAATACAAAATGTGTCAGAAATAGACAGTAACGTTAACAACTTAACGGACAACATCATGCTACGAGCTAGCATGCCCAATGCTAATACGCAAGACAAAACAAACACCAAACCACAGTTGGTGGGGCCCCGACCTTGAGAAGAAAAGACAAAAGTTGAGGCACCTATTCAACAGAGCTATTAACACCCGACAAGAAGAAGATTGGGACAACTACAAAGTAGCACAATCCCAGTACAAAAAACTTGTTCGAAAAAAAGAAAACCAATCATGGCAACGTTTCTATTCAAACATAGAGACGTACGACACGGCTACTAGGATCCGGAAGATCCTAGCCAAGGACAATAGCCGCACACTCGGTTCACTTAAAAAAGCCGACGGTAGTTACACCACGGATGACAAAGAAGTCAGCCAGACACTAATGGAGACACATTTCCCAGGCTGCAGGATTCTGAACACAAACTCAACTGTGTGGACAGAAGAACCTCAATGGATACCCACAGAGGCCGACTGGGAGATAGCCAACAAAATAGTTACACACGAGAAGGTTCAGTGGGCCATAGACACCTTCCAACCCTTTAAGTCAGCTGGGTCAGACAATATTTTCCCTGCACTCCTACAATGGGGAGCAGCAAAAATAATACCATGGCTAGTGAAGATATATTCAACCTGTATAGCCTTTGGATACGTACCTCTATTATGGAGAGAAGTCAAAGTAGTATTCCTACCAAAACCCGGTAAAAATGACTACACACAGCCGAAATCATTCAGACCTATCAGTCTTACATCGTTTTTGCTGAAAACATTAGAAAGACTTGGTGACCGCTTCCTTAGAGACGGGGCACTGAGGCACATACCAATACATCGAAACCAACACGCATACAGCACTGGGAAATCCACGGAGACAGCGCTCCACTCTGTAGTATGCAAGATAGAATACGATTTGGACAACAAACTGTCAACTTTAGGAGCTTTCATAGACATTGAGGGAGCCTTTGACATTGACGACTTTCAGAAGCATTGATAGCGCTCTTGAGAGATACGGAACACCACCGACACTTCGAAAATGGATAAGAACCCTACTTGAAAAAAGGGTAATCCAATTGAACATAAACGGCACAACTAGAGGCATAGTAGCCAGGGGCTGTCCACAAGGAGGAGTATTGTCCCCAATCCTGTGGAACCTCGTAGTTGATGACCTGATAACAAAATTAAACAAACGTGGCTTCTTCACAATAGGATACGCGGATGATCTAACGATCCTCATAAGCGGAAAACATGAAAATACGCTGAGTGCGATAATGCAAAACGCACTAAAACTCATAGAGAAATGGTGCAAAGAAAACGAACTGACGGTTAATCCTAAAAAAACAGAGCTCATTCTGTTTACTAACAAAAGGAAGCCGGACATCCCAAACATGCCAACACTGTTTAGCACAAGTCTGGCACTATCAAAAGAAGTGAGATACCTTGGGGTAGTGCTAGACAGCAAGCTAAACTGGAAAACACACGTAGATACAAAGATACAAAAAGCTACAATAGTCCTAAATCAATGCAAACGCATGATTGGGAAGACCTGGGGTCTTAAGCCACAGATAATGAAGTGGCTCTATGTATCAGTCGTAAGAAGCTCCCTAACATATGCGTCACTAATATGGTGGCCACGAACATTCCTTACGACAACCCAACAGGAACTACAAAAATTCCAAAGACAAGCGTGCCTAGCTATCACAGGCTGTATGAGCACCACACCATCAAACGCATTAGAGGTAATACTGGGAATCCCACCTCTACATCTATACATAAGGGAAGAAGCAACCCTTGCAGCCCTCAGAATAAAAACCTACGGGCTGTGGAAGGAAACTATCACACCACACACCCGGATACTATCACATGAACAAATGAAGTGTCCACAACTAGGGTGGGTTTGTGACAAAACACAAAAGACACATGTAATAGAAAAAACTTACAAGATCAACATGGAAGACACAACAACACGGTCATCTAACATAGATACCATCGAAGTGTACACTGATGGATCCAAAACAAGCTCGGGCACCGGGGCTGGTGCCTACTGTCCCGAGCTAAATATCAACATTGCCTACGCCCTCGGTAAGAACAACTCAGTTTTTCAAGCAGAGTGCGTCGGCATCACAGCAGCAGCCATTGCTATGGCCCAGAGGCAGGTAACGAATTTTAATATAAACATTAATACAGACAGTCAAGCAGTTTTGAGAGCCCTATCCAAAAATACGACCTGCTCAAAACTCATACTTGACTGCCAAAATGCACTACGAAAGATTACAAAGTCAAACATTGTCACACTACGCTGGGTAAAAGGTCACAGTGGCAATATTGGAAACGACGCAGCCGACGAACTAGCACGGCGTGCCGCAGCAATGAAGGTGATGGGACCGGAGCCGATGGTTCCCATACCCTTCTGTGAATACAAAACGTGGTTGCATAACCAAACAGTAAGTACACATGCCGAACTTTGGGCAAATACTACAGACTGCAGACAAACGAAAGAGGCGTTTCCACGCCTCAATCAACGCCTCACAGCGAAACTACTACAACTAAACCGAACCAAGCTAAGGGTAGTTGTAGGTACGATCACAGGACACTGTTCGCTTAACAAACACCTTTTTATTTTAGGTATTACCGACAGTCCTCTATGCAGAGCATGCATGGAGGACGACGAGACACCGGAACACGTACTGCTTAAATGCAGGGGTGTATCCAACCAACGAGAAAAGTACATTGGCTCTCCAGCAACACTTCCGGAAGTCCTCGCCGACCTGGGTGGCCTGCTAGGTTTCTGGAGGGAGCTCGGCTGGATGGAGTGATCCGGCGGAGGGCCGCACCAGTGGAACCACGCAAAACGGGCGGACACGCCTACTTGCGGAGAAAATTCCCAGGAGTAAAGAAGAAGAAGATGAAGAAGGCTAGGTAAGATTTGCCCGCGACTTCGTTCGTTAGGGATCATGCTCATGGAGTGGTCATATTCTCTTGGCAATAAGCCTGTGTCAGAGCTATCAACTATACCGGAGAGTAAGAATATAATCTTTATACTGTATATCTATACTAATATTATAAAGAGGAAAGATTTTTTTGTTTGTGTGTTTGTTTGTACCGAATAGGCTCTGTAACTACTGGACCGATTTCAACCATTTTTTCACCAATAGAAAGCTAAGTTATCAGGAAGTAGCATAGGCTATAATTTATTTTCAAAAAATTAGAGATCATTAAGAAAATTGCAATAATGTAGGTAATCCAAAGTAACAAAATGCCTATAAAATGCATTATTTGGCGTGTGCTGAGAAAAATATTGATGATACATAAAAATTATGTACTACTTATATATGATTAAAGTACTCATTATTTTCTACAAGTGTAAATAAAAAATATTATTTTTAAATACAAGCTTTTAGTAGCTACATTATAAGACTCTAGATATCATCTAGGATCAGAGTTCTTGTCATGACGAATCAAACGAGCCCAAACTCGATGGGGTTACATCGTTTTATTACAGAGTTCCGATAGCCATCTTCCATCTCCATCATCAGATCAGCCCCATGTCACAATAATATTGCATTGTCATCCGATTTACACATACATGCAAAATTTCAGCTCAATCGGAAACCGGGAAGTGGTTCTAATTCATCTTGCAAGATTTGACCCAAACAAACAAATAAATAAACTGGTCCAGCTAAATAAAAGCTTGTAAAAACGTCCCCGAGGTAGATATCTAACTATCATATTTAAGTCACAATATTAGCTTTTGTGTTCTAAAATTTAATTAGATTGCCTTTTTTAATACATAATTATTATAAATGCAAAAGTGTGTTTGTTTGTCGGTTTGTCCGTCAATCACGCTGCAACAAAGCTACGGATTGACGTGATTTTTTGGATAGGTATAGTTGAGAACCTGGAGGGTGACAAAGAGTTCCCGCGGGATGTTAAAAACCAAATCCACACGGACGAAGTCGCGGGCATCAGCTAGTACCCATATATACCCATGCAAAAAATTCCTCCAGAGCATAAATATTAATAAAACGTGAAAGTGTGTTTGTTTGCTGGTTTGTCTTTCACGCAGCATTGAAGCAATGGATAGACGTGATTTTGCATGGGTATAGCTGAAGACCTAGAGGATAATACAGGCAAATTTTTTTACAAATAGAGGTTTTCCGAGGATTTAAAAAACCTAATTCCACGCGAAGGAACATTATTATAAATATACGGCTAAAATTTTTCTTTTTATTAGCCAAACTGCACCTATTTGACTAATATTGTCCTCTCTCCCTCAACGCCAACGAGTACGACAATAGTGCAACTGATGGGACCGAACTTTACCGTCCGTCGACCTCTTAGTTTTAAGTCGGCACTTATTACCGTTATTCTATTAAGGAGGCTTAAAAATAATTCGGGCTACTACTACTACTGAATTCATATTGGCAAAGAGTTTGACGTAACATACATACTTACTAGACTTTAGGGGAATTGGACCTTCCGGGAATTGGACGTTCCGGGAATGGGACGTAACATACTGGACATTCGGGGAATTGGACCTTCCGGGCCGTAAGGTAACCTACCTTAAACGCCTCTCTAAATTTGTTTGACATTATGTGATAGAATATAGGGTTGATGCAGGTCGACATGTAGTAAAACACTCCGGACATGTAAGTCAGGAAGTAATACACGGTGAGTAGAACTGGCGACTTTGCGAGGTGGTTTTCGGACGTGCCGTAGATCGCTACCAGACGTTGCGCGTGGAAGGGCGCCCAGCAAACGAAGAATGCCACTACTACAGCAACTGAAACCATAAAAAAAAATTTTTTTAAATATAACAAATACGCGCTTGACTGCGATCACACCTGGGGCCGTACCAGCATAGATTAAGGATTGCTATATTTATGATACTAGATACCGTCGGTCGCGTCGGCGAACTAGTAAATTGCGGCAATTCATAGTACGCTTAAACTGGCGAACCCACATATAGTCTCGTAGCAGCCAATATATTTTGAAAGAGTAACAAACATCCATCCATACATCCATACATCCATCCTTACAAAACTTCACAAAATTTCGCATTTATAATATTACTAGCTGATGCCCGCGACTTAGTCCGCGTGAGCAGAACCCCTGCATCATCAGCATTGAGGAGTTGGCTCTTGAAATAATAACTATGTAGTCTTTGCTTGGCACCTACAACAACTATTCATAATTGACAGTCAATAAATCACCACAATTTAGGTGGACAGTAACCCTACATCATCAGGATTGAGGATTTAGAACCCAGTTTTTATGGGAATTGGGACCATCTGGCAAAGGTTTTGTATCGATTAAAAAACGCAAATCGGTTTATAAATCACAGAGATACTGATATACATAGGTAAGAAAACACAACTCTTTTTGAAGTTGGTTAAAAAAGTAGCCTATGTCACTCCTTATAACATCAGCTATCTGTCAGTGAAAGTCCTGGCAAAATCGGTCTCCAGCCGTTATCGCGTGATGTCGTGACCAAGGGAAATAGGGATTCATTTTCAATAACAGTGTTATTTGTTCCGTATCACCGTACAAGATTTAACATCAGTTAATATTAAGATCGAGCAAAAACAAAAGTTTATTGTATGGGGACCCCTCTTTAATTTTTAGGTTAATTTTTTTAAGCGGCAATAGAAAAACACATTCAGTGATATCTACCAATTACGGTTCATGAGATACATCATACAGCGCCCTGACAAGCGGACGGACACACGGACAGCGGAGGCTTTGTATTATGGTCCCGTTGGCACCAAATGGGTTCGGAACCCTAAAAAGTACCTAGGGAAGGCTAGCTAATATAATATAATAATATATTATGTATATTGTATAAAATAGTTAGATAAGGGTAGGTACTCACCAAGCATCTTGACAACTCTTTTTGTTGACTGTGTGCTGTTTTTTCGCTGTATTTTCTGTATTCTTGAACTTCTTTTTATGGTATTAGCTTCTAGCCCGTGCCCCTTGCTCGAATTCGACTGATTCAGTCTCAACCCAATCAGATAGTATAAAACAGTTATAACGATCATAGGAGCAAAGAAGAAAAAGAATGTGGATATTTCAAAAGAATGCGCGATGATTACTCGTGTCTGTAAACACATGGTGACTCCGCGGTGGACCCGTATTCCGAACTGGAGAGCCTGAGGTAGAGCCAGACCGAGTGACGCCAACCACAGGAGAATTACGTGCTTAATAGCCCGTGACAGTTTCGACATTTTGTGAGATACAAAGGGGTGACAAATTGCTAAATACCTCTCTATAGTAAACAGAGTAATCGTTAAGACACTGGCATTCGTCGATGTCTCAGCTGCCAAGCCACGGATGACACAGAACGCGTTTCCGAATATGTACGGCCATTTCGACCAAATCGAGTACATCTCTTGTGGCATGCCACTTATGAGCAACAGAAGATCAGAAATGGCCAAACTAAATAAGTAATAGTTTGTCGCTGTATGCATACTTTTGTTTCGAATTATTACGATACATGTGAATATATTTCCAAATAGCCCCGTGATGAAAATGAGGGAGTAAATTATAGTGATAGGGAGTACGATGTAAAGGGAGTCCCTTTGGGGACCGAATATAAGTGTTGGATCGACGCCTTGTGAGCTGTTCAGGGTAGTGTTGGTTATGTCGTCCATAGGGCTCATTATTGTGACGGCAGCATTACAGACCCCAGACTTATTACTGTAAAGTTTTCATTTTTCCTTTTGTTTATTCTGCCATTTTTCCAGCATGAAGTTTCTGAAACAAATTATTTAAATTAATTGAGTTCAAAAAAAGCTACTTATTTTAATTGACATTTTCTGACATGAGATGTAAAATGAGATGCCATCTTTCTTGTTATTCATTTTGCAGCTTGAATTTTTACAAACAACCACTGAGCAACGAGGCATTTTGTTCGAAAACGAGAGAAGTGAAGCGGTCGTTGGATGACATTCGACTAAGGGCAGAAACGGTCGGCTATGCCTATTTTGTGCTAAAGGAGTTCGCACCAACCACGCCTCCTTTACATATCTCCCTGTTACTAATCAGTGCCGCATACAGACGGACAGCCGGACGCACTTGGCGTAAGTCGAAACTATAAGGATTCCTTGTTGTTTTACTACGGAACCCTAAAAGAGCATTATCTATCTTCTCTACCACCCTTGAAATACTATTGTGTATTATGCTATTGTGTACCTTACATAATGGTGCCTATATTATAACAAAACAATCCAATCTGAAAGCGAAAGATTTACGCAAGAAAGTTCCTATATTCAAAATGTGGACGCAATAAAAATATAGAAGACATTTCTTTGTCATTTATTCGATGGATTTTATTCCATAATATTCACTATACTAGAATCAAATAAACGTAAAAATGGGCGATGAAATTGACATTAGGTACTTACCTTGTTTACCATTTAGAAAATTACATTATAATACCACGATAGGTAAAATTGTGTTGTGCTAGAATAATTTATGCTTGGTGTAAGTACACTACTGCATAGTTGGTGACATTATGGTTATATTATGTATGCGATTGGCATCTTTTAAATTGTAATTTTGACACCTAAACAGAGCTTATTATTCTATTCAAAAGTTATTACTAGGTTATTATTACCGCTTCAAGTTGGCCGTCGACGACCCTTACAGTCCTTACACTAATGAATTAGTTGAATGTGTTTGCGCAAATTAATTCTAAGACCTGATTGTACCACATTCTTGCAAATAAAATATTCTATTCTATTCTATTACAAAGTGACGTCATACTGTACCGTTGACAAAAACATATATTGTATTTTTTATTGGAACGTAGTTCCTTATCGCGCGGTACGGAAGGGGGCTAGACGGAAAAAATTAAGGAACCGACCCTCGACACATTTTTGAAACCGACACTTTTTTGATGAATGTGAATTTTGCATTGTGTTCGGTATATTCGCCTAAGAACAAGGCGTCTGCATGGCCTAGTGGTTAGGGCGGTCGCCTATAAGTTCAACGTCGATGGTTCGAATCCCAGCTCGACAGACTGAATTTTCTATTTTCAATTTTATTTTAAATAATTTCTAAATGTGGAATTTTTCCCTAATTTTTTATTGTATAAATTGGATAAAATGCTATTGTACTACTAACGCCATCTGTGAAAAAACAGTAACTCCACCAGAGTAACTCTTTGGTTTTGTAACAGTGCAATAGAAATAAACTAAAAATAATTCATCGTAGTTAATCAATTTAATACTAGATGACACCACTAGTTTATTACAATTCCTTCACTAAAATTAATCGAAAGGAACTACGTTCAATCCGGGTGTCCCTTGACACCTCTCAAGTTTTTTTACTGTTACCACGACTGTGACGAAAGTTTTCTTTTCTGGCATAGCTTTTCATGACTTCTTGAATGTCGAAGGGCGTGATTTTTTAATTTTCATATTTTTCTCCTCTTCGTCATTAATTAGAGGTATAAATAGTTTGCGCTATCCAAAACTTTTCCTTTTTTACTCATCGAAGAAAACTACACGCGAACAACTAGTAACCAAACAACAATAAATAACTAATTAAATCTTAACAAAAAAAATTAAGTGGCACTCGGGGACTGCCGCGGTAAAGCTATTGCATAGCATTTTTTATCAACTTATGCAAAAAAATAATTAACAGAGCAGAAACAGAGCTACTTGTGAAGCTCTAAAATGTTGAACGCTTACTGAACTGAAATGTTGAACGTTAACTGACGGTGTTAGGTTTATTTTCGTTACGGAATTACTTGATTTGGTCGCCGCACTCAAACTGTTTGTCCTAGTTCAAAGCCCGCGATAAAAGCTATGCAATAGCTTAAAAATTTAAAATGTAACTTTAAAATGAAAGTTTGAAAAAACGCGGTACTGACACCTCTGACACTGGCTAGCGGTACGATGCTATCTGTACTAAGTGAACTGTGGGTCTTCCTTGAGGTGCGGCGCGGGGAACCGCGACGCGAAGTAGTGGCCAACTTGAAGCCTAGAGCCTATTCAACTTGAAGCGGACGGTTAGTACCTACTTATCATTAAAGCCCACTCACGTATCAAAAACGTACAAACCCCCCATCTAGCAAAACTTATCTTATAAAGGCTTCTATGCCAAAAGAAAATATCTTATAAGAGCCATATTATCGGTGGGTTTGGGCGCAACTTATAAAGTAAATCAACTAAAAGTGCCATATATAAGTACTCTATTGTAAGCTTATATTCTTATACGTGTTTTAATACTGCTAGCAGTAAGTTTATAGCGATAATAAGAGTTCTGGCCATCACCGGCCCATGCCTCCTTTCATAATGAGAAGGGTATAAAAGGTAGTCCACCAAGCTGGCCCATTGCGGAATGACTACCTTAAGCTCAGTATATTCTGTGAAAACATTATCGAGAACTTTCAATAATGCAGGATAACTCTGAAAGGTAGGCCTGGAATTCGAGCCCCGGACTCTCGAAAAGGAGGCTAAAGTCAAAGTGGTTAACACAGTGATTCCCAAAGTGGGCCATGTGGACCCCACGAGTACACGGGAGAAAGTGGTCTACGAGAAAAAAGTTTGGGTTGGTTGGTTGGTTGGTTGGGTGGGTTTGAATCTCTGGGTTAACCCTAGGATAACTACTGCACCATTGCGTCCATAGTCCATTCTAGGTATATTGTGGAAGCAATGATGCAATGTCCCATCATAATATCCGTACGTATTATTTTATGTTAAATATCAAATTTCGCCTATTAACCTATTATAAGCCCTAAACCTATTATTTTACGTTAAATATCAAATTTCGCCTCAAAACATAATAATATTCTACTACCTAGGCACTCTCTATATAACTTGACAATACATAATTCACTTTGTATTACAAGCTGAACACCGCAGGCCGATTCTGTAAAAGCCACATCAATCATTGCTAGTCTCAGTTGTGGTATTAATTGGCTGAATGTAATATGTATTGCGTTCTTTCTTCACAATGCTTTAGCCGATAGCCAGTGAGTATTGGCCAATCAGAGGCGAGGCGAGGGAGAAATCATTCTCACTCATCAGAATAAGAGATAGAATCATTTTTTCATCATTTCATCAATTAGATAAGAAGAGAGAATCATTTTTAGGGTTCCGTAGTAAACAAGGAACCCTTATATAGTTTCGCCATGTCCGTCCGTCTGTCTGTCTGTCCGTCCGCGGTTTAGCTCAGAGAATATTGGTACTAGAAATCTGAAATTTGACAAGGGTATAAATATCAATCACGCCGACAAAGTGGTGAAATAAAATTGTGAAAAATAATTTTTTTAGGGCACCTCTCCTACATGTAAAGTGGGGATGATTTTATTTCTCGTCTATCCCATAGTGTGTGGTGTCGTTGAATAGGTCTTCCAAAAATTTTGTGGGTGTGGGAACACCATTTTTCAATTCAGGGATCCGTTTGGGAAATATGATATTTTAAAGTGCTAAATTTTATTAGAGTCAAGTGTCCCCCCCCTCTGCCAGCTGAACGTTTGTATATGTAGTATATTATAGTATTCAAACCATGGAACTAAAATGTATTCAATATTCATAAATAAAATAAAAGCACTCCTAGGTCAGCAATAATATTTGAGACTTTCAACTACGGAACCCTACACTGCGCGTGGCCCGACACGCACTTGGACGGTTTTTAAAAAAAAAGTGATTTGGTCATATACGTGCGGAACCCTAAAAGGGCTAGGCCCTACTCGCACTTGGCCGATTTTTTTTTATTACTCAACTACGGCAAAGCAAAAAGGATGGAAAACTATCACGGCTAAGTAGGGTTCATTATTTAAAGAGTTATTTATCTGTTTTTCTAAGTAAGGTATTACACGTAGTGTAAGTTGCATATTTTGTAGTATATTATAGTATTTAAACCATGGAACTGAAAATATATTCAATATTCATAAATAAAATAAAAGCTCTATCCTAGGTCAGCAATAATATTTGAGACTTTCAACTACGGAAGTTTACGGAACCCTACACTGCGCGTGGCCCGACACACACTTGGCCGGTTTTTACTCATTCAGTTTTAGGGTTCCGAAAAAAAAAACGGAACTGTTAGGCCCAAATTAGACAGAGCCTCGTTCATCGTTCATCGTTGCGAAAATTTTAACGAAAATGAATCGTCTTAATTCGCCCTAAGGTGGAATTTTCTACGGTTAATTTTTCGAGATTTTTGCTCTCATTTTCGAAGGTCATCGGTAAGCCATCCGTCTAAATTCGCCCTTAGGGCAAAGGGCCTTAGGGTTCATTTTCGCAAAAAATATTCGCAAAAATGAACGTTGAATTCTAATGTTATTTTTAAAATGTAAACAATACATTTTATGAATATGCATATAGTTACGGGCAACTACGGAACCCTACACTGCGTGTGGCCTGTAATTTATTTGACCTTTAGTTAGAGAATCATACCACAGGTTTAGCTTGATCGTTTTCTGCACAGTGCTTGTAAGAAAAGCGGATAATAGAGCGGATAGCCCAGTGGTTAAAGTCTAGGACATAGGCAGCGAAGCCGCATGCACAAGCTAGTTCTTCATAAAGTTCTCAATGGTGATGTGTGAAGTCTGGCATTTGGTCGGCGTGGTGGACTATTGCCTAAAGGTGTGTCAAGTCTGGCATTTGGTCGGCGTGGTGGACTATTGCCTAAAGGTGTGTCAAGTCTGGCATTTGGTCAGCATGGTGGACTATTGCCTAAAATTTAAATACGGTACTAATCATTCGATAGGCGATGGCGAGGCGATGTTTTGTGATGAATGAAAATGAATAACATAAAGTAGGGATAATAGGTGTCAGGCCTATTTTATGACTGACTAGCTAATGGCTGTGACTTCGTCCGCATTGATTTAGTTTTAAAATCCCGCGGGAACTCTTTGATTTTCTGGGATAAAAAGTAGCCTGTCACTTTCCAGGTTCTGAACTAGGTATATGTATAGGTACTGATGCAGCGTGGTTGAAGAACAAATCAACAAACATATTATATACTTTCGCATTTATGATATTACTAGACGTTGACCGCGACTTCGTCCGCGTGGTTTTAATTCCCTCGAGAACTCTGTAATTTACCGGGATGAAAAAGTAGCCTATTTATGAATATCTATCCTGGGTATGAGCTATCTCCATTCCAAATTTCAGCCAAATCGGTTCATTTGTTGTAGCGTGAAAGAGTAACAAACATCCATCCATCCATAGTCTTACATCCATCCATCCTCACAAACTTTCACACTTATAGTATTAGTAGAAAGAAGGTTTATAAAGAAGTAAGATTCATAATTATTGTACCTGACTATCTTCACACATCTAAGTGATGTCTTGAAATGAGTATTTGAATCTTCTTCTTCTTCTTCTTTATCAACCTATAGACGTCCACTGCTGGACAAAGGTCTCCTGCATGGACTTCCACAGGCTTCGGTCTTGCGCCGCTTGGATCCAGCGGCTCCCTGCGACTCGTTTGATGTCGTCGGTCCACCTGGTGGGGGGCCTGCCAACACTGCGTTTCCCGGTGCGGGGTCGCCACTCCAACACCTTGGGACCCCAACGACCATCAGCTCTTCGAACTATGTGCCCCGCCCATTTCCACTTCAGTTTCGCGACACGCTGAGCTATGTCGGTGACTTTGGTTCTCCTACGAATCTCCTCATTTCTGATTTGATCTCGCAGGGATATACCGAGCATAGCTCTCTCCATCGCTCGCTGGGTGACCCTGAGCCTTCTTATGAGGCCCATAGTTAGCGACCATGTCTCGGATCCGTAAGTCATCACTGGCAACACGCACTGTTCGAAGACTTGAGTCTTCAGGCACTGAGGGATTTGGGACGAGAAGACATCTCGGAGCTTCCCGAACGCTGCCCAGCCGAGTTGGATTCGGCGGTTAATCTCTTTCTCGAAATTGGACCTACCTAGCTGGACTGTATGTCCCAGGTATATATACTCGTCTACAATTTCGAGCGCAGAGTTCTCAACGATTACTGGGTGGAGCGGAGCATGAGCATTGGACATGATTTTCGTCTTGCTCATGTTCATTTTCAGGCCCACCTGTTGAGAAACCCTGCTGAGATCATTGAGCATTGTATTGAGATCTCTCAGAGTCTCTGCCATGACTACTATGTCATCGGCAAATCGCAGGTGAGTGATGTACTCGCCGTTTATGTTGATGCCAAGTCCGTTCCAATCCAGAAGCTTAAAGACGTCCTCCAACGCAGCGGTAAATAGCTTCGGGGAGATTACATCTCCCTGTCGCACTCCACGCTGCAAGTGGATTGGTCTCGTAGTCTGGTCATGTATACGTACTGACATAGTGGCGTTTTCGTACAAGCACTTCAACACTTGGATATACCGGTAGTCGATCCGGCATCTCTGCAGCGACCTCAATACAGCCCAAGTTTCCACCGAATCAAAGGCTTTCTCATAGTCCACAAACGCTAAGCAAAGTGGCTGGTTATACTCTTCAGTCTTTTGTATAACCTGCCGCAGCGTATGAATGTGATCTATGGTACCAAAGCCTTTTCGGAATCCGGCTTGTTCGGGAGGCTGGAAGTCGTCAAACCTACGAGCGAGACGATTCGTAATGACTCTCGAGAACAACTTGTAAACATGACTCAGCAGCGAGATGGGTCTATAATTCTTCAGCAAGGTATTATCACCCTTTTTGAAGAACAGGACCGCCACGCTCCTGTGCCATGCTTCTGGCGTTATACCCTCGTGAATGACGGAATTGAACAATCGCTGAAAGATCTTAAGTACCGGTTTTCCACCCGCTTTCAGGAGTTCCGCAGTGATTCCGTCATCACCTGGCGCCTTGTTGTTCTTGAGCTGTTTGAGAGCCATTCTAATCTCGTATAAGCTGACGTCCGGGATATCTTCGGTATAGTGTCGGGTCAGTTTTAGAATATTCAGTATTTGAATATTAGTTTGCAATTCGATGCCTTAACATGGTAGCATTAGTATGTCACGCACTCTTTAAACATTTCTGTGGTGGTGTCGTGTGATGCGGGTTGTTACGTTCCCTCAAATATGGTTGAGCGAAGCAATGGCTGGGTCATGCGGCATGCTCGTGAACGGGTTCCACCGGCGGGAATGGGGCTACTTTATGTCTGCCCATCTTAAGATAGAAGTTAGTCGGTATGCATTTTTGGAACTTCCCTCATTGTGGAAACACTGCATATATATAGCATAGTATTTACTGTATTGTAAATTTGTTTTGAAAAGAGCAACCGCCGAGTTTCTTGCTGGTTATTCTCGGCAGGAAAGGCATTCCGAGCCAGTGGTAGATTGTTGTGGTAGAGTGGTGGACTATTCAAAAGTACTTGTAAAAGTTTATTTGAATAAAAAATATTTCTATTCTATTCTATTATATCTCAAGTGAATTTGTAAATTATGTATTTAGAAAAAAAAATTGGAAAACTAGGCGAGTTGGATACGGACCATAATATGTAAGAGTGTGTACGTACCTTTATCGTTCCCGAAAACCATGAAAATGGTGACATGATTAGGATGGCCGCTGTCTTCAAGCAATTTTCATTTTATGGATAATAAAGTATAATGGCTTTGGAATCGCTGTTTACGTGGGGTCAATCTAAGGATTTTTGTGACCTAAGATTATCCGTTTTTTTTCGAGGATGTATTGTAAACTGTTTCACTGAATCTATCTGAGTTGATAGCATTTCCAACACTTACGACTGAGTACTGACAATAGTTGTGTTTAGAGTTATCATGCTCCAGTCTAGACTCTAGAGTTAGACTAATAAAGCTAGTTCAGAACTTGCCAGTAAATCTTTGAGTATATAAGCAGTAAATAGATGTCAAGATTTCATTGGCTTATTAGGTTTTAGCACATTCTTAATAATTGAAAAATTAAGAGAGATTTAAATTAAATTTTAATGAACAGACTTATTTTTAACCCACTTCTAAAAAGGAGGAGGTTATGAATTCGTCGGTTTTTTTATGTATGTCCACCGATTACTCGAAGACGCCTGAACCGATTTGGAAAATTCTTTTTTTGTTTGAAAGGGTGGTGGTGGTGAAAAGAATGTTTTAGGTATAAGTATTAAATTATTCTTTGTAGGTACAGATTATGTTACTGTGAAAGCCCGTGTATTGGTAAATTTACTTGTAGGTCTTCGGGTTTACCAACATGAGTAGGTGGTCAATGTAAGGATTTTTATAAAGTTATATGATTTTCCGGCCTTTTACAGTCAGAATTTGGACATGCTACGTTTTACTAAAGAAGTTTAGAAATGTTGGTTTTTGAAATAAAATTTCAATGTTTTAATAATCTTTTATTGCAATTATTATAATCAGATAACTTACCAAGTCCTTTTTTTAATGACTATTTTAACAGTTTAGAAATCTTTTTAACATAAAAACAATTTAGTTGTCTTTTCAAAAGTATTTGTAATTGGAAATCATAAATACAATGCTAGATTAAACCTAAATTTACTCTAAAATTAAAACTAAAATAAAAACTAATTAAAATCTAAAACCCCATCCAAGTCACCGCAGTGTGGCATAGTACCCAAGATGCTGGCAGCATTACCCCTTTGAAACTTTTCAAGAATAATAGTACCCATTGCCTTTAAATCAATGGGGTCTGCAACAGTCTGCAAACTGCCCGCAGGTATGGAACGATGCGCCGATATGTAAAGACTATTTTTCTGTATCTGAGGCAATACTTAGGATATACCTACCGACTGAATGCTGGCAAAAGTTTGAAATAACAGAGATCGCAGAATATTCCGGCTTTCTACCAAAAAAATTGGTGAATCTTTAGGTTTAAATCCTGAGGATTTACCATAGTTCCAACATTTACAGTACATAAATTTACATTTACATAGATACCTATACATACATTTACATAGGTATACTTATATAACAACAAAGAAAAGATTATCAAGCAATTATTACAATAGACGACCTTTTCGCTAAGAATTTGTGTTCTCTTTCAAGCCTGAAGGAGGAAGTGAAATGAGTGAAATATCTACCGAGATACCGCGTAATAAAAGTAAAGCAATGAAGGCCTGACTGTTTATTAAACATCTGTTCCGATAAAAACTACACATTAAAAAACAAAATACTTACTATTTACTTAAATAAAATCTACTACACGACCCCTCGCTACACTCGCGACATCTGACCTGAATAAATATTTATTAAAATTCTGTATATTATGAATTATTTATGCACATCGGTCTACATTTACAGAATGAATAAGAATACGGAAGAATCAATGAATTTATGAATTTATCGGCAACGTAGGTAATATCATAGTTTGTTTTAAAATGTAGTGGCTACTTTCTACTTACTCCATACTTACCTTTAGATTAAAATATGTCAATTTGTTGAACTCGTAAACTACTAAAAGTTAAAAAGTTCTAAAAATATAATTAATTAACCGCAGTTGGTAGGTACTATAGACTCGTTATTTAAAATTATAATTAAATATATTTTTGTTCCATTATATTATGTAGGTAGTTACCTATTTATAACTAGCAAGAAGTTAGAACAAGCAAAAAAACGCAGAGTGCTACTTTAAAAACTATATAGACGGCATTATGTAATTTGTGGTGAAGCAGTGATAGCCTCGTGGTTAGGACTGTGGTCTCCTATTCGGGGGGTCGCAGTTTCGATCCCGGGTACGCACATCTGATTTTTCGGAGTCAAGTGCGTTTAAGCAATTAAATATCACTTGCTTCAACGGTGAAGGAAAACATCGTGAGGAAACCTGAGAGTTCTTCATAATGTTCTGGAAGGTGTGTGAAGTCCGCCAATTCGCATTGGGCCAGCGTGGTGGACTATGGCCTATAACCCTTCTCTGAGGAGTGAGGAGACCTCCGCTCAGTAGTGAGCCGTTGATGGGTTGCTAATGATGTAATTTATGGAAGTCAATATTTTTTTGTTCAAAAATATTTCATTGGTTTACATTCTAAAGTTCAATATAGGTAGGTAGTTTGTTAGCGTTGTTAATTAACTAGGTACCTCTATTATTAAAGCGAAATATTGGTCATGCTTTAACTTTTAATGTACCTATTCATCTTCATAAATAAATGATAATAGAAAAAGTAAATTGGTAAAAGTAATTTTCTCTAGGCTAGTAGAAAATGCAACTGGCCAACTGCGGTGATACCTATCCAAATAATCAGTACAAAACATATTTATAGAATGTATTTTATAGTAACAACAGGGAAATATAAAATAAAGTTCAAGATAAATAAATTGCAACGATAAGGGCACTGAACTTAAAAGTATGAAGTTGTTTACAGTGTAACAAGCGCTGAATAGAGTTCAAGTTTTATATTGTTGAACTACTTGTACCTATATACTAAGTATTTACTTGTTTACTATATAATAATAATTAAGTACAATAATGGTTCACCATGCAATTGCGCCCTGCGTAATGCCTACGAATAATAATATTATCTTGTTGACTATCCAATGTAACATACCAATATAAAATACTTAGTCATAGTCTATGGCTATCTATTGATGGAAAATAACCAAATTTTGAAAATCATTGTTCTCGCATCATATTGTATTCAAATTAACGATCGACGGTTTACAAATTAACTTGAGGTTAAAGGTTGTCAATTTTAGGGTTCCGTACCAAAATGGTAAAAAATGGAACCCTTATGGTGCGACTTTCTCCGTCTCCGTCCGTCCGTCCGTCCGTCACAGTCGATTATTACTCATCATCATCATCATTAGCAACCCATCAACGTCTCACTTCTGAGCGCAGGTCTCCTCTCAGAGAAGGGTTATAGGCCATAGTCCACCACGCTGGCCCAGTGCGAATTGGCGGACTTCACACACCTTCAAGAACATTATGAAGAACTCTCAAGTGTGCAGGTTTCCTCACAACGTTTTCCTTCACCGTTGAGGCAAGTGATATTTAAATTATTTAATTGCTTACACGCACTTGACTCCGAAAAGTCAGAGGTGCGAACCTGCGACCCCCCGAATAGGAGACCACAGTCCTAACCACTACACTAGCGGCACGCTATGATGGCCGGTTTGACACATTACAATAGTGATGTGGAATGTCAATTTATTCTCGAACAAAAAACAATTAAGTTTTGTTTTTGTACCTGATTAAATAGGTTTAATAAAACAAAAATGTATATGTTTATTTAATTTATTTGAACGAACTGAATATTTGAATGAAAATGAATATACATACTTTATATGCACACAAGAAACATATGAATACAAAAGATACCAAAAAAGGTGCCACAAAAGGCCATAATTAATCAGATTCGTCCATACTACTATTTTCACTGTCGTCACTGCTATCATCACCTACATTAATAATTATATGTTCGTTTTCTATAATATTATCTATTTTCACATCTCTTTCATAATCTTCCCTTATTAATTTAACAGTTCTATTCACAACCTTTTCCCAGTCTCCTTTAGTCACATGTTCACAAGCTTCTTCTAATAATTTTAGCATTTTTTTGTGGTAAATGGGGGTTCTGTATTGTGTCTTGCAGCATATCCCTTAATTTGAGCCCACACCAACTCAATCGCATTATACTCACAATGGTAAGGCGGTAACCGTATAACTCTGTGCCCATGTTCTAATGCTATTTCGTCAATGACGTATCGGATCTTGGTTGGTTTGTTTTCTTTTAAAAGACGTACTAATTCCGCTTTTAACATATTCATGTTTGCATCTACGCCATTTTTACGAAGCCATGCGACGATATCAGCTTTCTTTTGGGATTGGGCAGGTGGCTTGTCAATTTGCATCGAGTGGTATGGGGCGTTGTCCATAATTATAATAGATGGTTCAGTGAGGCTACACAACATTGAGGTAAACCATTCAGTAAACTTTTCTCCATTCATGTCTTCATGATAGTCTCCAGTGGTTTTTGACGCAAAAGCCATGAGAGAACCTTCGACAAACCCGTTGATGGTTCCGGCGTGACAAATTATAAGTCGCGATCCTTTTCCTACAGGAACTTTGGAAGTAGATGCTGCTGTGTCATCGTTCCAAGAACGGCCTACAGTATGGTTAGCATTAAGCCATGTTTCATCCAAGAACACAACATTTTGCCAATTTTTGATTTCTTTCACTTGCCGTAAAAAAGTATACCTTGCCATCGCTATATCAAATCTTTCCATCAATATTTTGCGTTTGTTACATTTTTTGTATCGAAATCCAATGGTCTTCAAAATCTTCGTTAAAGAACTTTCCCCACCGAAGAATAATCCAGCTTCCTTCAGTGAATGCACCAACTTTTTTCTTGTTGGATACTCCTTCTGTAAATAGTAGCCGTAAACATGTCTTCGGATAGCATCGGCATCAAAGCTATCGATGCCTACGACTGGTTTTGCTCGTTTTCTCTTTTTTGGTGTGTGAAGTTTATTTTCTTCTGTGCCAGTCTCGCCATATTTTTTTTTAGTTATCCGTCTAACAGTTCGTTGTCCAATATTAAGCGCATCAGCTACGCGTTCAACCACTGACGTTATAGGTAAAATTGGCCCTCCATTTTGAGCTTCACGATCGAAATAGTTACGAAGGCGTATTACGAACTCACGTGTCTGACTATTTAGAACAGTTCTCTGCGTACGTTCGGTCATATCGACGAAATCCACAACAAAGGGCTTGAACAGAGTCCAAATTAACGAGCAAGGGTCAACAGTAATGCAGTATCAATATTTGAAATCCAAAGCCAGGTCAAAACTATATCACAATCGCATTGCACTGACAGTTTATACTTTTCGAAGCAACGTCAATTCGAAACTGCTTTGTTTTGCATTGAGCATTGACGCGAGTTTGCCGGAGGTAGTAGTTGTGCTAGCCAGCGATCCTATGTGACGATCGTATTAGATTCCATTTTTAAAAATTTTCAATTTAGAAAACCAAATGCCGAGTTGTGGTATATATCATATAAAAATAAAAATTTTACCTTTTGTATGAAACAGCTGATATTTTTTTGCGATTTCAGAGGTTTGTCCACATAGTGAAAATTGTTCATATTCACAAGTACATTCACCCCTTAAATGGTGCAAACTGATTTTTCTACACTTGTATACATTTTAGAAATCAATTTAATAAATAAATTTTGAGTCCTAAACCTAAAACTACATTCGATAAAATTTATGAATCTCTGCACATCACTATCGTCAATAAAGTAATACAATTATTTCCTTCAAAGTCGTTATCAATTAATACGGAACTTCATGAGCGGACAAACGTCAAACCGGCCATCATAGCGTGCCGCTAGTTTAGGCTATCACTGCTTTTATGTTAAGGTGGTAAAAGCATGCGACAGGCGATTTTTGGTGAGCTTTGTGAGGAAAACTATAAGTTCAATTTGAATAATTTCAAAGTAATATGTAATCTGGGTCTCTTATCTAAATTTACTTTGAGGTAGAAACACGATTGGAAAAAAAATTCTCGATAGAAAGTTTTCCCAAACTTTGCTCCAATAGTCTCCTTTTTTTTCGTTTTAATCGGAAACGGTAGGTTTTTTTCCTTTTTTTTTTTTTATTTGTGTTGATATAAATATTTACTAAAAGCGGTTTGAACTATTCTTTGATAATTAGCATTCATAATTTTTTTTAATCAATTTAACACTTATTAAAGATTTTTTCAATTCCCGCCCCCTGAATCTATAACTTCCATCTCTTTCCTAGCACTGCAAAGTATATAGTCCCATCACTATCGTACAACCCGCCCATTTTTAACCAGTTAACTGATGGCTATTGCCAGCGTTGGACGTGTGTCCGGATCCGCCAGGATAATATGTATTTTTTTTCGGTTAGGAAAAAATTAAAAATGCCTTGATGGCGCTTGAAAATAGCAGGTTGTAACTACTCGGCGACCAAAAAATAAAATACGAAGCTTTTATCGTAAAACTTTACGTTGAAGAGCAACGCCATCTATTGGTCATTGACTAAACGACTAAGCAACATGATATAAAATTGGTTTGTTAAAAAGTTCGACGGAAATATGATTTGCGTGATGCCTTCGATTATTTCACAGACTTCTCCGTAGAGTGTCTAGTGTGGTGGCGAGGGTGACGGAGTGAATCCAATTGTTCAGGGTTCGAATTCTGACTTCAGATTATGTCTTTGTTTGTTTTTTTTTATTTACCATAATAAAATAAAATTGAAGTTTCTGCTTGTAATGTCAAGATAACAGGTTTATATAACTAAATGCATATTATGAAAGTAAATATGGTACTCTATGTGAATACTTAGTCTAGAAGGTGTGTCGCGCTACTAAAGAACGAAAAGAATCGGCCAAGTGCGAGTCGGGCCTCGCTCTTTTAGGGTTCCGTTAAAAAAATTAAATTAAAATATTTCCATGATGGAAATATTTTAATTTATTTTTTTTAATTTAATTTAATTTTTATTATTTGTTGTTATAGCGGCAATAGAAATACAAAATATGTGAAAATTTCAACTGTCTATCTATTACGGTTTACGAAATACATTCCGCTGACAGACGCGCACAGTGGGTCGAAACGGCTATATGAGGGACATAGGATTTTTTGTTACAAATTCCATTTAAAAAAATACCTATCGAAAGACCTTGTCATTCTGATGAATAATAAGTGATCAAACGAACTTACCTGAAGTGAAGTTCGATCATTATTATATGAGTTGCTTCATCCGAAGATATAATTAATTACAAAGGTAGTCACGTTATTCACTCGAGATAACTCCGCGAATTTCACAGATATATACCCTATTTTAAAAATAAATCACCTTGGCAGCACCGTCTTAAGTTTGCTCATTCTTTTTAGAGATGTATACGGTTCAAAACTTTTTTATTTGGGCAGTCAGGGAGGGTGGGTAATTATATCTTCGGATGAAGCAACTCATATAATAATGATCGAACTTCACTTCAGGTAAGTTCGTTTGATCACTTATTATATTTCTTTGCTTCATCCTCAATATAATTAATTACAAAGGTAGTTGTTTAGAGTAAAAAGTTTTGATAAACATGTACGCAATACAGATTTTGTAAATGGTGTATTTTTAATCACTCTCTTGCTTGCGTACACTTTAACAATATTAATATTTATTTATGATATTATTATTATAATATTATTTAATACTATAAATTAGAATATATTTATTTTTATGATTAGGTATAATTCATAAATTGATTCACTATTAGATGTGTTAACGCAATTATTATTAAGACCTGTCTTGGCAGGGTCTGGCATAATCTCCCTCATCCGCCATGGATCTAACATTTAAGCAGCGAAAGAATGAGTTCGATGTGTTAGTCGAGCCTGCCGTTTTTCTAATTGTCTCAACGCTCGCCTGAGCGTGAGGTGCTGTGTGCTTGTGTCAACGCTGCTCCCTGATAGCGTTAACTTGATCCACCTGCTGATCGATTGAGGTGCGGCCTTTTTGTAAGGCTTCTTGTACGTAAATAGCAGGTTATTTGTCCCCTCAGATCTTATATTTTTAGTTCTGGAAATATAGTGTGTGGAGGGGTGTAGCAGGGCAGATGCTCAGATTTTCTTGAAAGTAAGGTAGGAAGAGAGAAAGAGAATAGGCGTGGTATCTGCCCGCAGCGTGTTTTTTTTTTTTTTTAATAATTTACCTACCGTTATTCTAATTTAAACCCCGATTTCAAAAGTAATATTGCTTTCCAATTTAATTGACGGAAGAGTTTGTAGTTTATGAGCAGTGCAAATTGCTAGTATAATGAAAAGTTTCTTAGTGATTTTTTCTAAAGATGAGTGACTATAAGGGAACCAATTTTTAATATAGTTTAAAAAAAGTTGAGGGACCCAAGTACGGGAGTAATAGGGTTTGGTTGATCTTAACTTATAGACACCTTTGAGGAGACGTTTTACGCTCGCTCCAGAAACAATGCTGTTTCTTAGCATAAATAATATTGCAATTCGATAAGGGTTCAAACTCCGTAACAAACGCTGTAAGAGAAGATACCTAATACTGGTATTTGACGGTTTAAATACATTTTTATTATTTAATTTACAAAACTGCCACCGAAGCTTGAGTGTGGTATTATATTGTTTTAAAATACTGTCAGAGAATAATGTTAACATTAGTGACGCTGAGTCTGGGTCGGCGCCTTGTTTTAAGGGAGAGAGAGAGAGAGTCCGGAGAGTCTCCACCCAGGGTAAGTTTCTTGTGCAAGGAATGGTGAAATGAGATTGCAATAAGTATTAATGAGGATTAACATTAAGTAATATCCGAAACTACCAAGCTTTGTAGGAGAGATTACCACGCTTGTGATAACCAATTTGAAAAAACTAGGATTCCGTTTGCCTACAAAAATCATAGAAAAACATAAAAGCCCCACAAAGCGTAAATGCATCGACAGCTAAGGCGTCCGGATCTTGTTGTCAAGGCACGGATTTTTTAAATTTAGTATTGTTATTCAAGCAAAACGGACTTAAAGCCTAGGTATCTCAAATAGGTTATAACTTCTTTTATGACCTTGATTAAAACACCTGGAGTCACTGATAAGCCGAACAGCCTAACATTAGGTTTAGGCATCAAGAAAATAAAACTCGGAACTAATAGCTCCTATTTGTAATAAATTATTATTAATAACAACCCACATATTAAGTTGGTAAGCTGTTATCCTGCGCCGCAGTGTTACGCCCCCCCCCCCCCCAGTTCATGACGAGTACCGACGAGGCGCTCGCCAGTTTTCCTGGTTGCCGGCTGGTCGAGTACCCGTATATAGTTAGGTAAGAACATAACGTATATTGTCTCGCAGACAATAATTTGTAGTTAATGTACATATATATTCACGATTACACATTTTCTACACAATTGTCATAAGGATATGGCTCATAACTAGCTCGCAGCTAGTTAGGTTATCACAATACTACTAGTACTAATTTCCTTTTGTGGAGTGACAGCTTTAGGATAAAGCTCATGAGTAGCTCGCAGCTAGTTATGTAATCGCAATCGACTCGCAGTCAATACCGATATGTTTAAGGAATCACAGCTTTAGTATGTGATTTATGAGTAGCTCGCAGCAAGTTATGTTATCGCAATTGATTCGCAGTTAATCCCTTTCTATTGTGGAGTTACAGCTTTAGGATTTGACTCGTGAGTAGCTCGCAGCTAAGAAGTCACATCTTTAGGGTATGAACCATAAGTAGCTCGCAGCTAGTTATGTTATCGCAATTGACTCGCAGTCAATCCCGATTTGTTTGTGGAGTCACAGCTGTAGGATTTGACTCATGAGTAGCTCGCAGCTAGGAAGTCACATCTTTAGGATATGAACCATAAGTAGCTCGCAGCTAGTTATGTTATCGCAATTGACTCGCAGTCAATCCCGATTTGTTTGTGGAGTCACAGCTGTAGGATTTGACTCATGAGTAGCTCGCAGCTAGGAAGTCACATCTTTAGGATATGAACCATAAGTAGGTCGCAGCTAGTTATGTTATCGCAATTGACTCGCAGTCAATCCCGATTTGTTTGTGGAGTCACAGCAATAGTATATGACTCATGATTAGCTCGCAGTTAATCATGTTATTGCAATTGGTTCGCAGTCAATCCCTGTTTGTTGTTTTTTAGTTTCTCGGATAAAGCCGATCCAAATAAAGTTTTGTCTCTTTCCGAATCTTATAGCACTTCTTGTTGAGTTGAGGCATTAAGAGTTTAATGCTGCTTTGAGTGATTCCGAAGTTTGAATCACATAGGATCCTGCAGCCATTGCTTAGGTGTTTCATGGCCTGCACCCTGTTTTCACTCTCTTTTAATAGTAGGCCCATCCCGTTACTAACGGCCGTGATACGCAGGACCAGTAGTCTTTGTCGCATCCCCTTTTTTAATATAAAGAGCCATATGGTTGGCATGAATATTTTCCCCATACTTCGGGGAATCATGCGTCGATTTCCCAAGCGCCGAGTGTAATTCTGAGTCGATTTCGAGTTGACCGACCTTTAATAAAGTAATTTTGAACCCTTTGTCAGGAAATGACCATTCAGTATCTGGATTAACTGTACTAGACTCGGCGTCGGCTTGATTTTCTTTGGTGTTTACGTATGACGCAAAAAAAACAAAGCTCACATTGTTCTCACCAATGTCAACTGGTTCTAGTTAACTTATTTAAGTGAGGGTATTGAATGCCTCTCTTTCAATTAATATAACTTCTTACCGTCGTAGTGTCGACATGAACATTGCACAGTTGTTTAAGTTACGAGCAAGACTTTAAAACCGAGGAAAATGGCCATTATTTCTTCCAAATATTTAATAATATGGTCTTCTATAATATCTAATAATATGCTACTTGCTCTGCTTGTTCATCTACCATTGCTTTTAATTTTAAGTGTTTCGTAATAATTAGTGTTTTCAGACAAAGCGAAGAAAAGGTGGGTAGTTAGTTCCCTTACGCTTCGCTTGGCTCGTCGTGGCAGGGACACTACCGTCTCTCCAGATAAATAATATTATATTTTTGTTTACAAGTAGGTACTCGAATATAGTTAACGGCTGGGCAAGCTACTAAAGCCCCGTTGAGCGAATTTTACGAGCATAGTTGAGTGAATTCGTGAATTTTATTACATTTTTCGAATGTATAATATGATATGTAGAAATAATAATGATAAATGTCTCCTAACCTAGATAAATCCGAGACACTTGGGGGGTAGGTACTAATTTAATTAAATCGTGATTGATGACAAGTTGTAACAATAGTGTTACCATAATAATCGTTATAGTTGTGTTTTAATTTTTATTAATTTTCATAATAAAAACAATTAACGTAATATTTAATTCAGAATATTTACGTTTTCTCTGATACCTCGTAATCGATGAAGACTCGCAGTAAACCTCGATACGAAAAGTGTACCGTTTTTATGTACATGCCTAAACAATAATATAGTAGGCTATGTAGCGGTGCGTAAGCGCAAACAAGAGATCGTTTGAAAACAGAAAAGAACTCGTAACTTTTTCCTTCGATGATGATGACGATGATTTCAGCCGATGAACAATACTGCAATCACACTATCCTACAATAACACTCGATCTTCTGCACTTCTGGTTAAACTATTAAGTGCGGCGCGCTGAGCGCGTGCGGTCGTTATCTCGCGCGAAAAAGTAATGAGCAAACTTAAGACGGTGCTGCCAAGGTGATTTATTTTTAAAATAGGGTATATATCTGTGAAATTCGCGGAGTTATCTCGAGTGAATAACGTGACTACCTTTGTAATTAATTATATTGAGGATGAAGCAACGAAATATAATTGTTATTAAACGTTTATCTCTAAAACTGATAGTTTGCCCGGAAAAAAATATTTTCAGTTTTTGTTGTATGGAATGAAACAGAAACTGCTAAAATTTGGCCAAGTCTTGAGAGGTCTTGCTTTAAAACTACTTTATTCTTATTCTTTAGCTTGTTGGCTATAACTCTATGCTATCAGCTCGCACCCAAACTTGCCCGTTCAAGAGTTATAAGAATCCGAAATTTTTAAAAAAATATGATTTTTATTGATTTTATAATGTCGTGGATTATCAATATTTGACCAAAATAATGTGCTACATGAAAATTCTATGAATAAATATTGAAATTAACTTTAAAGCACTAGTTCACCAAAGAGAAACTTATAAGTTAAGCACTTAAAAAAGGATATTTCATAAATTAAAACTGTAAATTTTATTAAAATAACGTAAATTCAAACAAAGGATCTACAAAAATAAAACTTTCATAATATAGCTTTCTTTATTTCTTTTTAACAATTCATTTTACTATGTATTTAATGTATCTCCTTAACTAAACTGTCTTTGTTGTTGGAAACTAATTACAGTGGAATATTAGCTAATCATACTTAATATTATAAATGCGAAAGTGTGTTTGTTGGGTTGTCCTTCAATCACGCCGCAACAGAGCTACGGATCGACGTGATTTTTTGCATGGGTATAGTTGAGGGCCTGAGAGTGACTTTTTATCCTGGAAAATCAAAGAGTTCCCGAGATACTTTAAAAACTAAACCCACACGGACGAAGTCGCGGGCATCAGCTAGTCATCAGATACTTATAATATTTCATTTGCTGTTCTATTCATTACGAATTATCTCCTCTGCAAATTATCTTTTCTATTTGCTAATTACTATATTAGTTATGTAATTAAATTGAATGACTCCACTTCCCTAATAATATACCTTAATGATAGGGATAGGAAGGAGTAATTCCGACCTATATTTAATAGGGATTTCATTTAAATAAAATCATTCAGAGATACGCATTTTGACTACCAAGACAACTTGCAGTGTGCCTAAATATTTTTGTGACAAATCTGGAAGGTCTAGTGAATAATTTGGATTTGTTCATGGTGTAAGTCTTTTTGAATACCTCAAAGAGACGCTGAACGTAAACTGGACTTAAGAAACAAGTAAAAATCTCCTGAAGTTTTGTCAGAAGTTTTGTTCAAATGTTTGTGGTAAATGGGAAAGATCAAATAGAACTCTTAGTATTTTTTGAAGAGAAATGGAGATTGGCTAGAATCTGCCATAATATGGCCTAAAGACCTTATCTCCCAAACAGAAAATCTCCAACCCGACGATGTCAGTAAAGATGCAGAAACTTTGGCACCATCTGCACCAAAAGCTTCAATGTCATCGTCACAATATACGCCGAGAAAACTTCGGTTATGGTGATGTCCTGGTTTACAGGGCAACAATTCAATTTCTTTTGCTTTATGCTTGCTATATTTTGTAGTAGGTGTGATACATAGATGCTGCACCTTGTTCAATTGCAGAATCCCATAGATTAATTAATTAATTAATTTTGATAAGTTAAGCGATATCGAGAGAGCCTAGCGCTTTTTCAGGTGTATATATATATATAAACTTTTCTTTTTTTCTGACTTATGCAAGTTTTCATCTTATCAGTATCTTCAGGATGGTTTAGCAAATATTCCATTAAAAAAAAAGGATTTTACTATCCGCCAAAGATCCAACCCGTTCTCGTAACACTATGAACAAATCCAAATTATTCACTAGAACTTCCATATTTGTCACAAAAATATGTAGGTACACTGCAAGTTGTCTTGGTAGTCAAAATGCGTATCTCTGAATGATTTTATTTAAATGAAACCCCTATTTATATAGGTAGGTCGGAATTACTCCTTCCTATCCCTATCATTAAGGTATATTATTAGGGAAGTGGAGTCATTCAATGTAATTACATTACTAATATAGTAATTAGCAAATTGAAAAGATAATTTGCAGAGGAGATAATTCGTAATGAATAGAACAGCGAATGAAATATTATAATTATCTGATGAGTAGCTAATTTTTCGCTGTTTGTAATTAGTTTCCAGCAACAAAGACAGTTTAGCTAAGGATATACATCAAATACGTAATAAAATGAATTGTTAAAAAGAAATAAAGAAAGCTATATTATGAAAGTTTTATTTTTGTAGATCCTTTGTTTGAATTTACGTTATTTTAATAAAATTTACAGTTTTAATCTATGAAATATCCTTTTTTTAAGTGCTTAACTTATAAGTTTCTCTTTGGTGAACTAGTGCTTTAAAGTTAATTTCAATATTTATTCATAGAATTTTCATGTAGCACATTATTTTGTTCAAATATTTGATAATCCACGACATTATAAAATCAATAAAAATCATATTTTTTTAAAAATTTCGGATTCTTATAACTCTTGAACGGGCAAGTTTGGGTGCGAGCTGATAGCATAGAGTTATAGCCAACAAGCTAAAGAATAAGAATAAAGTAGTTTTAAAGCAAGACCTCTCAAAACTTGGCCAAATTTTAGCAGTTTCTGTTTCATTCCATACAACAAAAACTGAAAATATTTTTTTCCGGGCAAACTATCAGTTTTAGAGAAAAACGTTTAATAACAATTATTCATCAAAATAACAAGGTCTTTCGATAGATATTTTTTTTAATGGAATTTGTAACAAAAAATCCTATGTCCCTCATATAGCCGTTTCGACCCACTGTGAGACGGACGGACAGCAGAGGCTTAGTAATAGGGTCCCGTTGGCACCCTTTGGGTACGGAACCCTAAAAACAGGCCAATGAAAATATGCCAGTGTGCTGGACATGAGTGCCGCGCATGCGCGGCGTGGATTACTGAGCGGGCGTAATAATACCAGGTACAAGTAGTTCCAATAAAATGGGGACAATTATGTCATTAATTTTTTTTTAAATATTATATAAAAATAAAATTAATACTTTTTTATTTATTATCATAAAACAATAATTTTATTAATAATATTAACTCTAATGACTCATAGTATATAATATTTTGTATAAGGTAATTAGGGTTTTGTATTAGGTTTCCAAAATTTTAAAAAATCAGCACCATATTGAATTTATTTGTTACTAGCTGATGCCCGCGACTTCGTTCGCGTGGATTTAGTTTTTAAAATCAGGCAGGAACTCTTTGATTTTCCGGGATGCCTGTCACCCTCCATTCTCAACTATACCTATCCAAAAAATCACATCAATCCGTAATGCAACAAAGCGTTGCAGCGTGATTGACGGACAAACAAACAAACAAACACACTTTCGCATTTATAATATTACTCGCAGCATTGTTAATGATGATTAAAAGAGAAAACATATTACTGATGATATTATCAATTACGTTTAGCTATCATTTTTATAATTGTCATTTTTACCATACCTAACCAAAGACAAAATTACGTTTAGCTGCAATTTACGTTTTGTTATTCCACTGTCATTTGCGTTTTGTCAGATGCGTTTTTGTTATACCACGTTTTATAGTGACATGACGGAAACGCGGTCGAACGGGATAAAAAGTATCCTTTGTCCGTCTCCTGGTTCTAAGCTACGTCTCCACCAATTTTCAGCCAAATCGGTTCATCCGTTCTTGAGTTATAAATAGTGTAACTAACACCACTTTCTTTTATATATCGACGGCAGAAAGCGGAAATGTCGTATCTCAAAATTTGGGCTAAATGACTTTTTTTACTATATTGTTGATAAGCAAAAAAAGCCGCGTCGAATGGTATATGTCTCGTCTTTCTACGATGAAAAAATTTAATGATACGCCATTGAATTTTTTCTAGTTTTGGTACTGCTTACATGACAAATTGCTGTAAATAGAGGAAAAATCGCTATTTTTGAAAATAAAATAGATACGACAACACGTCCAACATAAATAACAGTTACACCATTATTTTACCCTGACGGACATTGATTTCAAAAGAGATACAGCATTTCAGCCGCCCCAAAATTTTACGTTGACAAGGATACAGCAATATGCTTTGAAGTGGTGAGTGTTTATCAAACAGTTACTACATTTCAAACATTTAATTTAAGAGCAAATATCTTACTTACACCATAATATTAGAGTATTGTTTTGTGATGAGTAATCAATACGCCACTCTAGATAGACCCGCACCCCTCCAATCCCGAGGTGTTTGCTATATACGCCATTCTGATCGCGCGGCATCTGATGCGTAAGCGCCAATAGTGAGAAAGCGTATTTGTTGTTAACAAAAATATTATTTTAAAAGATTGTTAACTTATCGTTTACGTTTTATTTACGTGTTTAAAATTAATTATTATACTTCAGGAGTTCGGGTAAGTAAAGGAATATTAAAATTTAACCTATTTTTAGTTAAATGTTATTTTTTAGTTAATTGGAAGTCTGTATATTTACCATACCTACTATATCTAATAAGCAAGTAAAGTTTACAACCTTACCTGCTTATATTTTACGTACCTATCTTGATTGTTAAGAAACATTAGGTAGGTACACAGTAAAGAAAGTGAGTGATGTTTTATATAAATATTTTTTCACTTCAAAAATTATGGATTTCAATGCAAACTTTCATCCCCTTTTCCATCATTTTCTTAAGACGCCTAAAAATATAGTATCATGCATTTCACTTCGAAACTTCATCATCATTACATACCAAATTAATCCCCTTTTTCACCCGTAAAGGTAGAATATTTGAAATCGCATGATGGCTTTTTAAGTTTATGCATTTCGTTTAAAAAATGACCAAACTCACATAAATGTTTCATCCCCCTTTTCATCCCCTTAAAAGCAAAATTATTACTTATTTATTATTATAGATGAGTGCTTTATTATTACCAAATAGACACCCGTTAATAAAGATTCACGCATCATACTCCATAAATTACCGAACTCACTTACAAACTTTCATTACTCTTTTCACCCCCATAAGGATAGAATTATCTTAAACACTGAAACACGTAGATATTAATTTTATTAATGTTAAGAGCCAAAAAAGCGTCAACGTTCAACAAATGATGACAAATGTTCAACGTGATTCTTTAACTGAACAGTTAAATGTTCGACGTGATTCTTTAAATTGACATAACTTTTTTATTTATGAACTATATTGAAGTAAAACAAACACTGAGTTTGAAGTGAAGCTTACCACAACACCGTAGCCATTTCTGAGATTAGTGCGCACTAACGCAAAGACATACAGACAAAAATTCTAACAATCATTGTTTTGGGTTCTATTCTGTTGATAAAGGCCCCTAATAAGTTTTTCTCATATATCTTCACTGTACAGACAACGATCAGTTACAGTTTTATTATAATATATCATGTACTTATAGATAATTCAGAATGTAAATCAAACATTTTATTTTTATAAACTTATTTAATTAAAATCACATACATCAAAATGGCCATGTTTCGAATAGCAGAATATTTGAGATACAGCAGATCGTAGCACGAAAACTTGTATCTACTTATTTTAATTGGTCATACATTTCACCTTACAGTTACAGCTTTTCCGCTGCTCGATATATAAATATCAACTGCTGTAACTCGTAAAAAATCAATGAAGCAGTAACTTTAGGACATTCCTAATAACTGTATCAAATATCGTTTAGATTCATAGAAATTTCTTGCAAATTTAAACATTCTATCTTTATTAATTTACGAGTTATGATTTTTTCAAATAGTTTTTTGGCTCTGGTGTAAAACTGGATTTTTTGAGATACGCCAGTTCCGCTTTCTGCCGTCGATATCGTAAAAAACGAACGATTAAAATTTTGGCAACCACTTGGTCTTTTTTGACGCTAGGGGACCCTAAATATCGATTTTGAATTACATCGATGCAATAAAAAAGAATTTCAGTATGGCTTTTTTTATTATTTATTTTTTATACATTATTATAGGCACACGCTTGACCACTATCATACCTGATGGAAAGTGATGATGTGGCCTAAGGTGGAACGCGTTTGCGTAGAAGATGCCTATTCCCTCTTGCTTTAATGATACCCAAATAAGTCTTCGGTCTTGCGCCGCTTGAATCCAGCGGCTCCCTGTGACTCGCTTGACGCGTCGGTCCACCTAGTGGGGTTGTTGTTTGTTGTTGTTGGCAGACCAACACTGAGTTTCCACCCCACTCCAGCACCTTGGGACCCCAACGACTAACAGCTCTTCGAACTATGTGCCCTGCCCATTTCCACTTCAGTTTCGCATGGTTTCGTGACTCGCTGAGCTATGTCCGTAGGAGAACCAAAGTCACACTTTGGTTCTCCTACGGATCTCTTCATTTTATTAAGTAGGTATAGTAATTGTTAACCAATTTACTTGTGACCTTATGTTATTCTTTAGATTTCTCATCTTCCAGATTGTGTATTAAGCTGATACCTTTAAATTTTCAAATAGAATAATATTATACCTACCTTTAATAAACCGTCTCCTGTATACGATAAAAATTGAGTATTTTTAAATAGTTATAATATTTATATATTTTGTAGGTATGTATTAAAAATATTTTTAAACAAAATAGTGCTTTTCTATATCAAATATTATTAAACATAAAAATGAAAGTTATTTATTTTTACCAGCGCCATCTATTTTATCTACGTGACCTCTTAGTACGTGAAGGGAGTGCGCCCCGCGGATGGGTTTTGGCCCCGCCTATTTTTATAAAGTACTCTCCAAATTCGAAACAATTTATTTTCCGTTTAGCGTCTTAAGTTTAATTAAAACGAGATTTGAAATTTCAAAGTAAGATAACTATACCAAGTGGGGTATCATATTATGAAGGCATTTTTAACTATACATTCTAAATCAGATTTATTTTTATACATAATAGTTTTTGATTAATCATGCCAAATACCGTCCCCCCTCCACCTCTCCCTCTATTGGCCGAAGTTTAGTCGAAAAATTAAAAATAATTATGGTCAATAGAGGTTTATGTATATTGTACAGGAAAAATAAAATCAACGCTCTAACTACAAAAAAAGTTAACGATTAATAAAATGTTATCGTTTTACTTGAATACTTTTACTTCTGGATTACGGAAACCTTAGTACGCGAGTCCGACTCGCACTTGGCTGTTTTTTTTATTTCTTTTGGAGTCGATTAACTCATAACGTTTTTATAAGTAGGTATTTATGTTTAAATCGAATGCCTAGCAATGTTTTTATGTAATTTCGACTATCTGTCTATGTATTTATTTTTAGTTGATAATAGATAGGCTATAGAGTATCGACTGGTAGTCTACCAAACTAAACCATCTACCGAATCGTCAAGGAATCCTTTCTTTCTATTGTGATAATATCACAATGAAAGGATTCCTTAAGGAAGGAAAGGGCATACCTACTTCCCAGGTGGTCCCATATAAATTTTATCGAAATCGGTCGAGCGGTTTTAAAATACTATATATTAACTATAAATTAAATACTTTGCATAGTGTGTGTGTAATGTAGTAAAGCGGGAGTTTGAAGTCAGTTGTTTAAAAAGAGTTTTTTATATTAAAATCAAAATCAAAATCAATCTATATGTTGAAATAGGTAAATAGGCAAACAGCTGGTGTTAGTTTTGTTTTTAGTAACACTATGTAATTCATGCCGTAAGGCGTACAAAAACTAAAAACTGAAAAAATATTACTATCAATCATTGAAATTACTTTGTAACAATCCAACTGTGTACTGTGTGCTGTACAATTAAATTATTGCATGGATATATATGCACCTGGCGAGTGACAGTATAGGTACGTAGTACTATTATATATTCTGTGGTACAGGCTACTAGGTTACTTCATATTTAAACCGGATAATTAATGGGTTCGCTTGGACTTTTTAATGAACCGAGTAGACGAAATTTTTACGGATTTACAATAAATAACTAGTGGTCGCCCCGAACTGAGACCTCGCGGTAACGGTTACTTGTTCATTCAATAGATACAGGACGATCAAAATTGACATTATTATTATGCCCGTTTTCACCAACCATACCTAAGTAGAAGTCTCTTTACGTAGTGTCACAAACAGCGATAATTTACACTTTATAACCGAGCCATTCAAAATTCGAACACTAACTGACTTCTCGACCGTCCGGCCGTGGCTTAACTACCCCCCCCCTTTCGCTTCGCTCGCTTATTCCCGATTGGCCAACGCAACCATGCCTGCCAACAACTAACAACTACCAACATAAAACAAGTGTTGCCACACTGAAAGAATTGCCACTTGAAAAATTCATTTAACACCGTCATTTTTGTAAAATCATGACAGTAGGTAGCCCCTATGAACGTGAAATTTTATTGATGTTTGATATTTAACTAAATAATAATTTTAATTGAATAATAGGTAATATTAGTACTTGTTATACAAAATAATAATAGTTTACGTAAAGCTGCTTTGGAATATGAGATGAGAGCGCCATCTATTGACATCATTGTGAAGTTCTGTTAAAAATACTGCAGCTCATTAAAAATTAAATAATTTAGTTTCCTTGTTATATTTATTTAATTTTAGTATTTGTTTTTCAAGTACATGATATAACGCTAATAATTATAAGTTTCAAGCCCGGCCTTTCAACCGATTAAAACTTCTGAGGTCAAATATAATCTCCACTCTGAGAGCCCCCCATTTCGTCAATTTTAGGGAAAAAATAAAAAAAAAACTGTTGTACTCTATTCCAAATTATCTTTAAAAAATATTTTACTTTTGCATTTGCTTCTTTGAGAGCCCCCCTGAAATAAAGATTTTTATAACTTTTTAAGCCATTTTCGGATGGAGGCCATCGGTTTACATATTATATCTAAAATTGAATTGATTGCGTTCAGTAATTCAGAAGTTATAAGGCTCTGACAGACGGACGGACGGACAAGTGCAAATTCACTCAAGTAGACTCAGAGACCTTCGCTTGGCTCTGTCAAATAATAAATAATTCATCGATTGAATTAACCAATAGATAGTTTTACAACAAGTAAAGTAAAACTTTGCTCTGAACTGAATATATTTCGTTTTCCGAAATTATGAGGATCTTCGTGTACCTGCCTATTTTTCCTTTGCTGTCTTAAAAAGTAAACAAGTGGTGTCTCATAGAAAGTCGTATGCGACGCGCTCAGTACATCTCATAGAACGTTCTTACTTCTTACCCAAAGATTCTTACCGCATTAACAATTAAACGGTGTGAAACGGCAAGTGAAAAACAATATAATTCGTTTCTAGGGTTCCGTAGTAAACAAGGAACCCTTATAAATTCGCCATGTCCGTCCGTCTGTCCGTCCGTCTGTAGTTTAGCTCAGAGACTATTGGTACTAGAAATCTGTAATTTGACAAGGGTATAAATATTAATCACGCCAACAAAGTGGTGAAATAAAATTTTGAAAAATATTTTTTTAGGGTACCTCCCCTACATGTAAAGTGGGGATGAATTTTTTTCTCTCATCTATCCCATAGTGTGCGCTGTCGTTGAATAGGTCGTTCAAAAATATTGTGGGTGTGGGAACACCATTTTTCAATTCAGGGATCCGTTTGTGAAATATGATATTTTAAAGTGCTAAATTTTATTAGAGTCAAGTGTCCCCCCCTCTGTCAGCTAAATAGTTGTTTATAGGATAAGTGAAAAAATTCACAGCTGTAGTATGTATAAAGAATTTTATAGGAAAACTATCACGCCTAAGTAGGGTTCATAAGTTAAGGAGTTATATCTGTTTTTTCTAGGTTAGGTATTACACTACTATAGAACTCAAAATATATTCAATATTCATAAATAAAATAAAAGCACTATCCTACACTAGCGGCACGCTATGATGGCCGGTTTGACGTTTGTCCGCTCATGAAGTTCCGTATTAATTGATAACGACTTTGAAGGAAATAATTGTATTACTTTATTGACGATAGTGATGTGCAGAGATTCATAAATTTTATCGAATGTAGTTTTAGGTTTAGGACTCAAAATTTATTTATTAAATTGATTTCTAAAATGTATACAAGTGTAGAAAAATCAGTTTGCACCATTTAAGGGGTGAATGTACTTGTGAATATGAACAATTTTCACTATGTGGACAAACCTCTGAAATCGCAAAAAAATATCAGCTGTTTCATACAAAAGGTAAAATTTTTATTTTTATATGATATATACCACAACTCGGCATTTGGTTTTCTAAATTGAAAATTTTTAAAAATGGAATCTAATACGATCGTCACATAGGATCGCTGGCTAGCACAACTACTACCTCCGGCAAACTCGCGTCAATGCTCAATGCAAAACAAAGCAGTTTCGAATTGACGTTGCTTCGAAAAGTATAAACTGTCAGTGCAATGCGATTGTGATATAGTTTTGACCTGGCTTTGGATTTCAAATATTGATACTGCATTACTGTTGACCCTTGCTCGTTAATTTGGACTCTGTTCAAGCCCTTTGTTGTGGATTTCGTCGATATGACCGAACGTACGCAGAGAACTGTTCTAAATAGTCAGACACGTGAGTTCGTAATACGCCTTCGTAACTATTTCGATCGTGAAGCTCAAAATGGAGGGCCAATTTTACCTATAACGTCAGTGGTTGAACGCGTAGCTGATGCGCTTAATATTGGACAACGAACTGTTAGACGGATAACTAAAAAAAAATATGGCGAGACTGGCACAGAAGAAAATAAACTTCACACACCAAAAAAGAGAAAACGAGCAAAACCAGTCGTAGGCATCGATAGCTTTGATGCCGATGCTATCCGAAGACATGTTTACGGCTACTATTTACAGAAGGAGTATCCAACAAGAAAAAAGTTGCTGCATTCACTGAAGGAAGCTGGATTATTCTTCGGTGGGGAAAGTTCTTTAACGAAGATTTTGAAGACCATTGGATTTCGATACAAAAAATGTAACAAACGCAAAATATTGATGGAAAGATTTGATATAGCGATGGCAAGGTATACTTTTTTACGGCAAGTGAAAGAAATCAAAAATTGGCAAAATGTTGTGTTCTTGGATGAAACATGGCTTAATGCTAACCATACTGTAGGCCGTTCTTGGAACGATGACACAGCAGCATCTACTTCCAAAGTTCCTGTAGGAAAAGGATCGCGACTTATAATTTGTCACGCCGGAACCATCAACGGGTTTGTCGAAGGTTCTCTCATGGCTTTTGCGTCAAAAACCACTGGAGACTATCATGAAGACATGAATGGAGAAAAGTTTACTGAATGGTTTACCTCAATGTTGTGTAGCCTCCCTGAACCATCTATTATAATTATGGACAACGCCCCATACCACTCGATGCAAATTGACAAGCCACCTGCCCAATCCCAAAAGAAAGCTGATATCGTCGCATGGCTTCGTAAAAATGGCGTAGATGCAAACATGAATATGTTAAAAGCGGAATTAGTACGTCTTTTAAAAGAAAACAAACCAACCAAGATCCGATACGTCATTGACGAAATAGCATTAGAACATGGGCACAGAGTTATACGGTTACCGCCTTACCATTGTGAGTATAATGCGATTGAGTTGGTGTGGGCTCAAATTAAGGGATATGCTGCAAGACACAATACAGAACCCCCATTTACCACAAAAAAAATGCTAAAATTATTAGAAGAAGCTTGTGAACATGTGACTAAAGGAGACTGGGAAAAGGTTGTGAATAGAACTGTTAAATTAATAAGGGAAGATTATGAAAGAGATGTGAAAATAGATAATATTATAGAAAACGAACATATAATTATTAATGTAGGTGATGATAGCAGTGACGACAGTGAAAATAGTAGTATGGACGAATCTGATTAATTATGGCCTTTTGTGGCACCTTTTTTGGTATCTTTTGTATTCATATGTTTCTTGTGTGCATATAAAGTATGTATATTCATTTTCATTCAAATATTCAGTTCGTTCAAATAAATTAAATAAACATATACATTTTTGTTTTATTAAACCTATTTAATCAGGTACAAAAACAAAACTTAATTGTTTTTTGTTCGAGAATAAATTGACATTCCACATCACTATTGTAATGTGTCAAACCGGCCATCATAGCGTGCCGCTAGTGTAGGTCAGCAATAATATACATATATTTGTGACTTGCAACTACGGAACCTTACACTGCGCGTGGCCCGACACGCACTTGGCCGGTTTTTAGGGTTCCGCAGTAAACAAGAAACCCTTATAGTTTCGCCATGTCTGTCCGTCTGTCTGTCCGTCCGCGGTTTAGCTCAGAGACTATTGGTACTAGAAATCTGTAATTTGACAAGGGTATAAATATTAATCATGCCAACAAAGTGGTGAAATAAAATTGTGAAAAAAAAATATTTTTAGGGTACCTCTCCTACATGTAAAGTGGGGATGAATTTTTTTCTCTCATCTATCCCATAGTGTGCGCTGTCGTTGAATAGGTCTTTCAAAAATATTGTGGGTGTGGGAACACCATTTTTCAATTCAGGGATCCGTTTGTGAAATATGATATTTTAAAGTGCTAAATTTTATTAGAGTCAAGTGTCCCCCCAATCTAATTGTGTCTAGTTAATGTCTAGTGTAGTGTAATATGTAGTGTCTAGTGTCTAATTAATTAAACGCTTGAGTCACAGATGAGAACTGAACTTTTATTCAAACAGAATGTACAGTATTACATACTCTATGACAGATAGCGCTACTAGTTTGTAATGTGTGATATTGTCGATACAAAAATAACACCTCCACTTATCGCAATATTCAATAAACAATTTTAACCAAAATTATTCTATACAAACTATGCCAAGAAGCAACATAAATTTATAATGTTTTGCTGTACATAAACTTTTAGTTAAAATGTCAGCTGGCATGTCAGCAGTTGGCAAATACAGTACTTTAACAATTTTATCTTTTACTAGATCACGACAAAAATGATATCTGATATCGATATGGTTTGTACGTTTGTGAAAAACTGGGTTAGCACACAGCTTCTGTGCGCCCTGGTTATCATTGAATAGGCTGATTGTGTACATCTTATTGGTTATTTCGTATTGTAATCTCTTTAGATACAATGCTTCTCTACATGCCTCAGATAGACCAATATACTCTGATTCAGTGCTAGAGAGGGCTAAGCATTTCTGTTTTCTACACTCCCATGATATTACACCGTCAGATAACAAAAAACACATTCCTGTATATGATCTCCTATCTACAGAGTTACAAGCCCAATCAGCATCTACATAGCCTGTTATTTCTGAGTTACCTTCTTTACAATATTTTATTCCATAACATTTAGTTCGTTTTAGATATTTTAATACTCTCTTTGCATATTCCCAATGCTCCTTTGTATGGCAATTATTAAATTGACTTAAAAAACTTATAGAGTAACTAATGTCTGGCCTAGTTAAGACTGACAGATACATCAAACTACCGATTAGTTGTTGGTATGGCACATGACTATTCACACCTACTTCACCTTTATTTATATTTAGTTTGACCTCCATTGGAGTATCAACAGTCTTACAATCACTTAAATGAAATTTGTTCAAAAGTTGATCAATATAAGTTTCCTGACTCAGAGTTATATATCCTTTATCTTTATTGAAGGTTACATTCATTCCAAGACATTGTCTAACTTCACCCAAGTCCTTAATGCTAAACTTATTAGATAAAATCTGTTTCAAGTTCTCGGTTTCAATTTTATCATTGGAAAATATAAAGAAATCATCAACATAGACTGTTACTATGGTCTTACATTTGTTAATATCCTTTATATACATACATGGCTCTACTTTTGACCTTTTGTAACCATTATTGATCAAACAATCATCAACCTTTTTATTCCAGGCTCTAGAGGCCTGCTTAAGTCCATAAATAGCCTTGTGAAGTTTTAATACTTTACAAGCTGAATTATTAGTATAATAACAATCTGGTATTTTCATGTAAATGGTTTCCTCTAAATCACCATTTAAAAACGCAGTTTTTACATCTAAATGACTAACATCTAAACCTAATTTTACAGACAATGCAAATAATAGTCTAAGAGTTGTATGCCGCACTACAGGTGAAAATGTTTCTGTATAGTCTACACCATGTTTTTGGGTGAAGCCCTTTGCGACTAGACGAGCACGGTAACGCACATTGTTTTCAGTATCATACTTTTTCCGCAAAACCCACTTGCACTGCACTATAGTACCATCTATTGGTACATCTACGAGTTCCCAAGCACTATTTTTCTCGAACGACTGTAGCTCATCCTGCACTGCCGCTAACCATTGTGCTTTCTCAGGACTTTCCAAGGCTTCTTGCAATGATATCTCACCCGTGAACATGTTGTCATCTTCTATACAAGTATTTGCAAATCCATATCTGTCTGGCTGCTGCCTACGCCGAGAACCACTTGTTAAGTAGTCATTATTGAGTATGATGGACTCTTCTCTGTCTGTTGTACCAGACTCAGAGTTATCTAATGTATTATTTTCAGAAGGTACATACAGTTCGCCGCTGTCATCTGTGATCAAGCTCTCTGATTGTTCAAGTGAATCTTCCTGAAGTGTCAAATCTTTTTCCTCCACTGGAACCATATTCACTTCATCTGAACAATATTCTTGTACCTCTATAACATTCTCTGTCTCTATCTTCTCAAATACTATAACATCTCGACTGGTAGTGATAATATTAGACTTCGGGTTGTAAATCCTGTACCCTTTAACATCATTGGAATAGCCGACAAGGATACATTTTTCAGACTTTCTGTCCCATTTTAGTCTCTTTTGTTTCGGCACATGCACCATGACTGTACTACCGAAAACACGTACATGACTTACATCAGGCTTTCTGCCTGTCCATATTTCAAAAGGAGTTTTATAATTTAATGATGTGGTCACAGTCCTGTTCTGTAGGTACACTGCAGTGTGTGCCGCCTCTGCCCAAAACCTTTTCTCGAGACCTGCATCAAACAGTAGACACTTGGCTTTCTCAACGATTGTCCGGTTGAATCGTTCTGAGAGACCATTCTGCTCAGGTGTGTATGGGTTCGTTTTGTGATGCACTATCCCATGCAACTTCAAAAAATCATTAAACTTGTTATTGCAGAATTCTGTCCCATTGTCACTTCTCAAGATCTTTATGCTGCGATTAAGTTGATTCTCAACCTCTGCTTTATACTGCTGAAAGCATGTCAATGCTTCATCTTTAGTTTTCAAAAAATAAATATATGTCATACGACTAAAATCATCTATGAACAGCATAAAGTATCTAGAACCACCTATAGATCGGTTTTCCATTGGTCCACAGAGATCAGTATGCACAATATGCAGCAACTCAGTACTTCTGCTTGATTAAAAATCTGGCAACCATGATTGTTAAATGAAACTTTATTTCCTTTTGATATAAGTTGACTAACAGACAACAGATTGGTAGTCAACTTCGGCACGCATAATACACCTTCTACTGTAATATCGTATTCACAGGCGCGCGTCTTCGTCGTAATCTGCACATCTCCAGTACATAATACAGGTACTTTATCTTTGTTTGCCACGACAATTTCCTTTATCATAAGATCTCGCGACACATTTGACAACCATTCTTCGTTCGCGGTAAGATGAACACTCGCCCCAGAGTCAATATACCAATCGCTTTTGCAAAATTCACCATTCAGGAACACGGCGCTAAACGCATTACTTCTTGTACGTTCATTTTTATTTGTTTCCGATGAATTTTTGTTCTCAAATCTACACTGATTGCGGAAATGCCCTGTTTGTTTACATCTGTAGCATGTTATGACTTTTGGTTTAGACTTTGATGTTTGGGCGTTGTCTTTGGTCGCTTTGCTACCAACATTCCGGTTCTTCTTGTAACTCGCAAACGCGCCACTGGAATTGGAAGCGCTGTTGTTGTCACCATCGTTTCCGCTTTCTTCCATGTCTAACAATTTGGTTTTAATGGCGTCTGCTGTCAGTGGTATGCCGCAATGCTCGATCGCCATTATCATAGGCGAATATTTTTCTGTTAATCCCGCTAACAAAAGCGATGCGACCCACTCATCATTAATTTTGAAGCCCGTGCCACTCAATTTTTGGCTTGTTTCGATGATTTGTGTCACATATGAAGTCATTGAAACACTATTTTCGAGTCGTATTGAAATCAAACTCCTCAGTAAACTGATTCTCCTCGTGAATCCTGAGTCATCAAATAGATTCTTCAATTTCTTCCACAGCTCATGAGTCGTTTGTACACTTTTTATGTGCACGTACAGCGACGGATCTATTGTCAGAATTAGCTTGGCTTTGGTTTTCGCGTCACCTGCTGCTCCTATTTCTTTTGGTACTGTCTCCAACTTGATGCAATCAGACATTCCCTCAAGAACTAAGAAATTCTCAGCCGCGAAAGCCCACTCACTGTAGTTCTCCCGCCCTTTCAATTTAGGCACACTGACAAGATAGTTCGTCGTCATTTTTATATTCACAGCGTTAAATAGGTACAGTTTATCTCAATCTGCAAAGTCTATTTCCACTAGGAATGTCCAAGAAAATTGCGAGAAAAACTAAAATAACTGAGCACATAACCTCTAATTAATTAAACGCTTGAGTCACAGATGAGAACTGAACTTTTATTCAAACAGAATGTACAGTATTACATACTCTATGACAGATAGCGCTACTAGTTTGTAATGTGTGATATTGTCGATACAAAAATAACACTGTCAGCTAAATAGTTGTTTATAGGATAAGTGAAAAAATTCACAGCTGTAGTATATATAAATAATTTTATAGGAAAACTATCACGCCTAAGTAGGGTTCATAAGTTAAGGAGTTATATCTGTTATTTCTAAGTTAGGTATTACACGTAGTGTAAGTTGCATATTTTGTAGTATATTATAGTATTTAAACCATGGAACTCCAAATATATTCAATATTCATAAATAAAATAAAAGCACTATCCTAGGTCAGCAATAATATTTGTGACTTGCAACTACGGAACCCTACACTGCGCGTGGCCCGACACGTACTTGGCCGGTTTTTAAAATGTAATTTCATTAGGTACCTGATGCCTTGAGTAGTCACCTGGCTGATATACATGTACAAAACATAATTATAGTCTGGTAGCAAAACATGGTTAACATAATACAACACAAGTTCTTATGCACATTTTTATCTTGTGTATTTATTAAGAATAGGTTAACTATTCTTAATAAATAAAATTGTATTATCGATTTGAAGGCTAAACTACATGTTTGAAGCCTTGAATTCTACTCGTGTTTGTTGTTTAACACTAGCAGCTAATGTCTACGACTTCCGAGTTCCGCGTGGATTCAAGTTTTTTAAAAATCGTGTCGAAGTCAGATTTCTCAGGATAAATAACTTTTATTATGTTTTCTGGAATGCATGCCATCTCTGTGTTTCATCACTTGAGGGCTATGATCGGAATATCCTTGAATCCGGCAAGAAGAGAAATGAGGAGATCCGTAAAGAGGAACCAAGTCACGGAGATTTCTCAGCGAGTGAAGCAGCGAGAGAAGAAGTGAAGCTGAAGTGGAAATGAGCGGGGCACACATTTACTTCAATAAAACCGGCCAAGTGCGTGTCGGGCCACGCGCAGTGTAGGGTTCCGTAGTTGAAAGTCTCAAATATTATTGCTGACCTAGGATAGTGCTTTTGTTTTATTTATGTAAGATAAATAATTTTGAGTTCCATGGTTTAAATACTAAAATATTCTACAAAATATGCAACTTACACTACGTGTAACACCTAACTTAGAAAAAACAGATATAACTCCTTAACTAATGAACCCTACTTAGCCGTGATAGTTTTCCTTTAAAATTCATTATATATACTACTGCTATGAATTTTTTCTTGTATCCTATATACAACCATTTAGCTGGCAGAGGGGGGGGACACTTGACTCTAATAAAATTTAGCACTTTAAAATATCATATTTCACAAACGGATCCCTGAATTGAAAAATGATGTTCCCACACCCACAATATTTTTGAAAGACCTATTCAACGACACCCCACACTATGGGATAGACGAGAAAAAAAATTCATCCCCACTTTACATGTAGGGGAGGTACCCTAAAAAAAATTATTTTTTACGATTTTATTTCACGACTTTATCGGCGTGATTGATATTTATACCCTTGTCAAATTACTGATTTCTAGTACCAATAGTCTCTGAGCTAAACCGCGGACAGACAGACAGACAGGCAGACAGACGGACGGACATGGCGAAACTATAAGGGTTCCTTGTTTACTACGGAACCCTAAAAAGCAATTATATATTTTCAATAAATAAGGATAAACAAAAATTAGAAATACAAATAAACTCGCCGGCATATTTAGCGGAACATAAAAAAAAGTTTGATATCAGTATCATATAAGGTTGCTGGCTGGTTTATACGTCATTTAATTTAAAAAGAAATATTTTCAAACTAAGAAAACAACTGAACATCACATTTTATGCAATTGTTTTAATTTTATTCAAATACACCTTATCTGGAGCGAACTTCGAGTATTTCTTCATTCTGAGTTTGATTTAAAATTTCATTGAAATACTGTTTTTTGTTAGTTTTTTTTAATCGCGTATCTTTCTGGAGTTGATGACTGAATTATGCGTGCCCCAACGGAGATTGCCAGGGCACTCGAAATGCGAAGAAATGGTCAAACCTACAGAGTGATATCCAGAGATCTTCGTCGGCCAGTTTCAACGATCCATCGCAGTATCCAACGGTTCAGGGAGACCGGTACTTATGTGAGAAGAGCAGGACAAGGCAGAAAAAGACGCACTTCGAGTAGGGATGATCGTTTCATTCGGCTTCGTGTACGTAGGAACCCCCGTTTGACGGCCGTCCAAGCCCGACATGAGTTAGAAGCAGTGCGGGGTGTAACCGTAAGTGAGCGTACGGTACGAAGAAGGCTCGAAAAAGCTGGTTTGAGTTCATTTGTGCCCGCCAAGGCTCCAAGGCTCGAGGTAAATCATCGTAGAAACAGGTTAACTTTTGCTCAGGAACATCGACTTTGGAACGCGGACCAATGGAGTAAGGTATTGTTTAGTGATGAGTGCAGAATTCTCTTAAATCAAATTGACGGCAGGCAAAGAATATACAGACGCAAAGGAGAACGATACATTCAGACAAATTTTGAAACTACAGTTGCATACGGTGGTGGATCAATAATGGTTTGGGCGGGCATTTGTTTGGGAGCTCGCACAGACTTGGTAGTGATTGACAGAGGGAGTCTGACTGCAGACCGCTATATCAGAGAAGTTTTAGAAGAAAATGTCGTAAGTAGATAGGAATTGGCTTCTCTGGACCACAATAGTGACTTCATTCAAATACTTGAATGTCGAATACTGAATGACTCCGTCATTCAGTATTCAACATTCAAGTATTTGAATGAATCCACTATTGTGGCCCAGAGAATCCAATTCCTACAGTTTGAATACTGAAAATGGGTATATTCGAATACTAGAATAATAAGTGAGTACTTTATTTTAATACTGAATAGATACTTCATTTGAATACTAAATGACTTTAATACTCAAAGTAAATGAGTACTATATTTGATTATACCTACTTCATTCGTGTATTAACAATTAAGTAATACTTGTATTAAAAATACTACATTACGAATGAATAGGTTAGGTTGGGAACCTGCTATATTAGAATACATAGTATCGAACTTTCTTACCTACTAAGTGAGTGAATAAGCTAATGAACATCATCTATTAAATCAACTTTCTGCTTTTCAATTCTTAATATACGTGCTAATAGTTTTTGACCTTCATAACGAACTTTGAAATACGTATTTGAATTACTTTTATTCTGGGGAATTAAAATAGCATCGTACTGATCGTAGCCAATAATTTTAACCAAGTGAAGACCATATAATCGTGTTTCAGTTATAATTATTTTTACATGATCTCCAATATTCAGAGACATGGTGTTGATTTTTAGAGAATACTAAATTATTATTAGGTAGGTATGAGAATAATGTGTCTATATGATCAGACTGCATTTAAAAAACTGATTTTTGAACAGCATAGCTCTTATTAATATTGAAATCTTTGATAGGAATTTGAGAAACTCAGTAAGTATACCTACTTTTTATTCGAATATAAAATAAAATTCAAATTGAATATCAGATCATTTATTTGCATGAGCAAATTATACATGGTTTTATTCTTAGATTAGGTACATAGAGGTTTCATAAACATAATACAATAATTAATACAAAAACAAAATTATACATCAGTGGAAACGTTAATATTTGACATACTTCGTTGAATTTTTGCAATGAGGTTGTGAGCACCATTATAAATTTCGTCAAAAAGTAAATTTTCGTCGTCTATCACATACTGTACGCAAACGTTTGCATCGCATTCGCAAAACATTGTGTTTCGTAGTTTTTCTGCATCAAATATTTCAATTCTTATTATCTTTGCTCCATTTCTTGGAACTTTTATATATGAATACATCACATTGGCCTTTTTCTTTTTAGGACTGGTTTGTAGGACGAGGTCTGATCCATTATTGTTTTCCCTTTGAAAGTAATTACTAACACGTTGAGTAAGGCTCGCATTCGGTTGAAAGTTGAAAAAATCGTTCGAATCCTGAAATAGAGAATAGGTAGGTATGAGTGATAAAGTACTCGTATTAATCAAACTAATAATACCCGAAGGATTTTAATGGGTAATTAAAAATAAAATTTTGACTTACCGACATATTGTTCGTTGCCCCTTTACTCTCTAGTTCAGATGTTTAACACAATCTGATTTATTTGTCAAGTTTTTACGAAATTTATATATTTTCGAAATTGTTATTAAGGTTCAAAATCATAGGTTTTATTAGTCAAAGATGTTTCTTTAAATGGACATGGAATGTGAAATATGAATCCTCTAGATATGAAGGCGCGACGGCTGGCTCGTATAGCCATTGTAGGATGACATTCATTTCGAAATTCCACGGATTTGTCTAAGATTGTAAGCATACAAAAAGGTTCGATATTCTGTAATCCAGAAAACCAGTTGAATTAAATGACATACCGCATTATATACGCACAAACCAATCAACAGACAAACTATTCTTATTGTATTATATGGTACGATACATATGAAAATAATTATAAGGTTACTCAAAACCTGTCAATAAATCCGTTTGACGATGAACTCATTGTTGTAAATAATAATAATTATTATATTAATAGAGAATATCATAATCATAACTTAATAAAATATTTGTCCTAGTTTAATTACTTTATAAATGGTAACCCTTTCAGTTCTAAGATCAGTGCTTTGCAAGCAAATTATAAGACTAACATTAAGGCTCTTACACACTATCCCGTCTTCATAATATACATATTCTGTTCATTTGCTCCCTCATAACTCATAAACAATATTTTTTTAGAATAATTGAGCATTTGAAAATTCTATGATAATTAGTAAAGTGTGACCAAGTAAGAAGGCGACATAGAAAACCACACTGCTATAATGAATTATAATTTTGCAGATAATTATCTTGATAATCTCGATTTATTGGTTTGTATCAACAACAGTCATATTAAAACGAGTGGCAGTGTGAAGGAACCTTTTAGTGAAGGAGGGGATTTTTCATGACAAATCATTTTCGCTTTATTTAAGCAATTGAGTGGGATGTTAGTGCATCATTGTGTTATCCTGAAACAAGGATCCTGGTACCTACTGGCAGATTTTCCTAAGTTTACAGCTTCTCAATAAATCAAAGATAATGTAAGTACTTTTATATTTATTCATAAATTCATAGTTGAGAATACTCCCAGTATTAAATTAATCTTTTTTCTTTAATTATAATATTATGCTATTTATGTGCTAATGGTTAGCTTGTCGGACTATGATCCTGGTTCGATTCCTTGGTCAGTCCAAAAATTATTGTTACCAGACAGATGAATACTAGATTCAGAATACTTCCAGTAGTTAATTAAACTTTTTCTTTGATTATCATAATAATAAGTTATTTATATGCTAATTGTTATCTTGTCGGAGCATGGTGATGGGTTCGATTCCCTGCCCAGCTCAAAAATGATTGTTATGAAATAGATGAATACTAGATTGAAAATACTTCTAGTATTTAACTAAACTTTCTCTTTGATTATAATAGTATGTTATTTATGTGCTAATGGTTAGCTTATCGGACTATAGTCCTGGATTCGAATCCCTGGTCGGCTCAAAATATATTGTTGAGATATTTTATCGAGATATTCTCTGTACTTACCCGGAGTCAGAAAATGAAAGTTTTTACCACGATTCCTCAGAGAGTGCGTTAAGCCATCTGTCCCAGTTATTATCACAAATAACATGTGAATACCTATAGTTATTACCGATTTACTAGGTCGATTCAATTTAATATATTGATAATACTGTACTACGTACTGAATTTGTGAACATATACCTATTGTGCTACAAATACGTTTAGATAATACAATAAAAATATTAATTCCTTAACGTAATTTAATACTTAATTGCTCAGTAATCTAATTTATTTATTTTTTATTACAGGTCACGACAGAATGCTGATGTATTATTCCCGTCTGACGATGAAGTAATTGAACTTCAACATCAACAGCCTGACACAGAAAAAAAGTCAAGAAAGCGTAAGCAAGATGTTGAAGCCGGAGAACCTAGTTCATCGCGCGCAAGTCCTGCTCCAGCGCGCTCATCGGCGAAGAAATCTGCAAAGCCGACATTTAAGGCAATTCCACCGCCAGCCCAAAAACCAACTGCGTACGACCTGTTTGGAACTGACAGCGAGGGCGACGCAGAGGACTGTGCTACACCAGCTGCCTCGGGTAAAAAAATTCCGCCATTAGTATCGTATGTTACACGGAGATTAGCTAATGGTCATTCGCGTCAATTATTCGAAAATAAGATTGGAACCCATTTTATTGATTTGAAAATATATAAATGTGACGAAGTCGAAGCCATTCAACCAGTTAACAGATGGCGTCATGCTATAATATGTGTTAAGAATAGGACCAACGAAGACACAGAAGCATGGCGTCATTTGAGCAATTTTATTATATGTACGAGGAAGGAGTATAGAAAATACTCACCGACATTCATAAGTAACTACTATTGAATTGTTTTGACTATATTATTATCACTAGGTACATAATTATGTAAATGTATCAAATTAAAGTTAATTTACCGACCTTTTATACTTATTATTCTTTACCTACCTATTATTATTATTGTTAATGTATTGAATATATTAAATGAATAAACTAGTATTTTCTTTTTTTTACAGTCATACCTGCATCAAAAATAAGTAATATTAATTTAGTGAGATGTGAAAATTGTCAAGTTGATATACCTGAAAATAGATATCAATATCATTTAAGAACAAATTTACATAAGTCGAATTGTTTATTGAATACTAAATACAAGAACATTGAAATCATTTCCACCGCTTTCAAAAATAGAATAATTAGTTATAAATTAAGTCCTTTTGAGGAATACCTTACACCCGAGTCATTCCTGATAGACAATGAGAAGTATGTTACTAAAATTATCAATAATTCTTTGCAAACGTTTCAAAGTGTTAAATTAAACTTCGAGCTGTTTGTTTTCTTTTATCTTTCTAAAACAGGAGAAAAACAGCTAAAGTCATTTAACACGAAATATAAAATCATAAGCAAAGGTACTGATATTCATGAATTATATTCAAATACAATTCACGCATTTGAAAGAAAATTATCAGAGTTTCAACACCGTGAATCTGGCTGGACTTGTGAATCAATGAGTCATCTAGAAATAAACATAAATAAGTATAGTCCTTTCAGGGGTGGCTCTTACTTAGCTTTACCTAGCGTAGTTAAAAATACTAAAAGTTGTATAAATATACACAACTATGACGATCACTGTTTTTTGTGGTCTATTGTTGCTGCATTATTTCCACAAAAGAATCATGTTTGTAGAACTAGTTCGTATCCACATTATACAAAAGTATTAAATATAGATGGTATGTCATTTCCGCCATCATATAAAGACATTAAATTATTTGAGAAACTAAATGAACTGAGTATTAACGTTTATGGGTTAGATGATAAGCATAATGTAACCGGCCCTTTGTATATAACCACTTCAAGAAAAAGTAACCATATAAATTTGCTTTATATTGAAAGTAAAGGTAAAGGTCATTACTGTCTAATAAAAAATCTTTTGAGGTTGGTAAAACGACAAGTAACTAATCACACAAGTAATACGTATTTGTGCGAGTTATGTTTACAGACTTTTGCAAGTAAAACAAAATTTACTTCTCACAATTGTAATGAAATATTGACTGAATTGCCAGACAAAAACAGTTATTTACAATTTAAAAACTATGAAAGACAACAAAAAATCAATTTTATTATCTATGCCGACTTTGAAAGTATTCTAAAGAAGTGTAATGAAAATAAGTCTGAGAATACTCGATTATATGAAATTCATCAACCGTCTTGTTTTGGTTACTATATCTGCTGTTCTCATAATCCTAAATTAAATAAATATGTTACATACAAAGGGTCAGATTGTGTACAAGTATTTGTAAAATATTTAATACGCGATATCCAAGAAATTTACGGCATATTATCGAGCCAATTGCCAATGAAACCGTTAACAGTAGAACAAGAAAACAGCTTTCAAAATGCAACAAATTGTTATATCTGTAATCATTTACTTCTTGATGATAAGGTGCACGATCATGACCATATTACTTCAGAATACCGTGGCGCTGCACATTCTTATTGTAATCTAATAAACAGAGTGTGTTCATTTGTGCCTGTGGTTTTCCATAACTTAGCGGGCTATGATTGTCATCTTTTTATTACAGAATTAGCAAAATATGAGGGTTATTTTAAAATAATACCTAAATCGAAAGAGAAATATATTACTATCACAAAAGTATTAAAAAATCAATATAGTTGTTCACAACCTATTCAAATTAAATTTATAGATTCTTTTCAATTCCTTAATTCAAGTCTAGATGTTTTATCCAAAAATTTAAAAGAAAATGATTTTGTTAATTTATCGAGAGAATTTCATAACAAAAACCAATTAAGGTTGTTAATACAAAAAGGTGTTTACCCTTACGAGTACATTGATTCTTTTGCAAAATATCAAGAAAATACTCTTCCTTCAAAAGATTGTTTCTACAATAGTTTGAAAGGTGAACATATAAACGATGATGAATACAAACATGCTCAAAATGTATGGAATATATTTCATATTCAATCCTTGAGTGAATACACAGATTTATATCTTAAAACAGACGTATTACTTCTTTGCGACATATTTGAAAATTTTAGAAACACTTGTTTACGACATTATAAGCTTGATCCAGCTTATTATGTCACGGCTTCAAGTTTAACCTGGGATGCGATGTTACTATATACTGAGATCCGGTTAGAATTAATTAGTGATCTGGAGATTTATGAATTTTTAGAAAAAGGAATACGTGGAGGATTAGCTCAATGTTCTCTTCGTAACGCTGTTGCTAATAATAAATATCTACCAGATTTTGATGAATCTCAACCATCAACATACTTGATATACCTTGACTGCAATAACTTGTATGGTTATGCAATGACTAAAAAAATTCCTATATCTGACTTCCGACTATTATCCACAGTTGAAATTGATAAATTAGATATTGAAAACATATCAAATGAATCAGATTTTGGATATATTTTAGAAGTTGATTTAGCTTATCCTGAACATTTACATGACACGCATAGTGATTTGCCTTTTGCGGTAGAAAAATTCACTCCTCCCGGAGGTAAAAACCCAAAATTAATAGCAAATTTGTATGATAAATTTAAATATGTAATTCATTACGTTCATTTAAAAGAATGCTTGAAGAATGGGCTTATTATACGAAAAATTCATCGGGTTTTAACTTTCAGACAGCAAAACTTTCTACAAAAATACATTGACTTAAATACTCGATTACGCCAAGCATCAACATCTGAATTTGAGAAGGATTTTTTCAAGTTATTAAATAATGCTATATTTGGAAAAACAATTGAAAATAAGAGAAAACAGGTCAATATTAAACTAGTAACAACATGGAATAATAACAACAATAAAACCAACAAACAGCTTAGTGCCGAAAAGTTGATTGCAAAACCTAACTTGAGAAATATTTCAGTATTCTCCGAAAACTTAGTTGCGATTCATCTGAGTCCAGAAAAGATAATACTTGACAGACCTATATATATTGGATTCACAGTCTTAGAATATGCAAAACAACATTTATATAAATTTCATTATGATTTTATTAAAAATAAATATAAAAATAAAGTAAGATTGTGCTATACAGACACGGATAGTCTTCTGTATTATGTAAAAACCAAAGATTTTTATGAAGATATGAAAAATGAAATAAATAATTTTGACACAAGTAACTTTGATGAGAACAATTGTTATAATATACCTAGAATTAATGCGAAAATTCCAGGTCTGTTCAAAGATGAACTTGGAGGTGAAATCATTACAGAGTTTACTGGATTGAGAGCTAAGCTATATTGCATAAACAGTAAAAAGAGCCAAATTAAAAAAGCAAAAGGTGTATCTAAATCGGTGACAAGACGTTTACAATTAAATCATTACAATAGCACTTTAAATAGTGATGTTAATTTTAAAAGTAAAATGAACATGATTAAATCGATCAAACATATATTATATACTCAAGAAGTTAATAAAATAGTTTTGAATAAAAATGATGACAAAAGGCAAATACTTTCAAACAATATCGAAACCTTACCTTGGGGGCATTGTAGTACAATATTTTAATAGTATAAAACAAGTAATGTGGGATAAGTAGAAGTGATTTATTACCGTATTTATGATTATTATTTAATTTTAGTATACACTACTATGATACTATCATTATTTTATTAAGTGTTTAAGTGAAATCTGTATTTTTCTTATATTATTATATTGTGTCAATAAATGAGTAAGATTAAGTCTAAAATTTTTTATTTTCTTAAAAATCGTTTTTCTTATTCCAGACATTTAACTAAAAACATCTCAAATATTATTTTATCAGTTTACCTATAAAAAAGACATGCATAAAAAATATAAATCAAACGTAACAATGAAACTGATTAAACAAGATCTTTCACTGGAAATAAATACTATAGATAATATATCGGAAAACAAATTATATATAAAACATAGTCAACTATTACCTAATTCTATTCGGTGTATAGTTTGCGGACCATCTAATTGCGGGAAAACAAATGTTATGCTTAGTTTATTATTACATCCTAATGGACTCAAGTTTCGAAATATATATCTCTATTCCAAAACAGCATTTCAACCAAAATATAAATTTTTAAGTGTTGTTCTCAAAAGTATTCCTGAAGTTAACTTTTTTATTTTTGATGACAATAATGTTATTCATCCTAGCGAAGCTTTATCAAACTCGGTAATTATATTCGATGACGTCGCCTGTGAAGACCAAACTAACATACGTAACTACTTTGCAATGGGAAGACATAGACAGCTAGATTGTTTTTATTTAACACAAACCTACTCTAAGATTCCAAAACAATTAATACGCGACAACGCAAATTTTCTGATTTTATTTAAACAAGATGATGCCAATCTTAAGCATATATTTGAAGAGCATATTAATTCAGATATGTCTTGGCTTAAATTTAAAGAACTTTGTACGATGGTGTGGAAGAAACCCTACGACTTTTTGGTTATTAATAAAGATTGTTCTTTAAGCAAAGGAAGATACAGAAAAACTTTTGACACTTTTATTAAATTTGATTAAGATTTAATAAGATCTTGTTTTCAAATATAGTAAATTGCCTCTTGATAAATACTAAACTATGAAAAATTTACTAAAATATAACTATGAAAGCGATAAAAATAAATCATTAATGAATATTACTGTATAGGTAACACACGTAAATTTCGTAACATGGATAGGAATATTAAGCAACAATTAGTGCATTCGGTTAAATCTATAAAAAATAAATTGAAACATATACGAAATGTAGAGGATCAGACTGATTTGGCACTTAATAGACTACTCAAACCTATGACTGAGCCACTTAAGGTTTTAGTTGATAATTCTAAATCTATGAATATAAATAAAAAATTATTTAAAGAAAAACAGGAGACTTTGCATCCGGAAAACATATCTACTCCAATAAAAACTAAAGATATTGAGAGTAAGAAATATGAGTCACAAGATAAAGATACAGATGATGATGAAGATAAAATTGATAGTGTGTATAAATCAAATCAAGCAGATTTAGATAAATCATTACAAAAGGATGATATTATTGATATTTATGACAGTATGGATATACCTTTTGGAATACGAAAGGAACAAAATAAAAATATGATGATCGGAGATTCAGTGGTACGGTTTTCTAAAATTGAAGATGCGAGTGGGAATAGCACTTTTATGATCAACATTGGCGGACGATCTTATGAATTAACTCCTGGCCTAAAAGAGCTTTTGTTACGTAAGAAACCTAATTTATCAATTATCTTAGAAACAGATAAACTAGTGTATAGAGATATTTTACATCATACAAATGTGCATAAGAGAGATTATAACGCCAACGGACAAATCAAAGGCGATAAAGGTATGAAATATCGAGAAATAATAAAACCATTACTTTTTGATTCAAAGAGTAACTCAAAGCTTGGTGGTAAATTGCCGACACTAAAAAAATATAAGTCTAACATAGATTTAGTTTATTGGGATAATCCTAATGAATTAGTTGACAGGTTAAAATTATTAATTGCTTCAAAAAGTGCTGGTAATACTAATCATGACAACGAGATAATATCAATAATTGAAGAGTTAAAAGAAGCGGATATCATCAAAGAATAAAAACAATTGTACCATGAACATTCATTTAGTGTTCAATTAATTTTCAAAGATGAACGTTGATATTTTCGGACATTTTTTGAATAAAAAACCAAAAGTTGATGATACAGTGTTCATAAATAAATGCCCTCTTAAAATATTGAGTGATGGTAACTTGGATGCTGACAATAAAATAATAAAAAATTTGCATATGCCTGTTGATTCTAATGATAGTGTGACGAAAGAATATGTTGACTGTAGTATTACAGATTGTACCAAAAAAATAACAACTGTCAATGATTTAGTTACAAAATTAGTCACTAGAATAACTCAATTGGAAAAATATATTGAAAACAGTACACCATCTAAAAATGAGCAAGGTAGACGTGATAAACGAAATACATAAATATGCTAGAGTAAACTTTCCACGGAGGTCAGTGGAAATGAGAGATATAGATGACCTGTGGCAAGCTGATTTGATAGATATGCAGATGTTTTCCAAGGAAAACTCAGGTTATAGATACATTTTGGCAGTTATTGATACTTTTTCAAAATATGCTTGGACTATTCCACTAAAATCCAAAACAAAAGAAAATGTATGTCTGGCTTTTAAAACGTTATTAAAAAAAGGACGTAAGCCTAAAAACTTGCAAACTGATTTTGGGACTGAATTTTACAACGATAATTTTAAAAACATGACTAGAATATATAATATAAATCACTATTCAACTTACACCACAAAAAAAGCATCGATCGTTGAGAGATTGATAAGAACATTAAAATCAAAACTGTATAAAGAGTTTAGCCTGAACGGAAAATACAAGTGGACTGATGGAACCTTAGATAGAATAATTTACAATTATAATAATTCACGTCATCGCACTATTAATCTAAAGCCAAGTGAAGTCAACGCAGGTAATAAAAGAATGATTTTAGAAAGATATCATCATCAAAAATATCAGTGTAGAGCTGTAAATAAATTCAATTGTTTGAAAGTAGGAGATTTTGTGCGTATAAGTAAGCATAAAGGTGTATTTGAAAAGGGATATACACCTAATTGGTCAACGGAAATATTTAAAATTAGTAAAGTGAATGAAACAATTCCGATTACATTTTTAATTGAAGATTCTAGAGGTCAACCTATTTTAGGTGCATTTTATGCTCAAGAATTGCAGAAAACCAAACATCCAAACTTATACCTTGTTGAAAAAGTATTAAAAAAAAGGGGAAACAAAGTATTCGTAAAATGGTTAGGATTACCTTCCATTGAAAATAGCTGGATTGATAGAACGAATGTTGTTTTGTGAGTTTAATTAAATTTCCTATTTAAATAGTTATTTTATGAAATTTAATCATTATGTTAATTAATCATCTGCCAATTGAACTTCATCTACCTGGATATAACTATTGTGGACCAGGTACAAAGTCTTATGAAAAGAAAGCTATTAACCAGTTGGACGAATATTGTAAAGAACACGACATAGCCTATCAGCAATCATCTGATTTAAGTGATCGTCATAAAGCTGATATTAAACTGATGAAAATGGCACGGAACCGCATAACAGCATCAGACGCCAGTTTAGGAGAAAAGATAGCAGCTCATATAGTCAATAAAGCAATGCTGGCTAAAGTTAAATGTGGTGCCGGATTGGGGATCAAAAATAAAGTAAGCGGCTTAAGTTCAGGTGGCGGAATAAAAAAACAGTTGAAACATATTATATCGCATGCAAAAAATCATCTTAAAAAATGTAAACCTAAGGGTAAAAGTATGGCGATTAAACTGGCGATGATGGCTGCTAAGGAACTAGCAACAAATGCAAAAGTTAAAATCCCACGTATTATTCCTATCCCAAAAACGGGAGGTTTTCTACCATTGATACCTATTTTCGCCGGGTTATCTGCAGTTGGTAGTTTAGCTGGTGGAGCTTCTGGAATAGCTAAAGCAATAAATGATTACAAAGCAGCCGAAAAACGTCTGGATGAATTAAAAAGGCATAATGAAAAAATGGAATCATTATCTATTGGAAATGGATTAAGCATTAAGCCGTTCAAGAAAGGTCTTGGAATTTGCGTTTCTAACAAAAAAAACTAAATAACCGGCTACCTAATAGAGCTCTCACTAATATAGATATTATGAATTATTCTCAAAATATTCCTTATTTTCGTGGAGTATTCATGAGAGATGAATTACCTAAACATCCCTTTAAGAGAGAATGTGGTATTGTTAATTTAGATAGTTCAAAAAATCCTGGTAGTCATTGGGTAGCCTACGCAAAATACGATAATCATATTGAGTACTTCGACAGTTATGGTAATTTAAAACCACCAAAAGAATTAATAAAATATTTTGGATCTCAAATGTATTATAATTATGATAACATTCAACGAGATCATCCGTATAATTGTGGACATTTGTGTTTAAAGTTTTTGCAAAAATTTTGGAATGACAAAAATAAATAAATAGCTCGTAGACACATAAGATCGTTTAGTTTGTAATCATGTCTATTGCAATAACCATCACAGGTCAAAAGTCAACAGCTGAATCATATTTTCAACCACCTCTGAATATAGATGACAATTATGAGTGTGGCTTAGTTTACTTTTCAGTTCTTAATTCAATACCAAACATTAACGAGAACAATAATGTATTGGCTTACGGAAATGGTAAAAAACTAAAAATACCTTGCGGTACTTATGATCTCTACGATATAGCTGACTATATACGAAGTAAAGTCGTAGATTGTGATATTATGATCAAACCAAATAACAACACTTTAAAATGTCTAATAAATTGTTCGAATACGTTAAATTTTGATGTGGATAACAGTATAGCATCTATATTAGGTTATCGAAATGTTAAATTAGAAGCAAATAAATGGCATGAATCAGAGAACCCAGTTAACATTCTTCCTTTGTCCATGATAAGAGTCGAATGTGATCTTATAAAAGGATCGTATATTAACGGATATCCATCTCATATTCTGTACGAATTTGCCCCAAACGTCCCGCCCGGTTATAGATTCATAGAAATACCGAAAACTATTATTTACTTTCCTGTAAATAAAAATATCATATCATCGATAAATATAAAAATTCTTAACGAGCAAGGTCAGTACATTGATTTCAGAGAAGAGTGTTTCCACCTGCGTCTCCATTTAAGAAAACAGGATGATTGTGTTCAATAACAATCCGTATACTGTAATAAAACGCATTACAACTCCTCGAGTTGAGCAAGGCCGCAGACGTATTAAATCTGATAAAACACTCACAAAAATTAATAAAGAGTTTCTACGCTCATTAGGATTTAAATTACGATGAATATACTTCAGATCACTGATTTACCGCAACATGATAATTCAATTGAAAGCTATGAAATTCATACATATAGCCCATATAATAATTCTTTTAAAGAAAACGATGAGATTCGGATTCCTATACACCAACAAGATATCTACATATTACCATCCGCTAGTTTTATCTACATTGAAGGAAAAGCAACGATTATTGGGAAAGATCATAAACCTTTAATCACGCCTGTTGAGTTCACTAACAATGCAATGATGTTTTTGTTTCAAGACATCAGATATGAGATGAATGGTGTTGAAATAGATCGTATTAAGAATCCTGGAATAACGACAACAATAAAATCGTTTATATCTATGAATGCTGGTCAAAGTAAAGTTGCAGCTATATGGGGTTGGAACATAAATGGATTTAAAAGTAATGATGGCTCTTTCAGTGTAATAATTCCGTTGAATAAAATAATGGGATTTGCTGAAGACTATAATAAAATAATCATGAATTGCAAACATGAACTTGTTTTAAATCGAAGCAATTCTAATCTAAATAGTGTAAAATTAGATGATGCTAACAACATACAAATAGAAATAGAGAGAATACAATGGCGTGTTCCGCATGTCAAAGTATCAGATCGTGAAAGGCTAACGTTGCTGAAACTATTAGAAAAAGACAAACCTATTCAGTTAGCTTTCCGAAATTGGGATTTATATGAATATGCATTTTTGCTTAGGACTACAAAACATTCTTGGTCAGTCAAAACGGCTTCACAGTTGGAAAAGCCACGATATGTTATATTAGGGCTACAAACAAATAAAAAAAACAAAAAATCTGTAGATGGTTCTCTTTTTGATCATTGTAAAGTGACTAATGTAACATTATTTCTGAATTCACAATATTACCCATACGAATCTCTAAATCTCAAATTTGACGAAAATAAATATAGTATGAAATATATGAAATGTACACAAAGTTTCGCCAGTCTTACTACAACGCTCCTTCGGACCCATTGCTTGATTTGTTTAATTTTAAAGACAAAGCGTCTCTTTTTATTATTGATTGTTCAAGACAAAACGAAAATTTGAAATCTGGCCCAGTGGATGTCCGATTAGAAATAGAATGTTCACAAGATATCCCTGAAAATACAACTGCTTACTGTCTGATTATAAACGATCGACTAATAGAATATAAGCCGCTCAGTAACATAGTTCGAAAATTATCATGATTCCTATAATAGTAGATATCCAAGGCTTCAAAACGGATGAAAATAAGTTTATTTTAAAAGAAATTGCTATTCATTCTAATAACCACATACAAACTTTTCTTATCAAGCAACCATATCCATTTTATGACTTGTCGAAAACTGAAAGAAAACATGTTTGTTGGATTGAAAGAAATAGAGGAATCTTTTGGAGTGAGGGATACATACCGTATTCGAACTATAAATATATTATTCAAAACATTTTACAAGATAAGACTATTTATGTTAAAGGTGCTGAAAAACGGTTGTGGTTAATGCAAATGTTAGAAAAAAGCACAATTTATAATTTAGAAGATAAAGAGTGTCCAAATTTGTTAAGTTTGCATGAAAAATATATGGACAGTGATTTATATAGCTGTATTTTTCATACTAAAATGTGTGCATTAAAAAATGTACTATGTTTAAGAAAATGGTGTTTAGATAATAAATTTTTGTTATAAAGTATGGTTGTTTTATTTTTTATAGTTTACTTTATTCAATGTTTGATGACGCATTTGAATAAATACATTATTCAAAATATTTATGAACCTTAATGTTATTGTAAGTACTAAGGCGCATATAATTCATTATTAAATATTTATTCAAGCATTAGAATATACCGATTATTCAGTATTCAAGTATACAAATATATCTATTATTCAGTATTCAAGTATTCAAACATAACCACTATTCAGTATTCAAGTATATCCATAAACTATTCAAATTTATCCATTAATCAGTATTCAAGTATTCAATTGTATCTATTATTCAGTATTCAAGTATTCAAATATTTCCACTATTCAGTCTTCAAGTATTCAAATATATCCATTATTCAGTATTCAAGTATTCAAATATATCCACTATTCAGTCTTCAAGTATTCAAATATATCCATTATTCAGTATTCAAGTATTCAAATATGTCCATTATTCAGTATTTAAATATAGTAGTCATTCAGTATTCAAGCATTCGAATATACCCATTTTCAGTATTCAAAATGTAGGAATTGGATTCTCTGGGCCACAATAGTGGATTCATTCAAATACTTGTAGTATTTGAATGAATCCACTATTGTGGTCCAGAGAAGCCAATTCCTATCTACTGTCGTACCGTTTGCCCCATATATCGGCGACGATTTTGTTTTTATGCAGGATAATGCTCGGCCGCATACCGCTCGGGTAACTCAAGCTTATCTTAATGATATGAATATCACTGTTATGGAGTGGCCGGCGAGATCACCGGATATGAAACCAATAGAGCACGTTTGGGACTTGCTGAAAAGAAAAGTTAAGTCCAGAATTCCAGCTCCTGCCAACGTGGGAGAACTGCGAATCGCCGTAGTTGAGGAATGGCGGAGACTATCCCAGGAGACCATCGATAACATCATTCTCAGTATGCCTAGACGGGTAGAAACTTTAATAAGAGCACGTGGAGGAAATACGCGATATTAATCACCATTTTTCTAATTTAATTAATTGTTATTTTAATATTAAATTTCACTTTTCCCGGTTACATGAAAAGTTCAAAAATGTACAATTTTTCACAAATAGCCTTTACTCGCAAAATCTGTTCTTAATGTGATCTCATTTTAAGTAAAACAAATGAAACTTTGAATAACAAAAGAAGTGTAGTAAGTAGATTTTAAAATAAAACCATATTTTTTTAATTATGGACCTTTTTTTTATGTTCCGCTAAATATGCCGGCGAGTTTAGATGCAGCTTTAATAGGACTTTCTGGAAATGCAATAAAATCGATTTCGCAAAAAATTAGGTTTTTTTTCAATATTCAAAAGTTTCAAGAATTTAGTTGTATAATCGTCCAAATCTAGCGACGAGTTATGTTTTATGTACTTATTCAAATATATCTGTATTTTTATGTAATTTTTTTGAAATTATTTTTGGTAGGGAAAAAAATTAAGTTTATGCCATAGTCGTTTCAAATAGTCGCTACAGGCTCTATAAGAAGGCTCAGGGGTCACTTAGCGCGCGATGGAGAGAGAGCTTAGATGCTCCATGCAAGAGACCTTTGTTCAACAGTGGACGTCTATCGGTTGATAAAGAATAAGATGAACCACGTGATTTATCATTAGAGCGTCGCCACACGGCGCTGGAGTGAATTACTTGCTTGTTCCAAGAAGGGTCCAAGTAATACGGCCATATTGGCACGATGGCTAAAGATTAAATTTTGCACAAACTGTATACTTAATAATCGCATAATAAGAATAATTATCGAGAGGCGATATAGCGGGAAAACCATTGTAAATTACTTGGTGTATTATTATTATCTGTACAAATAAATAAAATCGAAGTGTATGTCTGATTATTTGAATGAGAGCATAACCCGATCCTTAAGGAATAAACGGATAAGTGCAATATAATTAATTAACAACAAACTAATTTCGCATTGATAATATTAATAATAAAAATAGGATGTGTAAGGATTAAACGAAATAACTATACCTAAAGCTACATGTTTTATAATTATTGTAATTCTATCATGTCGCATAAGGTCGTAAGGTCTAGTGTTTATGCCACCTACCTAATAAATAATAATTAGTAGGTATAGCGAGTCAGTAACTACCTTAATGCGTTTATTATTGATTTCTATCTATATGTATCGCTACCGGTAAAAATCTATTTCTATACAAATAAATAAAATTGAAGTGTCTGTCTGTGATTTTGGAATAACGCAGACTGAAAACTTAAAGGTCGCAGGTTCGACCCCCACCCGTTGCACTATTGTCGTAACTCGTACCCACTTATTCCACTTATTTGGAGGGGAGAGGAGTTTATAAATTAAGTTCGGCTTGGCTTGAATATTGTTTAAAAAAAACTTGCCCAATATATAATATTCTTAAAAGAAACTGCCTTTTAAGCTCAGGGTAATAATAATAATTATTATTATAAATGCGAAAGTGTGTTTGTTGGTTTTCCTTCAATCACGTCGCAACAGAGCAACGGATTGATGTGATGTCTTGCATGGATATAGTAATGGGTGTGGTATAGTAGTGGGTCCTCAGACCGTGAGAGTTATTTTTTATTGAATAAAAAACATTTCTATTCTATTCTATTCTATTCTATCTCGGATAATCAAAGAGCTCCCGCGGGATTTTTAAAAACTAAATCCAAGGGGACGAAGTCGCGGGCAACAGCTAGTATACCTATAGATTGACTCTAACCTAGTAGAAGTAGTGATAACTGTAGTGGTTAGGACTATGTGGTCTTCTATTCGTGATTGCGGGTTCAATTGCGGCAAACCTCTGACTTAAATTCGGAGTTACGTGCCTTTTAATTCAATGGCGTTAAAGCAATTAAATACCACATATCATGCTTGTTTGTTAATAAATTTTCTATTAATAGAGTGCCTTAATATTTTTATTAGATTCCATAACCTAAGGCGATTATAACTAACGTTGTATGGCAATTTGCTAGGATCCGCAATTATTATTGATGAAGAATCGTCAGTTTTTTATACTATTACGGAATGGTAATATAATTACTTACTTTTATATTTTTTTTTTGAATAATTTGTCTGTTTATATGCTAATAGCACCTAAAACACCTGAGCCGATTGAGATGAAACTTTATAAAAAGCACATACTTAAATGTGATGTGAAAGTTGGAACTAGCTCGGTAACTAACCTAACGCTAAATAAACTTATAATTCCAAGACAAAGAATAAATTTATTTAAAAAAAATATTTACTGCATGGCCGTACGCCTCTATAATAAGTTACCGGACAGTATAAAAAACCTAAATGCTAATCGATTTAAATCAAAACTATACAAAATACTTTTAAACAGATGCTACTATACTGTTGATGAATTTATTCAGGACAAAAATATTAATGACATTGTTTAATTTTTTTTGAAATTAATAGAACTGACATTATATAACAGTTAGAATGAGTATGATATTGTTTGAATTTAAAAATTATAGATTTAAGTATTAAATTTTGTATGACTATTCTTTTGCATGCTACTATGTGGCAGATTGAAGCGCTTAGATAATTGTATAAGATCATATTATGTACTCAATCTTGCAAATAAAACATTTGAATTTGAATTTGAATTTGCTAATCGCTAATCACAACATTGCATGTAATGCAACGTCACAGAGTAAGAATATTATACTGTGGTAACATCCAACATATTGACACATATTTTTCGTATAAAATGTAGCCTATACGTCACCAGGACTGTCATGACGAATCGATTGACACCTTAATCAAAATCGGCTCAGTAGTTTATTCGCTACGGAACATTCGTAAATAGTTACACATCCCTTCCTTGTTTTCGGTAGTCGGTTAAAAACTACTGTAGGGATTTTCATCCGGTTCTCACCTATGGATAGATGCGCGGTTTCTAAAATAGCTTTTTCTAACTTCACCATCTTTAAATGAGGTAAGTAATTTTAAAAAGAAAAACAATTCATCTCTCCGTATGAAAACAGGGATAGCAATAAAATAAAAGGTTAGAATCCTTCTAGAATTTGATGATGCCCTCGACTACGTCCGCGTAGTTTAAAGTTTTTTGATTCCCGCGGGAACTCTTTAATTTTCCGGGATAAAATATATATCGTCTGAAAATATTCAAAGGTAACACGTGTTGTTTTTCGGAGTCTTTCACTAAAAAAGCAGCTGTGATGTGGAATGAACTCCCAGCTGAAATTAGACGAGCTCAATCTTTGACCGTTTTTAAAAGCCGTCTCAAGCAACACTATCTTTCCAAGCTTTAAAATTGAGTTGGTACTAATAACATGTTTGTGTGTCATACTTATGATAAGTATATTCATAGTGTATGTATATTTTATATATATGTATATATATATATTATATATATATATCTTTATATATTATTATGTATGTGTTGTATATATGAATATATTCTTATTTTAATGTATTTGGTATAGTTTGTATCTATTAGTGTATATGTAAGTATGTTTAATAATTATTATGGTTTTGTATTCCTATGCACTTATTGCGATACCCCGTCTCTCAGTGCATAATGTTCTCTAGTACAGGTTGCCTGGAAGAGATCACTATTAGTGATAAGGCCGCCTTTTGTATTAAATTGTTTCTTTACTTATTTTATATTTTTGATCTTGTATGCAATAAAGTTGTATAAATAAATAAATAAATAAATATAGCCTATGTGTTAATCCTGGGTATGAGCTATATTCCTTTCAGCCAAATCGGTTCATTCAGTGTAGTGTGAAGGAGTAACAAACAGCCATCCAACTTTCGCATAATTTACAATATTAGTAGGCTTATTATATTTTTATTAGAAGTACTTACCTAGCGTAGTTTAAAATTAGCTATTTATTTATTATATATTAACAATGAATTGGCTACTTGTAATCATTGTAATTGGGTAGGTAAGAACATTTTCTTTGCGCTGGGAATTGTGATTGCATTGAAAAAATAAATTTATGATGATAAAATAATTACTGATGATGACTCCGCGTAATATCACACCCTACCTACTTGTGTTACCGTCGTCGGTATTGCCACATGAGTCAAAATACGGGTAATTTACTCGTGTGGTACTGCCACGGCTATCTATGCCTATTCGTAATAACAGTAAGCACTAAGCAGAAGTAGGTACTACCTACTTAGTGGTTAGGACTGTGGTCTCCTATTCGGGGGGTCGCAAGTTCGAACCTGGGCACCTGGGACCTCTGATTTTTCGGAGTTATTTGTGGTTTAGCAATTAAATATCACATGCTTTAACGGCGAAGGAAAGCATCGTGAGGAAACCTGCACAGCTGAGGGCCCTCCATAATGTTCTCAAAGGTGTGTGAAGTCTGCCAATTCGGATTGAGCCAGCAGCGTGGTGGACTATGGCCTATAACCCTTCTCTGAAAGGAGACTGTGCTCAGTATTGAGATATAATATATTGTATTCTGTGCGTTGACCATGGACCTAATAAACAATAGTAGGTCCATGGCGTTGAAGGGTTGCTGACGTTCCGTCGTTCCGAGATTTTAGGGTTCCGTACCAAAATAGTAAAAATGGAACCCTTATGGTGAGACTTAATCCGTCCGTCCGTCCGTCCGTCTGTCGCAGTCGATTATTTCAATAACTATTAAAGCTATCGACACGAAATTTGCCATAGTTATGTATAATAGTGGCCCAACATCATTGGAATAAAGAAAAATCGAAAATTATTTTTAGTTTTATTAAAAAAGGGGGAAAATCGGGGGTTTGAAATTTCAAAGTAAAATAACTATACCGAGTGGGGTATCATATGAAAGGCCTTTACTTGTGCATTCTAAAACAGTATTTTATTTATTTCTATATATAATAGTTTTTGAGTAATCGGCCAAAATGTCGAAAAAATACCGTGCCCCCCCCCCCCCCCTAATCTTCGAAGTTTACCAATCGAAAAATCTGAAATAATTATGGTTAATAGAGGTTTATGTATATTTTACAGGAAAAATAAAACCAACGCTCTAACTAGCATTTTTTATATCTAAATATATAAAAGGCAAAGGTGACTGACTGACTGACTGACTGACTGACTGGTCTATCAACGCACAGCTCTAACCACTGGACGGATCGGGCTGAAATTTTGCACACAGATAGTTATTATGACGTAGACGTCCGCTAAGAAAGGATTTTTGAAAATTCCAACCCCAAGAGGGTTAAATGGGGGTTGAAAGTTTTATATAAAAGTCCGTCATTTATCAAATTATTTTTCATGTACTTAATATCCATGAAACTTTAATTTTTGGGCTTTCGATAAAAAAATAAGAAATACGTGTTTCGCAAATTTTGAAAATTCCACCCCCAAAGATTTCAAATAGGGGGTGAAAATTTGTATAAAAGTCCAGATTTTTAAGTTAATTTTCAAGTAATATCCATCAAACTTGGTACTTTAGCTTTCATCTAAATATATAAAAGGCAAAGGTGACTGACTGACTGACTGACTGACTGACTGGTCTATCAACGCACAGCTCTAACCACTGGACGGATCTGGCTGAAATTTTGCACACAGATAGTTATTATGACGTAGACGTCCGCTAAGAAAGGATTTTTGAAAATTCCAACCCCAAGAGGGTTAAATGGGGGTTGAAAGTTTGTATAAAAGTCCGTCATTTATCAAATTATTTTTCATGTAATATCCATGAAACTTTAATTTTTGGGCTTTCGACAAAAAAATAAGAAATACGTGTTTCGCAAATTTTGAAAATTCCACCCCCAAAGAATTCAAATAGGGGGTGATTTGTATAAAAGTCCAGATTTTTAAGTTAATTTTCAAGTAATATCCATCAAACTTGGTACTTCAGCTTTCATCTAAATATATAAAAGGCAAAGGTGACTGACTGACTGACTGACTGGTCTATCAACGCACAGCTCTAACCACTGGACGGATCGGGTTGAAATTTTGCACACAGATAGTTATTATGACGTAGACGTCCACTAAGAAAGGATTTTTGAAAATTCCAACCCCAAGAGGGTTAAATGGGGGTTGAAAGTTTGTATAAAAGTCCGTCATTTATCAAATTATTTTTCATGTAATATCCATGAAACTTTAATTTTTGGACTTTCGATAAAAAAATAAGAAATACGTGTTTCGCAAAAATTTTAGTTTTCAAGTAATATCCATGAAACTTGGTATGTTGGCTTTTTACGGAGATATATTTTAGGTTGGATTTTAATTACCAATAAAAATCTAACTTAACGTGAGCTAACCAACCGCTAAGAAACCATTTTTGAAAATTCAAACTCTAAGGGGGTAAAATAGGGGTTTGAAAAATCGAACTTAACGTGAGCGAAGCCGCGGGCAAAAGCTAGTTAACAATAAACCTCTACAAACAAAGTTAACGTAAAATGATTATTACGTATTGTAAAATGATTATTTTGAAAAGAGCAACTGCTGAGTTTCTTGCCGGCTCTTCTCAGCAGAATCCGCTTTCCGAACCGGTGGTAGAATCTTGACGTGTCATAAGAGCCACAGGTTGGCCTACATGAAATAAATAATTTTGAATTTTGAATTTTAACGATAAATAAGCAAGTTAATATAATATTATCGTTTTACTTTTACTTTTGGCGTACGAAGCCCTCGGTGCGCGAGTCCGACTCGCACTTGGCCGGCTTTTTTTTATTTAAAAAGTACTAAGCAGTACTTTTTAAATAAAAAACTATAAGATTTAATCGATGCCAAAATAAGCCAACTTCTAGGTGCAGATGAAAACACTAAAAGCGAATAGATAGGTAAGTAGTTTTTATGACTGCCAAAATCAATATTTCTTTAACTCATCCTGTTGCAATTGCAAATCAGTGCATTTAGTTATTTAAGACTAGCTGATGCCCGCGACTTCGTCCGCGTGGATTTAGTTTTTAAAATCCCGCGGGAACTCTTAGATTTTCCGGGATGCCTATGTCAACTTCCAGGTTCTCAAATGAGTATACCTATCCAAAAAATCACGTCAATCCGTAGCTTTTTTTGCAGCGTGATTGACGGACAAACCAACGAACCAACAAACAAACACACATTCTCATTTATAATATTTATTAGTAAGGAAGAATTAATACTACGATACGAATGTAACCAAATTTTTTTTAAATTACCGGCGATCTAATTAAATTTTAGAACACAAAAGCTACTATCACATTTCCTACCTATGTACATCGATATCTCCGTGATTTCTAAACCGATTTGCGTGAATCTTTTTTTAATCGATTAAAAAACTTGGCGAGATGGTCCCATAAAAACTTTGAGTTCTAACACTTCAATCCTGATGCCGCTGGGATACTGCCCACTCATAACTGTGGTGATTTATTAACTTTCGATTATGAGTAGTTGTTTTAGGTACCAAGCAAAGACTACATATAGTTAAAGTCCAGAACCCAACTCCTCACAGCACAACTTCCATAGACTTCATCACTGAATTCCAGATACCACTCTCAACTATTATAACCCTGACGAATCCACGCGGACGAAGCCGCCAACATCAGCTAGTTTATATAATAAAAGAAAAACTCGTGAAAACGTTCTATAAATTGATGTAAACTTTAACTGTAAACACTACAATATTATAATTCATTCTAGGACTAGGCACAACTTTATTTGAAGCGAAATAAGGTAAGACTAGGCTAGGCCATCTAGGCCCACTAGATGATAGCATGCAAATTCCTTTACTAAGCTTAATTTAAAGGTACTGAACTATAAATGGAAATAAAAAAAAGATTTATTAAACAAGTGTACTTTATTACCCATAGATGTTTCATTTTTCATCTTTCATACCTTGAAACTACTCCTAAAATGCAATCCAAAGACACATTACATTCAGTTTAACACAATCGTTTTTTTAAGTAACGATGTTCGTATTCACGTGAAGTGTTTACGCGTCAAATACGGTTGAAAGCAAAACAGAGGACGCACTTCTGAGTCGTGTGCCGTTCGCGAAACCAAAGCGCTCACTGACGCTGCTAGTTCGTACCTCCTCATCCTATCATGAGACCAGTTCAATCACTTGAAAAGCTCTAGATTTATAGAGCTTTTGCGACAATATTATGATAATACTGAAAATTTAGGTGTACCTACTCATTTATTCTCGCCTTATAACTTATTATTTTACTGCCTCATTGGTCTAGAGTCTAGACTCTAGTTGTTAGCATGTTCGCCTGCGGATAATGAGATACCGGGTTCGATTCCACGGAATTTCCCGGGTTCGGGCCGGGTCGGACTAAAAAATCTAGTGGGGTTTCTGTCAAGAAGTACTAGGTAGCCCGGAGTTAGGAAGTCGGCGGTGTGTCACCCCGTGCCTCGGAGAGCAAGTAAATTCATTGGTCCGGCAGTCGGCACCTGATCTCTCCCCGCTCGTGTCGGATGTCCATCCCATCGGATTATGAGAGTGAGGGAATAGAGAGTGCACCTGTTTTTGCGCACACGCTTGTCTCGCGCAGATGGCCAGATCTCAGAGGAAGTTGGCGCCCGCGCCGTGACCGGATTCTCACAAAAATTTTGTACCCATATGATTGATACATACATACCGTTCACTATAACTTGTCCATTGCAGACATGTTGGCACCATTGCTTATCTCAAGCCGGTTGTCAGGGCTTTTATTGTGTGAAGCAAACATGCCAAAATGAAGCCAACATGACGGCAAGGGACAAGTTGTACAAGTGAACGGTATGTAGTAATAGGCTCGTGATTCCTCGACTGCGCCTCCAGAGGGTCCGAAAGACATTTGTGGGAATGGGCGTGACGTTCTATAATAAAATTCCACAGTCGATCTTAGACTTGCCTTTACACAAGTTTAAGAAAGCAATTAAAACTTCTCTCATGGAAAAAGCATATTATACAATTGAAGACTATATTAATGACAAAAAAGCGTGGATATAACTCGCTCCAGCGATTCATGAGACAGTAAATAATCAACCTGTGTAACAAAATTATCCTGTGCTATTCAGTGTTTCTACTTTATTTGTGTCTAAGTGATGTCTTAAAATTAGCATTTGAATATTAGTTTTCAGTTTGATGCCTTTAGCCTAGGCAATGGGGCGGTCTGTTGTATGGAGACCCCCACATCAAATCCTCAGTCGATGAAATTTGGCGGGGTTGTAGTATGGGATGACCCAAAATTTACACAAAAATATCCAAAAAAAAATCCATGCGGAAGTTAGGTATTTATACCTAAAAGTACAAATAGCTCAATATTTTGAAATAAATAATTTCTCCGTCCAATTTTTTTTTACCAAACTAATTATTAGCCTTAATAAGAGGTACTTGATAAAAATCCAAAACTTTTTTCAAACGGAACTGTCACTTTTTAAAGAGGTTTCCTTTTTTGTCCGTAATTTCGACCACAAAATTGCTCAGTCAATTTTTCATTTTTAAATGTCCTTAAAATGTAATTTAGCATAACGTGTAAGAAAATCCAAAAAAAAATCCATATCAAAATCTATTTATCTTACTTCAACTGAAAATTGTTTATAACTCGGTATGAAAAATTTCTCAATCCAATTTCTTTTTTTTATCATAGTAGGTAGTCACATTTACACTCTTATCCTAAATATCCAAAAAAAATATCACGAAGAACATTGATATTGAAATAGATTTTTTGAAATCTAAACTGCGTTTTCGCGATAATGCACCTTAATTCTTGAAACATTGGGTATAGTTTAGCGTGCGCGAGCGAAGCGACTTCACAAAATAATATACATGTTACTACATGCCTTCTACAATGCTAAATATTGAACATAAACGTGTAACTGAACATTAATTTATTTGTAAATGAGCTTAAATAAGGGCTCATAAATTTTTTTTTTTTGTAAGCTTATGTCTAGGTAAGTAAATTAAAATAAAAAATTAAGTGGCACTCGGGGACTGCCGCAGTAAAGCTATTGCATAGCATTTTTTATCAACTTATGCAATTATAAAAATTATGCAAAAAAATAATTAAAAAACAAACAAACAAGAAAAGCGCACTGTCACTTCTTCGCGAGTGAGATTCGAACCTGCGACATCATACACCATACGGTAAAGAAAGCGGCCGCTCGCCCACTGCGCCGAACAGAGCTACTTGTGAACCTCTAAAATGTTGAACGCTTACTGAACGACGGTGTTAGGTTTTTTTCGTTACGGAATTTCTAGATTCGGTCGCCGCGCTCAAACTGTTTGTCCTAGTTCAAAGCCCGCGATAAAAGCTATGCAATAGCTTAAAATTAAATTTTTTTTTACTTGGATTTGAGGAAATAAAGGAGGAAATGTATTAAATATATTTTGTTTAAGTACGTATTTGGCACGCCAGAAATTTGCAAACTGTTTAAAGCAAAATGCTAGACAGTTTATGCAACTGATATCAACGCTGGAAATTTCAAATGTCGTAAGGGACATTCTGTCGTAAGTACACTTGATTCACCATCGAACTTGAAATTTTTCTTTCTATCGATCTGTATATTTATTTAAAATTTTGATATCTCTTATAATTACAAATTATAAGGACTGGAGATACCAAATGTAATACTTTGTAGTAAGTAACAAAAAAGTAAAATTTTAGTTAGTATAGATTAAATTTTAGATTCTAACTGACTTGTACAGTACCCGGCGATATATATTGCACATCGGCCATGAAGCCGATGTGAGATATATATCGCCGGTGCAATATATATATATATATATATATATATATATATATATATAGTATATAGTAGTAGTACATACAGTTCTTCTTCTTCTTATTCGTTCACTCTTGGTCAGAGTGGTCGTGGCTATGACTTGGCCTTCACAGCAGCTCTTACGATCTCCTTCCAGCGATTTCTGTTGGTGGCATCACGAGAACACTCGGAGACGGATAAATTTGTGGCGGAGCGGATTGAATCCGTCCACCTAGTAGGGGAACGACCACGTGGTACAACGAGGTGTTCGATGGTACCAGTCTTCCTAGTGATATGCCCAAAGAACTTAAGGATTCGCAGTTGTACAAGCGACGAAAGCCTTTGCGTTATTTTCAGCTCTTTGAGTATGGAGACGTTTGTTCGATGCGCTGTCCAGCTTATTCTTAGTAGGCTTCTCCAGCACCACATTTCCAGGGCGTCGATTTTTCGTCGGTCAACTTGTCTTAGGGTCCATGTTTCAGCCGCATATAGAAATATCGGGAAGACAAGACATTTCATTAGACGAACCTTTGTATTTTTCGTAATTCTTTTGTCCTTCCAGATTTTCGATAGCTTCTCGACGGCTGATCTGGTCACGGCACAGCGTCGTTTAATTTCGCTCTCGCAACTCCCGTTATTAGTGATAGCGGAACCAAGATAAATGTAGTTGGTGACAACCTCACAGTTATTGATATGAGTTATCTCGGGTCTGTTATTAGTTTTCCTATCAACTATCATAAATTTGGTTTTGTCACGGTTGATTGCGAGCCTAAAATCAATGCTAGTATCCTCTAAGCGTTTGAGAAATTCCCCTATATCCTTCTCAGATGATGCGAGAAGGGTGGTATCATCAGCATACCGTAGGTTAGTGATCACTTGCCCTCCTATTGAAACGCCTTTGGTCCACTCATCAAGTACAATTCGCATTATATATTCAGTATAGATGTTAAAAAGTAGGGGTGATAGAATACATCCTTGTCGAACACCGGCTTGGGTTTTCAAGACAGCCGAATCCATCCCGTCTACCCGAACTACTGCCGTTCCATCTTTATACACATACACATTTATATACATACAGTACCCGGCGATATATATTGCAGATCGGCCTTATGGCCGGGTACTGTAGCTTTTTGTAATGTCGTAATTCATTTCAAACTGTCTGGTTTCTATGCTGTAACGCGTCTACAAAAATTAAAAATTCTTTACGATCTAAAATCTATTTTGGTATTTAAAAATTTTGAATTAACATTGACGTAAGTAGCGACGAATTGATATCGACGCTGGAAATTTCAAATGTCGTAAGGGACATTTTGTCCTAAGTACACTTGATACACCATTGAACTCGAAATTTTTATCTCTATCGACCTGTATATTTTAAATTTTGATATCTCTTATAAATAAGGACTGGAGATACGAGATGTAATATTTGTATAGTAAGTAATAAAAAAAGTAAAATTTTAGATCGTATAGATCAAATTTTAGATTCTGACTTAGTAAATATTTTCACGATCGCTTCGCTCGCGAAAATTTCCATTACAGATTGATATTTTAGGTATCAAGTATGGAATACATAGCTGCGTAGTACGGCCGTTAATCACTGGCCTATATCATTGAGCTCAAGGTACCAACTCCTCAATCCTGATGCTGCTGGGCTTCGGCCCACCAGACTCAGCTAGCCTTAATTAAATCATTGGGTCGTTAAAATAATCTAGGAACTGACACAATATTGTAGAGATTTGTAGGGGCGGCAAAATTTGAATAGCCTACTGGCGGCAAATGTGTAAATCTGGTGTGCGTTGCGCCTCTGTTTGTTTCGACGTTTCTTATATGCCCATCCGACTTCAACATACGTGTAGAAATAAAGATTATATATGTAATTATAGCTGCGTTTGAAGTTAGTTTTTTGAAAATCGTTATTATTTTTAGTGGCCTAGGAGTGCAATATTCTGCAGCATCAGGTCTGATTTTCAGGTCAGGTGATAGAATCTGGAGTTCGTGGTGTAATCTAACTAAAGGTAATTGGTCTTTACAATATGAATTCACAATCAAAAATTCCTAAATTCTCACAGCTTAAGAGTGCAGCACCCTGCAGCATCAGAATTGAGGAGTTGGGGCCTCGAGCTTAACGATGTAGTCTATGCTTGATACCTATTACTTACATTATTAATACACAATCGATATTTTCTAAATCTTCATAGTTAATAGCAAACGTTCTTTCAAATAAAAAAAAAATGCGATACGGTCTGAAATCTCGAAGAAATTGGTGTACATACCTGCATGGAAAAAAATATGAGCCGATTGCGCGCCGATATAAACTTCCTTTTTTTGAAGTCAATTATAAAGTATCTAACTTTATTTTAGAGTAAATGAAATACAAAAATGGAAAATTAATTAATTTTTTTTTTGTTGGCAAGGGGGGCGCAGGCGGATTTTCGCACCCCGGCGTCCAGTGTGGTTAAGACGACCCTGTCTATGCAATGGTCTGATTCCAATCGAATGTGCTAGATAACATCCAAAGACATTACAAAGTATATTGTTTTTAACATACTTGGTAATGTCTTGAAATAATAAGTTTACTATTTTCTATTTATTGTCATCGAACCAATTTTGTCAAGCGACTCACGTCATTAATCTGATAATTTTATAAGCTTTATATCATGAATTAATAGCTGAGTGAGCAAGGCTATTCAGGCAGTTACGACAAAATTACTTCTATTATACTATTAGGCTTAAGGTGTAAGATTCTTTTGACGTGATAACGTCTTATAAATCAATGAACACTAGCTGCACGCACGACAAAGTGTCACGTTCCACCTGAGCCTGACGGTGAAAGCGAGAGCGCGGAACAAGCGATAGAAAGGCATGATCGGCCCAAGCGTTGGCTTGTGACACATTTATTCATCGATGTTTCTTTATGACGTTATCACGGAAAACTATGGTCCGTAAACCGACTTAACAGACAACCAATTTTTTTTATTTTATTCCAAAATTTTTCGATATTATTATATTAAATTAATTATTCATATTTCTTTGTTATACTATACAAGATGATGCCCGCGACTTCGTCCGCGTGATTTAAGGTTTTTTGATTCCCATGGGAACTCTGTAATTTTCCGGGATAATAAGTAGCCTATGTGTTAATCCTGTTTATAAGCTATCTCCATTCCAAATTTCCGCCAAATCGGTTCATTCATTGTAGCGTGAAAAAGTAATAAACATCCATCCAAACATCCATCCATACATCCTCACAAACTTTCGCATAGTCATCGCATCGCATAGTAGGAACTAGGATAGTAGGATATACTGCATCACAAAAAAAAAATTTTTGTCATGCAACTACAAATTTACGATTTTCGGATTTTTTCCTTTACTTGTGCTACATGACATTGCTTCATGCCAAATTTCATGATTCTAGGTCAACAGGAAGTACCCTCTAGGTCTTGCGAGTGTTAAAATATGCGGCATAGATGGACCATAAAAGGCCGTATCTTTTGATTGCGTCGACTTAGACTTTGTCACAGCTACAAGGTATTGCAGACCTGAGTATCTGATACTATTTTCAACTTGATACCCTCCATGTGTTCCTGAGAAAAAGGGTATTGACAGACGGACAGACAGACGGACAACGAAGTGATTCTAGAAGGGTTCCGTTTTTAGTACGGAGTACGGAACCCTAAAAATGAGAGTTATGACAGTTTAAAAGGTAAAAATTTGTTTGGTCCTCCTGAAAATTAGGGGTTTGTCGCTTACAAAATTTGAAATATCCAGCATCGATGTATCGGATTACACACGGACCTCGGATTACAAAGGGTGTAAAGGACATTTTGGCCAAAACTTGAACTTTTTAATGGTATCATACTCAGTTTTTAACGTTCTTTCGATCTGTCTTATTTACGTCTCAATATTCGCTAAAAATGTCGTTGACGATCTAGATTTTTGGTGTTCTTAAACATGAATTTTCGAATAAGTAGGTCACTACTAATAGTACTACACTATGTAATGCATACATAGCATATCTATTAAGTATATTGTAAAATTATTTTGAAAAGAGCAATTGCCGAGTTTCTTGCTGGTTCTTCTCGGCAGGAACGGCATTCCGAACCAGTGGTAGACTCATTGACGGTTGTAAAAAAACTTGTAAAAGTTTATTTGAATAAAAAAACATTTCTATTCTATTCTATCTAATGGTCGTAAAGCTTGAGCTAAAACATAATATCATCAAAATTTTTTTTTTTAATTTTAAAAAGTAAAAAATATTCATATCTATTTCTACTTTATCAACCTATAAACGTCCACCCGCTTTCAGGAGTTCCGCAATGATTCCGTCATCACCAGGCGCTTTGTTGTTCTTGAGCTGTTTGAGAGCCATACTAATCTCGTATAGGCTGACTGACATCTGGGACATCTTCGGTATAGTTCATAAATCATAACGAATAATTGATCGTCATAGTCACCGTCGTTGGCAAGAGTTTTTGATTGACAATTGCACTGTCGATTCAACGAAATACAGTCGATTATCGAGTGCAGGCTCGCGTCACCGTAGAAAAAGTATGTCGATATAATAGGCAGATAATATTATGTCGGTTCTCGTGACGTCACCACGCTCCTGCTTCCCTTGATGGATTAAATCCTTACTATTATAAATGGGAAAGTGAGTTTGTTTGTATGTTTGTTCCGCTTTCACGCCGTAACTACTGAACCGATTTTGCTGAAATTTGGCACAGACATAGGTTATAGTCAGGAATAGCACATAGGCTACTTTTTATCCCGGAAAAGCAAACAATTCCTGCGGGATAGCATCGCTATTTTTTACGCATTTGTCCTTCAAAATACGCCCAATGGAGTTTTAGATTGACGTGATTTTTTTGCACAGGTAAAGTTAAGGGCCTGAAAAATGACAAAAGCTACTTTTATCCCGGGAAAACAAACGGTTCCTGCGGGATATTAGTATACTACTTTTCACATATTTATCCTTCAATTATACACCAACGGAGTTACAGATTGACGTGGGTTTTTGGATATGCATAGTTGATGACTTGAAAAGTGACAAAGGCTACTTTTTATCCCGGGAAAACAAACAGTTCCCGCGGGATATTTGTGTGCTACTTTTCACTTATTTATCCTTCAATTATGCGCCAACGGAGTTATAGATTGAAGGGGGTTTTTTGGATAGGCATAGTTGAGGACCGGAAAAGTAATAAAGGCTACTTTTTATCCCGGGAAAACAAACAGTTCCCGCGGGATATTAGTGTGCTACTTTTCACATATTTATCCTTTAATTATGCGCCAACGGAGTTACAGATTGACGTGGTTTATTGGATAGGCATAGTTGAGGACTTTAAAAGTGACAAAGGCTACTTTTAATCCCGGGAAACAAACAATTCCCGCGGGATATTTGTATGCTACTTTTCATATATTTATCATTCAATTATGTGCCAAGGGAGTTACAGATTGACGTGATTTTTTGGATAGGCATAGTTGAGGGCCGGAAAAGTAACAACAGCTACTTTTTATCCCAGGAAAACAAACAGTTCCCGCGGGATATTCGAAATTCTACTTTTCACGTATTTATTCTTAAATTATGCGCCAATATGCATGCATGCATACATGTATGTATGTATGTATGTATGTATGTATGTATGTATGTATGTATGTATGCATGTTTGTATGTATGTATGCATGCATGTATGTATGTATGTGTGTATGTATGTTTGTATCCTCCTGTTACTAACTTTAACTACATTAACTATATCCTATGCTACTTATCCCACTAATATTATTAATGTGAAAGTTTGTGAGGATATATTGGATTGGATGGATAGATGTACTTAGCATACGGATGGATGGACGGGATGTATGGATGCATGGGATGGGATAGGGATTTAAAAAACTAAAATCCACGCGGACGAAGTCGCGGGTATCAGCTAGTATAAAATATTTCTTTCTAAAATGTTTATAGTTTTTAATGCGCTTGATTATTTTTTTGGATATTTTGATACTTGATACAAAAAAAATAATTGTAATCATATCAATAAAAAAAATGGATGGAGAAATTTTGCACTGTGAGTAAAAGGGTAGTTTTTGAAAAAAATATAGTCTCTTGGTATATTGTTTGGATTTTCAAGTTGTAGGTACAAAACGGCTATAAAAGGACATTCCAGTGAAAAAAATTCACAGAGCAATTTTTCGCTGCAAGTTACATTGAAAAAACGTATTTTTCAAAATTTGGTGGTTTCGACTAGGAGTATATTTTGGATATTTTATATTTTGTTTCTAGACTTTACATGAATGTTTCAGGTGAAGAAAGTTTTGACCGAGCATTTTGCCGAACTGAGATATTAAGCATAAAAGAGTTTAGGTAAAAATACCTAACTTCCGTTCTAATTTTTTTTTGGATATTTATAAAATACGTTTAACTACTGATACTTTATCATTCTGTAAAGTTTCGTCGCCTGAGGAATTGATGTTGGGGTCCACTAGCTTCATTGCCTAGACTACTTGACATGGGTAGCATAAGTATGTCACGCACTCTTTAAACATTTCTGTGGTGGTGTCGTGTGATGCGGGTTGTTACGTTCCCTCAAATATGGTTGAGCGAAGCAATGGCTGGGGTCATGCGTCATGCTCGTGAACGGGTGCCACCGGCGGGAATGGGGCTACTTTATGTCTGCCCATCTTAAGATAGAAGTTAGTCTGTATGCATTTTTGGAACTTTCCTCATTGTGGAAACACTGCATATATAGCATAGTATTTACTGTAGGTATTGTAAATCTGTTTTGAAAAGAGCAACCGCCGAGTTTCTTGCTGGTTCTTCTCGGCTGGAAAGGCATTCCGAACCAGTGGTAGATTCATTGACTATTCAAAAGCACATGTAAAAGTTTATTTGAATAAAAAATATTTATATTCTATTCTATTCTATTCTATTCTATGTAGGTACGTAGCGAAGTGTCATGTCATGTGCTCAATAGACGATTATGGCACTGTTGATTTTTTAATATGTAGTAAGTAGCTAGGTAGATGTTTTGTCTTGGCATGCCTGAAAACTACTGGGTACTTGGAAACTGAACTGAATTGATGTTTTGTCTCTGTAAAGCTTTACGTTGATTCTATGAAAAATTATGTGCCACAACGCAAACAACAATACGCAAACAATTTGTTTACACTGCAATCGTTCATGATCATTGAACATGAAAGCGCGCCAGAAATTCCCGTTTCCAAGCGCCAAATGCCAATCCTTCGCAAATCATATTTCTAATGCAAATAAAAATTAGATAGACACATAACAAGAACAAACAAATATAATGATTTAACTTTTATGCAAGTTGATGCCCGCTACTTCGTCCCCGTGGATTGAGTTTTGTAAATCCAGCGGGAACTCTTTGATACTCCGGGATAAAAGTAGCCTATGTCACTCTCCAGGTTGTGTGACCCCCAACCCCATGTAAAAATATGTAAAAATAACTTCGATTAGTAGCTCTGTTGCAGCGTGATTTAAAGACAAACCAAACAAATCGAACCCTTATGGTGAGACTTTCTCCGTCCGTCCGTCCGTCTGTCACAGTCGATTATTTCAGTAACTATTAAAGCTATCGACATTAAATTTGGAATAGTTGTGTACAATAGTGGCCCAACATCATTGGAATAATAAAAAATCAAAAAAATATTTTTAGTTTTATTAAAAAAGGGGGAAAATCAGGGGTTTGAAATTTCAAAGTAAAATAACTATACAGAGTGGGGTATTATATGAAATAACATCGTCACGTCAGTCGACGCAATTACTGCGCCTTCTATAAATTAAAAAATAAATAGTTTTACGTACTATTTCGTTACAAAGTGAATGTTTTTGGAATCCTAAGTGTTAAATGAACAAGCAGAAGTGTTATCTCAGTGAAATATAATCGTTTTCGTATAATAAAACTCTGATAAACTTAATGCTCGTGTGGTCTTCAGAGAAGTAAATTTTTGAATTACCCACTTGTTAAAATAATAATATCGTATCGTACAGTTTCACTAAAAATAAATAGTTTTACGTACTATTTCGTTACTAAGTGAATGTTTTTGGAATCCTGAGTGTTGAATGAACAAGCAGAACTGTTACCTCAGTGAAATATACTCGTTTTCTAAAATAAAAATATCATCGTAGTTTCACTACTCAAACTATCGACTTGAGAGTGAGACTCAGTTTTTGCTTACTCAACACTAAGTTTGCGCAGTGGAGATGTCTGTTTCCGGAACTGCTTGGGGATGCTGCAGCGAAGGCTGTGATGGCGAAAAATTTCTTTCATGTTCGCGTTGCAAGGAAAAATACCATTATTCTTGCATGGGAATTAATGAGGAATTTTATAGTCCGAAAAGGTGCGCATCCTGGAAATGCCCCAACTGTATTTGCTCGTTACCTCGGAAATGCATAGATGAAAATACACCAATTCAAAATGTATCCACATCCAGAGGCAACAAGAGGCAAGCCATAAATTCACCCCCGGAAATTCAGCAGAACTTCTCAATCACAAGGGATGATATTAGCGATATCGTACAGAGCGTTATGCAAACTAAATTTGATGAAATGCTGTCCAAACTGAATAACACTCTAGTTAATGCCTTGAATGAGAAATTAAAACCAATTCAGAATGAAATGGCGGACATAATTAAATCAATGGAGCACATGAACGAACAATTCGAGGAAGTCCTTATGGAACATAAAACAACTCAAGAAACCATGCAGGCACTGAAAATTGATAATGCGAATTTAAAATCAACAGTTTCTGAGCTTAACAATAGACTTAGCCAATTAGAACAACATTCTCGAGCCAAAAACATAGAAATACAATGTGTACCTGAAAAGAAACATGAGAATCTAGTTAATATCGTCACTGAAATAGGAAAAGTCGTCAACTGTAACATCAACAAGGAGCAGATACTAACCTGCACCAGAATTGCGAAATTGCAACGTGATACCAATCGCCCACGCTCAATTGTAGTAGAATTTAACACGCCGAGACTGCGAGATGAAATGTTAGCTGCCGTAATAAAATACAATAAGGCCAACCCTGACGACAAATTAAACAGTGAACTGATTGGTATTTCTGGAGCAAAAACGCAGATATATGTTGCTGAGCACCTCTCTCCTGCTAATAAAATTCTACATGCTGCTGCGAGGATTAAAGCTAAACAGATGAAATACAAATTCATTTGGGTAAGAGGCGGACGCATATTTATACGCAAGGATGAGGAATCAAACTATATCTGGATCAAGGACACTAGCTCTTTAGATAGAATCATTTAATTGTAAAAAGTTTTATTATGTTTAACATTGCATGCAATAGATTTTCAAATTTAAAAATACACGAAATTAAAAATATACTACCAAAATGTCCGTGGCTTGCGTACTAAAACTCACAATTTTTATACTCAGATTTGTTGTAATAATTATGATATTGTAATACTTGTAGAAACTTGGTTAAATAATAACATTTCTTCCCATGAATTATTTGATAATAGGTATGTGGTGTATAGAAGAGACCGAAAATGTAATGGTTCTCACAATAAGAAAGATGGTGGAGGAGTTTTAATAGCTGTTAACAATAAATATATATCTACACGTATGAATAATTGGGAAAGTAATTGCGAAGATGTATGGGTCACCATCGATGTTTCTTCTAATAAAAACAAAACTGCTTCGAAGCAAGTGGCTTTATGTGCTGTATATCTGCCTCCCCCTGTAAGTCAGAGTGTGTTGGATCACTACATAGATAAATGTAACTCTGTTTGTGAACAAGCCTTAAGTACTTGTATAATGGGAGATTTTAATTTAAGCTATATAAATTGGTCTGTACTTAATGATAATAATGATAGTTACATAATATCTGGAATTGGCACACACCTAGTTGACTTTGTGAACTTACATAACTTCTGCCAAGTTAACAATATTCCTAATAAATCGGATCGAATATTAGATTTAGTGCTAACAAATATTGCCTGCGAAGTTAATGCACCTTATACTCCTCTTAGTACTGTGGACATTTTACACCCTCCTTTAGAAGTTGTCTTGTCCTTAGCAGATGATATAAAACTCCCCTATAAACCTAATATCCCTACACCAAACTTTCATAAGGCGGATTACGAGACTATTTGTAAGTACCTGCTTGAACAAAACTGGGAAGACTTATTTAACGGTAGTACTGATATTGATTCTATGCTCGAAATTTTTTACAATATCTTACGTGATGCTATCAAAAAATATGTCCCTTTTACTATAAAGCACAAAAAAAATAAATTTCCCCCGTGGTTTGATCGTAATCTCAAAAGAACATTAAAGGAAAAGAATGTTTTAAGATGGCGGTATAAGCTGTATAATAATCCTATGGACGAAATCTCTTTTAAGCTAGTTAGTGATCGTGCTACTCGTCTTGCGACTATGAAATATAATCAATATGTCAGAGACCTTGAATTAGGCATTATTGATAATCCTAAATTATTCTGGACTTTCCTGAAATCCAAAAAGGGTGGAAAGGGATCGTACCCTGCTAATATGAGTAATGGAAAAATTTATACATCTGATGGTACTACAGTTTGTAACTTATTTGCCGAACAATTTTCACAATCGTTCAGTCATAACATTAAGCCTGTTGGAGACGAACCCACAAAATGCTTAGAATATATTAAAAATTACGGAATTTCAATTACAGTACCTACTTTAAGTGTTGATAAAGTTTTGAATTCCTTAAAAAGCTTAGACCGCACTAAAGGTGCGGGACCAGATGGTATCTCACCACTTTTCATTGCTTCTTGTGCTTCTGCCTTAGCTAAGCCACTGTGTGCAATCTTTAACAGGTCACTAAATACGGGTACGTTCCCAAAAGTGTGGAAAACAGCCATGGTCGTCCCGGTGCACAAATCAGATAAAGCTCATTTGGTTCAAAATTACAGGCCTATTTCATTACTATGTACTTTTGCTAAGATCTTTGAAGGCATGGTTTGTCCTCTTATACAAAGTCACTTTAAACACTATGTTACTGCCGACCAGCATGGATTTATCGGCTTAAGGTCAACAAGTACTAATCTAGTAACTTTTACTGAAACTCTTATTAGTACAATAGATAAAAACAAACAAATTGACGTTATATATACAGATTTCAGTAAGGCGTTCGACAGAGTTTCGCATGAAATTCTAGTTTCCAAATTACAGGCATATGGTTTTACTGGGGCTTTTCTCAACTGGTTAAGTTCATACTTAAATGACCGTTCATTTTTTGTTGTAGTTAATGGATATCATTCCAACTCTTATAAGATTTCTTCTGGTGTACCTCAGGGTTCGCACCTTGGTCCTATACTATTCAATATATTTATTAACGATATCTCCAGTTGCTTTAGGTTTTCATCTGTTTTTATGTATGCTGATGACTTAAAGTTCACTAAAACGATTGAATCTATTGACGACTGTTTGCTTTTACAAAAGGATTTAGATAATTTGATAATTTGGTGTGAAAAAAATAAAATGACGTTAAATAGAAAGAAATGTTATAACGTAAAATTTTCCAGAAAATTACGTATTACTAGCTTTGATTATCACATTAATGAATATATCTTGGAAGAAGTGGAAACAATTAGGGATTTAGGGGTTTTATATGATAGAAAGCTGACATTTGTTCCTCACATTGAAAATGTAACTAAGCGGGCATCTAGGATGCTGGGTTTTGTAATAAGAAATGCAAGAGTTTTTAGAAAAATCAAAACTAAAAAGCTCCTTTATTACAGTCTGGTAAGAAGTATTGTGGAATACTGCTCTGTGGTCTGGAGGCCGCATTATGCAACGCATATATTGAGATTAGAACGCATCCAAAAAAGATTTCTATGGCATTTAGCTGCCAGTGTGGGAAAGGCAAGTAGAAACTTTGGATACAAAGAAAGACTGTCGTATTTTGGATTAATACCATTAGAAAAACGCAGGGAATATTTAGATCTACAATTTCTGTATAAAATATTCAATGATAAAATTGACTGTCCACAATTGTTGCATAAATTTAGCTTTAGAGTCCCAGTCCGTTATCCACGTAACCCTATTACACCACTTTATCCTCCTTTACGTCGAACTGTGCTTGGTGCGAATTCTCCAATTTCAAGATTATCTAAGACTTTAAACCAGTATAGTACTGATGTCGATATTTTTTCTGATTCATTATATAAAATTCGAGAAAAGTTATCTAAATCTTGGAAGTCTTAAGTCTTATTTGCTTAACCTTCAGGTTGAAGTAGGTGGGACTTAAGAATTCCGTTTTGTCTCTCCACTAAATTGTAAGATATATTACTGTTTTTACTATATCATATTGTATTATAATTATAGTTTTGTTTCTAAGATATCACTTTTGCTTTTTTAATTTTAATTTTAAGTTAATTTCTTTTTGTCTTCTTTGTGAATGCTTTTTGCTATCTGTCCAAGTTGTGTTTACTTTTAAGTAATTACTACACTTAGCTAGTATTAAATTAAACTTAAATATTTTTGTCAGCGTATTGGTGTAAGTGATTGTTAGTAAACCTAATAAAATAAAATAAAATAAAAAAAAGACCTTTACATGTACAATCTAAAACAGTTTTTTATTTATTTCTACATATAATAGTTTTTGATTGATCGGTCAAAATGTCGAAAAAAATACCGTCCCCCCCCTCCCCCCCCCTTATCTCCGAAGTTTACCAATAGAAAAATCAGAAATAATTATGGTCAATAGAGGTTTATGTATATTTTACAGGAAAAATAAAAGCAATGCTCTAACTAGCATAGTTTTTTTATATTAACAATAAACCTCTACAAACAAAGTTCACGATAAATAAGCAAATTAATATAATATTATAGTTTTACTTTTACTTTTGGAGTACGGAACCCTCGGTGCGCGAGTCCGACTCGCACTTGGCCGGTTTTTTTCAATCAATAATGGCAGATTTATACCTGAATGTTTTAGGAGGCGTCTACGAATATGATTTATGCAAAACAAAGTTATTACATTAGTTCGTTTTTTATATGAAATTAGTTTTACATCGTTTGCCTTGGTTAAATAATTATTAATTAATGAACCATCATCTGATTAATTCATATCCGGTGTACCGACGATTGGTCACTTGGACGATTTAGAACTGGACTTAGCTATGTAGTACTATTATAGATTCTGTGACTTAGCTTAAAGCAGATAATTTATTAAGTTTTGCCACTTTCCGCGGAAGATAGGAAAAACGTACAGCACACGTCACGCACACTCTTGCAAAAAACTAAAATGTCTCCATGAGCGCACACTATCTTAAAAGCTATCACACTTACAGAATTTTCTGTAAGTATGATAGTGTGTGTGTGTGCTCATTTGAGCACACAAGCAAATAATTACTGTTACTACATCAGTGTTCAACGGCACACTAGCCCAAAATACTAGTCATGGGTTGTGTAAAGATCGTTTAATTGAATGACATGTTTGGAATGTAATGAATGAAAGTAGTTATTGTTGTTACTAATAATGTGATGAATGAAAATGTAAATATGCCAATCAACTTGATATCCTACACTGTAGGATATCAAGTCAATCTGTAGGACCTACAGAATACCTAGCTGAACATTTCTAAATTACAATAATTAATGTAGACAGAGTGAGTGACACCTACTACTTTTAAATAATAATTGATGTGCGACATATTTCCTCTCGCTTTCCTGCAATCTGTGGAAGTGATTTCGTTAAAAGGGACGTCCATAATTATTGGCGGAATAATCTTGTAACAAAAAAAAAAGTGTGTGTGTCAGCTCCGACGCACGACTGGAGTTTACTCCTTAAGGAGGAAGAGACATACCTTCTCAAGAAAAGATTCACGCTAGATGGCGCTGTTAGGGCGTTTGACAGATTTTTAATTTTTTCGCATAGTTGCTATGCACAGATTTTAAAAATATTGAAATTGCGCCAGTATACCAATGCCTATTATTTTATCAAATCATTAGCTTACTTTAAAACGAAGCCATTTAGATGATTAATCAAATATAAATATCTGTCATATCGAATTACTGTAGAGACGCGATACCCACGCACACATTGACAACATGGTTGGTATCCATTAGGGTTGTGGTTCTAACATGAACTACGAATTGTTTACTATAAAATTGAACTAGATGGCATTAAAACAAAAGCTGCTTCGTTTTGCATCGTATTTTTTTTATAAATAATTCAGATAAGTACAAGTTAGCCTTTTTTGAGCTTTGACATGGTGGTAAGTGATGATGCAGTCTAAGATAGGAGCGGACTAACCTGGAAGGGGTATGGCAGTTTTTTATGAAACCCATACTGTATGTATACCCCTTTGGTTTCTACATGGAATAGTACCAAAACGCTAATCGCTTGGAGGCACGGCTTTGCCGGTAGGTTTTATTCGCCACGGCCGAAGCCTCCCACCAGACCAGACTAGAGAAAATTATAAAATTTTATAAATTATAAAATATACTTATTATAAAATATAAAATTCAAAATTTCCCTGCCGCGAATCGAACCCGGAACCTCCCTCTAATAAGACCACAGCGCTTACCATTGCGCCAGGGAGGTCGCAAGACTAAAGACTTTAGGTACCTACCTACATCAGCAGGACTCACATGCACGCTTTACCGCGGACGGCAAGGGCTGCGGCTAGGGTTGCCTATTGGGTTGTTATTTCAAATATACCTAATGAAAACGAACAATAGGGTATTAGACTACTTTTAGAAAATCATATTAAATTGTTAATAATGCTATGCTGAAGCTAACAAAACGTATATTTCGGCATAATTTTCAGTATTTTTCATAAAAATCGAGAAATAAATTCAAAAAAATAAATTGCCGCGGAAACGTTGGTTCCATTTGTTTACATGACGTCACAGTTCACACACAGTTCAATGACAATTCCAAAGCCCAAAGGTGGCGTGAACTGTGACGTCATTCGAGATTCAAGAACATTTTCGATCTCGTGAACATGGCCAGAATTAAAGCAATTTTAATTAATGTTTTCTAAAATAAACCTTTATTTTTTAGTTTTGTCGTATGGAATAATGTTTTTAGCTAATAATCTTTTAGGATGACACCAGATGAAACGATATTTTTAATAATAGTCAAATACCCTATTGTCCTTATCTTTAAAACTATTGAAACGATTATAACGATATCTTGAAGTAAATGTAAGCCAGTAAAAAAAGATTGGTCGCATATTTTCGGAGAAATAGAATAGAATAAAAATGTTTTGTATTCAAATAAACTTTTTTACAAGTGCTTTTGAATCGTCCGTCCATGAGTCTACCACTGGTTCGGAATGCCGTTCCTGCCGAGAAGAACCAGCAAGAAACTCGGCAGTTTTCAAAACAAGTTTACATTATACTTAGGAGATAGCTATGTATGCAGTGTTTCCACAATGATGAATCGCTGGAATAAATTATATTCACGTTTTTTTGTCATTTATATAGTCTTCAATTGTATAATAATATGCTTTTTTCATGAGATTAGTTTTAACTGATTTCTTAAACTTGTGTAAAGGCAAGTCTAAGATCGACTGTGGAAATGCATGGACAAACATACATACATACATTATTATGTTTGTAAGCCCTAATAGATTGTGATATAGGTGATTTGCATTTCCAATAATATTACACACATGCATGTCGAATTGATACCTAACCTCTTTTTGAAGTCGGTTAAAAATAGTTTTTTCTTCAAAAGTTGTGAAAATATAGTAGTTCTGTAAAATTAAATAATTTTAGGTTTTTAATGATTTCAAATATTTTAAAGCTTATCAAGCCATTTGACAATTTTGAAATTCAGTCTTAAGAGTAATAAAATAAGGTTAACATTCCAATCGTACAAATTAAAGCATAATGTCGCTGATCGCTAGTTTCGGCCGGCGCGGCGGCTTCTTTGATATTATTACTATCGAGTGTCGCGGCCGCCGGCCGGCGCGCAGCGCAGTTTGTTTCTTGTGATCTTGTCTAACTTCACTTGGTAGGTAGGTACTTACCCTAATACATGACTGCTACTTTCTTCAACGGGCTTTATTTTTTTAGCTCGCCAACCGGCTTCGGGGCGACTGTTTTTTATCATAAAATGCACAAAAAGTATTAAATTTTAGAAATGGTTGTTTAGATATAATATTTTTATACCTATTTTATTTTCTTCACGACACAATAATTAGGTAAAATATATACCTACTGAACCGATTTGGCTGAAATTTGAAATAGAGATAGCTTTTACCCTGGATATTAGTCTAAGCCCTGGATTAACTTAATTATAGAAAATTTTCATCCCGACAAATTCACAGTTCCCGCGGGATTAGTACTAAAAACTTAAATCCACACAGGTAAAGCCGCGCAAAAACAGTAGGTAAATTATCAAAACATGAAGGCTACACAGTAGACATTAGACAATAATACTTCATAATATAAACGCGTAAGTGTGTTTGTTTAGTTTGTTGGTTTGTCTTTCAATCACGCCGCAACAAAGCTACCTACGGATCGAGGTGATTTTTTGCATAGGTATAGTCAGGTATAGTTGAGGACCTGGAGAGTGACATAGGCTACTTTTATCCCGGAAAATGAAAGATTCCCCAGGGATTTTAAAAACTAAATCCACGTAATAAAAGTTACCTAAACCGACTTTATATCACTTTTTGGACCATATCTTTTAAACTACTGAACCGATTTTGATAAAACTTGCAATGTTCCCTAGGTTGAAAAATACCTAATCCAATTTAAAAAGAATTATTGCAATTTGATTAATATTTTTGGAGAAATACATGGACAAACATACATACATACACTTGTGAAATTTAAATCCGAAAATTGTGCAATTCTAATAATATAACATCCATTCGGATCGAATTGATAACCTCCTTTTTTCAAATCGGTTATAAAACAGCATTATAAAAGCAGAATTCGTCGTTTTAGCCCACGACGGTGTCCACTGAATAGATAGGCGGAGATAGTGTCACTGTAGTTGGAAAATTAAATAACTACACTTTTTGCGAAATCGACTTTATTACATTTTCAGAAAGTCCAATATTTGAAATATTACCTTTTACTAGGGGTCCAATCAATACAAACTATCGTCGCTGTAGTTGGAAAATTAAATAACTAACAAAACCAATATCGCGAGTAAAACGCGATTTAGTGTTTGTTTGTTTGTTGTTTTCATAAACAATTTAACGGTCCATGTTTGGATATTATGTTATAGATTGTTACTGTATCTATTTCTGAATCTACTTGACGTACATTTTGATTCATTTGTTTGTGAGAAAAAAAATAAAAAGCAATTATTTAGTTTTCCCTCACCAAAGTTTTGAATATTTGATGCACTTATTTATTTTTCCATGTCAGTTGTTTAGTTCTTCCTCGTCAATATTGCGTTGAAGTACGATAATGTGACGATATAAGTACCATTATTTAGTTTTTCCACTTTACTGAGATGTTAAAATGACCCGTTATTTACTTATTTTACTATGACAATCCTATTTAAGGGTATTAATTTAATAAAAAAACCGGCCAAGTGCGTATCGGGCCACGCGCAGTGTAGGGTTCCGTAGTTGCAAGTCACAAATATTATTGCTGACCTAGGATAGTGCTTTTGTTTTATTTATGAATATTGAATAAATTTTGAGTTTCATGGTTTAAATACTATAATATATTACAAAATATGCAACTTACACTACGTGTAATACCTAACTTAGAAAAAACAGATATAACTCCTTAACTAATGAACCCTGCTTAGCCGTGATAGTTTTCCTTTAAAATTCATTATATATACTACTGCTGTGAATTTTTTCTTGTATCCTATATACAACCATTTAGCTGGCAGAGGGGGGGACACTTGACTAATAAAATTTAGCACTATAAAATATCATATTATTTCACAAACGGATCCCTGAATTGAAAAATGATGTTCCCACACCCACAATATTTTTGAAAGACCTACTCAACGAAACCCCACACTATGGGATACACGAGAATAAAAAAATTCATCCTCCACTTTACATGTAGGGGAGGTACCCTAAGAGAAATTATTTTTCACAATTTTATTTCACGACTTTGTCGGCGTGATTGATATTTATACCGTTGTCAAATTACAGATTTCTAGTACCAATAGTCTCTGAGCTAAACCGCGGACAGACAGACAGATAGACGGACGGACGGACATGGCGAAACTAGTAAGGGTTCCTTGTTTACTACGGAACCCTAAAAAAGGAGGATTTTTAAAAGAAATCCAACAAATAAACATTTCTTTTTATATATTATTGTAAAAAGTAATCAATAAAACGACTGAAGCAACTAGATTCTTCTATCAGACTTACAAAATAAAACATAAAAAAAAAACCACATAACAATAAATTATACGATTCTACTCATAAAATCAACAAAATTTCACTTTGAATTTAACAATTATACTTATTAAAAACTAAGTATCAACTGAAATGATAACTATCAACTTTTCTTCAGTTTTACCATTATAAATTTAAATTTAACAATTAAGCTCAGCTGGTTCAAATCAAATAGCGAGTAAAGTTCAGTATAATCAAAACTATCCTTTTCAAGTTATAATTAAACTAAGAATGGTTTAATCGAACTAGGGGTATGTAAGTGACGCTAGTAATTGTTATAATAACGACTCTACTCATAAAATAATAAAGATTTTAATAGTTTGTGGAACACTAGGATTGAAGACTAGCTAATGATTGATTCCCGCAGAAGTTCTCTCACTTTCTGGGATAAAATATAGTGCATGTTCTATTCTGATGTATAAGCTATGACATCGTGAAGCTTTATCAAAATCCGTCTAAATGTTTTTGCGTGAAAGTGTAACAAACATTCATCCACCCACCTTCACAAACTTTTGTATTTATAATATTAGTAGGATGCCAAAAAGAAAAAGGTACATAATTACGTCCATTTAAATTTAAACTAAGATTCTAATGAAATTATAACAGCTATCATCTTTCTTTTAGTTTTACCTTTGTATAAATGTACTTATTCAATTTTAATAGTACCTATATCTTTGCAATCATGGGATGATAAATTAAATAACTGACTTTGTTTAATTTTTCCGAACTTAATTCCCCTGTAAATTAAAAATTCGAGGGAAACTAAATAACTAACTTTATGCATTTTATTCGCTTTTGAAGTGATGTAAGAGAGAACTTATTTATTTTTTGCTAAGTTATCTACTTTTTCTTAGCTACTTTTTTATCAATTTTTCAATATATATTTTTCCAAGTATGGCGCCTTGCAAGATTCATCTTATATATAAAATTCTCGTGTCACAATGTTCGTTCCCGTACTCCTCCGAAACGGCTTGACCGATTCTCATGAAATTTTGTGAGCATATCGGGTAGGTCTGAGAATCGGCCAACATCTTTTTTTCATAGCCCTAAATGATAAGGTATACCGAAGATATCCCGGACGTCAGCCTATACGAGATTAGAATGGCTCTCAAACAGCTCAAGGACAACAAGGCGCCAGGTGATGACGGAATCACTGCGGAACTCCTGAAAGCGGGTGGAAAACCGGTACTTAAGATCTTTCAGCGATTGTTCAATTCCGTCATCCACGAGGGCACAACGCCGGAAGCATGGCACAGGAGCGTGGTGGTTCTGTTCTTCAAAAAGGGTGATAATACCTTGTTGAAGAATTATAGACCCATCTCGTTGTTGAGTCATGTTTATAAGTTGTTCTCGAGAGTCATTACGAATCGTCTCGCTCGTAGGTTCGACGACTTCCAGCCTCCCGAACAAGCCGGATTCCGAAAAGGCTTTGGTACCATAGATCACATTCATACGCTGCGGCAGGTTATACAAAAGACGGAAGAGTATAACCGGCCACTTTGCTTAGCGTTTGTGGACTATGAGAAAGCCTTCGATTCGGTGGAAACTTGGGCTGTGTTGAGGTCGCTGCAGAGATGCCGGATTGACTACCGGTATATCCAAGTGTTGAAGTGCTTGTATGAAAACGCCACAATGTCAGTACGTATACAGGACCAGACTACGAGGCCAATCCACTTGCAGCGTGGAGTGCGACAGGGAGACGTTATCTCCCCGAAGCTCTTTACCGCTGCGTTGGAGGACGTCTTTAAGCTTCTGGATTGGAACGGGCTTGGCATCAACATAAACGGCGAGTACATCACTCACCTGCGATTTGCCGATGACATAGTAGTCATGGCAGAGACTCTGAGAGACCTCAATACAATGCTCAACGATCTCAGCAGGGTTTCTCAACAGGTGGGCCTGAAAATGAACATGAGCAAGACGAAAATCATGTCCAATGCTCATGCACCGCTCCACCCAGTAATTGTTGAGAACTCTGCACTCGAAATTGTCGACGAGTATATTTACCTGGGACACACAGTCCAGCTAGGTAGGTCCAATTTCGAGAAAGAGATCAACCGCCGAATCCAACTCGGCTGGGCAGCGTTCGGGAAGCTCCGAGATGTCTTCTCGTCCAAAATTCCTCAGTGCCTGAAGACTAAAGTCTTCGAACAGTGCGTGTTGCCAGTGATGACTTACGGATCCGAGACATGGTCGCTAACTAAGGGCCTCATAAGTAGGCTCAGGACCGCTCAGCGGGCGATGGAGAGAGCTATGCTCGGAGTGTCCCTGCGGGATCGAATCAGAAATGAGGAGATCCGGAGGAGAACCAGAAAGAAACCAGAAGCCGATTAGCTAAAGTAACTTATGAGAATTTTCTTATACATTCACTCTATGGAAACAAAACATTCACAAAAACAAATTCGATACATTATAGGTACTCACTTGATCACTATCATCTCTGATGAAAAGTGATCTGAAGTGAAGTGATGAAACGCGTTTGCCTTGAAGATTGGCCTTTTCACTCTTGTAGTATCGGGAAACCCACGATTTCAGAAGAAATATCCGGAGCCTAGTCGTGCGAACGAGAAATGAAGACTTAAACGCTTCGTGTGCGTAGATGGGATATCAAAGATGTAGTAATGGAAAGCATCCGATGACTTAAGTAGTCCACTCACTTATTAAACGACTTCTTACGCTCTCTACCTATAAAAAGACTTGTCATCATCACTGACTGACTGATTTATCAACGCACAACCTAAACCACTACATTTAGAAGCTTGAAATTTTGACAGTAGGTTCCTTTTATAATGTAGGCATCTAATAAGTAGGGATTTTTGGAAATTCTATCCCCATGGAGGTTAAATAGGGGGTGAAAGTTTTTACGGTAGTCAAACATTTTTGCAAGTTAAGTACATCAATGAAACCTGCTATTTGAGCTTTCAATAAAATATGAAGACAGGGATTTAGCTTTTCGATTATAAATAAAGAAGTACGTGTTTCACAATTTAAACCTGATTTCATGCGGATGAGATCACGGGGGCAAAATCTATTTTACTCATAATCTTGAGCTTGATGGCTACAAATTCCAAGTACCCTATTCAGAACCATTTCAGGATTAAAAATCGTCAATGTTTTGCTTTGTGACGAAGGAATAGATGCATAGTGCATACCGCCTGTAATCGAACATGTATTAATCTCATTATGCGAAAATTATTAAGTTTTTGTAATCGGCAAAGGGTGTTATGCCATTGTAATTAACTCGTGAGCAATGTTAATTTCCCTTCCATTATCCTCCTTGTCGGTCGCCCAGTAGTACGGTACAAGCCCTTAGACATATATGGACCATCATTACCATATTGACAATAATGATGCCTGAAAACTGGACAGTGGAATCTTACTTACTTACTTTTCAATTTAAAAAGTACCCTTACATTGCAATCATGACACACGCAAAATTAAATAACTGATTTTAATTAATTTTTCTGGACTGCATGGCCCCTGTTAAGCAGAATATGTGTCGAGGGAAAACTAAATAACTAACTTTATGCATTTTATTCACTCTCGAAGTGATGCAAAGAGAGAACTTATTTATTTTTTGCTAAGTTATCTACTTTTTCCTCGCTACTTTTGTATCAATTTTTCAGTATTTATTTTTCCAAATGTGGCGCCTTGCAAGATTCATTTTCATATATCTTTTTAATTAATAATGATAATCAAAAATTAGAATTACAGAAAGATGCGGCTTTAATTGGTCTTTCTGAAAATGCAATAAAGTCGATTTCGCCAAAAGTGTAGTTATTTAATTTTCCAACTACAGCGACGATATAAATGTGACCATTCCGTGAAAATGGCAACTCTGTAACTACTGTGAATACCTCATGGAACTAGGAATTGCGACTACGTGAATACCTATTATTGGGTATGACCACTGATACTGTGACGTCAATTCAGTATACTGTGAAGCCTTGCCTTTTTAATTTGCTATACTGGTAACTGTTTAAAACGGAACGCAGTCCAGTATACTGTCATCCCCATTTTTCAAATCTCTAGGCGCTGTAATTTTTTTAATCACTTGGTCAAAGTATTGAGAGCTCCTTACCTTGAAAGCGCCAGTGCTCAAAGTACAAAAATGGTAGCGATTTATGACGTCCCTAGGGTAGGTACTGCGGCAGTGTACTGGCAGTCCATAACGGAACGAATTTTTCACCAGTAAGAGCACTGAGCAGTGCTCGCAGTGTTTATCGGAACACACCCATTGTAAATTCAATTCTCGTTCTTAGTTAAGAACCTTCATAAAATAGGTTGTTAATAGGTTCCTAGCTATCCCATATCCAGCGAAGTACTTTTACAGTTTATTGAAAGATGGCGCTGACAATGTTTTTAAACTTTCATGGTAGATGGCGCCAAAAAATTGATTAACCAAATGTAAATTGACACTCACACATTCGTAATTTGAAAGGTTTTGATGCCCCTTTTTTTATTGAAATATAATGATAAATAATGAAAATATTTGCCTGAAATTTGTATTTGCGCCTATAAAAAGGCCTAAAGGAATGATAAAACAAATTAAATAAAATAAAAAATGTATATCTTTCAAGATTAATCAAAAAGAAAAATGTATGAAAGTCGAGCTCTGCACATGCACCTTAAAACGTCGCAATGCATTCGCAGCGCTCGCTGCGTCTCGGCGCCGCTCGGACCCGATCGGTACGCGCTCGGCTTCCCAAAGCGAAAGCTCTTTCGCATTCGACAATTCAAGCGAAAACCAACCTTATTTACTCAACGTTAGGGTAGAAATTTGCATCGTTGTGAAAAACGTAACGAGGGCATTCGACAACTCAAGCGAAAACCAACCTTATTTACTCAACGTTAGGGTAGAAATTTGCATCGTTGTGAAAAACGTAACGAGGTCATTCATAAGTAGATTTTACTCCTCGAATTTTTCTCATACCGGGCGCCTAAAATCGATTCTTAAGGAGTAAACTCCAAAAAACGAACAGTCGAATTGAGAACCTCCTCCTTTTTGAAGTCGGTTAAAAATATAACACTCTTTTAGACGACTCGGGTAAAAGCAAAACCGTCCTTTAGAGAAAGTCATTCATTCGTTCCATTTTGGTCGACTGAATTTCGTACCACAATAACTTGATACCTAACAATACTGTCGTTATTTTGAGATTATTTCCGACGCAATCATGCCGATGTAAAATTATATTTTTATATGAAACTAGCTGATGCCCGCGACTTCGTCTGCGTGGATTTAGTTTTTGAACTCCCTAGGGAACTCATTGGTTTTCTGGGATAAAAAGTAGCCTATGTCACCCTCCAGGTCCTCAACTATACCCATGCAAAAAATCAAGTCGATCCGTAGGTATCTGTTTTAAAGGACAAACCAACAAACCACTTTCGCATTTATAATATTAGTATGATAGTATGATTACTGATTTTATTTTATTAAATGACATACATGTAAAGTGGGGATGAATTTTTTTTTCTCGTCTATCCCATAGTGTGAGGTGTCGTTGAATAGGTCTTTCAAAAATATTACAAGAAAAAATTCACAGCAGTAGTAGGTATATATAATGAATTTTAAAGGAAAACTATCACAGCTAAGTAGGGTTCATTAGTTAAGGAGTTATATATCTGTTTGTTCAAAGTTAGGTATTACACGTATTGTAAGTTGCATATTTTGTAGTATATTATAGTATTTAAACCATGGAACTCAAAATATACTCAATATTCATAAATAAAATAAAAGCACTATCCTAGGTCAGCAATAATATTTGAGACTTTCAACTACGGAACCCTACACTGCGCGTGGCCCGACACGCACTTGGCCGGTTTTTTATTGACTGACCCGAACGATCGTTCATGTACTTCGGCAGTGAGGAATGCGTTCATTTGGCAGGTCCAGTTCTAAATCGTCCAAGTATAAAACGTAATATTTTGTATCTCCAGGGCAACACGTGATAATGACATCTTGACAAGTCAAAGAGGTCAGTACCGCGCTCTGAGTTTGGATCGTTGCTCGATGTCATTGCTCGCCTGGAAATTCAAGAGTTTGTCTACATCTAAATTGCTATGTAATTTGTCGCAGGCGCTTCCGCACAACGAACATAATCATATTCAAAATTTATTACGCCTGTAACCGCGGCTTCGCTCCCGCCGTCTATTATTGAATCACGTATTACAGAAAGATCATTAGTCCTGGTATGTCTACTTGTGCAAATGATAATTTTTAAATGACATTAGGTACTATTACAGAGTCCTTTCTGGGCAAACTGTATGATTAGTTTGTACCTACCTACTGGAGACTTGAATATTGTTCGAACTATGTAATACCTTTTCTGGACGAAACGCACCGGGCGTTTCGTCCAGAAAAGTCCAGAAAAAAAAGTTCGTTAGTTGTGTGACTGGACTTCTGCAATATGCGATTCAATTTAGTCGTAATTTTTAACGAGTGTGTTGCCCTATTAGATCTCATTAAAGTTCAGTGTTTTTAGGGTTCCATACCAAAATGGTAAAAATGGAACCCTTATGGTGAGACTTTCTCCGTCCGTCTGTCCGTCCGTCTGTCACAGTCGATTATTTCAGTAACTATTAAGGCTATCGACATGAAATTTGGCATAGTTGTGTATAATAGTGGCCCAAAATCATTGGAATAAAGAAAAATCGAAAGTTATTTTTAGTTTTAATAAAAAAAAGGGGGAAAATCGGGGGTTTGAAATTTCAAAGTAAAATAACTATATTGAGTGGGGTATCATATGAAAGGCCTTTACTTGTGCATTCTAAAACAGTTTTTTATTTATTTCTATATATAATAGTTTTTGAGTAATCGGCCAAAATGTCGAAAAAAATACCGTTCCCCCCCCCCTTATCTCCGAAGTTTACCAATCGAAAAATCTGAAATAATTATGATCAATAGAGGTTTATGTATATTTTACAGGAAAAATAAAATCAACGCGAAAATTATTTTAGTTTAATTAAAAAAGGGGGAAAATCAGGGGTTTGAAATTTCAAAGTAAGATAATTATACCGAGTGGGGTATCATATGAAAGGCCTTTACTTGTGCATTCTAAAACAGTTTTTTATTTATTTCTAGATATAATAGTTTCTGGTTAATCGGCCAAAATGTCGAAAAAAATACCGTTCCCCCCCCCCCCCCCTTATCTCCGAAGTTTACCAATCAAAAAATCTGAAATAATTATGGTCAATAGAAGTTTATGTATATTTTACAGGAAAAATAAAACCAACGCTCTAACTAGCATAGTTTTTTTTATATTAACAATAAACCTCTACAAACAAAGTTAACGATAAATAAGCAAATTAATATAATATTATCGTTTTACTTTTACTTTTGGAGTATGGAACCCTCGGTGCGCGAGTCCGACTCGCACTTGGCCGGCTTTTTTTTGGATTAGGTAGGTACAGCTTTATACGTACGGACATCGGAATAATACCTATACTAAAACTCAAAAACGACTTGACCGATTTGATTTTTTTTTTGTTTTGTTTGCTCTAATACAGGGTGGTTTGGATATAAAAATAACTAGCTGATACTCGCGACTTTGTCCGCGTGGATTTAGTTTTTAAAATCCCTCGGGAACTCTTTGATTTTCCGGGATAAAAAGTAGCCTATATCACTCTCAAGGTCCTCATCTAAATTAATCAAAATACTGAGTTGGACGTGAATTACTCACAAAGTAGTCGATATTTTGATTAATTTCTTAAACTGGACACTTTCAAGTAAAGATTTTTATATAAACCTGTGAAGATGATACTGCCATTGTCGCAATTAGAATGCCATAATCCTACTTTGTCGTATTAGTTTACAAATTGCGAAAAACCAAATTAAATTTGAATTTCGCGGGCAGAACCGTGTCTTCCACCTTAAGGTGCATGTGCAGAGCTCGACTTTCATACATTTTTCTTTTTGATTAATCTTGAAAGATATACATTTTTTATTTTATTGAATTTGTTTTATCATTTCTTTAGGCCTTTTTATAGGCGCAAATACAAATTTCAGGCAAATATTTTCATTATTTATCATTATATTTCAATAAAAAAAGGGGCATCAAAACCTTTCAAATTACGAATGTGTGAGTGTCAATTTACATTTGGTTAATCAATTTTTTGGCGCCATCTATCATGAAAGTTTAAAAACATTTCCAGCGCCATCTTTCAATAAACTGTAAAAGTACTTCGCTGGATATGGGATAGCTAGGAACCTATAAACAACCTATTTTATGAAGGTTCTTATCTAAGAACGAGAATTGAATTTACAATGGGTGTGTTCCGATAAACACTGCGAGCACTGCTCAGTGCTCTTACTGGTGAAAAATTCGTTCCGTTATGGACTGCCAGTACACTGCCGCAGTACCTACCCTAGGGACGTCATAAATCGCTACCATTTTTGTACTTTGAGCACTGGCGCTTTCAAGGTAAGGAGCTCTCAATACTTTGACCAAGTGATTAAAAAAATTACAGCGCCTAGAGATTTGAAAAATGGGGATGACAGTATACTGGACTGCGTTCCGTTTTAAACAGTTACCGGTATAGCAAATTAAAAAGGCAAGGCTTCACAGTATACTGAATTGACGTCACAGTATCAGTGGTCATACCCAATAATAGGTATTCACGTAGTCGCAATTCCTAGTTCCATGAGGTATTCACAGTAGTTACAGAGTTGCCTTTTTCACGGAATGGTCACATTTATATCGTCGCTGTAGTTGGAGAATTAAATAACTACACTTTTTGCGAAATCGACTTTATTGCATTTTCAGAAAGACCAATTAAAGCCGCATCTTTCTGTAATTCTAATTTTTGATTATCATTATTAATTAAAAAGATATATGAAAATGAATCTTGCAAGGCGCCACACTTGGAAAAATAAATACTGAAAAATTGATACAAAAGTAGCGAGGAAAAAGTAGATAACTTAGCAAAAAATAAACAAGTTCTCTCTTTGCATCACTTCGAGAGTGAATAAAATGCATAAAGTTAGTTATTTAGTTTTCCCTCGACACATATTCTGCTTAACAGGGGCCATGCAGTCCAGAAAAATTAATTAAAATCAGTTATTTAATTTTGCGTGTGTCATGATTGCAATGTAAGGGTACTTTTTAAATTGAAAAGTAAGTAAGTAAGATTCCACTGTCCAGTTTTCAGGCATCATTATTGTCAATATGGTAATGATGATCCATATATGTCTAAGGGCTTGTCCCGTACTACTGGGCGACCGACAAGGAGGATAATGGAAGGGAAATTAACATTGCTCACGAGTTAATTACAATGGCATAACACCCTTTGCCGATTACAAAAACTTAATAATTTTCGCATAATGAGATTAATACATGCTCGATTACAGGCATGGTATGCACTATGAATCTATTCCTTCGTCACAAAGCAAAACATTGACGATTTTTAATTTAAGGTTCTGAATAGGGTACTTGGAATTTGTAGCCATCAAGTTCAAGATTATGAGTAAAATAGATTTTGCCCCCGTGATCTCATCCGCATGAAATCAGGTTTAAATTGTGAAACACGTACTTCTTTATTTATAATCGAAAAGCTAAATCCCTGTCTTCATCTATATATATAAAAGAAAGTGGTGTTAGTTACACTATTTATAACTCAAGAACGGATGAACCGATTTGGCTGAAAATTGGTGGAGAGGTAGCTTAGAACCAGGAGACGGACATAGGATACTTTAAAAAAAAAAACAGAACAGCGGATTGATGCGATTTTTTGCATGGGTATAGTAATGGATGTAGTAGTTGTTCCTCAGACCGGGAGAGCTACTTTTTATCTCGCATAATGAAAGAGTTCCCGCGAGAGTTTTAAAAACTAAATCCATGCGGACGAAGTCGCGGGCATCAGCTAGTTTTTTATTGAAAGCTCAAATAGCAAGTTTCATTGATGTACTTAACTTGCAAAAATGTTTGACTACCGTAAAAACTTTCACCCCCTATTTAACCTCCATGGGGATAGAATTTCCAAAAATCCCTACTTATTAGATGCCTACATTATAAAAGGAACCTACTGTCAAAATTTCAAGCTTCTAAATCTAGTGGTTTAGGTTGTGCGTTGATAAATCAGTCAGTCAGTGATGATGACAAGTCTTTTTATAGGTAGAGAGCGTAAGAAATCGTTTAATAAGTGAGTGGACTACTTAAGTCATCGGATGCTTTCCATTACTACTACATCTTTGATATCCCATCTACGCACACGAAGCGTTTAAGTCTTCATTTCTCGTTCGCACGACTAGGCTCCGGATATTTCTTCTGAAATTGTGAGTTTCCCGATACTACAAGAGTGAAAAGGCCAATCTTCAAGGCAAATGCGTTTCATCACTTCACTTCAGATCACTTTTCATCAGAGATGATAGTGATCAAGTGAGAACCTATAATGTATCGAATTTGTTTTTGTGAATGTTTTGTTTCCATAGAGTGAATGTATAAGAAAATTCTCATAAGTTACTTTAGCTAATCGGCTAATTGAAAAGCTTAATAAGTTCATAGATACTTGCGAATCGATGAGCATATTTGAACTTCCTTAAGAGTTTGAGTTAGCCATTTGACAAACGTAACCATTGGTTTTAAACACTCGAATGATCATGATAAGTTGTTATCAAGTCAGATAGAAGAATGAAGGTGTTTCAGTGTTTTTTTCATTTTATTTTTAAGCTGTTAATAATAAGAAACGTTTTTTGTTGGTTTTACTTTAAAAAAACATTCTATTTTTGATCTAATGAGACACATCTATAGGATTTTCAAAGTTGAATAAGTAAACAATAGGTCGTTATAAAGTCTCACTACTGTGGAAAAATTAAACAAAGGCACTTATATCGTTAGTTTTTCGAACTTAAATGGAATCTTGACGAAGAAAAACTAAATAACTGACATGGAAAAATAAATAAGTGTATCAAATATTCAAAACTTTGGTGAGGGAAAACTAAATAATTGCATCTTATTTTTTTTCTCACAAACAAATTAATCAAAGTTTATGGCAAGTAGATTCGGACATAGATACAGTGACAAACTTTAACATATATAAAATTGTTTATGAAAACAAAGTTATCGCCATTTTTGACGCAAAAAAACACTAAATCGCGTTTTACTCGCGATATTGGTTTTGTTAGTTATTTAATTTTCCAACTACAGCGACGATATATTGTCGCTGTAGTTGGAAAATTAAATAACTACACTTTTTGCGAAATCGACTTTGTTGCATTTTCAGAAAGTTCAATTAAAGCCGCATCTTTCTATAATTCTAATTTTTGATTATCATCATTGATTAAAAAGTTATATGAAAACTAGCTGACCCAGCGAACTTCGTACCGCCAGCAAAAATATTTAGTGGTTGGTCACCCTTATCATTTAGGGCTATGAAAAATAGATGTTGGCCGATTCTCAGACCTACCCGATATGCTCACAAAATTTCATGAGAATCGGTCAAGCCGTTTCGGAGGAGTACGGGAACGAACATTGTGACACGAGAATTTTATATATAAGATGAATCTTGCAAGGCGCCATACTTGAAAAAATAAATATTGAAAAATTGATAAAAAAGTAGCGAAGAAAAAGTAGATAACTTAGCAAAAAATAAATAAGTTCTCTCTTGCATCACTTCAAAAGCAAATAAAATGCATAAAGTTAGTTATTTAGTTTTCCCTCGAATTTTTAATTTACAGGGGAATTAAGTTCGGAAAAATTAAACAAAGTCAGTTATTTAATTTATCATCCCATGATTGCAAAGATATAGGTACTATTAAAATTGAATAAGTACATTTATACAAAGGTAAAACTAAAAGAAAGATGATAGCTGTTATAATTTCATTAGAATCTTAGTTTAAATTTAAATGGACGTAATTATGTACCTTTTTCTTTTTGGCATCCTACTAATATTATAAATACAAAAGTTTGTGAAGGTGGGTGGATGAATGTTTGTTACACTTTCACGCAAAAACATTTAGACGGATTTTGATAAAGCTTCACGATGTCATAGCTTATACATCAGAATAGAACATGCACTATATTTTATCCCAGAAAGTTAGAGAACTTCTGCGGGAATCAATCATTAGCTAGTCTTCAATCCTAGTGTTCCACAAACTATTAAAATCTTTATTATTTTATGAGTAGAGTCGTTATTATAACAATTACTAGCGTCACTTACATACCCCTAGTTCGATTAAACCATTCTTAGTTAATTATAACTTGAAAAGGATAGTTTTGATTATACTGAACTTTACTCGCTATTTGATTTGAACCAGCTGAGCTTAATTGTTAAATTTAAATTTATAATGGTAAAACTGAAGAAAAGTTGATAGTTATCATTTCAGTTGATACTTAGTTTTTAATAAGTATAATTGTTAAATTCAAAGTGAAATTTTGTTGATTTTATGAGTAGAATCGTATAATTTATTGTTATGTGGTTTTGTTTTTTTTATGTTTTATTTTGTAAGTCTGATAGAAGAATCTAGTTGCTTCAGTCGTTTTATTGATTACTTTTTACAATAATATATAAAAAGAAATGTTTATTTGTTGGATTTCTTTTAAAAATCCTCCTTTTTTAGGGTTCCGTAGTAAACAAGGAACCCTTATAGTTTCGCCATGTCCGTCCGTCCGTCTATCTGTCTGTCTGTCCGCGGTTTAGCTCAGAGACTATTGGTACTAGAAATCTGTAATTTGACAACGGTATAAATATCAATCACGCCGACAAAGTCGTGAAATAAAATTGTGAAAAATAATTTCTCTTAGGGTACCTCCCCTACATGTAAAGTGGAGGATGAATTTTTTTTTTCTCGTGTATCCCATAGTGTGGGGTTTCGTTGAATAGGTCTTTCAAAAATATTGTGGGTGTGGGAACACCATTTTTCAATTCAGGGATCCGTTTGTGAAATAATATGATATTTTATAGTGCTAAATTTTATTAGTCAAGTGTCCCCCCCTCTGCCAGCTAAATGGTTGTATATAGGATACAAGAAAAATTCACAGCAGTAGTATATATAATGAATTTTAAAGGAAAACTATCACGGCTAAGTAGGGTTCATTAGTTAAGGAGTTATATCTGTTTTTTCTAAGTTAGGTATTACACGTAGTGTAAGTTGCATATTTTGTAATATATTATAGTATTTAAACCATGGAACTCAAAATTTATTCAATATTCATAAATAAAACAAAAGCACTATCCTAGGTCAGCAATAATATTTGTGACTTGCAACTACGGAACCCTACACTGCGCGTGGCCCGATACGCACTTGGCCGGTTTTTTTATTAAATTAATACCCTTAAATAGGATTGTCATAGTAAAATAAGTAAATAACGGGTCATTTTAACATCTCAGTAAAGTGGAAAAACTAAATAAAGGTACTTATATCGTCACATTATCGTACTTCAACGCAATATTGACGAGGAAGAACTAAACAACTGACATGGAAAAATAAATAAGTGCATCAAATATTCAAAACTTTGGTGAGGGAAAACTAAATAATTGCTTTTTATTTTTTTTCTCACAAACAAATGAATCAAAATGTACATCAAGTAGATTCAGAAATAGATACAGTAACAATCTATAACATAATATCAAAACATGGACCGTTAAATTGTTTATGAAAACAACAAACAAACAAACACTAAATCGCGTTTTACTCGCGATATTGGTTTTGTTAGTTATTTAATTTTCCAACTACAGCGACGATAGTTTGTATTGATTGGACCCCTAGTAAAAGGTAATATTTCAAATATTGGACTTTCTGAAAATGTAATAAAGTCGATTTCGCAAAAAGTGTAGTTATTTAATTTTCCAACTACAGCGACACTATCTCCGCCTATCTATTCAGTGGACACCGTCGTGGGCTAAAACGACGAATTCTGCTTTTATAATGCTGTTTTATAACCGATTTGAAAAAAGGAGGTTATCAATTCGATCCGAATGGATGTTATATTATTAGAATTGCACAATTTTCGGATTTAAATTTCACAAGTGTATGTATGTATGTTTGTCCATGTATTTCTCCAAAAATATTAATCAAATTGCAATAATTCTTTTTTAATTGGATTAGGTATTTTTCAACCTAGGGAACATTGCAAGTTTTATCAAAATCGGTTCAGTAGTTTAAAAGATATGGTCCAAAAAGTGATATAAAGTCGGTTTAGGTAACTTTTATTACGTGGATTTAGTTTTTAAAATCCCTGGGGAATCTTTCATTTTCCGGGATAAAAGTAGCCTATGTCACTCTCCAGGTCCTCAACTATACCTATGCAAAAAATCACCTCGATCCGTAGGTAGCTTTGTTGCGGCGTGATTGAAAGACAAACCAACAAACTAAACAAACACACTTACGCATTTATATTATGAAGTATGATTGTCTAATGTCTACTGTGTAGCCTTCATGTTTTGATAATTTACCTACTGTTTTTGCGCGGCTTTACCTGTGTGGATTTAAGTTTTTAGTACTAATCCCGCGGGAACTGTGAATTTGTCGGGATGAAAATTTTCTATAATTAAGTTAATCCAGGGCTTAGACTAATATCCAGGGTAAAAGCTATCTCTATTTCAAATTTCAGCCAAATCGGTTCAGTAGGTATATATTTTACCTAATTATTGTGTCGTGAAGAAAATAAAATAGGTATAAAAATATTATATCTAAACAACCATTTCTAAAATTTAATACTTTTTGTGCATTTTATGATAAAAAACAGTCGCCCCGCAGCTGGTTGGCGAGCTAAAAAAATAAAGCCCGTTGAAGAAAGTAGCAGTCATGTATTAGGGTAAGTACCTACCTACCAAGTGAAGTTAGACAAGATCACAAGAAACAACCGGCGCTGCGCGCCGGCCGGCGCGGCGGCCGCCACACTCGATAGTAATAATATCAAAGAAGCCGTCGCGCCGGCCGAAACTAGCGATCAGCGACATTATGCTTTAATTTGTACGATTGGAATGTTAACCTTATTTTATTATTCTTAAGACTGAATTTCAAAATTGTCAAATGGCTTGATAAGGTTTAAAATATTTGAAATCATTAAAAACCTAAAATTATTTAATTTTACAGAACTTGAACTATATTTTCACAACTTTTGAAGATAAAACTATTTTTAACCGACTTCAAAAAGAGGTTATCAATTCGACATGCATGTGTGTAATATTATTGGAAATGCAAATCACCTATATCACAATCTATTAGGGCTTACAAACATAATAATGTATGTATGTATGTTTGTCCATGCATTTCCACAGTCGATCTTAGACTTGCCTTTACACAAGTTTAAGAAATCTCATGAAACTAATCTCATGAAAAAAGCATATTATTATACAATTGAAGACTATATAAATGACAAAAAAACGTGAATATAATTTATTCCAGCGATTCATGAATCATGAGACAGTAGGTAATGATTAACCTGTAAATTCTCTTTTTCCTCATTGTGGAAACACTGCATACATAGCTATCTACTAAGTATAATGTAAACTTGTTTTGAAAACTGCCGAGTTTCTTGCTGGTTGTTCTCGGCAGGAACGGCATTCCGAACCAGTGGTAGACTCATGGACGGACGATTCAAAAGCACTTGTAAAAAAGTTTATTTGAATACAAAACATTTTTATTCTATTCTATTTCTCCGAAAATATGCGACCAATCTTTTTTTACTGGCTTACATTTACTTCAACTCAGGCAAGATATCGTTATAATCGTTTCAATAGTTTTAAAGATAAGGACAATAGGGTATTTGACTATATTAAAAATATCGTTTCATCTGGTGTCATCCTAAAAGATTATTATCTAAAAACATTATTCCATACGACAAAACTAAAAAATAAAGGTTTATTTAATTAGAAAACATTAATTAAAATTGCTTTAATTCTGGCCATGTTCACGAGATCGAAAACGTTTTTGAATCTCGAATGACGTCACAGTTCACGCCACCTTTGGGCTTTGGAATTGTCATTGAACTGTGTGTGAACTGTGACGTCATGTAAACAAATGGAACGTTTCCGCGGCAATTTATTTTTTTGAATATATTTCTCGATTTTTATGGAAAATACTGAAAATTATGCCGAAATATTCGTTTTGTTAGCTTCAGCATAGCATTATTAACAATTTAATATGATTTTTTAAAAGTAGTCAAATACCCTATTGTTCGTTTTCAGTAGGTATATTTGAAATAGCTTGTTTTCCAAAAAAAGTTGGCAACCCTAGCCGCAGCCCTTGCCGTCCGCGGTAAAGCGTGCATGTGAGTCCTGCTGATGTAGGTAGGTACCTAAAGTCTTTAGTCTTGCGACCTCCCTGGCGCAATGGTAAGCGCTGTGGTCTTATTAGAGGGAGGTTCCGGGTTCGATTCGCGGCAGGGAAATTTTGAATTTTATATTTTATATAATATATTTTATAATTTATAAAATTTTATAATTTTCTCTAGTCTGGTCTGGTGGGAGGCTTCGGCCGTGGCGAATAAAACCTACCGGCAAAGCCGTGCCTCCAAGCGATTAGCGTTTTGGTACTATTCCATGTAGAAACCAAAGGGTATACATACAGTATGGGTTTCATAAAAAATGCCATACCCCTTCCATGTCAAAGCTCAAAAAAGGCTAACTTGTATTTGAATTATTTATAAAAAAAATACGAAGCAAAACGAAGCAGCTTTTGTTTTAATGCCATCTAGTTCAATTTTATAGTAAACAATTCGTAGTTCATGTTAGAACCACAACCCTAATGGATACCAACCATGTTGTGAGTGTGTGCGTGGGTATCGCGTCCCTACAGTGATTCGATATGACTGATATTTATATTTGATTAATCATCTAAATGGCTCCGTTTTAAAGTAAGCTAATGATTTGATAAAATAATAGGCATTGGTATACTGGCGCAATTTCAATATTTTTAAAATCTGTGCATAGCAACTTTGCGAAAAAATTAAAAATCTGTCAAACGCCCTAACAGCGCCATCTAGCGGCAATCTTTTCTTGAGAAGGTATGTCTCTTCCACCTTAAAGCTAGTATCAATTAGGTAGATACTAATAAGTAACTTCTACGACTCTTCATGCATGTTTATAAAAAGCTTCTGAATTCACAGAGACAAGTTTACGGGAAGCAACTTTTTATAGAAATCAAAGAAATAAACGGACAAGAATAAATATTTATTAAACAGTTTACATTATTGTTGATTAAAGCTATACTTATTGGTAACAACTGAAAATTCAGATTTTCTACACATAATTTTATCATAGAGATAATACAAGTTAGTTATAAATTAAAACACAGGACTTATCAATTAAAAGTACTTATTTAATTATATTTAATTATTCACATGTTATATGAATCAAATACTTAATTATTATTATTATACTAGCTGATGCCCGCGACTTCGTCAACGCGGATTGAGAGTTTTTGATTCCGCGGGAATTCTTTAACTTTCAGAGTTAAAATATAGCCTATGTGCTATTCTGATTTCTGATGTATAAGCTATTACATTGTGAAGTTTCATCAAAATCTGTCCAGTAGTTTATGCGTAAAAGAGTAACAAACATCCATCCATCCATCTTCATAAACTTTCGCATATTAATTATAATATTAATAGGAATAATAGGATAAAAGGATTATAATTATATTATACTCAATCATAATAATATTATTATTTAATTCATCCACTTCACTCTCGAACTCTACAACTATCTAATGTATAGAGTTGTTATGAGTAGGTATAATATCTACAAGATTCAAACACTGCAGTAAAATACAAACTCACTACAAAAGCAAACTCACTTCAGGTGGTTTACCAATCACGGAAGGCAGATAAAACTGGAACGGTGATTACATTATTCCTAACCTAACTCGTCCACTCCTCTCAGAGAAGGGTTTTAGGCCAAAGTCCACTATCTGACCCAATGCAAATTGACTTCAAACACCTTCTTTGAGAACATTAAGTATGACTATGGAGTATTGGATATCAGGCATACAAGTTTTGTCACGACGTTTTTCTTCGCCGTTGAAGCAAATGATATCAAATATGGTTGAGCGAAGCAATGGCTGGGTCATGCGTCAAGCTCGTGAACGGGTTCCACCGGCGGGAATGGGGCTACTTTATGTCTGCCCATCTTAGGATAGAAGTTAGTCTGTATGCATTTTTGGAACTTTCCTCATTGTGGAAACACTGTATATGCTAGCATAGTATTTACTGTATTGTAAATCTGTTTTGAAAAGAGCAACCGCCGAGTTTCTTGCTGGTTCTTCTCGGCAGATTCATTGACTATTCAAAAGCACTTGTAAAAGTTTATTTGAATAAAAAATATTTCTATTCTATTCTATTCTATTCTATTAATTGCTCAAAACGCACAAGCTCCGAAAAGTCAGATGTGCGTGCCCGGGATCGAACTCTGGACCCCCCGAGAAGGTGGGAGTGGAGTCCACTGGGCTATGGCCGCTCAAAATGAACGAAAAATATTTCTGTTTCGTCTCTTGATGGCTCTATTTAATCAATAACTTCAAATGATGAAAAGGACCCGACGAAAGTTAATATGTAATGATGTCATACATTAATAATGTACAGCACTGTAGGTTAGTACCTATTTATTTAAGTCTACAGAATATTTACAGTAAAAAGTAAATATAATTCAATTCAAGTCATGTACGAGTATTTGCAAAGATTGAATAAATACGGTCATAATTAATTTTCAAGCAATCCAATCTGCTACAGAGTAGCGTGCAATAATTAATATCGTTGTTCAAATATAACTTCTACGAAATGTCTTAATAGGTACAACATCAAAGCCATCTCAAACACGATTATAATATTACCACAAAAATAAAGAATTACATAATATCATCATTATTAAAATGCAAAGAATTATTATTAATTTCAAACTTCTTGCAACCACTGAAGTTTGCAATAAAAAAATTTCAATGGGGGAACTACAACTATTGAGTGGTATTCATAGTTGCATATCTCGAAACCGCAATAGCTTATCGGTTAAACATGCGAACTGAAAACTGAAAGGTCGCCGGTTCGCTCTCCACCGGTTGCACTATTACGACAATAGTCAACCCACTCCTAACGCAAGCTTTTTGCTTATTTGGGCTTATTGTTCAAGTCAAGTTCAGCTTGGCTAATATTTCTTAAAAGCTACACTATTAATCCATTATTATAAATAATAAATTAATTAAATTAAGTTGGTGTCCTCAGTTATCGCAGTGTCGGCTGTCCGAAGTGGAAGTCGGATCTGGTTCCTCCGTTGCGCCTAAACTTCCGTCGCCACTACGATTTGCTTTCTTGATAACCATTGAAGTCGTCGCTGCTTTTACTGAAAAATTAAAGAAAGAATAAATACCCTTTAATGTTTGAACTGTTAAAAGTGCACTTATAGTGTCAGCGGCTCGCCACCTAAGGTTGATATAAGTACTATAAGATGTCTTTATAGACATGATCTGAAGACTTCTTAAACTGGGGCGGGCATACTCCAGCTTATTATATATACACACGGTTTCAATTTCAGCGTATATACACACGCTACGCGTAGCTCAAATTCCTCTTCCAAAATAAGGCAACAACGCGAGTAACGAAAATTACTATCTATTTACGTAATTAACAAGAATTTTGAGGTCTTTTGTAAAGATTCCTTCCAACTTTTAGGGTTGGTACTTGGCTTGTTATTAAGATTTCTATGGTTGGTATCATATTATTTATGGTTGTACCCATGGAAAAGACATATTTTTGCTCTCCTGAAAAGTCGACTTTTTCACGCGGTGTCAGAATTTCAACATCGTTAAATTTTTAAATTTTTTAACAAATCCATACCTACTTCTACACTAATTTTATTGCGAAAGTCCTTTATAACTATATAGGCACTATAAATATTTGTCTACTAAGTAGACAAGTAGACTCTATTTGTTTGCCTGTCTTACCTTTTCAAAGTTCAAAGTTCAAACGTTAGGTAAACCGATCTGAGGGTCATACAGATAGGTACGAGGCACTTGCAAGTGCCTACCCTACCTACCTTTGACTTCTGTAAGTTAAATATGAGAGCCACATGAATGTGGCACGAGCTCTGGCATCAAATCAATATTTGACTTTGGTTTGGTCAGATTGTGAGTGGATTGACCTTGGATTGACAGACTGTTAGAAAAACTTAGATGTTCAACGTCAATCCAAGATCACGAATGGAATTGATGAAAGATTGTTCGACTAATGGCTGGTTATTCTAATGAGACCGTTAAATCTGACACCGTGTTGAAGTCAGATTGTTCTTCTAATGCAGAGATTCCCTAACTATTTTGGGCAAGAGACCCCTTTTCCAAAATGAACTGATACCTCAGACCCCCATAGCCAAATTACTTTAAAAATCCTATCTCTAGTATTTTCCTATTGACACAAAATACTTACCAATTTAAAGACTTTGCGGTTGGTTAAGTGAGTAAACTTGAAATTACTTTCTCGTCGAAATTAAATAAATATACTTACATATAATTAAGTAAATATCAAGTGTAATTAATAATCTATCTATATAAATAAAAATGAATGTTGGTAAGCGCATAACTCAAGAATGGATGGACCAATTAGGTTAATTTATTTTTTTGTATGTTCCTTAAGTTCCACGGAAGGTTTTAATACAAAAAAAAAACAAAAACTAAATTCACGCGGACGAAGTCGCGGGCATCAGCTAGTTTTTAATACAAATTACGTAACAAGTACAACAATGATGTACTTCCTACTAAAACATTAGTCATTCTTATAACAATTTGGTACACGTAACACAATTACACAACTTATACAGTATCTTGTAAGTTTCAAATAAGAACTTGTGTTAATTAATAGGGGTCGATTTTTAGACCTCGTCGACCCCCCAAGTCAGTTTAGTTTATGTCGACCCCTGGGAAACCGATTTCGACCAAGGGGTCTATATCAACCACTTTGGGAATCCCTGGTCTAATGTATGGATCGATAACGATAAGTTGGATTGGATGGACATCTACGTAAGTATAGGTATTTGATTTTCAGGGTCTTCTGTCCATAGTCATGGATTGAGTTGATATAAATATCTACAGAATATTTTCTTACAGTCATAAGCCCATCCTATCTTAGCGAAGAGGTCGATGAACTTTGTAGACACGTTGAATCTTCCGAGCTCGGAGGTGCGGTAGTCCCACGGGAACGCGTGGTGGTAGTTGTGCCAGCCCTCTCCGAGTGCAGCCAGGCTGACAAACTTGTTTTCGACGGATTTTATGAATCTGTTCAGTGGTGTAAAATAAACATTACGTTAGTACGAGTAGTAGGTACAACGATCGTAGTCTATCAACCGATTTCAATGTGTTGTGAGTAGGAAAAGCTAGTCGGAGCATATTGGATACGCCCGACTAAAAGTCGGTCCACACGTGACGGTACAAACTACAAACAAAAGCTTGCGCAAACCAAACGGAACGTGTGGTTTTAAGAGATCGAAGGGTTTACTGTTGGTTCTCCTCAAACGAGAAAAAAGCTTAAAACTGAAAGCTGGCCACGGATTTTTTTAAGGATATCAGTCAAGTTGAAGTTGACTAATATCCTCCTCTCCCCTCCAATTAAGCGGAAAGCTTGAGTTAGGAGTGGGTACGACAATAGTGCAGCGTGTGGGATTCGAACCTGCGACCTTTCAGTTTTCAGTCCGCACCTTTAACCGTTGGGCTATTAAGGCTTATATATGTAGGTATACATACCTACTTAACATCAGTCATATTGAGTTTGTTGGTGGAACATACGTAAATAGACACATACATACATACTGCCAACATCGTAACCCTTCCTTTTTGCTTTGCCGTAGTTGGGTGATAAAAAAATCGGTCAAGTGCGAGTAGGGCCTAGCTCTTTCTAATCACTTTTTTAAAACTAGATACATATTTAGATATCTTAGTTCTTAGATGGTACTAAATTTGTATATGGGGAAAAATGCTCGTATATTTTGGTCACAACTTTGAAGGCCCCCCCACCTCTTCATTTTTGAAGCTAAAAAACAGTATAAAATATATTTGAACTCCACTTAATCAGCTCTAGACAATGACACCCGACATGCCAACAAGTAGTATACAAAAGTAGCTACATTTAGTTTAGGTATGTGTGAATAGTTACAAAACTATGGCATTATTGGTTTGTATGTACATCGATAAGCAACACCGTCAACTGGTAACAGAAAGTTGGTGAATCTATATTGAAAAAAACTTATCGGTATTTCAATAATACATACCTATCATAAGGCTTGTTGCCCCACACGTGTGCGAAGCTGTTGACGCAGAAAGCGATGTTCAGAGTGATAGTGAACCTCGTGACGAAGCTCACCACAAAACTGTTCAGTACTGTCTCTTCCCAACAGTATATAGGTATTGCCACTGGTATTATCACGTTCAGCAGCAAAAATAATGGAATGAAGAATCTGTAAACAATTAATTTTATTTAGGCAATTTTAACTTTTGCCCAAACGAAAGCCTTACTAGGTCTAAATGCGAAAGTGTAGGTAGTTGATTCTTGGATTGGTGGTTTGTCATTCAATCACGACGCAACAGAGCCACGGATTAATTATGATTTTTTGAATGGATAGAGCCGAGAGCTGAGGACCCAGAGAGTGACATAGGCTTAGATTAATAATAGTTACTCATAGATCGGAAGTTGCTAACAAAGTTCCGCTCCAAACGTAAAGTACAATCAATAATTCAGTAGACCAAATAGACATTTACAGTGTTGTCAGTTTCTGATGAAAATAAAATAGTGTTGTGACTAAAGGATCCACATCGATCACTTACTCATTACGTTGTGTACCAAATCACTTATTTTTTTATTTACCAAGAAAATTCTCAAATTGAGTTTATTATAATTTGATACAAAAATATTTTGAATAGCAATTATGATCTTATCGAAAATCTGATCTCGTCTTTGTCGGCCTATACAGAGGGAATAAAACAACTTTTAGTACTAAAAATAGATCTTAAATATTTCTATTTGAGCTTTCTTTATTACAGCTTTAAAAAGGTGACCTTAATTACTATTTCTATTACATATTATGCGATCTTATGAGATTTATAAAATGAAATGTAATAGTACAGTACTATAGCTATCACTACCTACTGAACTAGAACATCACTATTACAATAAATATGGCAATATTATTTTACAAAGTGACATTAGCAACTGTCATTTTAGTCTACTGAATTATTGATTCTACTTTAAGCTCAAAACAAGCAATGAATGTGTGTGTGCCATGTAATTCTTTTCTGTACTGGTACTGTTAATTACGTTTTTGATGGTTATTGTGATGAATTATGACATCCTTTCACAGCACAGTACGTTATTTTTAACCCCCGACGCAAAAAGAGAGGAGTGTTATAAGTTTAACGTGTCTGTCTGTGTATCTGTGTATCTGTGTATCTGTATATCTGTGTATCTGTGTATCTGTCTGTGGTAGCGTAGCCGCCAAACGGATGAACCGATTTTCGTTTAGTTTTTTTGTGTCATAGATAATTTTATCCCGAGTGTTCTTAGCCTTGTTTCATGAAAATCTGTTCAGCCGTTTGAAGATTATCAGCTCTTTTCTAGTTGATTAGGGGATCTGACTAACTTCCTTATGTCCGATCGATTCGAAATTTGGTACCGTGTTACTTCAATGATATTGAAAGTATATGGTAAGGTAACCATGACCTGATCAGCCGTTTGAAGATCATCAACTCTTTAATAGTTGATGAGGGGATCTGACTACCTTCCATATGTTCTATCGATTCGAAATTTGGTACCGTGTTACTTCAATGATATTGAAAGTATATGGTAAGGTAACCATGACCTGATCAGCCGTTTGAAGATCATCAGCTCTTTAATAGTTGATGAGGGGATCTGACTACCTTCCATATGTCCTATCGATTCGAAATTTGGTACCGTGTTACTTCAATGATATTGAAAGTATATGGTAAGGTAACCATGACCTGATCAGCCGTTTGAAGATCATCAGCTCTTTAATAGTTGATGAGGTGATCTGACTACCTTCCATATGTCCTATCGATTCGAAAGGTACCGTATTACTTCAATGAAATTAAAAGAACATGGTAAGGTAACCATGACTTTAAATATGACATGTTAGAGTAAGGTTTATATTTCGATGGTGGGTAATTAAATGGGATCAATTAGGCTCAATTACCACTGCGCTAACAAATCACTATAAATACCTTTCTTATATTTATACCTACTTTAAAAAGGACTAAATAAAAGTAAAATTAAAAATTTTAAAAACTCCCCGACACAAAAAATAATCTCTAAAAACTAACAAATACTATTTTATACCTATATATAATTATTATCGTCAGATATATTATGTAAGTTCAAATATTTTTATTTTCTAAGTGTCGTCGTCACGTCAGGGGACCGCTAAGTGAGAAAAACAGGTGTAGTCGCAGATTGCAACAAAAGAATTTACTCCGAAAATACGCAAAATCGACACAACCGTCAACGTCATCTGCCCTCACGTGTTGCGCGCGGCACTACGTAGAGCGTAGACTATATGTATTATATGCATGAAACTTAAGATCGCTCGTACCTAAATGTAATTCGTAATAATTAATTAGCTGTTGGAAAAATACTTTATAAACTTCAGCGGTCCCGCGACGCGACGACGACACTTGGAAAATAAAAATATTTGAACTTACATAATATATGTGACGATAATAATTATATATAGGTATAAAATATTATTTGTTAGTTTTTAGAGATTATTTTTTGTGTCGGGGGGTTTTTAAAATTTTTAATTTCCTTTTTTAATAATATTTCTACGAGCTCGTCGTACTAATTACTAACGCGACGATACTGGGAACTTGGGAAGGATAATGCTTTCGGCTTCCTAAAAATGGCTTATCAAGGCGTCGATTATTGCGTTTCTAGGAGTAATTATTCTAAGGTCATAGGCTTTTTATTCCTGAAAATCAAAGAGTTCCCGCGGGATTTTAAAAACTAAATCGATAAGTTACGGGCATCAGCTGACAGCTCGAAACGAATAAGATGGACAGCTGTTGAAGCTTACTTTTTTTGTAACCGCACAACAGGGTCATGCGTGAGATCTAACGAGGTCTTCCGCAGAGCAACTCTTCGATCCTCCACCGCCGGGTGGGGGGTCAGCACCAGCCAACCCACGTGCGCGAACCAGAACCCCCTGTTGATGTCGTGAGGGTCTGCGACGGTCTCGGAGTACTTGTGGTGGACCCTGTGGTCCAGAGCCCAGGTGTAGATGTCTCTCTAAAAGATAAAAGCTGTTCTAAGTTAAGGGTGCTCGAAGCTCTCGTAATCTCAAGTGTCGATGTGTCACCGACTTATCTGTTCCAGGTGGACAAAATTGGAACAAGGGAGAGGTCAGAGGGCGGACTGGCTAGGTACTTTTAGAGTGACCGCGCGATTTTATAGCCTTTGCGATTCGCGCGATTTCGCGATTCTGCGTTCGATCGCTGATTTCTGTGAGTCAATCGCAAAATCGCGCGAATCGAGCGAATCGCAAAAGGCCATAAAAACGCCGCGATCGCTGCAGCTGCAGCTAAAAGTAACCAGTCTGCCCTCTCCCTAAGGCCGCTAATTTAAAATTTTATCCCGCGCAGTCCATTCTAGTGGGAGTGCCGTAAAACAATGTTATGAAAATCCAGTAAGTACCGATTTTCTCGTAAGCTTGAGTATCAATACTAATCTCTCCATTTGCGACCCCATCACCTGAACGGATGAAGTTGGTAGATCTAAGGTTTTGTTTTTTAACCGACTTCAAAAAATTAGGAGGTTCTCAAGTCATCGAAATTTTTTTTTTATTTTATTTTTTTATCATTATACTTAGAAACTATGCCACATTGCTATCAAACGCGCAAATAAAATGTGATCAAACGCATCGAGGTTTAAATTTTTTGTTGTGAAAAATAAAACAGAAAAAAATATAGAACTAGTTCCTACCAACTTAGATTACGTCACTCGTCGATCGTCACTTAGGTATACCATCAGGCGAGATCGCAGTTGATGGCCATCTTGCCATCGAATAAAAGAAAAGTTACAGTACCCGGCGATATATTATCGGCCTTTGGAATAAAACGCTATTCTATTCTATTCACAGTTCGACTGCATTTTTTTATATATGTTACGTGATGTGCTCGCTGATTGTGAACAGATTTCAGCAATTACTACGTGAATTTCTGGCTAGCTTTCCTTGCAATAGAATAGAAATAGCTTTTTATTCCAAAGGCCGATGTGCAATATATATCGCCGGGTACTGTAACCAGTGAGCTACCTAGTTTGTTTCCAGTGAATACAAACGTCAAAAACTTGACAAAAACAATTTATCTCTATCAGTCTTTCTAACTTCGATAAATAATTCCCACCGCATTATATTATCACAGAGTAAGGATAGTTTCATTTATGTATTTTCGAAGTTTGTTAACAACCCGACGCGACGTGTAGGTACCCACCTTTGTAGGTACCTAGTTCAAAGGAAAACAAAACTACGTTAATATACCCGAGGGCCTAGGCCGAGGCGTTTAAATTATTGGAATCAGCATTGAAATAAAAACCGTGATTGCAATTGACCATATTATATTATCATAATAACTGTTCATAACATAGTTGTTATGAACATTTTGTTTTTGACGTAATAACGTCTTATAAATCGATGAACACCGGCTGCACGCACGAAAAAGTGTCACGTTCCGCCTGAGCCTGAGCGTGCAAGCGAGAGCGCGGAACAAGCGATAGAGAGGCACGATCGGCCCAAGCGTTGGCTTGTGCCGCCTGCCAGTCATCGTCAATGTTTCAATGACGATAACACGTAAAACTATCTTCCGTAAACCGACTTTACAGACAACCAATTTTTTTATTTCATTTCGATTCTATATGTTAAGTAATTACATAGCTACATTCTAACAGACTGCTTCAAAAATTGTTAATCATTACTGATAATATATTATGTTGGAGGGTTGTTGAAAGATGGTCCAATCTAAATCCCACAAATACAATATGATTATTGCTATCGTTCCGAGTTTCCGAGGTATGGCCTAGAACTACCTAGATACATTGTTGAAACAAAACCCATTTTCGCCCGGCCCGTAACAATGGTTGATTCAAATGTCGATTAAATATCCATTTCAAAATGATTTTCCTCGATTGTTTAAAGTAATTTTGGTACAAAAGGTACTTTCTTTGTGGAGGCACCTAAAGGTCAACCGATGGGTTATAACTTATAACGTTATTTAGTAATCTCAGTAATCTCAAAGTGGCTCAATAGAAATTTACTGACGCTAAACACGCGTAAAACCAAATACTTGTGTTTCCACAAAAATGTGTTAACAGCACCAAGGATCAATCTCAACCTTAAGATACACAATTGTGGTGACACAGCATCTTTTTCAGCGTCTAAATGCAGTTGTGACGACATCGACTTGGTCAATGAAATTAGATATCTAGGAATCCAGGTGGACAACAACCTTTCGTTTAAGTCCCACATTACATCTCTTTCAGGTCGCGTTCGCAAGGTCATCGGTGTTATGAGAAAACTACGTGATGTAGCAAACGCAACTACCTTAAAATTGTTGTATTTATCTTTATGTCAGTCTCTTCTTAATTATGGCATACTTTCATGGGGCGGTGCCCCCAAATCTACCCTTATAGAAGCAGAGAGAGCACAACGGTCTGTCTTAAAAGTTATACTCAAGAAGCCCTACAGATACCGCACTACGCTCCTCTACAAAGAGGCCGAAGTACTTACCGTTCGGCAACTTTTTGTACTAAAGGCCGCCCTCTATAAACATAGACAAGTCCTAAGATCGCCAAACGCAGACTCGATCTTCAAGAGACGGGTTGTCAAGGTCGATCTGCCGGACGTAAGAACGGCCTTTGCAGGACGTTTCGGCCCCTTTTTTATTGCAAAAATATACAACCGAGTCTCAAAATCGTGTAAACTCAGGAGCTGTACAACAAAACAAGCCAAGAAGGCAATTACTAACTGGCTGAAAAGTCTGACATATGATGACACGGAAAATATACTAAATACACTAACGGCAAATAAGTAATAAATCTTTTTAACACCTCAAAAACATATTATATCTAATTTATATAATTATATCATACGTAATATATATTTTGCAGTAATATTATATATATATTATTTACTATATCATTTTATTATTATAATATTATCACACACTTAATTTGTACCTAATGGTAACCCGCCCCACCTAGTTATCTTATCAAGAAGTTTTACTTATCAATTGTAATTAAGGTCTCCACGACACAGGTTCTTCCTAGTGTGAAGACCAACGGCAAAACCAATGTATTATTTTATTTCTTATGGCAATAAAGTTATTTTATTATTATTATTTATTATCCAAACTGCAATACCGCGTTAAATATAAATATCCACTGAATTATGCGTTTTGTAGATGAATAAATAAATTGCTCCCACTTACAAGGAGATGCGTAGATAATTTTACAATACAAACAGTCTTGATGGGTCAATTCGACTAATTGACCCTAATATTCTCAACGGACGTAACTAGGTACGTCTTCGTTACTTTTATGTAACACGTGTGCTATGTAAAGGAGAGCTTGAGTGTAAGGCCAAAATTAATTTAGAACTGGGTAATACACGTATGTTGAAGATTTGTACCTAGTTATGTAACATAATATAGCAATAGTTAGGACTGCAGTCTCCTGTTCAGGGGGGTCTCAGGTTCGATCCGGGCCTCGACCTTTGATTTTTCGGAGTTATGTGCGTTTAAGCAATTATGAGTAAATATCACATGCTTCAACGGTGAAGGAAAACATCATGAGGAAACCTGCACGCCTGAGAGTTCTCCATAATGTTCTTAAAGGTGTGTGAGTGAACTGTGAAGTCCACCATTTCGTATTATGCCAGCGTGGTGGACTATGGCCTATGACCCTTCCCTGAGAGGAGACCTGTGCTCAGTAGTGAGACGTTAATGGGTTGCTCATTATGATGATGATAATGATGAAGCAACATATAGTAGTAGTAGTCTAGTCCACAAGTTCAAAAACGTGAAAAATAGAGATAAAGGTCCTAAAAATATGAGCGATGGCTCATTCGATTCGGAATCACCTCTAGAAAAATGTTTTTGAAGGATTTTGGTGCAGGTAAAAAACTGCAATTGTTATCAACAAAATAAGATGAAAAAAAATGATATTTCGTTTTTTTTTTAATAACTCGAAAAATATTAACATTTAAGCAATTTTGAAAAAACTTCGTTAAATAGGAGGAAATATCCAATAAAAAAATCCCAACTCCCGGAATTGTATCTCCATTATTTATAATTTTAATTTGACGTTGAAAATAGGGCTGTTACGGCATTCGCGCGCCGCCGCTAAAGAGAGTTCAGCAATAAAAATAATTTTTATACTACACCTGCTCGGAAAGTACCTTCTGATTTGTGTCCAATCGAAAAAGAGCGAGAAAGAAAATACGTCTTTACGTGGAGACAAATCAGCGGGCTGAAAAAATGTATGAAATTTCATTACTTACGTGCTTTAGCGGGCTGAAAAGTTGTATGAAAATCCATTACACACTTGGTTTTTTTTTTTAATTTTTGATAAAATCAGTTCAGTAATACCAATACTTAAAAAAATTACATAAAAAAAATTTAAATCTGTTTCAACAAACAAGACTCTTTATTTTCATAGTAAGTATCTAATAAATAAATAATTAGAAAAATATATAAAATAGTGACTAAATTATAACTAATAATAATCTTTATAAAGAGGATTCTTTATACTATATAAGTAAACAAGGTTCTATATTCTATTACATACTTATTCTATGAAATAAAATAAAACTGATTACAAAGTTAAAAAAAAAAAAATTGTTATCTTGTTGTTCCTGGTCTGTGGTTACTGGCCACATACGTTTTCTGTGAGTCATACCTACGTATTTTAAAAAAATTCAAAATTTCGCGCGAGTCGCTATATTTTGTTATATCTAAATTTTGAATTTATAAAATTACTTACAAGCTTTTAGTAGAAACCATAAACTTTACTCTATATTAAGAACTCAAAATGTCTATTGGTGATAGCAGTGTGAATTCAAAATGTGTGTATAGTGAAAAATGAATGTCTCGAGAAATCTAGAAATCGATAAATACAACAAAGCATTTTATGAAGATTTACTACAGTGGAAAAGCGAGAAAAAATTCTACCATGAGTTTTTTAGAGTTGAGTTTAGTTTGAGAATTGTAAAAATTTTAATAGATATGAATTTCAATTACATGATTTATCTATTATTTTCCTCGTAGGTGTAGTATAAAGCACTATGTATCACTCGGGAGAAAGTGCAATTCCTTACTCGGGTGTATTAAGGCCCTCGGCTGCGCCTCGGGCCTCAAATGTCACCCTCGTATGTAATCGGTCACTTTCACCCCTCGTTGAACAATGTACTATTTTATTGCTGAACTCTGAAATTAAAAAAAATTTAATTTCTCAATAGTTATAAAAAATCATAATTAATCACAATTAATTTATCTTATAAAGTATATATATCAAAAGGGCTCAACGAAGTTAAAAATTTATAGGCCAATTATTTATACCTTTCAGCCCATTGTTTATGCCAATGGAGATTGGGAAAAAATTTGTTAGTTAACAATTGAATATAATAACAGTACGGCTTCACGAAGGGTCGAAGCACGACTGATGCTGGTGCAAAGCTACTTGAACATATTTTTGATGCCTGGAAGCGTTCGCAGAATGCTATTGTGGTTTTTTGTGACCTATCTAAGGCGTTTGATTGCGTTGATCACCAAACTCTTTTACTCAAACTTAGTCATTATGGCATAAGAAGCGTTGCACTTGATCTCATTGCCTCTTACCTTAGTGATCGAACACAAAGTGTATGCGTAGGTGACGTGAAGTCGCGGGGTTCATCTACTCTGTTGGGTGTCCCACAGGGCTCTATCCTGGGTCCTTTTCTATTTTTGGTGTATATTAATGACTTACCATATCATGTCCGCGATGCTTGCAATATTGTGTTGTTTGCAGATGATACATCTCTAATATTCAAAACTGACAGAAACAAAGTAAATTTTGACGATGTGAACAATACCTTATCTCAGATATCGCGTTGGTTTACTGTTAATAATTTGCTCTTGAACGCTAAAAAAACTAAGTGTTTAGAATTGATTGTACCAAATGTTAAGAAAATTGACAAAACAATAAAAATAAACGGGGAAAACCTTATAATTGAGAACTCCACAGTTTTTCTGGGGGTGACCTTGGATAGTAAGCTTCAGTGGGACGCTCACATAGAGACATTAGCGGGTAAACTCAGCTCAGCTGCCTATGCTGTCAGAAAAATCAGACAGTTTACCGATGTAGACACGGCTAGGCTGGTCTACTTTGCCTACTTCCATAGTGTAATGTCCTATGGAATCTTATTGTGGGGCGGAGCAGCTCATATTGAAACTATTTTTATATTACAGAAAAGAGCCATTCGATTTATCTATAAACTCGTTTCGCGCGTATCTCTTCGTGAAAAGTTTAAAGAGATTGGTATTCTTACGGTAGCTTCACAGTACATTTATAATAATATAGTCTTTGTGAGACAAAATATTCATCTGCATAAACAAAGAGGCAATACACACAATCGACTCATTAGAAATCGTCATAAACTAGAAATTCCATCATGTCGCCTGCGCAAAGTGCAAAAATCCTTTGTGGGGTTGAGCGTACGCTTATATAATATGATTCCGAAGGAATTGCTAGATTTGCCACTGCACAAATTTAAACAATGCGTAAAAACTCACTTACTGAGTCGCGCTTATTACAAAGTTAATGACTTTCTTAATGACAAAGTTGCATGGGATCTCAAAATTAGTGTTTGAATAATATTATTCAATTCGATGCTTTGATACGGGTAGACTAAGTATGTCACGCTCTCTTTAAACATTTCTGTGGTGGTGTCGTGTGGTGCGGGTTGTTACGTTCCCTCAAATATGGTCGAGCGAAGCAATGGCTGGATCATGCGTCATGCTCGTGAACGGGTGCCGCCGGCGGGAATGGGGCTACTTTCTGTCTTTGACATGAATTGAATTGTAGTACGTTTTGTGGAAATGTCATATTCTATTCTAACAAAGATGCACGGGTTAAATCAGCTTGCCATCCAGCTGCCCACAAGATAGTATAAAAACTTATTACAATGTAATAGCTACTTATTAATATTGTAAAATGATTATTTTGAAAAGAGCAACTGCTGAGTTTCTTGCCGGCTCTTCTCAGCAGAATCCGCTTTCCGAACCGGTGGTAGAATCTTGACGTGTCATAAGAGCCACAGGTTGGCCTACATGAAATAAATAATTTTGAATTTTTTTTTTTTGAATAACTTTTTGAAAAATGGTGATTAAATTTTTTTTCTTCAGGGCTCGATTCTTTCAAGTGTTAAGAAGATACTAGAATTTTTTCAAATTTTTAAAATCACATTTTATGTTATAAAAAAATTATTTTTATTGCTGAACTCTCTTTAGCGGCGGCGCGCGCATGCCGTAACAGCCCTATTTTCAACGTCAAATTAAAATTATAAATAATGGAAATAGAACTTCGGGAGTTGGGAATTTTTTACTGGAAATTTCCTCCTCTTTAACGAGCTTTTTTCAAAATTGCTTAAATGTTAATATTTTTCGAGTTATTAACAAAAAACAAAATATAATTTTTTTTTCATCTTATTTTGTTAATAACAATTGCAATTTTTTACCTGCACCAAAATCCTTCAAAAACATTTTTCTAGAGGTGATTCCGAATCGAATGAGCCATCGCTCATATTTTTAGGACCTTTATCTCTATTTTTCACGTTTTTGAATTTGTTGACTAGACTATACGTTCCGTTATAAAGTACTCTTTATCCTGGAAAGTCAAAGAGTTCTCACAGGATTTTTAAAAACTAAATCCACGGGAACGAAATCGCGGGCATTAGCTAGTTTAACATACTTGTCCCGTAATGGTGAAGAGTATGGCGAGCAGAATCCTTAGAGGCAGCCGCGCGCTGTAGGCTCTGTGTGACCAGAGCCTGTGGACGCCCGCAGTTATGCCGAGTCCAGACGTGTATATTGTGGCGAACGCTGTAACACACGAATATTATATTATTAACTAGCTGACTCGGCGAACTTCGTACCGCCAACTTATCTATATAAATAAAAAACAAATAAACTATCCTAATCCAAAAAAACTATCCTATCTTTCAAGTTGGATCAAACCGCACACGGTGTGCAAATTTGATTAAAATCGGTTAAGTAGTTTAGGAGTCCATCGCGGACAAACAACGTGACACGTAATTTATATATATTAAGATTATCTACTATATTTTATCGACGGTTTCACTTCCGTCATCTATTAAAATTAAAAGTGGTGATTCCTATACAAAATAACCTATTTGAATTTTTCGATTTTTGAGTTTTTTCGAGGTTTCCTCGGTTTTTTTTGTTTTTAAACTACTCAGACGGGTGGCTTAAAAACAAAAAAAATATAGGTATTAATATTAAATTAATTCAAAATCAGTCAAGCGTTTTTTGAATTTTAGCCAGTCTAACGAAGAGCAATTGATTTTATCTTCGATCACTTTTATGTATACAGATAGTTATATTCATTATTAAAGGCCCTGTACACGATGGGACAGCATTTACCTACTAGGTCCTATAATATAGATTCAAATGTTCACTGACTTTGGATGTACAATACATTCAATCAATCTATATTTTTACACCTAAGTAATTTATTTATTCGAAAAAATTCAAAATTCAAAATTATTTATTTCACGTAGGCCAAACTGTGGCGTGGCTCTTATGACACGTCATGACTCTACCACCGGTTCGGAAAGCGGATTCTGCTGAGAAGAACCGGCAAGAAACTGAGCAGTGTGGCTCTTTTCAAAATAATCATTTTATAACTAGTGGTTCGCCCCGAACTGAGACCTCGCGGTATCCCATAATTCCCAAGGTAGTTTTAACTACCTATATTATATTGTAATTAAAACGCGCCGAATCTGATGACGTCAATCGTCATCTGCTTTCGTGGATGGGATGCGTATTTACAATATTAAAGACAGCGCCATCTAGTAACAGTATAGTGAAGTTTTGTTAAAAACATTGATGCCCATTAAAACTCAAATAATTTCGTTTCTTTATAATATTTATCTAATCTTAGTATTTGTTGTTCAAGTACAGAATATAACTCAAATTATGTGTAAGTTTCAAGTTTTAAAACAAAGTGGTTTTAGAGATCTAGCCTCGAATACAATCTCCACTTTGAAAGCCCCCATTTCGTTTGGGAGCCCCCCTTAAATAAAGATTTTTATAACTTTTTAAGCCATTTTCGGCTGGATGCCATCGGTTTACATATCATATCTAAAGTTGAAGTAATTACGTTCAGTAATTCAGAAGTTATAAGGTTCTGACAGACGGACGGACGGACAAGTGCAAATCGCTCTAGTAAACTCAGAAACCTTCGCTTCGCTCGGTCGATTATTGTTATATTATAATAATATATTAATACATTTTACATTTAATGTTGGCCTAGTTAGCAGGCTCTGGTGAAATATATTATTGAGTATGTTACTTAAAGATATGTATATTATAACGTTACACTCTCGTTACACTGATAATCGTTGGGGTCCCGAAGTGCTGAAGTAGCGACCCCGCACCGGGAAGCACAATGTTGGCAGACCCCCCACTAGGTGGACCGTCCCACACCAGGCGAGGCGCAGAAAGCAGCTGAATACAGGTGGCGCAAGACTGAGGCCTGTGAAAGTCCATGCAAGAGACCTTTTTTCAGCAGTGAATGTCTATCGGTCGATAAAGAAGAAAAAGATAGTAATGGACACTTTAATAATTCAGAGGACACAATCAATTACTCACCAAAAAGTGTAGTCAGGAATTTCACTTGATTACTTAACATGAGGTAGAATCCATAAATAGTTACAGTATGCAATAACACCTGTACTATTAAGTCTGGCCATCTTATTTGCGCCCTAAATTTCATAGTTTCATATTTAACTAAGTCAAAGTCCACATCACCACCACTTTTATCTTTCACATATTGTTTTGGAACTCCATTACTGTTACCATTATCAAGCTTATAGCTATGTAAGAGTCTATTTGAATCCATTATAGGATCAATGTTCTGTAACGCCGGTGCCATTCTTCAGAATAAATTAAATGTTCCGACAACTTAAAGAGAACACAAAATTAGAATCATTTTTATCCCAGATTTATTATTATTTGCCTATGCATTATCTTTAACGGAATAGGTACGAAGCAGAATCTTTTGTTTATCTAACAATTCCAAGATAATTTAATGTTATATGTACGAGTCGAGTAGTATTAATTAAACCTTGAAAGTTTAGTGTTTTAAGATAATTAAGTACCTATTAAATAATATCTATATACTTAAACAATTCATATTAAATTAGATATATCTAAAATTAAAACTTATATAAATCTTAAACCTCATCGAAGTCACTGTAGTGCGGCATAGTACCTAAGATGCTGGTAGCAGTTGACCTTTGAGTGGTCAAACCATGGCCAAACTAATTCCTTGGCCAAGGTTGGCCAGCTCTTGAATCCCTGGTAGACTCTATGACCTTCTTTAAATAAATAATTTACCTTCTTTTCTTCATTTCTTTCTGACATTGAAATACCTAGGGTGTTCCGAAAATTGTACACAAAAAAACAGAAAAATCCAATCCCTTTTTTCTAGAAACTATTTTGAATTGACAGCAAATTTCAATACAAATCTCTTTAAATATTGGATAGAAGCAGGCGTTACTTTGCGGAAGTTCATGACTAGCAAGAAAAGGTTAGAATTATTTTGCTATAATCCGCCAACAGAAATATATAATCCGCCAATAGTCTAGTAAACTAAAACTAGTTTACTAGACAATACAACATTGTAAAGTCGACATCTCCCGAGGATGCTCCGGTGTCGGGGCGAAACTTGCGTCGAGAGTAGTGTAAAAGTCTTGTGTGGTGGTGCATGTGAGTGGTGGTGGCATTGCTTGCTTGGGAACTTGGCTTTTTTGCTTGGCTGGGTAGGTGAGTGGTGCTTAGCTTTTAATTGCATGTTTGACCATACAGATTTTTCTGTTGGCGGATTATAGCAAAATAATTCTAACCTTTTCTTGCTACAAATCTCTTTGTTGAAAATATTTGACCACCTTAATGTGTGGTTCTTTTTTTAGGGTTCCGTACCCAAAGGGTACCAACGGGACCCTATTACGCCTACGCTGTCCGTCCGTCCGTCCGTCCGTCTGTCAGCGGGCTGTATCTCGTAAACCGTAATAGATAGACAGATGAAATTTTCACATATTATGTATTTCTATTGCCGCTATAACAACAAATAATAAAAATTAAATTAAATTAAAAAATTTAAATTAAAATATTTGCATGGGTACATGGAAATATTTTTATTTAAATTTTTTTTAACGGAACCCTAAAAGAGCGAGGCCCGACTCGCACTTGGTCGATTTTTTAAATTAAAAAAAGTAAATCTGTCTTAAATTAAAAAAAAGTAAAAAAAAGTAAGTCCGTGTATTTTCATTTTACCAATACCCGTGTGTCTATGTTTCAATAGGGTTGAGATCAGGTTGAGATGTATGAAAGGTGTAATTATTAAACTCTGTAATTTATGTTTCACATGTTTCACATTTGTAATTTTTTGGGATAAAAAAATAGCCTGTGTACTAATCCTGGGTATGAGCTATCTCCACCCTAATTTCAGCCAAATCGGTTAATTCGTTGTGGCGTGAAAGAGTAACAAACATACATCCATCCATCCATCCTAACAAACTTTCGCATTTATAATATTAGTAGGATTAGTAGGATAGTAGGATTGATGAATGCTATATGTATCTAGTAAAAAATTATAATAATATTATGTAGCACTATCATATAACATAATATAATAATAATTTTTATAATAGTAAAATATGTAATCAATTTAAACACGATTATTTTGATAAGCTGGAAGTTGTACGGCATGAATTAAAAGAATTTTTATGGGTTATTGTTATAATATAAAAGAGAATTTCAACTTATCAGAATTAATGCGTACCCAATATTTTAGATAAGGATGTTATTGTTTTTTTGCGAACACTTTTATACTAAAAAAATATAAATATTTTATTATTTATTAACCGACTTCCAAAAAGGAGGAGGTTCTCAATTCGGCCGGTATTTTTTTTGTTTTTTTTTTCTATGTATGTCCACCGATTTCTCCGGGATTACTGGACCGATTCGCGTGATTTTTTTTTAATCGACAGAGGATGTTTGCGAAATGGTCCCATAAAAATGTTCACCTTCAACTCCTCAAGCCAGATGCTGCAGGGATATTGCTCACCTAAAAAAAGTAAAATTAAAAATTTTAAAAACCCCCGACACAAAAAATAATCTCTAAAAACTAACAAATAATATTTGATACCTATATATCATTATTATCGTCACATATATTATGTAAGTTCAAATATTTTTATTTTCCAAGTGTCGTCGTCGCGTTGCGGGACCGCTAAAGTTTATAAAGTATTTTTCCAACAGCTAATTAATTATTACGAATTACATTTAGGTACGAGCGATCTTAAGTTTCATGCAAGTTCTTAAGTCTACGCTCTACGTAATGCCGCGCGCGACACGTGACGGCAGAAGCAGACGACGACGTTGACGGTTGTGTCGATTTTGCGAATTTTTAGGAGTAAATTCTTTTGTTGTAATCTGCGACTACACCTGTTTTTCTCACTTAGCGGTCCCCCGACGTGACGACGACGCTTGGAAAATAAAAATATTTGAACTTACATAATATATGTGACGATAATAATTATATATAGGTATAAAATATTATTTGTTAGTTTTTAGAGATTATTTTTTGTGTCGGGGGTTTTTAAAATTTTTAATTTTACTTTTATTTAGTCCTTTTTAAAGTAGGTATAAATATTAGGGAGGTAGGTATTTATAGTGATTTGTTAGCGCAGTGGTAATTGAGCCTAATAGATCCCATTTAATTACCCACCATCGAAATCTAAACCTTACTCTAACATGTCATATTTAAAGTCATGGTTACCTTATTTATACCTAAATATTAGGGAGGTATTTATAGTTATTTGTTAGAGCAGTGGTAATTGAGCCTAATTGATTCCATTTAATTACCCACCTTCAAAATCTAAACCTTACTCTAACATGTCATATTTAAAGTCATGGTTACCTTACCATGTTCTTTCAATATCATTGAAGTAATACGGTACCTTTCGAATCGATAGGACATATGGAAGGTAGTCAGATCACCTCATCAACTATTAAAGAGCTGATGATCTTCAAACGGCTGATCAGGTCATGGTTACCTTACCATATACTTTCAATATCATTGAAGTAACACGGTACCAAATTTCGCATCGATAGGACATATGGAAGGTAGTCAGATCCCCTCATCAACTATTAAAGAGCTGATGATCTTCAAACGGCTGATCAGGTCATGGTTACCTTACCATGTACTTTCAATATCATTGAAGTAACACGGTACCAAATTTCGAATCGATAGGACATATGGAAGGTAGTCAGATCCCCTCATCAACTATTAAAGAGTTGATGATCTTCAAACGGCTAATCAGGTCATGGTTACCTTACCATATACTTTCAATATCATTGAAGTAACACGGTACCAAATTTCGAATCGATCGGACATAAGGAAGTTAGTCAGATCCCCTAATCAACTAGAAAAGAGCTGATAATCTTCAAACGGCTGAACAGATTTTCATGAAACATGGCTAAGAACACTCGGGATAAAATTATCTATGACACTAAAAAAACTAAACGAAAATCGGTTCATCCGTTTGGCGGCTACGCTACCACAGACAGATACACAGATACACAGATACACAGACAGACACGTTAAACTTATAACACCCCTCTCTTTTTGCGTCGGGGGTTAAAAATTTTAAAAACCCCCGACACAAAAAATAATCTCTAAAAACTAACAAATAATATTTTATACCTATATATAATTATTATCGTCACATAATATATTATGTAAGTTCAAATATTTTTATTTTCCAAGTGTCGTCGTCGCGTCGCGGGACCGCTAAAGTTTATAAAGTATTTTTCCAACAGCTAATTAATTATTACGAATTACATTTAGGTACGAGCGATCTTAAGTTTCATGCAAGTTCTTAAGTCTACGCTCTACGTAATGCCGCGCGCGAAACGTGACGGCAGAGGCAGACAACGACGTTGACGGTTGTGTCGATTTTGCGAATTTTTCGGAGTAAATTCTTTTGTTGTAATCTGCGACTACACCTGTTTTTCTCACTTAGCGGTCCCCCGACGTGACGACGACGCTTAGAAAATAAAAATATTTGAACTTACATAATATATGTGACGATAATAATTATATATAGGTATAAAATATTATTTGTTAGTTTTTAGAGATTATTTTTTGTGTCGGGGGTTTTTAAAATTTTTAATTTTACTTTTATTTAGTCCTTTTTAAAGTAGGTATAAATATTAGGGAGGTAGGTATTTATAGTGATTTGTTAGCGCAGTGGTAATTGAGCCTAATTGATCCCATTTAATTACCCACCATCGAAATCTAAACCTTACTCTAACATGTCATATTTAAAGTCATGGTTACCTTACCATGTTCTTTCAATATCATTGAAGTAATACGGTACCTTTCGAATCGATAGGACATATGGAAGGTAGTCAGATCACCTCATCAACTATTAAAGAGCTGATAATCTTCAAACGGCTGATCAGGTCATGGTTACCTTACCATGTACTTTCAATATCATTGAAGTAACACGGTACCAAATTTCGAATCGATAGGACATATGGAAGGTAGTCAGATCCCCTCATCAACTATTAAAGAGTTGATGATCTTCAAACGGCTAATCAGGTCATGGTTACCTTACCATATACTTTCAATATCATTGAAGTAACACGGTACCAAATTTCGAATCGATCGGACATAAGGAAGTTAGTCAGATCCCCTAATCAACTAGAAAAGAGCTGATAATCTTCAAACGGCTGAACAGATTTTCATGAAACATGGCTAAGAACACTCGGGATAAAATTATCTATGACACTAAAAAAACTAAACGAAAATCGGTTCATCCGTTTGGCGGCTACGCTACCACAGACAGATACACAGATACACAGATACACAGATACACAGATACACAGATACACAGATACACAGATACACAGAGAGACACGTTAAACTTATAACACCCCTCTCTTTTTGCGTCGGGGGTTAATAAAGAGATTTACGAAATGTCGATTACGAATTGATATTGTAGGTAACAAGTATGGACTACATCATGGAGCTCCAGGTCCTAACTCCTCAATCATAGGATACTACACTTAAAAGCTTAAAATAAAAATTCTTTTCAAAAAACCGACTTCTAACGCCACTACAAAGTATAAAAATAATTTTAGTTTGTCCACGTTTGTTGAAGTCGGGCGGGCCTAAAATACAAACTATGAAACCGACTCGCGATGCTCGCTCGACTTCTACAAACGAGTCTATCATATTGTGTAGCGTCGCGCATCGGTTAGTATATAGTACAGTATATAGTACAGTAACCGATAGTTAGTATATACTGTACTAACATAGTTTGTACAGTGTATACATAGCACAGTTTGTATTTAGGCCCGCCCGACTTCAACAAACGTGGACAAACTAAAATTATTTTTATACTTTGTAGTGGCGTTAGAAGTCGGTTTTTTGAAAAGAATTTTTATTTGGATACGTTTATTTTCTAAGTAAATTCTTGATATTCAATTTGTTGTGACTCATATAATGGGTGTTTCACATTATCCGATACCGATGCCGCACGGTGCCGACCCGACACCGACGCGGTGTAGTCAGCTGCAGTATACTGTAGGGTTAGTACAAGATTGGATAGTAAACTATGACATTACCATCAAAGTAAAATAAACCATAACATTATTGAGTTAGAGCTCAATTTCGTGTATGTATTCTTATACATTTACGTAACGAAAACGCTTCAAATTAAAATCGTCTGTATTGAATTTGTGACTTTAAATCGATACTAATATGGTTAATTTTACTTTGATGCTAATGTCATAGTTCACTATTACGATCAAACGAATTATAACTCGACATAACCATACTGGCATTGAGGCGCGAAAGACGATACCGCAGAAGAACGTGTGGGTGTGGGGTAAGGATATCCTAGGGAACTATTTTACAAGTGCCAAATTCAGAAAGGATTTAATATCTCTATATTCTCTTCGATAAACTGTAAGTTTGTCCAAAGATTTTATATGTATTTTACATATTTCGACAAGTTCTATCAAACTACATTTCAACTTGTTAAACTTGTACAGTTTTTTATATACATGTCTAGTTCCACAGTGTGAAAGCGTTTACTTAGTGTATTTACTAATTTTAGTTAAAAGTATAAAATGTATGACCTTACCGCCGATATCGGGTCGGATCGGGTCGATGTCGATATCGGCTATTGTGAAAACGTGAAAACGTCCAATCGGTCAGCCATAAAGATTTAGTAATACTACGTCCAAAGTCTCAACAGCTGCACAGAACAAAATATATAATTATAAATTTTAGTTAGTGTATTTGTTCTGCGCGTTCTGTACTAACTATATGTACAGGGTGGGCCAGACCAGGTGGATATAAAATTTTTTTTAGATTGTTCACTTAGAGGCCTACCAGGACCCGCAAGGAAAAAAATCGGTTCCCACTCGATTACGAGAAAAAAAAAATTATTTAAAATTTTGGAATATCATTGCCTTGACGAACATTTAATTTTTTTTTTCATTTTTCCAGTGATAATTTCAACAATTTTTTTATGGAATATCTTTACCTATTAAGTGTTCTCTCTTAGAAATAAATTTCAGTCTGATTGGCTGGTTTTAAGAGCATTAAATTTTAAATTATTTCAAGAAAATTAAGTTCATCCAAAATCTACAGAAAACTTTAAAATTCCATTAAAAATAAAAGAAGAGGTTCATTGCACTGGTGATTTTTTAAAAACTGTAGCAACTTATGCTCTTTTGATTGCTAAAAGAAAAATTGCATGTCAATGTGCCGGATAAAAAGTTATGATTTTTCAAAAGTCTTCGTTCCTCATTCGTGTAAATAACGATATTATTGAAAAAAATGTTAATTGTTTGTGGAGACTGCAGTATGACCTTTAATTTTAACTGCCTCATTGATCTCGTGTTTGACTGCGGCCGACGAGGTCCCTGGTTCGAGTTCCGGGTCGGACCATATCAAGTATTGGGGTTTTCCGTAAGAAATTCTCAGTACTAGCCCGGAGTTAGGAAGTTGGCGTTGTTTCACCCCCGTGCCTTGGAGAGCACGTAAAGCCGTTGGTCCTGCGTCTAATCTCTCTCCGCCTGCGCCTAATCTCTCTCCGATCGTGTCGAATTTTCCTTCCTATCGGGCTATGAGAGTAAAGAAACAGAGAGTGCACCTGTGTTCGCGCACACACTTGTGCACTTTAATATCTTTCGCACAGATGGCTAATCTTTCTGAAGATAGGCCGCCGCTGTGGCCGAAATTCGGAAAAATAAAACATAGTTTTATTAAAACATAGTTTTATTTTTCTTTCTCTTAAAAATGTAGATACCGTCAGTCATCAATCATCATTAAAGGATTAATGTCCTCCCGACCAAATTTCGGCCACGGCGGCGGCCTATCTTCAGAAAGATTAGCCATCAGTGCTAGAGATATTAAAGTGCACAAGTGTGTGCGCGAACACAGGTGCACTCTCTGTTTCTTTACTCTCATAGCCCGATAGGAAGGAAAATTCGACACGATCGGAGAGAGATTAGGCGCAGGCGGAGAGAGATTAGACGCAGGACCAACGGCTTTACGTGCTCTCCAAGGCACGGGGGTGAAACAACGCCAACTTCCTAACTCCGGGCTAGTACTGAGAATTTCTTACGGAAAACCCCAATACTTGATATGGTCCGACCCGGGACTCGAACCAGGGACCTCGTCGGCCGCAGTCGTACACGAGATCAATGAGGCAGTTAAAATTAAAGGTCATACTGCAGTCTCCACAAACAATTAACATTTTTTTCAATAATATCGTTATTTACACGAATGAGGAACCAAGACTTTTGAAAAATCATAACTTTTTATCCGGCACATTGACATGCAATTTTTCTTTTAGCAATCAAAAGAGCATAAGTTGCTACAGTTTTTAAAAAATCACCAGTGCAATGAACCTCTTCTTTTATTTTTAATGGAATTTTAAAGTTTTCTGTAGATTTTGGATGAACTTAATTTTCTTGAAATAATTTAAAATTTAATGCTCTTAAAACCAGCCAATCAGACTGAAATTTATTTCTAAGAGAGAACACTTAATAGGTAAAGATATTCCATAAAAAAATTGTTGAAATTATCACTGGAAAAATGAAAAAAAAAATTAAATGTTCGTCAAGGCAATGATATTCCAAAATTTTAAATAATTTTTTTTTTCTCGTAATCGAGTGGGAACCGATTTTTTTCCTTGCGGGTCCTGGTAGGCCCCTAAGTGAACAATCTAAAAAAAATTTATATCCACCTGGTCTGGCCCACCCGTATATCTACTTTTCAGTTTTCAATCCGCACCTCTTTTATTAAGGCTATAACTCAAAGTTCTATTAGACCGATAAAGTAGGTAGGATTAACGAACACCTGGCTTAATAATCTGTATTAATTAAATTCTTCTTCTTCGTCTGTTTAGTGGCTCCGCGCGTCGAATTCATTAAATTATGTACTTACATTATTAAATTAACACAGATTATAGCTACTAATCAGTGATAGCCTAGTGGTTAGGACTGTGGTCTCCTATTCGGGGGGTCGCAGGTTCGATCCCGGGTACGCACCTCTGACTTTTCGGAGTCAAGTGCGTTTAAGCAATTAACTATCACTTGCTTCAACGGTGAAGGAAAACATCGTGAGGAAACCTGCACATCTGAGAGTTCTTCATATTGTTCTCGAAAGTGTGTGAAGTCCACCAATTCGCATTGGGCCAGCGTGGTGGACTATGGCCTATATCCCTTCTCTGAGAGGAGACCTGTGCTCAGTAGTGAGCCGTCGATGGGTTGCTAATGATGATGATGATGATAGCTACTAATGAAAATGTAAACGGAAATCCGTAAATAACAAGAGTCGCTATTTTATTTGAATGATTTTGCGAAGTGAATTGTATTCTTTGGTCAAGTGCAGTTGATTTAGGCTGGAATCACATTTGTGCGCATCGATGCGTATTTTGTTCATAGAAAACTGGCATTTTTTATGGAGCCGTGTATATGTATGTATGTATATACATATATGTAGAAAGTTTCAACTCGATAAACTATTGGTAAATACTTTTTGTGGAATGACAATATCAAAGTTTATACAAAATATAGACGGGCCCTCTCCGGCTTCGCACGAGTACGCACTATTTCATTTTGTCTATAGCCAAAACACAAAAACAAAAAAAAAATCTGTTGCTACCAAAATTTACATGAAATCGGTCAAGCCGTCCATAGGGAACATACAGACGTCGATTTTTATATTTTTATTATATTTCGGCTATCCGGGAAAATGCTAATTTCACTGAGTGTATTATAATGGCTACAAATTACAATACTTGGCTAAATGATTTCGCGAAATCTTAGTCATTGATAGCCGGTATCTTTATTATCTATCATTGATAGTATTATTGTCATAGTTTATTTGTAACTAGATGAGTCGGGGCGGCTTATCTCGGTTGCGCTGGTTGGGCTCACCGCTATAGGTACTTACGAGTTCTTGTATAGTCCAATCGAGTAGTTTCAGATGGAATAAAAACCGGCCAAGTGCGTGTCGGGCCGCGCGCAGGGTAGGGTTCCGTTGTTGCTTTCAACTACGGAACCCTACACTAAAAATTAATATAATTTCAAATATTATTGCTGAGCTAGGATAGTGATTTTATTTTATTTATGAATATTGAATACATATTGAGTTCCATGGTTTAAATAATATATTACAAAATATGCAACTTACACTACGTGTAATACCTAACTTCGAAAAAACAGATATAACTCTTTAACTAATGAACCCTACTTAGCCGTGATAGTTTTCCTTTAAAATTCATTATATTATTATATACTACTGCTGTGAATTTTTTCTTTTATTCTTTATACAACCATTTAGCTGGCAGAGGGAGGGGACACTTGACTCTAATAAAATTTAGCACTTTAAAATATCATATTTCACAAACGGATCCCTGAATTGAAAAATGGTGTTATACCACAATATTTTTGAAAGACCTATTCAACGACACCCCATACTATGGGATAGACGAGAAAAAAAAATTCATCCCCACTTTACATGTAGGGGAGGTACCCTAAAAAAATTATTTTTCAAAATTTTATTTCAGCACTTTGTCGGCGTGATTGATATTTATACCCTTGCCAAATTACAGATTTCTAGTACCAATAGTCTCTGAGCTAAGCCGCGGACAGACAGACAGACAGACGGACGGACACGGCGAAACTATAAGGGTTCCTTGTTTACTACGGAACCCTAAAAAGGTCAGAAGTTAATGAAACTTTGGGATGTTGGGGGAAGGGGGGGAAACAATATTTTCGACCTTCCGCCGGTTTTTTCTCAATAACTTTTTTTCCTTAAGTCCTACGGTAAAAGCATTTCTTTACTTTTTTGTAGAACGTTAAATTTCCTACAAGTTTGACAACACAAAAATTTTTTTGTATGTCAATTCGTTTCCGAGATATGGCTTAATTTTCTCATTTTCTTCTCAAGTAATATAACAGTAGGTACCTAACAATATTAATACCGTAGCTCATTTAAAAGCAATTAATGTATTCACTCAATCCGATTATATAGGCGACTACATAATAATATTGTAGCAGCTGCCCCCCTATTATTCTTTACACCCGATTTATATATCATATGCTTCAATGGTGGAGGAAAAAATCTACACTCGTTGGATTGTTTGCCTTGTCGACTCCTAGCACAAACTTAAGGTTTCGTTAAATGAGAAAAGGAAACGCCCGTGTTAATAAACATGCCCAATATGAGATTCGAGCTGCTGGCGTGGGCGGGCGGAAAAGGAAGTATTCTTCTAAAATTTGAGCCTAATGAATCCTGTAATTTGATCCTTATTGGAGCTACCTACGTAAACTACATTAAGAAAGACTTAAGATCACAAGTGAGTATTGGGAGACAAGCGGCAAAAGATATTGACACACTAAGTGCCGATTTCACCAACGTCGAGTGACGTTTAACCGAGGAAAAAATTGGGCGTTCTGACAGTTTTTGTAATGAACTATCTGTCAAAATAGCAAATTAACGCTCGGATAAGACCAACCGAGTTCACCAACGTAAAATAAGTTGGTGAAATCGGCCCTAAGAGACCTATGTTCACATGAGTCCACAACCACAACGACGGTGTTCAAAATAATAAGTTATTTGTAAGTACCTAAATGTTTTCGAATTTAAATACTTGTGATCTGGCGTTGAAGTAGACCCAATTACTAGCTTATTTTAATTTTACTTAACAGTATACTACAGAAAAATATTTTAAAGTTTTAACCGACTTCAAAAAAGGAGGAGGTTATCAATTCGTCGGAATCTTTTTTTTTGTTCGATTACTCAAAGACACCTCAACCGATTTGAGAAATTCTTTTTTTTTTGTTTGAAAGGTAATACTCCCCAGGTGGTTTCATATAAATTTTATCGAAATCGGTCGAGCGGTTTTTAAAATATCAACAATAAATTATATACTTTGTATAGTGTGTGTGTAACGTAGTAAAGCGAGAGTTTGTTTAAGTTAAGTTGAGAGTCAGTTGTTTAAAAAAATCTTTCATATTAATTAATTAATTTATTGATTAAATAAATAACGATAAATAGTTAAGCATTATTTTTTTGTTGTAAAGTAAATACTTTAATAATAAAACTATTTTAGTTCTGATTGTCATTTCGGTCAGTGGTCTTATAGCAAAAAGTAACGATCAACGTTTATAATTTAAACTAAACTTTAGACTCGTAAGTATTTTGTGACGGGATTAACAACAAACTAATCATTGTCCCTAACATAATACCACAGAGTAAGGATAGGTTCATAATAATACTATGTATTATTGTAGCTGTTGATAAGCAAAATAAACATTGAAATCTGAAAAAACCAATACCGTAGAAGTACACAAAGATAAAGTCAACCATGAACATCTTTTAACAATGACTCACCTATGAATTCGACAACTGTGACCGTGACACTGTTAGTCGTTTTGATAAAAAGCAAGTAGATAAATAAAATTAGTTTTTTTTGCGGTTAATAATATGATCACGATATAGATCACGATATAGAATAACTCCGTAAACATTCTATCATTACTAAGTCGTGTGCATTACATACTTGTTAAAATTCAAGGTATTGATTGAAATTGAAGACCTTAAAATTATCTACGTACTTATAAAATGGAAATCAATCTCACATCATTGATACAATACTATTTTATTTAAGGAATAGCTTATACCTACTAGGTACCTAATATTCGGTCAAACGATGCAGCCATTTTTTTTCTGATTCGAGAATATTCATATTCAGCATATATTTTTGTTTTTTAATTTTAACGGTGATATCAAGATCAACAAATCCGTGGGGAAGGTCTCTGAAATGTATCTGGTCTGGTCGAGTGAAAGAAAGGCTTTGACTGTGGCTAGTTACTAACCTACACTACATAAAGATGTGCCGCCAAGGGTTCCGATACGATGGCGTGTTATTGAAACCGACTAGGTTTAGGTTAAAGAAACCGATTTAGGGTTTGATTAAAACTGTCATACGCATTTCCAAGTTCGCGTGGACCATCGACTGCATCGTCACTTACCATCAGATGATATCCAGTCAAGGTCTATCTTGTCATGAATAAAAAAGATGAAAGCACCGTACGTATGTACATACCAAAATAAAAAGTGGATTGTGATTTATCACTCAATTGTACAAACATCGAACATTATCGTCCCAAAAAAATTGCTGCACATAGCTTAGTTCATGGCGTCGTCTCGTCGTTGCCAATAATAGTTGAAGGACGACGGAAAAGGCGTGGAAATTCGCCGACTTTCCCTAACGTCTTTTATTTTTTGTACGATCGTACTACCCGCAAGTTGGCCGTCGACGACCGTTACAAAATGACGTCATACTCTACCGTTGACATAAAAAAATGTTTGTATTTTTTACTGTTTACCACGACTGTGACGGAAGCTTTCTTTTCTGGCGATGCTTTTCATGGCAATAACGTCTTGAATGTCGAAGGGTGTGATTTTTAATATCTTATTTTCACCTCTTCGAAGAAAGTCATTAGTTAAAGTAATAAATAGTCTGCACTTTGCAAAACTTTTCCTGTTTTACTCATCATAGAAAACTACACGCGATCAATAGTAACCAAAGAACTAAGTAACTTATTAAAACTTAACAAAAACAAAACAAAAGTGTGAAAAAACCGAAAAAAACACGGTACTGACGATGGCGAGCGGTACTTTGCTATCTGTACTAAGTGGGTCTGACTTGTGGTGCGGGCGGGGAAGCGCAACGGGAAGTAGCGGCCAACTTGAATCAAACGTGTATTAGTATAGTGTATTAGTAGGTATAGGTAGTGCCAGTTGGAAAATTAGCAATTCAATTAATATGACCATTGACCAGAAAACGCGAAAAATCTTTTACGAGAGGTTATTCAGGTATATTTACTTTCTAGGCGTATCTACAAAATTTTTATTGAGTTTGAGTGAATTAGTTATCAAAAGAGAATCAAAAGAGATAAAAATTGATTTGATTACTTTGACAGCTGCGAATTTCTCTTCATAATCTATATATGAATATATAAAAGAAAGTGGTGTTAGTTACACTATTTATAACTCAAGAACGGATGAACCGATTTGGCTGAAAATTGGTGGAGAGGTAGCTTAGAACCAGGAGACGGACATAGGATACTTTTTATTCCGTTCGACCGCGTTTCCGTCATGTCTCTATAAAACGTGGTATAAGAAAAACGCATCTGACATGGAATAACAAAACGCAAATGACAGTAGAATAACAAAACGTAAATGACACCTAAACGTAATTTTGTCTTTGGTTAAGTATGGTAAAAAATTTGACAATTATAAAAAGTGTTATAACTTATAATAAACTGATTATTACTGATTACTGATATTATAAATGCGAAAGTGTGTTTGTTTGTTGGTTTGTCCTTCAATCGCGTCGCAACAGAACAGCGGATTGATGCGATTTTTTGCATGGGTATAGTAATGGATGTAGTAGTGGTTCCTCAGACCGGTAGAGCTACTTTTTATCTCGGATAATGAAAGAGTTCCCGCGGGATTTTTAAAAACTAAATCCATGCGGACGAAGTCGCGGGCATCAGCTAGTTAATATTAAAATAAAGTAAATAATTATGTACTATGACTCATTTCTATTTAATGTAAATCTACATTGAATCTTACATCAAAGAGAATCAAATCTCGTTTGTATAGAGCGTGCAAAGGGAAAACTTCCTTGTATTTATTCCGTTTTTCCTATTGTAGCTATGGATACCCTAAGCTTCGGCATAGCAACGTTTGATTTCGCTTCAATGCTCTGAAACCTTAAACCTGAAGCAAATATAGCGCGAGACGTAATTACATGGCAAGACATACTGAAAGCGCGCGTACGCCTGTCCGATTTGGGATACAAGGAGCTGTATGAAGCACATCATGCGAGTTTAAGAACGCGCAAGGCACTAATCAATTCATGCGATGTGTCTTGTTGTAGGAATCGTAGGCTTTAAGAATTTTCTTGACAAGATCTTTTAGATTGTTTAGGTAAAGTAATTGCTGGGAGAGGTTTTACTCGTTTGTCGTTTTCATCATACAATATCGATATTGCAAGAGGCGATGGCAAGAGACCGGACGGTATGAGTTTGATTCCATGGAAGGTGGGCCGGGTGCTGGTATGGGATGCAACATGTTCAGACACGCTGGCCCCTTCCCATCTACATGGAACCAAAAACAGAGCTGGTGCGGCTTGTGAAGAGGCTGAAAAAGCTAAAACTTATAAATACAGGAGTCTAGGCGCCGAATATGTTTTTGTCCCATTCGGTGTCGAGACCCTTGGTCCGTGGGGTCCTAGCGCTATAAGCCTTTTTAAGGAAATAGCGAAAAGGTTAGTCGACATCACAGGAGACCGAAGAGCTGGCAGCTACCTCGGACAAAGAATTAGTCTAGCTATTCAAAGGGGGAACGCTGCCAGTATCTTCGGAACCTTGCCTAAAGGGACTCCTTTTAATAATATATTTTAGGTATTATATTTTATTTATAAGTTAATTTTAATTTAAAATATCGATATGATGAATATGGTATCGAGACGGCGATAAATTGACAGGTACATTTGTAATAATGACGATGCCATGTATGTTTTCACGATGCAGTGTATCTGTACGCCTTTGCAGCGCCATCCACTACGATATCTTACATCCAATAAATGTAAATAAAAATTAAAATAACGTTTTTAAATATTATAACGCAATGCCAAGTTTTCTTTTTTAAATATTTTAACTAGTCTTCGAAATATAGAGCTTTAAAGTTTCCTGTTAGACAGAGAGAGCGCTACTGAAATGTGACGACGTGAATTAAGCAACTCTATACATGCTCCATAGAAACTTTAGTTTTAGAAGGAAAGAAACAGATACAGTCAAAAGTAAAACAGCTTGTAACTTATTTGTTTTTAACGGATTTATTTTCTGTTTTTACTTACATGTTACATTTTCGATTGTAAATAATGAATATCAATATTTTAATAACAATAATGACAGTCAAATACCCAATAATAATTGTCACTTAAGATGCCAGTTCGACAAAAATAATATAAGTTAGAGGGCAGAGGCGTCGCAACTCGCAACACACCGAGTGTTCCGTTGCGCGTTCTGTATGTTTAAGGTCTCACTGTTTCATAAACAGGGGCCTATACCTACTACCATCGCATAAAGCAGTATTATTTCAATAGTAGATGATGCCCGCGACTTCGTCCGCGTAGAGATAAAGGTTTTTAATTCCCGCGGGAACTCTGTAATTTTCCGGGATAAAAAGTAGCCTATGTGTTAATTCTGGCTAAGTAGTACGAGCTATCTCCATTCCAAATTTTTTCCAAATCGGTTCATTTTGTTGTGGAGTAAAAGAGGAACACACATCCATCCATACATTCTCACAAACTTTCGCATTTATAATATTAGTAGGTAGGATTGTTTTGACATGTCATTGGCTTTATTTAGTGCCGGTTCGCCAATGTCACGTTGAATCGAAGGGCCACAGAGGGGGATGTTAAAAGTAATTATTACTTTAAGGTTGTCAGTCACTATATTATCATGACATCATATAAGCGTTGGTAGTAGGTGGTTAGTATAGGCTCAGGCTAGCGTGACAAGTCCGAGTTATAACGAACAAACTTAGCTGCTGAAGATAGTCAACAGGTTTTACGACGCATTGTAAACTTGCAGGACTGTATCAAACATCAGCAAACTGAACGATCGATAAACACGAGCTAGCATTTGGTCATGGTAGGTAATAAAAGTCAAAGTGCGCTGTAAAACTGTAGGACGATATGCCTATACATTTTAATTCGCAAACATACCGTGACTTTGTGTATGTAATGCTAATTTGTGTAATTATGTCGAATCACTCATATTTTTATGGTCTACCTACGAAGTTACTACGCTTTCACTATGTTCCCCGCGGTAAAGCTGATAGTGATACTTTTCGACTATTCTGTAATATGCCCTAATATGTATAATAAAAACCTTCGAATAAAAAAATGAAAAAGAGACCTTTGTCCGGACTCCAGCTGCAGCAGTGGATGTGTATCGATAATTATTTTGAGAATGTCGATATTTCGATCCAGTTGCATGGATCGTGGTCACGACGGGACTGCGGTGTTGAGTGACGTCAAGTTGAAGCTGTCATGGATACAATCTATCTACCCGCCTTCTGGGTCTTTTTGAAGGAACGTTAAGATTAAGTAACGAACTTTTTAAAACGAACGTTAAGATGGAATGGTCATAAGCCCCCACCTGTAAAAAAGGAACATCAGAGTCGTAGTGGACAACCTTTGGAAGCTGAAAGGCAAATTCATTTTTTTATTCAGAGGTTTTTATTATACATAAATTATTAGTGCATATTACAGAATAATCTTAAAGTTTTACTATCAGCTTTACTAACTATATTGTCATTAAACTACGAAATCAAATCAAGTCTAAAATCTTTGGATGTCTATCGCTTGAAGAAGAAGAAGAATTTTTGTCTTAATCGAAATTCTCTACCCTTGTCTTGTAGGGCTAACATGTGCACCACAAGAAAATTTTGTCTACTCATTTACTCGTGAATCTCTAAGCGATATCACGAGAATGCGGGTAGAAAAAATATTGTCTGGTGTCAATGTAAAAAATCACGTAAAAGTCATCATCATGATCACAGTATGTCTAATATTTAAATGCGGGTCGTGCTTTGGCCTTTGACCCATTTTATGCGATGCGTGCGTATCGAGCGGTGGGCGGCGGTAATGTGCGAACTGCGAACAGATAAACCGCTTTATCTGATTGTTCTAGTCACACCTGACAGATATTTTACATTACGTAATGTCTGATAGTAATGAACAATAACAAGTTGAAAATGTACATTGATAATATTATTTTGTTTACTCACTCGGGTGATATCATTTATTAGAGCTGTGTCGCACGCTCAAGGCCGCGACGCGTGTCATCTATTCTCAGTGTCTATGACTACGACGACTGACGGGGAATCAGGAAAATTATTCGCTATATTCTATCATTTTTACCGGATAAATCGTTCTTTGGTCTAGAATAGAATAGAATATAAAAGGTTTTTATTCAAATAAACTTTTTTACAAGTGCTTTTTGAATCGTCGATGAGTACCACTGGTTCAGAATGCCCTTCCTGCTGAGAAGAACCAGCCAAGAAACTCGGCGGTTGCTCTTTTCGAAAAAAATACCGTCCCCCCCCCCCCCCCCCCCCCCCCCCTTATCTCCGAAGTTTACCAATCGAAAATCCTGAAATAATTATGGTCAATAGAGATTTATGTATATTTTACAGGAAAAATAAAATCAACGCGAAAATTATTTTAGTTTAATTAAAAAAGGGGAAAATCAGGGGTTTGAAATTTCAAAGTAAGATAATTATACCAAGTGGGGTATCATATGAAAGGCCTTTACTTGTGCATTCTAAAACAGTTTTTTATTTATTTCTATATATAATAGTTTTTAAGTAATCGGCCAAAATGTCGAAAAAAATACCGTGTCCCCCCCCCCCCCCCCCCCCCTTATCTCCAAAGCTTACCAATCGAAAATAATTATGGTCAATAGGGGTTATGTATATTTTACAGGAAAAAAAATAATACCAACGCTCTAACTAGCATAGTTTTTTTATATTAACAACTAGCTTTTGCCCGCGGCTTCACTCACGTTAAGTTCGATTTTTCAAACCCTTATTTTACCCCCTTAGAGGTTGAATTTTCGGAAATGGTTTCTTAGCGGTTGGTTAGCTCACGTTAAGTTAGATTTTTATTGGTAATTAAAATCCAACCTAAGGCGATTCGTATCTCCGTAAAAAGCCAACATACCAAGTTTCATGGATATAACTTGAAAACTAAATTTTTTCCCTAATTTTTTTTAACTTATAAGTTATAAAAATTAGGGAAAGGTTCCACATGTAGAAATTGTTTAAAATAAAATTGAAAATGGAAAATTCGGTCTGTCGAGCTGGGATTCGAACCATCGACCTTTGGCTGTTAGGCGACTGCAGAAGCCACAAGGCTACGGAGACCCATTATTGTACCGCGAAAATACCGAACACAATGCCAAATTAATTAATCGAAAGGAACTACGTTCCATCCGGGTGTCCCTTGACACCTCTCAAGTTTTTTATACAAATTTTCATTCCCTATTTGATGTGTTTGGGGGGGTGGAATTTTCAAAATTTGCGAAACACGTATTTCTTATTTTTTTATCGAAAGCCCAAAAATTAAAGTTTCATGGATATTACATGAAAAATAATTTGATAAATGACGGACTTTTATACAAACTTTCAACCCCCATTTAACCCTCTTGGGGTTGGAATTTTCAAAAATCCTTTCTTAGCGGACGTCTACGTCATAATAACTATCTGTGTGCAAAATTTAAGCCCGATCCGTCCAGTGGTTAGATCTGTGCGTTGATAGACCAGTCAGTCAGTCAGTCAGTCAGTCAGTCACCTTTGCCTTTTATATATTTAGATAAACCTCCACAAACAAAGTTAACGATTAATAAGCAAATTAATATAATATTATCGTTTAACTTTTACTTCTAGAGTACGGAACCCTCGGTGCGCGAGTCCGACTCGCACTTGGCCGGTTTTTTAATTTTGTTTATTATTTACAATAAGGAGTCCCTATATCAATTTTGAGACCTCTAGCATCAAAATTTGCGGGAGTTTCATACAAACTTCCATCCCCTAGCATAAGGGGTTGAGGGTAAAAGTTCCAAGTTTGAGGATTTTTTTGTTGTTTGTGTACTAATACTAGCTTACATACCAAAAATCAGCTTTCTAGGTCTTCAGGAAGTACTCTAAGAATTTTTGTAATCATCAGTGAGTCAGTCAGTAATGAAATGGCGGTTTATAGGTAAGTATCAATTAAATTTAATGTATAAGAGCTATGCAATTGAAACTTTATATGTTTAATAAGTCCACTATTGACATCATATAAAGAGAATTTTGTTTATCTGGTATAATCCAAACCCAAGTTATGATGGTTAAAAAAAACGTCGAAGGGCTTCGACAAAAGATAGGTAGTGCCCTTGCGCTTCGCTTGGCTCGTCTCGGCGGGGACACTCCCGTGGCCCCAGATGTCGCTTTTTTGGGGCAAAAAAAAAACACTGCTGGACCTTCCAAAAGGACGCTGAAGTTTCAACAAAATGGCTGTCAGCTGTTACAGCTACTTATTAAGTTTGATATACTTACCGCCGCAAAAAAGTCATTTGACCAACGCAACAAAAAAAAAACACGCGAAACAAAAAAATTACCGAAACTATTGTCTACATTTTATATATAAAAGAAACATCTTCCTGATTTTAATGACGTAAACCTATGAGTCGCATGAAAAAGAAAATGTGTACTGTCATTTCGGATCACAAACATGTTAGTTTTTCGGATTTAGGATATTTTCAAAATATGTATTAATCATTCCTTCTTCCATGAATTTATCAAATCATAGGAAAGCAATTGATTTTGATAACGAAATGTTTCTTTCCTCTTCTTACCCACAGTAGACGTTTTCTTTTTATGTGACTCATGACTTATGCTGAAGAACCTATGCGCTTTAGACGTTTCCAAAGAGGTTTGTACTTATTACGCCATGCCATATCTTGTATTTAAGGTTGATGTTAGCTTAAAGTCGCTCATTGTGCTAAGGAGATAGTTATATTGGAAGTTTAAGATGAGGAGGCCCGCAGGTGGTCAACCAAGGTGACTGACATAGCCCAAGGGCCCTGCAATAGCCCTACCATCAACGCGAGCAGGTAGTATTATTTCAATATTGTTTTGAAATGTCAAACAATGACGACCTTGTGGTAGTTTATAGCTTTACATACTTTAAGGTCGTGGTTATTCTATGACACGCTACAACAATATTGAAATAATACTACTTTATGCGTTGGTGGTAACTGGTAACACACGAGTAAATATTCCGAACAGAGAGGAAGCTTCCTAACAAGGTCGAAGAAGTATACCTATTCTGCTAGGGTTGTCACCTGATGCATGTAAACAATTTAAGGAAAAAATAAAAATATTTTAAAGTTTGTATAATTATGTATAATTTCAGTTATATTCTGAACTTGAACAAAAAATACTTAAATTAACAAAAATGTAAAGAAACGATTTTTTTTAATGAACATCAGTATTTTTGCCATAACTTCACAATTAATGTTGTTTCACAAATAATGGCCCAGGGAAGCCTTTATATCGATTTTGAACGAAATCTGACGAGGAACAAAGAATTTCAATATGGCGGTGACTTTTAAAATTTTGGCATCCATTTCCTCTTTCTTGACCCCAGGGAAGCCCAAATATGGATTTTGAACGAAATCGGTTGAATAACAAAGAATTTCAATATGGCGGTGACTTTTTAAAATTTTGGCATCCATTTCCTCTTTCTTGACCACAGGGAAGCCTAAATATCGATTTTGAACGAAATCGGTCGAATAACAAAGAATTTCAATATGGCGGGGACTTTTTAAAATTTTGGAACCCATTTCCTAATTCTTGACCCCAGGGAAGCCTAAATATCGATTTTGAAGGAAATCGGTCGAATAACAAAGAATTTCAATATGGCGGTGACTTTTTAAAATTTTGGCATCCATTTCCTCTTTCTTGACCCAAGGGAAGCCCAAATATCGATTTTGAACGAAATCGGTCGAATAACAAAGAATTTCAATATGGCGGTGACTTTTTAAAATTTTGGAACCCATTTCCTAATTCTTGACCCCAGGGAATCCTAAATATCAATTTTGAACGAAATCGGTCGAACAACAAAGAATTTCAATATGGCGGTGACTTTAAAATTTTGGCATCCATTTCCTCTTTCTTGGCCCAAGGGAAGCCCAAATATCGATTTTAAACGAAATCGGTCGAATAACAAAGAATTTTAATATTATTTATTAATTAATTTAATACGTACCTATACCTATAAAAAAGTACTTACTTCTCTTTATCTCTGACATAAAAAAAAGGAAATGTCCTTATTGTCTTTGGGTTATTTTAAACAAACTGTGCAAGAGTTTGGCATTTTTACACTATTTAAGTACACAAATAAATCTAAATCACTCACTCTTCGTCTATTTTACCACTAAACGCACGACCGTCAGCCCTTATGTTCTGACCCTGAGTTACCCTGAGCGGCGCGCCGTGGCGTGTCGGTGAATGTGTCGGTGAGAGCTCACGCACACAGCGTTGCGCTATGTATGGGTGAGCCCGCCGCGAGCCGTTTGTATGTAGCTTCCGCTCTGTTACCTTACTCCTGTGCTGGTAACCCAAATCATTAGCAAACTTATGTGGCATTTTACACATGGCATGGCATTAAGTAATGCTCTTAAGGGCGATGGTCATTGAAGCCGAAAAACTCACGATCGGAGACCGCGTACAAGTACCTAATCGTATACGTAGGGGCGCCCTCTAGTACATTTTTCCGATAATATCGTTATATTTGGCTCAAACTCTTTTAAACGAAATGAAAAACTAAAGTGTCACAGAAGCCACAGAAGCGTGAAGTAAGTGAAATAGGTAAGCTAGTCGCTTTCGTCGCACAAGGGAGGCACCGGTATGTGTTCGGAAGAGATCTCGGAGCCTTCCAATATGCGCTGAGGGTGGCCATCGAGAGGGTTTTAGTAGGTAAAAATCCTACATAACCCGATATTCTCCCTCAGGATATCGGGTATCTTAAGAAGATTTCCCCCCGTTAACAAAAAAAAAAGACTAACGGCCTCGATGGTGTAGTGTAGGGCGGTGCCGGCGGGAAGCGGCTGGGTGATCAAGGCCGAGGTAAGGCTTAAGTGGCGCTCGTTAGGGAAGGTCTATGTCCAACAGTGAACGTCCAGAGGTTGAAGCCATAAAGTTCAAGATTCCAAGAAAGTAGTGGTAATGTACCTATACTAATTTTCAATGACAATCATCAATTTTACGAGTACTAGGTAAAAGTAATAACTTGTATCATTTACGTCATCTTAAGGTTTCAGATATACCTAATTCATATATACTTACGCGAGCTGAAGAGCTATAGAGTTTTGTAGTGGTTCAGATGACGTGCATTGACTCGCGTAATTCCTCTACACACTAAAACTCCCAACGCGCCCTGATAAATTAAAAGGCAACCAAGATTTAATTAAAAAATCACCAAGATCTTAGCTATTAGGTATATAATTTATTTTTCTTATAAGTGTCTTAAATGGTAAACAAATAGTTTCTCGCAGAATAAATGCGACGCGTTAAACACAGCGTATAGGAGCGTATATTTTTACCGCACTACCGAAAAAAACATAGTACAAGTGAAAAAACAAACTTGGGAACGTCGTAAACAACCTGCTCCGTTCGTACGTCGTTTTCTGTCATTCGTTTACCTTTCAAGACGGCTAAAAAAATTGTACTAGCAATAACCATCTCGTAGCAATGAACAAGTAGGCAAAACATTGACGTATTTATACAGAAATCACAAATTTAAAACTGCTTTTGTACCTATTCCGATATTATTTCAATGCATGCGTGAAAATTTTCAGACTGAACACACGAAGTTATACGCACTCTACCTCAAATCCACCTGAAACTTTCCGGCACTAACCGAACCCTAATACACACCGACACTGTATCTAAGATACTTGTACACTCGACGAAGTAATTGTATAAAAGATTTTCTGAGTTTGTTATTGAAGTGTTTGCGCAACTGGTGGGGTACAAACGAAAACGCGAAATCGTTCACGAAAAACTACGGGACAGATTAGTCATGGTGGTAAATATCGCGGCCTCAATGTGCAGTGGGTCGGACCAGCGCGCGCGACATTCTATGGAGGACTGTGTTGTTGTGGTGGCGACCGGCGTGGACTTATGTAGCGCTGATGGGATGGGGTCGGCGCTACCCAAACATCGTGTACCTACTCGTAGAGCTACGATAGTCAACACGTCTTGATACAGCTGCACAGCGGAATATTAGGATGGTTCCGAAGATATTTTTTTTTTTATGTATGTAGACCCGTCTTAACATGAACTGAATTGTAGTACGCTTTTTGGAACTGCCCCTCATTGTGGAAATATTATATTCTATTCTAACAAAGTTGCATGGGTTAAATAAAGGGTTAAATCGGCTTGGCATCCAGCTGCCCACAAGATAGTATAAAAAACTTAATACAATGTAATAGCTACATAATAATATAATACATATTAATAGCTGAGTTTCTTGCCGGCTCTTCTCAGCAGAATCCGCTTTCCGAACCGGTGGTAGAGTCATGACGTGTCATAAAAGCCACAGGTTGGAAATACGTGGCTACGTGAAATAAATAATTTTGAATTTTGTATTTTTTGAATTTTTCCTAATGTCATGAAACTAAGCGTTAATTATTTATAATCTGTAGTGAACATTTTTCCAGGGTAAATATTAAAAAATCCCGGACAAGTGCGTGTCGGACTCGCGCACCGAGGGTTCCTTAAAAACTTTAGGTCGCGGTTAGTTTACCAACTGCAAATTTTATAGTCGCAAAAAAAAAACGGAGCCCTAAAAAACGTACTACAATTCAATTCATGTATAACTTTCACAGTTGATATAGGCGGAAATCGATACTGAAACCTCTTATAATGCGATTATCGATAACGTTGCTTCTGTCAAAATAGGTTTTAGTACAATTTCCGTCATAAATAGCTATATATTATAGCTTATTAGATGATGCATGCGATTGCGTCCGCGTGAATTGAAGTTTTGTATAAATCCCTTGGAACATCTTGGCATTCCGCGGTATAATTATTCGAAAGTAAGTCACGGACATTAGAAAGATTATTATTATAAAACATGAATGAAGTCGTTTGTGTTTGACTAGAAAATCCGATAAGATCTATTTCAGGACGTGTCTTCAGAACGCGCTACGCGTTGCGAGCGTCGATGCGTCACCGCGGCGGCAGTAAGGCGCGGCTAGGGCCTACGCCTAAACTACACAAAACAAATTGGACTAGTAAATAGATTTTGACGACCTTCGACGGTATGAGGGGACATGCTTTCGAAACCCGACAGGGGCTTCCTATCTATCTTCTATCGTTAAAGATAAAACACCAAACTAACCACAAATATTATAATGCGTAAGTGTTTTTCACGCACACAGGTCAGGGTCACTTAGTGGGCGATTTAGACAGTTATGCTCGGAGTATCTCTGCAAGATAAAATCAGAAATGAGATCCGTAGGTGAACCAAAGTTACCGACATAGCTCAGCGAGTCGCGGAACTGAAGTGGAAATGGGCGGGGCACATAATTATTTAGTTCGAAGAGCAATGTTCGATGGTCGTTCGGTTCCCAAAGTGGTGAAGTGGTGACCCCGCACCAGGAAGCGCAGTGTTGGCAGATAGGGGACGAGGTGGACCGACGACATCAGACGAGTCACAGGGAGCCACTAAATACAAGCGGCACAAGACCGAGTCCTATGAAAATCCTTGTAAGAGACTTTTGTTCAGCAGTGAGGAGTAAAACAGATAGTAAGCCAATAAAAAGCGAAATTAGATTATCATGGATACCTAAATGTATAATAAGTTTTGTCTTAAGTTATTTAGGTTTTTCATATTATTATTTTGAAAGAAGATTTTATTTGCGTGTTTCGAAACGCCTGATGACAACGTCGCAGCAATAACGACAATATACCGAACCAGTCGTAAATTCCGACGACGGACGATTCAAATATTTATTTACGTTTATTTTAATATTTATTCTATTCTATTAAATTAAACTTTTGTAACATAACGTGAAAAATCTGAGAGCAACTACTTCAGTTGAAGATCATTGAAACCAAAGATTATTCTGAAGAAAATAGATTGCTAATTTCTTTGTAACTATGAATCAAATTACGCTAAAAATGGTTCTACATGGCAATTTCACTGAACTTTAATCTAGCGTCATGGTTCCACGTATAATTTTATCTACCCGTGGTTGTTGATGGGTCGCACAACCATAGGGTCGAGCCACTGGAACCTTGGGTAAACGCCCAATCTAGAATATGTCAATGCAACGCATGCCATGTACTAGCTGTACATGGCATGCGTTGCCACGTACAGCCAGTACCTGGCATGCGTTGCATTGATGAATGCCACGTAAATTTTAAAAAAATATAGTAGGATTTTTGGGCCAGGAACCCTCACCTTAACAGTTTCATCACAATCTTATCAATGGTTTCGCAAAGTATTGATGACAAACATATAATGATTTTTATTTGTATACCTAAGATACTAGATGATTTTAAAATTCCTATAGAATAGAATAGAAATATTTTTTATTCAAATAAACTTTTACAAGTGCTTTTGAATAGTCGATGAATCTACCACTGGTTCGGAATGCCTTTCCTGCCGAGAAGAACCAGCAAGAAACTCGGCGGTTGCTATAAATCTGGAATGTTTATTAGTGGAGCGCCTGGGGCGTTAAAAACATGAAAACCTCGGATTTCAGTTAAAGTGAACGAAATTTAATAATTCAAAGTGTAACGTTTAGCTTATAATATGTACAAAAAAGTTTACCCATTAAAAATTGTGATCTCAATTAAAAATATATAATTTCGATAATTTAAATGGTATACTTAATAACTATAATATTATAATATTATGGCTGTAGAACATTTTGTTATACCAATTTAATATAAATATTTATATAGAAATAGTAATCGTAAAAAATTAAATGAAGGAAAATGCAATAAAAAAACCGGCCAAGTGTGAGTCGGACTCGGGCACCGAGGGCTCCGAACTCTAGAAGTAAAAGTATTTAAGTAAAACGATGATATTATATTATATTAATTTGCTTAATTATAATATTTTTTGGTTTTTCTTAATATCAAAATAAATATTTTCTTTTATTTTCTTTCACACAATAGCACAATTTTATTTATTTACGTTATTTGAGGTTAATGCCAATTAAGCTAGACCTCTAAATTGTATGAGCGCCCATACAACTCAGAGGACTATCTTAATTGGAGTCAACTATGTATGCATGGGGACACCCTTTAATTAACACTTTAATTCGAACTTACGTTTAAATACGTCTCATGTTGGGAAGTTGCTGTTGCACAACGTATAATCACATCCAGCGAAAACTTGATTTATTGAGCACAACGTTATAGTGCGGCGACTGGTTATACTAATAACTAAGAGCAGGGTTGTTGTGCTACGATACAGCGAACTCTCAAAATTCTAGTGCTACATAGCATCGTTTTTTTTTGTCATCTTTGATGGCTCTCCGTTCTAGTAATTTTTGCCTACTTTTTTTGCGCACAACGCCACTATACGTCGCTTTGCCCTTACATCGTCGACCTGTGCACTGCGAGGGGACGCGCGCGCTAATTTTCGTCATCCAACACGTCCATCGTAGCAACGAATATTTACGCGAAATCGTAGCTGAAATTCTGCATGTACATACAATGTAAATCGGATGACAATGCAAATATTATTGTGTCATGGAGCTGAAATGTTGTTTAGGGAGTCTCTGTAATGAAACTACGTAACCCTATCGAGTTTGAGCTCGTTAGATCTGTTGGCGGATTATAGCAAAATAATTCTACCCTTTTCTTGCTCGTTAGATCCGTCTTGACAAGTAACTCTGGTCCTAGATGTTATTCAGGGAATGATGATGAAGCTGAAAGGTGCTTAAGGGAACTCTGTAATAAAACTACGTAACCCTATCGAGTTTGGGCTCATTTAATTCGTCTTGACAAGTACTATGGTCCCAGACGATATCCATGGTCTGATGATGGAACTGAAAGGTGCTTAAGAGAACTCTGTAATGAAACTATGTAACCCTATCGAGTTTGGGCTCGCTTGATTCGTCTTGACAAAAACTCTGGTCTTAGATGATACCCAGAGTCTGATGATGCAGCTACTAAGAGCTTGTATTTTGATTTTTTTTTAACCCCCGACGCAAAAAGAGAGGGGTGTTATAAGTTTAACGTGTCTGTGTATCTGTCTGTGGTAGCGTAGCCGCCAAACGGATGAACCGATTTTCGTTTAGTTTTTTTTGTGTCATAGATAATTTTATCCCGAGTGTTCTTAGCCATGTTTCATGAAAATCTGTTTAGCCGTTTGAAGATTATCAGCTCTTTTCTAGTTGATTAGGGGATCTGACTAACTTCCTTATGTCCGATCGATTCGAAATTTGGTACCGTGTTACTTCAATGACATTGAAAGTATATGGTAAGGTAACCATGACCTGATCAGCCGTTTGAAGATCATCATCAGCCAGAGTGCATCCATTGTTGGACATAGGCCTCTTTTAAGTAGCGCCAACGTTGCCTATCCTCGGCCTTTCGCATCCAATCGATGCCGGCCACATTCCGGATGTCATCGCTCCATCTAGCCAGCTAGTTTGAAGATCATCAACTCTTTAATAGTTGATGAGGGGATCTGACTACCTTTCATATGTCCTATCGATTCGAAATTTGGTACCGTGTTACTTCAATGATATTGAAAGTATATGGTAAGGTAACCATGACCTGATCAGCCGTTTGAAGATCATCAACTCTTTAATAGTTGATGAGGGGATCTGACTACCTTCCATATGTCCTGTCGATTCGAAATTTGGTACCTTGTTACTTCAATGATATTGAAAGTATATGGTAAGGTAACCATGACCTGATCAGCCCTTTGAACATCATCAGCTCTTTAATAGTTGATGAGGGGATCTGACTACCTTCCATATGTCCTATCGATTCGAAATTTGGTACCGTGTTACTTCAATGATATTGAAAGTATATGGTAAGGTAACCATGACCTGATCAGCCGTTTGAAGATCATCAGCTCTTTAATAGTTGATGAGGTGATCTGACTACCTTCCATATGTCCTATCGATTCGAAAGGTACCGTATTACTTCAATGATATTGAAAGAACATGGTAAGGTAACCATGACTTTAAATATGACATGTTAGAGTAAGGTTTAGATTTCGAAAGTGGGTAATTAAATGGGATCAATTAGGCTCAATTACCACTGCGCTAACAAATCACTATAAATACCTTACTAATATTTATACCTACTTTAAAAAGGACTAAATAAAAGTAAAATTAAAAAAAGAGACGTGTCAAGGGACACCCGGATGGAACGTAGTACCTTAGTAGTAGTATTTTAGTGAAGGAATTGTAATAAACTAGTGGTGTCATCTAGTATTAAATTGATTAACTACGATGAATTATTTTTAGTTTATTTCTATTGCACTGATACAACACCAAAGAGTTACTCTGGTGGAGTTACTGTTTTTTCACAGATGGCGTTATCCAATTTATACAATAAAAAATTAGGGAAAAATTCCACATTTAGAAATTATTTAAAATAAAATTGAAAATAGAAAATTCAGTCTGTCGAGCTGGGATTCGAACCATCGACGTTGAATTTATAGGCGACTCTCCTAACCACTAGGCCATGCAGACGTCGAGTTCTAAGGCGAAAATACCGAATACAATGCAAAATTCACATTCAACAAAAAATGACGTTTCAAAAATGTGTCGTGTCGGTTTCCTTAATTTTTTCCGTCTAGCCCCCTTCCGTACCACGCGATAAGGAACTACGTTCCAAAATTTTAAAAACCCCCCGACACAAAAAATAATCTCTAAAAACTAACAAATAATATTTTATACCTATATATAATTATTATCGTCACATATATTATGTAAGTTCAAATACTTTTATTTTCCAAGTGTCGTCGTCGCGTCGGGGGACCGCTAAGTGAGAAAAACAGGTGTAGTCGCAGATTGCAACAAAATAATTTACTCAAAATCGACACAACCGTCAACGTCGTCTGCCCTCACGTGTCGCGCGCGGCATTACGTAGAGCGTAGACTATACATGCGTGAAACTTAAGATCGCTCGTACCTAAATGTAATTCGTAATAATTAATTAGCTGTTGGAAAAATACTTTATAAACTTTAGCGGTCCCGCGACGCGACGACGACACTTGAAAAATAAAAATATTTGAACTTACATAATATATGTGACGATAATAATTATATATAGGATTAAAATATTATTTGTTAGTTTTTAGAGATTATTTTTTGTGTCGGGGGGTTTTTAAAATTTTTAATTTTACTTTTTTTAGTTTACACTTGTTTCAGCACAGGCGTCTATGTACGTCGATACTGTTCGCTATCACACCGATTTTTATCTATGTATTGTAGCAGAGACGTCGACGTTTAAGACGTCAGTGCAATATGTATAATATAGTATAGTTAGAACCTACTGATTTTTGCACAACGTCATTGGACGTCGCTCCAGTTTGTATAGAAAAAAGATGTGCGGAATCACATTTAGCCACATTTTTGGTTGTTCGCATGAAAGTGTTTTCAACTTTTTATTTTGTAATTTTTCCTTTATTTGTGCTGTAAGACCTTGCTTTTGCCAAATTTCGTGATTCTAGGTCAACGGGAACTACCATATAGGTTTTCGACCCAAAACCTAAAGGGTACTTCCGGTTGACCTAGAATTGTCAATTTTGGTTAAAAGCAAGGCCTTAGAGCACAAGTAAAGGGAAAATTCCGAAAATTCCGAAAAAAAGTTGAAAATTATGGTAAATTTTGGTACTTACAAGTTTTCGCGAAAATCTAAATTTGCCCATATCTTTTTATCGTGTTGACTCAGGACCTTGATTTTTATACACCTAATAGGGACTATAGACCTCAGTATCTGGTATAAATTTCAACTTGCTAGGTCCACCCGTTCATGAGAAAATCGGTGGTGACACACGGACAGACAGACGAACAAGAGAGTGATCTTGTAAGGGTTCCTTTTTTACCATTTTGGTACGGAACCCTAAAAATGTTCTTTTATGTCTCTTTAGGTATTATTCAACGTATAGATACAAGAAAAACAATTATTTTAAATAAAACTGCTCACATACCTATTCATTTTTTACAGTTTTTGTTTAAATAACAAAAAAAACAAAAGCACAAAAAATTTTGGGTAAACATTGCAATTTATAGTTAAAAAAACAATATCCCACATCGATCATATTAATTCATTCACTGTAACTCTAATCCGAGGTGAAAACCCCCAGGCGCTCCACTATTTTGGGAGTTGAGAATGTTATTTTTTGCTCTGGTTCGTCATATTTATTTATTTCTAGGATCGAAATACAAAATTTTCATAAGATCATAGTTACGTGCCTGCCATAGGGCAAATTGATAGACCTAGATTGATGATGCAGCAATCTGCTCGAGAGCTCGGCGACGGCACACCTGCGCTAATGTCAGCGACTCAGGTTCCCGAAGGCTTCCCACATTACTGCGCAGTCCGCACCTAAGTTGTAAGTAAGCCTTAGAATCTGGCTTCGTCTCTAACGTCGAGAGAAGTTAGACTTCACTGACATGATTATATTTTTAAAAGTATACCTATTTGAGGACTTGGAAATTGACATAGGCTAAGTAAGCACTTTTTATATCGACAAAGATTTCAAAATATATTGTTATTTTAATGGCATTTGTTCCATTATGCCTATTTATTGTATTCTATTATTAGCTAATTAGAGTACACCCTGACATGTGTCTGTTTTGAATTTCTTTTCTTTTACAATGGGTTGCCTGGAAAAGATCGCTTGTATGCGATAAGACTGCCTAATTGAACATACTCTGTTTTATTTAAGTACTTTTTTATGTTATGAATGTTGTATTTTTCTTCTTTGGTGTACAATAAATAATTTTTCATTAACCCATTTATTAAATACTCATAGATCGGAAGTGTCTAACAAAGTTCCGCTCTAAACGTAGGCTCAAAACGGGCAATGCATGTGTGAGTGCTATGTAATTATTTTCTGTTCTAGTACTGATACTTACATTTTTGATAGTTATTGTGATGAATTATGACACCCTTTCACAGCACAGTCATACGTTATTTTTTAATAATTTTCTGCGAGCTCGTCTGCTGCGAGCTGTGTAGGAATATGCTTTCGGCTTCCTAAAAATGGCTTATCACCGCGTCGACTGTAGGAGTATTTATTCTAAGAATAATTCATGTCATTCATCGTTCTTGGTAGGAATTTTTAAAAACCGGCCAAGGGCACGTCGGGCCACGCGCAGTGTAGGGTTCCGTACAATTATTATTGCTGACCTAGGATAGTGATTTTATTTAATTTATGAATATGGAATATATTTTGAGTTTTTGGTTTTTCGCGGTTCACTTCTAAAAAATAGATATAACTCCTTAACTTGAACCCTACTTAGTCGTGATAATTTTCCTATAAAATTCTTTATAAACTACTGTTGTGAATTTTTTCACGTATCCTTTAAACAACCATTTAGCTGGCAGAGGGGGCGGGGAAATTTGACTCTAATAAAAATTAGCACTTTAAAATATCATATTTCACAAACGGATCCAAAAAATTGTGTTCCCATACCCACAATATTTTTGAAAGACCTATTCAACGACATCCCACACTATGGGATAGACGAGAAAAAAAATTCATCCCCATTTTACAAGTAGGGGAGGTACCCTAAAAAAATATTTTCAAAATTTTATTTCACCACTTTGTTGGCGTGATTAATACATATTTATACCCTTGTCAAATTACAGATTTCTAGTACCAATAGTCTCTGAGCTAAACCGCGGACGGATGGACAGTGTTCCTTGTTTACTACGGAACCCTAAAAATCTAACTCCATGCAGTAATTAACGGCAAAAACATCTCGCTTCTTGTGTTCACCATAGCCCTCACTCTCTTAGTTCCATTAGAATTTGTAAATTATTAATTTTTTTACGAAAATATAACACACAGTTTCGTTATATTTTAAGACTGTGTGTTACTTATACCTATACTCCCTATATATTATACTAGCTGATGCCCGCGACTTTGTCCGCGTGGATTTAGTTTTTAAAGTCCCTCGGGAACTCCTTGATTTTCCGGGATAAAAAGTAGCTTAGATGTTGACCCGAGTAATAAGCTACCACGGTATAAAATTTTGTAGAAATTTGTGCGGTAGTTTTTACGTGAAAGAAGGACAAACAAACAGACAAACAGACAAAAATTAAATAAAAATCTGTTTTGGGCTCAGTATCGATAGTAAAGCATCCCCCAATTAAAATTTTCAAAATATATTAAATGTACAGAAATCTTCCAGTGACAGTTTTATTATTATGTATTATATACTATAAGGTTAAAGTGCATAAATAGATTTCCTCTCAAACTATTTGTTCCTAATAGTTTGAGAGGAAATCTATTTATGCACTTTAACCTTATAACCGTAATTCTAGGTTCATATTGAAAACAAAATTAGTTCATTTGAAATTCAACAGGGTAACGCACATTCCCATCCTCCTCGAAAGATCGACGACGACGCGTCGTCGGTTCGATTTAGTCTGTCAGAGCCTTATAACTTTTGAATTACTGAACGTAATTACTTCAAATTTAGATATAATATGTAAACCGATGGCCTCCAGCCGAAAATGGCTTAAAAAGTTATAAAAATCTTTATTTCAGGGGGGCTCTCATAGAAGCGAATGCGAAGTAAAAAAAAAATATCGCGTTACATAAAATTGTTACGTATCATTTTAAAGATAATTTTGAACTGAGTACAAAAATATATTTTTTTTAATTTTTCCCTTAAAATTGACGAAATGGGGGGCTTTCAAAGTGGCGATTTTATACGCTCGCTTGAAGACGCTCTCTAGGAAAATCCGCTATGGATTTTCAAACTGATTTTATTTTTTTAGGTCACTTATATCCTGTACTTGAACAACAAATACTAAAATTATATGAATATTATAAAGAAACGAGATTATTTAATTTTTAATGGGCATCAGTAATTCATATAGCATCAACATAGCTTCACAATAATGCTAATAGATGGCGCAGTCAGTAACTATTCCCATGGAACTACGAGTTACGACTACGACCTATCCCAAAAACAGTTTTGCGTCGACCATTATTATTTAGTTACTTATTATAATACAATAATTGTATTGTAATTTTTTTTGTACCATATTATTCAATTAAAATTATTTTTTAGTTAAATTTTAGTTAAATATTGTATATTTTCTATTCGCGTCGATAGATGACGATTTGTACAGATGCCCGTAACCCGGTTTCACTCGTTAGTACCTACATAATAATTCAATGTTTTCACTAACGTTCCCTAACCTTTACGGGCTACCTATAAGTTAGGTGATTGATGTTTTCTGTCAACTTATTTATCACGATCCTGTACGGGACACCTAAAAGGATATTGGGACGGATGTTAGGACTTAGGATTGTATTTAGGAGCTACCTACGTTAAGAGACTCCTACTTAGGGGATGATTTAGGTATGTTTGGTGAAAACGGGCATAATAATAATGTCAGTTTTGGTTATCATGTATCGATTGAATGAATAATCATGGGATACCGTTACCGCGAGGTCTCAGTTCGGGGCGAACCACTAGTTTATATAGGTAAGGTAGGTAATGCAAAATCAAGAATAATGCCTACCTACTGTTCTTTGCGATAAGCATAAATTCTTTCTCACCATTTGCATTGTGAATGGGTATTTGATTCTTTGAGTGAGGAAGGCGTTTAGCGAAACATAAATACCTAACCTATTGTTAAAATGCTGAAACATGATTTTTTATATAAAATTACCTGTTACTTTTTAACATTGTACATGAATCAAACAACATGCATCAAAATGTGACGATAAAAAATATCTAGGTACTAGCTGATGCCCGACTTCGTCCGCGTGGATCAAGGTTTTTTACTTCCCGCGGGAACTCTTTACTTTTCTGGGATAAATTGTAGCATGTGTGTTAATCAGGGGTATGAGGTATCTTCAGCCAAATCCGTCCAATAGTTTTTGCATGAAATAGTAAACAAATAAACACACACACAAACACCACACAAATTTTCGCTTTTATAATATTAGTGTGATTAGTGATTACGTCAACCATTCTATTCGACATTTTTCTACTTTTCAGGGTACTAAGCCTCCGCTGCCCGTCGGTCCGTCCGTCCGTGCGTCTGTCCGTCTGTCCGTCTGTCAGCGGGCTGTATCTCGTTAACCGTAATAGGTAGACAGTTGAAATTTTCAGAGCGTGTATTTCCATTGCCGCTATAACAACAATCCGAACCAGTGGTAAACTAATAAGCACTTGTAAAAAGTTTATTTGAATAAAAAACATTTCTATTCTATTCTATTCTAATCCCTACTTCCCTACTAATCCCTTGTTGTTGGTTTGTCCTTCAATCACGCCAGACAGAGCTACGGATTGCCGTGATTTTTTGCATCTGTATAGTAGAGGTCAATCGACCGATCGAGGTAGAGAGATCAACCGTCGAATCCAACTCGGCTGGGCAGTTTTCGGGAAGCTCCGAGATGTCTTCTCGTCCAAAGTCCCTCAGTGTCTGAAGACTAAAGTCTTCGAACAGTGCGTGTTGCCAGTGGTGAATTACGGATCCGAGACATAGTCGCTAACTATGGGCCTCATAATAGTAGGCTTAGGGTCGCTCAGCGGGCGATGGAGAGAGCTATGCTCGGAGTGTCGCTGCGGGATCGAATCAGAAATGAGGAGATCCGTAGAAGAACCAAATAGTATATATACAATAGTATGTATAGCTACAATACGAGCACGAGCTAGTAATATTATGTATAACTGTAGTAATATGTATCTGACTAGAGTAATCTAGTGAAATGATTAAATGAAAAATTTTCTTTGATTTTCACAATTAAGATAGCTATGAACCCCCGTAATATAGTATATGCCTATTACCTACCAACAAATTTTTGAAAAATACTTGAAAATAGAAAGTGAAATTTGAAAAAAAAATAATTACTCAACCCTCGAATAATACATTCTATACTAGGTATTTTGAAATCGCTATAAGGTTTTAGAAATATTAAAATATTAAAATGTTTTGAAGCGCCTGTAATTTTACAATTCCTTTGAGCCAGTAGAACATTGCTATTCCGTTTGGACTCAACAGTAAATTTTATAATTCCTTTGAGCCAGTAGAACATTGCTATTCCGTTTGGACTCAACAGTAAATTTTACAATTCCTTTGAGCCAGTAGAACATTGCTATTCCGTTTGAACTCAACAGTAAATTTTACAATTCCTTTGAGCCAGTAGAACATTGCTATTCCGTTTGAGCTCAACAGTAAATTTTATAATTCCTTTGAGCCAGTAGAACATTGCTATTCCGTTTGAACTCAACAGTAAATTTTACAATTCCTTTGAGCCAATAGAACATTGCCATTCTATTTGAACTCAACGGTAAATTTTACAATTCCTTTGAGCCAGTAGAACATTGCTATTCCGTTTGGACTCAACAGTAAATTTTATAATTCCTTTGAGCCAGTAGAACATTGCTATTCCGTTTGAACTCAACAGTAAATTTTACAATTCCTTTGAGCCAATAGAACATTGCCATTCTATTTGAACTCAACGGTTAATTTTACAATTCCTTTGAGCCAGTAGAACATTGCTGTTCCGTTTGGACTCAACAGTAAATTTTATAATTCCTTTGAGCCAGTAGAACATAGCTATTCCGTTTGAACTCAACAGTAAATTTTACAATTCCTTTGAGCCAGTAGAACATTGCTATTCCGTTTGGACTCAACAGTAAATTTTATAATTCCTTTGAGCCAGTAGAACATTGCTATTCCGTTTGGACTCAACAGTAAATTTTACAATTCCTTTGAGCCAATAGAACATTGCCATTCTATTTGAACTCAACGGTAAATTTTACAATTCCTTTGAGCCAGTAGAACATTGCTATTCCGTTTGGACTCAACAGTAAATTTTACAATTCCTTTGAGCCAGTAGAACATTGCTATTCCGTTTGGACTCAACAGTAAATTTTATAATTCTTTTGAGCCAATAGAACATTGCCATTCCATTTGAACTCAACAGTAAATTTTACAATTCCTTTGAGCCAATAGAACATTGCCATTCTATTTGAACTCAACGGTAAATTTTACAATTCCTTTGAGCCAGTAGAACATTGCTATTCCGTTTGGACTCAACAGTAAATTTTACAATTCCTTTGAGCCAGTAGAACATTGCTATTCCGTTTGGACTCAACAGTAAATTTTATAATTCTTTTGAGCCAATAGAACATTGCCATTCCATTTGAACTCAACGGTAAATTTTACAATTCCTTTGAGCCAGTAGAACATTGCCATTCTATTTGAACTCAACGGTTTTTCGATTAAAATAAAGTGAGTTATTCAAGGAATGATTTTGGCAAATATAATTCTCTCGTCATTACCTTTTTTTAAGTTTAAATTTTATTCAATGATAAACTAAAGTAATAGTATAGTTTGGTAATAAATATTTTTTATTACTAAACTAAATAGAATAGAAATGTTTTTTATTCAAATAAACTTTTTTACAAGTGCTTTTGAATCGTCGATGAGTCTACCACTGGTTCAGAATGCCGTTCCTGCCGAGAAGAACCATTAAGAAACTCGGCCTACATAATGGTTGGAAAAGGTTATCAAATAAGCGGTAAGCAGAATAATTAGACCAAGTTATGAGGGTTGAAAAAGACAACGAAGCACTTCGAGAAAAGGTAGGTATAGTGCCCTTGCGCTTCGCTTGGCTCGTCTTTGGAGTCAGATGCTGTCGTTTTTAGATACCTAATTGGCTAGTTTTTCAATCAGGTCAATAAGTACTTACATACTTCGCAGTGCCACAACTTCGGCCGCGTGGAGTTAGGTTATTAAAATCCCGCGGGATCCCTCTGTTTTTCCGAAATATAAGCTAGCTAATGCTTGCTTATGTTTACTCTGCTAATGCCATTCTCCAATTCCTATACCCATGAACAAATTTACGTCGATCCGTTGCTCCGTTGGTGCGTGATTGAAGAACAAATCAACAAAGGATGAAAAACACTTTAGCGTCGCATTTTTAAGGTTCCGTAGTAAACAAGGAACCCTTATAGTTTCGCCATGTCCGTCCGTCTGTCCGTCCGTCCGTCCGTCCGCGGTTTAGCTCAGAGGCTATTGGTACTAGAAATCTCTAATTTAAGAAGGGTATAAAAATATTAATCACGCCAACAAAGTGGTGAAATAAAATTCTGAAAAATATTTTTTTTAGGGTACCTCCCCTACGTCTATGGTGTCGCTGTCGTTGAATAGGTTTTTCAAAAACATTGTGGATATGGGAACACCATTTTTCGATTCAGGGATCCGTTTGTGAAATATGATATAATATTTTAAAGTGCTAAATTTTATTAGTCAAATGTCCCCTTCCGCCAGCTAAATGGTTGTTTATAGGATACGTGAAAAATTTTAGCAATAATATTTGTAACTTGCAACTTCGGAACCCAACACTGCGCGTAGCCCGACACGCACTTGGCCAGTTTTTTTAATATTGTTATTTAGAACCTAAAGGATACAGAGCACATCGACGCACGACGTGACGCGACGCGACGGTTCGAATTAATAGCCTAACATTTTTGACGTCAGTTAAAAATCGACTCATCTTCATGCTAAGAAAATAAAATTTTCAAAAATTCTAAAAGAGAAAATGAAAAGAAAACTAAAACGGAGATTGGTGGGGAAAGTGGTACGAATTCATCTGAAACTATAAGTAAGAGGCGGTATTGGGCACGGCAGTAAATCCTCATCTTGTGCGTCCGCGCGCGTAGTGTAAAGACTTACCATTTGTGAAGTAACCCGCAGATCGGCATAACGCATTTGCATAAAACTGTGATGTTTGTGTGTGCGGTATTGAATTAAAAAGTGCAACGTTGTTATTTATTAAGGTAAGGCTAGTGTATAATTATATTTTAAATAAATAAGTGGCAAAAAATAGGTCAATTGCAATTAGCTTAAAGTAATTGTAAATGAATACTTATTTAATATTGCGTAGGTTTTAGAATAATTCATGATACATCTAGGTATCTATAAAAATAAAATTGTGATTTGTGTATTGAATCAAAAAAGGATATTTATTATTTATTTTAGTTAATTTTTGCCAATATACCTAGTACATATTTTTGGAAAATAATGATGATATTTTAACGTTAAATAATATTTATTCAAAGATATCAAATAAATAAATTCTATACCTATTATTATATTTAAAATTATTTTGTAACATTAACTAAAATCTAAATATTTAAAACTAAGTTACTACTGAACCCATTTTTTTTTTAATTTTTCCTGTTATCGTCGGTTGCCTGAAAGAGATCGCTTCTAAGCAATAAGGTTGCCTAAATTGTACTCCTAGTTTACTTTTATGTTTTGTGTTTTTTTTGTTTATTTAGTAGGTAAGTAATAACAAAGCATATTTTATTCATAGTATATTACTTTTTTTATACTACGAAGCAGTGATAGCCTAGTGGTCAGGACTGTGGTCTCCTATTCGGGGGGTAGCAGGTTCGATCGCGGGATCCAGCATCTCTGACTTTTCAAGTGCGTTTAAGCAATTATTAACTATCACTTGCTTCAACGGTGAAGGAAAACATCGTGAGGAAACCTGCACATCTAAGAGTCTTCATAATGTTCTCGAAGGTGTGTGAAGTTCACTAATTCGCATTGGGCCAGCGCGGTGGACTATGGCCTATAACCCTTCTCTGAGAGGAGACCTGCACTCAGTAGTGAGCCGTTGATGGGTTGGGGATTTTAGTTTATTTTATAAAATACCGAATAAAATTAGAAAGAAATAATAACAATTTGCGTAAACATTGAACGAAAGAAAAATCGCCTAGCTAAAGAAGAGATCAAGCTTTTTTTATTAATATAAAATTCAAAGAAGTACATTACAATAATTATGTAGGTTAGTTAATTAATTTACAGAATTCCAGTGATATCTCGAAGTCAACATTATTTGCCAATATACTAATTATTGTAATTGACTTTAATCTTAAAATTATGTTTAACTACTTTCAAACTAAGTTTTATAGCATTAAAAAGTTGTGTTTTTAATATTTTGGTTGAAAATGATTATTATCTTCAAGCCGCACACAATTTCTAGATTTGCGAAGCGATAGCGAAGTTTTCTCTTCGCAGTTTTCTCTGTTTATGAATGAAAGTTTTATTTTAAATGTAACCGTCGCAGCCTTTTTAGGTTAAATACACGTTTTGATGAAGTAATGTAATATTTATGTTATTTTGTGATGACCTGGTCCAAGTTTTGTGACGACAAAGCACGATAAAGGGTCATATGTATAAATAGTAGATTTCAGATTCAGTCTTTCAACAGTATTCGTAATTTTGTGATCAATTATTTAAGTTAAATTAAATATTTATTGATTTTCAATGGTTAAGAATAAGAACTTATTTATTTCTTCTTATGTATTTACAAAGTTTATGAGAAACCCAAAGAATTCAAAGGATAGACCCTACCTTTTGCGCTAGACTAACTTGTGTTGCAGAGATTGTTCCTTCCAGGGATATACCTAGTTATAGGTAGGTATTACTTATTTACGAGTATGTCAATTCTGCCATAATTAAGCTAACTGTGTCTCATTTATGTGCCTGACAATAATCGTCTTATCATTTTCGCTTAACTTCTAATTTGCTCACAAGCTTTGAGTTCTTTATGAGCTTAATCATCATTTCTTAATCGTAAATAATATTAACTGTCCATTATATAATGTTCTTGAAGGTGTGTGAAGTTCACCAATTCGCATTGGGCCAGCGTGGTGGACTATGGCCTTTATCCCTTCTCTGAAAGGAGACTTGCGCTCAGTAGTAAGACGTTAATGGGTTGCTAATGATGATGTGTCTAAATTGTCCAAGCCCGAGAGCTGCCTCTTTAAGACCACTGTAGTCTGTACCAGACAGGCAGTTAGCTTGGTGTCTATGTTAACTCCATCTATAATCACTGAAATTTTGGGTGACCTACATTTTCATCCATAAGGGTGTAATGACATTTAGCTACAATTTTCGGCAAATGAAATGTCCAAATATTGTAGATCTGATCCACTACTTGCCCCTATCAATTTGTGCCTTCATAGGTGGGTGGGTAAGAATGAAAATTTTTTGCATCTACCATTCCCTACCAGTACATTTCTGTACATATAATTTAAAATAAAGAATTCTTTTAAAAAACCGTCTTAAACGCCCGCGCCACTACAAAGTATATAATTTATTCTGGACCGATTTCGATAAAATTTAAATGGGACCACCTGGGAAGTATACCATTTAAAACAATAAAATAATTTTCCAAATCAGTTCAGGCGTCTTCGAGTAATCGGTGAACATACATTCCGACGAATTGAGAACCTCCTTCTTTTTTTAAATTCGGTTAAAAATGGGAAAAGTTCATCAAGCAACATGGTTCTGTCTATGCACACAATTAAACACGTATTTATGCGATGTTTAGTTTTTCTGTTAGACTCACTGTAAGTACGTACGAGTATGTGCCCCATGTGCGAAGGGTGAGGGTGCACTTTCCCCTAAGTATATTACCTCTGTTTCCAGGTAAATATGAACCTCTATAATAACAACAATGGAGACAACGTTTGTTTCAATTATTATTGTTAATTGAGGTAGTTGACCCAATAAAAAACCTTGAAGAATTTACAGCACTAATTATTGAAATATCTTCATGTATTAAAATTTAAAATAGGGTAAAAAATGAAGAAACGCCGGTTCGGTGCGAGTTAGTTGAATTATAATTGCTGTAACAACTGAAATGCAAGGCCACCAGTACAATATCAATAGATTTCCAATGTTCGCGATGTTATGTAGGTATACCTACATGATACGATATGATAGGCAATATTTAGTAAATTAAATAAATATTTAATAAAATTACTGTCCAAAATCCCTTAGTGGCTGAAGACCAAAGTCAAAGTCTGTTGCAAATGATGACTTATGGATTCGAAACAGTCGCTGACTTAGACCTCATATAATTTAATATAAAAAAATATTTTTAAAAACCGACTTCAAACACCTGCACCACTACAAAGTATAATATAATTGATTGTTGATTTTTTTAAACCGCTCGACCGATTTCGATAAAATTGAAATGGGACCACGTGGGAAGTATATAAACCCTTAAGTAATAACCCTTATAAGTATATATACCCTTTCAAACAAAAAAGAATTTTTAAAATCGGTTCAGGTGTCTTTGAGTAATCGGTGAACGTACATAAAATAAATTAAAAAAAAAAGATTCCGAAAAATTGAGAACTTTTTTGAAAAACTATTGGATGATATTAGGAAGTATCTACAATTTCGAAAAAGTATCTTATTTTAGCAATTTTTTTCAATTTAAATTTAAAAATTCACGCAAAAACGCTGGATGGTGTCATGGCGTCGTTCGTGACGTCTTGTCTATATTTTTTCATATTGATCAGTTTGTCAAAGTTATAAATAAAAAAAATCGGCCAAGTGCGAGTCGGGCCTCGCTCTTTTAGGGTTCCGTTAAAAAAAATTAAATAAAAATATTTCCATGTACCCATGGAAAGATTTTAATTTAATTTTTTTTATTTTATTTAATTTTTATTATTTGTTGTTATAGCGGCAATAGAAATACATAATATGTGAAAATTTCATCTGTCTATCTATTACGGTTTACGAGATACAGCCCTCTGACAGACGGACGGACGGACGGACGGACGGACGGACGGACGGACAGCGTAGGCTTAGTAATAGGGTCCCGTTTGTACCCTTTGGGTACGGAACCCTAAAAACCATAAAATACAGCAGTCGTCACATCTGTATCCAAGATGTGACGACTGCTGTATTTTATAGTTTTTTATTTTATGAAAATAAATTAATCTCGCTTAAAAGCACACTAATATTATAAACTAGCTGATGCCCACGACTTCGTCTGCGTGGATTTTGTTTTTAAAATCCCTCGGGAACTCTGTGATTTTCCGGGATAAAAAGTAGCCTATGTCATTCTGAGGTCCTCAACTATACCCATGCAAAAAATCACGTCGATCCGTAGCCCTGTTGCGGCGTGAAGGAAGGACAAGCCAACAAACAAACACACTTTCGCATTTATAATATTAGTAAGGATGCGAAAGTGTGTTTGTTGGTTTGTCCTTCAATCACGCCGCAACGCGTACCTACACCTCGTCCACCTCGTCCACCTCGTCTCGATGGTTGTAAGTCGGTGGAGCGTGCGGCGCGGTGCCAGAGTACCTACCCCGTGTGGCATACTATGGATAACGAATCGTGTGGATCGTGTGATTCTAACGTGTTCGGAACGCCCGCTGGCGCTGCGCTCGCGCTGGTGTGGCGTGATGTATTAAAAACGACCATTAATTTTTACTCGACTTATCCAAAATGAAGGGCTATGTTTTTAGCAGTCTATTAATATAGTACTTACTAGCTGATGCCCACGACTTCGTCTGCGTGGATTTAGTTTTTAAATTCCCTCGGGAACTCTTTGAAACTCTTTGATTTTCCGCGATGAAAAGTAGTCTATGTCACTCTCCAGGTTCTCAACTATAATACCCATGAAAAAATTAAGTCAAGACGTTGCTCTGTTGCGGCGTGATTGAAGGACAAACCAATAAACAAACACACTTTCGCATTTATAATATTAGCACAGTATAACGAAGAGAATCAGTAGTTCGACGCCTTTGATCTCGTCGTAAATGCCGCCAGCGTCTAGACATGCGTCGCGACAGTGTATTTATGGTAGGGTTGCCACAAAGAAACAATTTCTATTAATATTTATAATTTGTACTATATTTCAGATCAACATTACAATAAACAATAATAATTAATCAATAACCAAAAATTAAAAATAAATTAAAATTAAAATATTATTAGTTGAATCAACAACAAATCAGTTTCTTTGCTGGCCGCTTCAGCGGTCGTATGCAAATCAATTCCGCCGCATGCAAACATACTTATATAAATCGGCCAAGTGCGAGTCGGGCCTCGCTATTTTAGGGTTCCGTTAAAAAAAATTAAATAAAAATATTTCCATGTACCCATGGAAATATTTTAATTTAATTTCTTTAATTTAATTTAATTTTATTATTTCTTGTTATAGCGGCAATAGAAATACATAATATGTGAAAATTTCATCTGTCTATCTATTACGGTTTACGAGATACAGCCCGCTGACAGACGGACGGACGGACGGACGGACAGACGGACGGACGGACGGACGGACAGCGTAGGCTTAGTAATAGGGTCCCGTTGGTATCCTTTGGGTACGGAACCCTAAAAACATAGACTTAAAAGCTATACTTTAAATGATAGTTGTATAGTTTGTTGTACACTATAGCTGTTGTTAACAGAATGAATATATTGTATCAGCCGTTAATTTATGAAACATTATAAATGAGAGATAAATGTCACATAGACAACATGAAAACAAGAATTTTAAGCACCATCAACATGAGGCCGCGACCCATAGTATCGGAGATATAAGCTTTCAAAAATCTGATCACGTGGTCACATAGACAAAACGAAAACAAGAAGTTTGAGTACCATCTACATGAGGCCGCACCCCATAGTGTCGGAGATTTAAACTTTCAAAAATCTGATGACGTGGTCACATAGACAACACGAAAACAAGAAGTTTGAGTACCATCAACATGGGGCCGCGCCCCATAGTGTCGGAGATATACATGCAGAAAGACACAATTTCTTTTTTGAAAGTCGGTTAAAAAATTAAGTTAGTAAGCCTAAGGTACTTCTTATTACATCAGCTATCTGTCAGTTAAAGTCCGATCAACACCAGTCCAGCCGTTCCCGAGAAAACTAGGAACAAACAAACAGACAGACAGACAGATAGATAGACAGACAGATAGGCAAAAAGTACCGAACCGAATATAAATTTAGTAAAAAATCTGTTATTTTGACATTACAAACAGATAGCTACTTCAATTTTATTTATTTATATGTATGTCTGTATAGAGTATAGATATACTCGTAGATGTATAGATAATAGTTAATGAAAAAATTAATTTCAATAAATTAACCGTATAACAAGATTAAATATTTTACGCAAGCGTAATACGACAACCTTTAAATGTAGCTCCCATCTAAGCCGCGCTTACATGGGAGCTTACCTCGCTCCGCACTTACCGCACCCACCGCACGATTGCCCTGTCAAACCGGTTTCGTCGACACTCTGTATGAAACTATACTATCCTTACTCTGTGATATTAGTAAGGATTTGTAAGATAAGTAGTCTATTCTCTCGCAATCTAACATAGCTCGAGATTTACGTTCCCTAGCAACCTAAATTTGAACTGTAAGTATATATGACTGTCGTGTAATTAACATTTTAATTTGCAATAACAAATATTGATGTCAATAATTAAGATAAAAACCATCCTATCTTTTAAGTTGGACCAAATTACAGATAGTTACGAAGTTTAATCAAAATCGGTTCAGTAGTTTTCGAGTTTATCCCGAACATACATCGTGACACGAGATTTTTATATCTATACTTATAATATACAATAGAATCGTAGACCTCAGCAGAGTTTCTCAACAGGTGGGCTTTAGAATGAAAATGTGTTGGTAATAATATAAGACGAAAATCATGCTGTCCCGCTTTACCCGGTAATCGTCGAGAACTCGGTTCTTGTAAATATAGACGAGTAGGTACCTTCCCTATACAAATATACATATAACTGAGACTCGTGACACACGTGTCTCAGTTATATATTTGTATATCTAGCAGTATTTATATAGCAAGGGTTAATTTGAGAAAGAGTTCCATTAGGTACCAAATTATACCGAGCAGAGCTAATCACTTACATAAAACTCACTTCATGAGTAATCTCACTTCACCTTGTTTTGTCAATTATGTCAAAATACGTGATAATTTGACTGATTGGTAACACAGAATAAGATGATAGAAAATAGATAGGCATTCGCCCCTTTTTACAAGCTTTTATTTAACTTGCAATGTTTGTTTGGGTCAAATATCAAGTGGAAGTGGGTCTAACTAATTCATCGTGTAAGATATCTTGCAAGATGAATTAGACCCACTTCCCGGTTTTTTATCGAGCTGAAATTTTGCATGTATGTGTAAATCGGATGACAATGCAATATTATTGTGACATGGAGCTGATCTGATGATGGAGACGGAAGATGGCTATCGGAACTCTGTAATAAAAAGACGTAACCCCATCGAGTTTGGGCTCGTTTGATTCGTCTAAAAAGTACTCTGATCCTAGATGATATCCAGAGTCTAATGATGTAGCTACTAAAAGCTTACATTTCAATTTTTTTTTGTATTAAAACGAGTGGTCATCACAGCTTTAAGTATTGTTTACCTATTCCGTGATTCATAAACCTTAAGTTTGCTTTGTAAGTGAGTTTGCATTTTTACTGATCGCTCCAGCTGCGTTAGCATTCGGGAAACATCGAAATGTGTTCTCATCCATAATACCTTACTTACTGCTTAAAGTCTGAACTTTTGCCAGTGATAACATTAGAATTCCATAGAATATAGTTGGCTTGTTTGTTACATTATTAGAAGCGTATGTTTCATGAAATGTTATCGTTACTGGTTTCCCTTACCCTTACCCTTACCTTTGCCTTACTGGTTCAACATTAATAGATTGCGAGTGCAGGTTAGGAGTAGACCACTGACTATAGGTATGTCACAATATCGACCTAAGTAACGAAGGTCGCAACCAGAAACTATCAATGAAGATGTGACCACAGAATTCTACGACCAACATAAGCACTGCACGAATAGTTTGTACACTACGACAAACAGTCTTTGAGACTCGCAGTGCAAATATTATAAGAGTTGTTTTCACAACTCGTTACAAATGGGATGCAGTTTTAAGTATCATTTCTATCTCTTATTTTACCCTATGAAGGGAGGATTAGAGCTTAGCAGTCTATGTTTTACAGCTATTGTTTGTCGATTTATAAGTACCAGAGTAGTGTCCAAGTAAGGTCAAAGTAGATTTTAGGTATAATTAATGAGCAACTCTGCATGTCTGTCAGTTACCTTTACACGCCTATGCCTGAAACAATAGACGTATATTTACTACGAAACGATTTTAAAAATTTTTGGTAAATAAACAGTTGCCACCCGATTCTTTCCTTTTTTCGTTGATCGTCTGAAGGCTGAAACTTGAAAGAAGAGATATCGCTTCTTAGCAAAGCTTCTTAGCGATAAGGCAGACATTGTATGTATGTATGTATATGTATATACTTTATTGTACCACAAAACACAAATGAAAAACACAGGTTACAAAAAAGAAAACTTAAAATGTAGGTACAAAAAGGCAGACTTATCGCTAAATAGCGATCTCTTCCAGACAACCTTAACGCTAGGGAGAAAATGAACAAATAGACAGTGGGAGGTGGTGTATATAATATACCTAAATACTAATAGCTAAATAAACTAAACCATATAATATTATAATAATAACATATTAATATACTAATATATACAAAAAAATATATAATACACATACTTATGACTATGTATATCCTATCCCATTAATATTATAAATGCGAAAGTTTGTGAGGATGGATGTATGTTTGGATGGATGGATAGATGGATGGATGTTTGTGACTCTTTGACGCGAGAACGAATGAACCGATTTTGCTGAAATTTGGCACAGATATAGATTATAGTGTGGAATAGTACATAGGGTACTTTTTATCCCGGAAAAGCAAACAGTTCCTGCGGGATAGCATCGCTATTTTTTACGCATTTGTCTTTCAAAATACGCGCAATGGAGTTTTAGATTGACGTGATTTTTTTGACGTGACCTGAAAAATGACAAATACTTTTTATGATTTTTTGGAGTTTACTCCTTAAGAATCGATTTAAGGCGCCCGGTATGAGAAAAATTCAAGGAGTAAAATCTACTTATGAATGACCTCGTTACGTTTTTCACAACGATGCAAATTTCTACCCTAACTTTGAGTAAATAAGGTTGGTTTTCGCTTGAGTTGTCGAATGCCCTCGTTACGTTTTTCACAACGATGCAAATTTCTACCCTAACGTTGAGTAAATAAGGTTGGTTTTCGCTTGAGTTGTCGAATGCGAAAGAGCTTTCGCTTCGGGAAGCCGAGCGCGTACCGATCGGGTCCGAGCGGCGCCGAGACGCAGCGAGCGCCGCGAATGCATTACGACGTTTTAAGGAGTAAACTCCAGTCGTGCGTCGGAGCTGACACACACACTTTTTTTCTGTGACATCAGTGACAATCCCACAGGTTTTATTGCCTAATCAAATAAACAGTACGAAAATTATATTTCGTGTAGGCAACCTATTATTCTACATGTCTATACCCAGTTAGTCCATAGTGGGTATAAATTGTCCTTACGTAATAAAATTCGACGAGTCTTTATTATGTTTAGTACACAAGAATTTCTTTATTGAAAAAGAAAGTTAATATTATTATTATGATAAAATGCGAGCAGTATAATCTTTTCTGTGTTGCTAAGGCAAGCGCACCGAATTTTTGTGAGTAATAAAAAAGGTATACTTCGTATGCAGACGGTTTTAATTTTGAATGAATGAATGAATGTTTCGCAAAATAGCTCCGTATTTTGCGAAAAATTCAAATAAAATGATATTCACACATAAAGGAGTGTTTTGTAATATCATTTATAAGGAGTTAATATTTTATTTTTTCTTATACTTAACCTAACGAAAGTCTCTTTCCTCGTATTTTCGTAAACTACTCTAATTTGATATACTTAGTTAGAAGATTTCACTGCTTTTGTTTCGGAGCTAGGTAGGTTTGAAGTTTTTCTTTCTTTGAACCGGGTAGGTCTCCGCACATAAACTGCAAAATCATGTTTTATAATAATTACTAGTTGATGCCCGCGACTTCGTCTGCGTGGATTTAGTTCATAACATCCCGCGGGAAATCTTTGTCACCCTCCAGTTTCTCAACTATACCTATCCAATAAATCACGTCAATCCGTAGCTTTGTAGCAGGAAACATTTGATCGTCTTGCTCGCGGCATTGTTAATGATGATTCAAAGAGAAAACATATTACTGATGATATTATCAATTACGTTTAGCTATCATTTTTATAATTGTCAAATTTTTTACCATACTTAACCAAAGACAAAATTAATTTTAGCTGTCATTTACGTTTTGTTATTCCACTGTCATTTGCGTTTTGTTATTCCATGTCAGATGTGTTTTTGTCATAGGTACCACGTTTTATAGTGACTTGACGGAAACGCGGTCGAACGGGATAAAAAGTATCCTATGTCCGTCTCCTGGTTCTAAGCAACCTCTCCACTAATTTTCAGCCAAATCGGTTCATCCGTTCTTGAGTTATAAATAGTGTAACTAACACCACTTTCTTTTATATATATAGATAGAAGACTAGCTGACCCAGCGAACTTCGTACCGCCAACTTATCTATATAAATAAAACAAATAAACTATCATAATCAAAAAAAAAAACTATCCTATCTTTCAAGTTGGACCAAATTACAGATAGTTACGAAGTTTGATCTAAATCGGTTCAGTAGTTTAGGAGTCCATCGCGGACAAACAACGTGACACGTAATTTATATATATTAAGATATCGGGCTGGTTTCCTCTAGCAATGTTGATAATTAAGATATTTAGAGCGACCGCAGTCATAAAATTTGAAGTTGGCTGACTATCGAACAATTAAGTTGCGTACTTTTACAACTGTCAACCATATGATGTGCGTAATAGGAATGAATTTCGCCAATTATACATAATATAGTTGGAAGATTTAAGACTGATTTCACCAACGTAAAATAAGTCTTATCTGAGCGTAAAGATATTTTTCATCATACCTATTCGAAAAACGAATATTGGCTTCAGAGGATAGCGGGAGCAAAATTTAATTTTAACCCCATGGGACTTTTCATTTCTCTCTTCTGATTGGTCCGCGTTCGTGCTTTAGCTTACTAAAGCACTAACGCGGACCAATCAGAAGAGAGAATTCAAAAATGTATCGAAATTCAAAAATGTTTGAGAAGCTGTTGTCTTCGATAAGTCACGTGATCAAATTTGTCGATTAGATATATACGCCCATACTTCCAACATAAATATTAATGTTTAATTATTTCATAAAAAATTATTTGTGTTTTATTTAAACTTTCAATATACGTATTGGTAATGTCTATACTCTATACATAGGTTGATACTCCTAGCATTTTCTCATAGGTAATGATGAAAAATAGTGTGTGTCATTCGGGGCCAAATTTTTTTGTTCTCGGGCGGCGTATATTGAATTCCTCGCTACGCTCAGGATTCTACTTTAGAATCCCTCGCTGCGCTCGGGAGTCTACTATAGAATCCTTCTCTTCGCTCTGAATTCAAAATAACGCCCTCGGGGAACAAAAAATTCCTTTGGCCCCATATAACACAAATAACTATTGCGTAGTCAGTAGATTTGACAGTATTTTAAATACAAAAACTGTCAGCCGCCCAATTTATTCCTCAGATAAACGTCATTCGACGTTGGTGTAATCTGACGTTAGTCGGTTAAGGGTGGAGTTCGCCAAGTATTACTTAACCGTTGTTTAGGTAATCAGCTGGTTAATTCCTAAACATCGTTTAAACAACCGATTAAATATTTACTGTTCACGACGTTATTTTGAACGACGTTCAACAAATCGGGCGATAACCAACCGTTCACAGCAAATAGACCTGAACTGAACGAATGATACAACCCAACACATTTGCGTAGTCACATTGTCTTAACTATTCACCCTGACGCACTGTGAAGTTCGTATTTAGTAGCATAAAATAAAATGCTATCAACTTGAAAAGTACATCGACACGATAAGGAAGGATTGACTACGCCGTAGTTTTAAATTTAGGCAGGTAATAGTGTGTCATGGCCGCTTACGCTATTGTTTTAAGTTTTTCATACACCCAGATGTTAAAGTAGGATGTATTGTAGATGTTTTGTATTGTGTTATACCAGATGCGGTGTTTTGAATTGCGATACAGACGCAAGACGCAGTGAGACGCAGTTTCATCAGTGAAGTGTACCCAGTTCGTTAAAATTTTGTGAATATGGAAGGCCAAAAGAAGCGTAGGTACTCCTAATTTCACAAGCGACGAGAAGCGCATTATTTCAGAATTGGTATTAAAATACCAAACTGTTGTAGAAAACAAGCGCACTGACGCTACGACGGTAACAACACAACACGAGAAGAACAAATAGTACAAATAATGTGTTTTTCAAAGTATAAGCAGGTGTTTTTATTTAAAAACACAAGCAAAAAGGCTAAAATTGCACTGACGCAAAACAAAAATACAAATGTCAAAATGAGGTAAACGACGGTTAAACGACCCTTCCGAGCTCGGTTACGTTAAACAGCCGTTCAAGCGTTGTAACCAATGGTTAGGTTCTGGTGAACACTAAAAAAGATTTAATCAGCTGTTTATCTGATAATCAGCCGTTTAAAAAGTCGGTGAACTCCACCCTAAGAATAAGAAGTGCGGGCTACCTAAAGTCACTATGCCTATTAATAATATACTCTGCGATTTAGTTGTCGAACTTGAAATTGTGAGTCTGCGGGTACTTAATGGTAAATCTGCTGCTTTTGTTAAATCTTTGTTTAAATATAGCTATTTATGCAACTGCATCGTAATGAGGGTCATTTTAATTCGAGTGCTGTTTTTTGATACGAGGCTTGCCGAGTATCAAAATAGGATAGTACGAGAATTAAAATGACTAATTACGTTCAGTTGCATACAAGATTTTATCTACGACAAGGAAGTAAAATCACTAACAAAATACGCCGTAGGCTCAATAAAGTAACAAAAAGTAACTCCGTAAGCCGCCACCAGCCACCTGTGGCGCCTCTGTCAACAAAAAGTAACTCCGTAAGCCGCCACCAGCCGCCTGTGGCGCCTCTGTTATATGAACGGTACAAAAGTGCCAGAACTCAGAGCCTTAGCTTTAGGTATCCTATTTTAAGAAGATAACCATTTCGATTCAGCTCCCATACAACGAGCTGCATCGAAATGAGAAGCAAAACCGAAAGAGGGTTCATTTCGATTCAGCTGTCAAACTCGAAATTGGAACTTTTCGATGCTGGAGTAGATAAATAATATTTTTCATTACTCATACACGGAAAGTAGGTCTGAAGTTGCCTGAGAAGCGGGTTGAAAGTAATACTTTTCAGCCCTAGGGAGAATCGTTTTCAACTGACAGCTGTCAAATAATTAAAATAAACTAGTTGTCACATTTTTATTGGAGTTCAAATGAAACACGACATACCCGAGTGCATCCATAGACAAGAAGAAAGATAGACTTTATTCATAAAGTAAAGACAACTGATTCATAGACATTCATAGACAATCATAGACAATACTTGACTATTAAAAAGCTAAATGCATAGCCCGCCGGCTAGGCCAAAGAAAAAAAAAAGGCGGGAAAGTGGCAAGCGGCAATCCGATCTTCATTTGTTTTTCGAGTTGTAGAGTTTTGTTTAGGCTTCTGTTTAACAGTGATTTTTATTGACACAATGAGTTCATCTGATTCAGATATGGATTTAACGCCTGATTTTGTGAGAGAAGAGGCTCAAGCAGTAGTGGAAAACCTTTTACCACCTAAATCAAAACAAAGATACCTAAAATCATACGACGATTTTATGAAATGGCGCGCTGAGAAAAAAGTGAAATCGTTATCAGAAAACGTTTTGCTAATATATTTCAACGAATTATCAAAGACTTATAAACCTTCAACATTATGGAGCGTGTATTCTATGTTAAAGACAACATTAAGTACTAAACACAACGTCCATTTAAAGGATTTTGAGAGACTCACATCATTTCTCAAAAGACAGTCTGATGGGTTTAAATCGAAAAAATCCAAAGTTTTCACTTCTCAAGAGGTAGAAACCTTCTTAAACAAAGCGCCTGATGAAATATACCTAGTAATGAAGGTAAGTTAATCTTTTTATTGTTTACGCACATAAGTAATTTGTATCAAATTGTAACTTTCTATACATATTTTATTTATCTCGTCTCAACCCCTTTTTATGTCCCACTGCTGGGCACGGGTCGACTCCTCTCAGAATGAGAGGGATTTGGCCATAGCCCACCACGCTGGCCAAGTGCGGGTTGGTGGGCTTCGCACACCCTTAAGAACACTTATGTGAACTCTCAGGCATGCAGGTTTCCTCACGATGTTTTCCTTCACCGCTAAGCAAGTAATATTTGAGTTTTCGAAAACGCACATAACTTCGAAAAGTCAGAGGTGCGTGCCCGGGATTCGAACCCATGACCTCCTGATGAGAGGCAGAGGACTGAACCACTAGGCTATCACTGCTCTCATATATTTATACATCTATTAGAGAAATATTTTTTTTTGCAGGTAGTGTTAATATTGGCAATAAGTGGCGCTTGCAGAAGTATCGAGCTAGTAAATATGAAGGTTGATGACATTGAAAAACAAGGTGATATAATATTGGTGAATTTACGTGGCACTAAAACCAAAGTTGACCGAACCTTCGTCATTAAAAAAGAATTTGTAAATATAATAGAAAAATACCAAAAGTTACGACCAAGTGGTATAGAAACGAACCGTTTTTTCATAAACTATCATAAAGGGAAGTGTCTTCGGCAAGTAATTGGCAAAAACAAGATGTCGAGTATTCCTAAAGAGATAGCCACATACCTTAATTTGCCAAACTCACATCTATATTCGGGTCACTGTTTTCGCAGAACATCGGCAACTTTGCTAGCCGATTCTGGTGCCGATTTAACTGTCATTAAAAGACATGGAGGTTGGAAGTCGAGTAAAGTAGCTGAAGGCTACATAGAAGAGTCAGTGGAAAATAAAACTAAGATATCACACATAGTAACAAAAATGATAAATCTGCACTCCACTGATATCCCACAGCCGAGCACTTCAAAAGATTATCAGGTGGAATCCAACAATATAACTGTAACAGCTGAAGAAAAGACACCAATACCAATGTCGCCAACATTCACCCAAGAATCCCTGGATACTGTAGAAACTCAATTTTCCCAGAAAATATCAAATATCAATATACCCGGCAAAAACCTTTCACTAACTATTACTAATTGTTCTAATTTTAACATAAACTTTAAATAAATATCTCACCAAAGTTGTTGATTTATGTAAAATAAAGTTCACTCAATTTTCTTTAGCTAATTTCTATTTTTATTTTGACTTTCCTTATATTCGTAATGAAAAGCACAGTGTTTACCTCGGGATAAAGACTTATTTAGTCCCTCGAACTATAGGCCCCCTCGCTACGCTCGGGCGCCAAACCCCGTCTCGGGACTAAATAAGTTACTTTCATCCCTAAGGTAACAATGTACTATTGTCTTAACTATCTTCATTTTTTTATGTTTTTAGTGCCTCTCTTCTATGATGGGTATGGATTTCAAGTCATATGTGACTCTATCACGCCTGTGCGCTTTACAATACAATACAAAGTCAATAATTCTTTATTTGCATAAAATGTGTGTACACAAGATGGTTAATGTAATTACTGATTACTACAGTGCGGCATATTAGCCGTAGCGGCGTACAAAATATTGTTAAAATCTAATATTATTGAAAACTAGCTGATGCCCGCGACTTCGTCCGCATGGATTTAATTTTTAAAAATCCCGCGGGAACTCTTTCAGTATCCGAGATAAAAAGTAGCTCTCCCGGTCTGAGGAACCACTACTACATCCATTACTATACCCATGCAAAAAATCGCATCAATCCGCTGTTCTGTTGCGACGTGATTAAAGGACAAACCAACAAACAAACACACTTTGGCATTTATAATATCAGTAATGCTTTATTATAACACTTTTTATAATTGTCAAACTTTTTACCATACTTAACCAAAGACAAAATTACGTTTAGCTGTCATTTACGTTTTGTTAATCCACTGTCATTTGCGTTTTGTTATTCCATGTCAGATGCGTTTTTGTTAAACCACGTTTTTATAGTGACTTGACGGAAACGCGGTCGAACGGGACAAAAAGTATCCTATGTCCGTCTCCTGGTTCTAAGCTACCTCTCCACCAATTTTCAGCCAAATCGGTTCATCCGTTCTTGAGTTATAAATAGTGTAACTAACACCACTTTCTTTTATATATATATAGATATCTAGGTGTTTCTTCTGCCCAGTACAGGCTCTGCTAGCAGACTGTCGGTGAAAACCGAAATGAAAATTTGTATATATCTACTGCTGAGGCCGCATTTGCGTCTATCGCGCCGAAGCTTCGCACTATATTATAGCTATACTCGCTGACTATAAAATTCAGCTGTTGTTAGAATGAAACACACAAATGCGGCCTCAGCATAATGACATCTGTGACGATGAGCTGTGCTACATTATGGGTCCGACATGATTATTTATTTACCTATGCCAGGAGAAGTAGATACCTGCTTTGTTTATTTGGTGTTGGTTCAGAAATCAGTTGTTTAGGTAAACTTTAAACATTTTAGGTTTTCTTAGTCTGCCTGCAGTCAGTATTGCATTCATCATAATTTATGTTTTAGTTTATGGAACCAAGTCCTTTAGAATTCTGTTCTACAGACACGTTATGAAATAAAATGACTGAGATTAAAGAATAAAATTATTACCAAGGAAATAATAAAAAAGGGTTCGTACTTACCATAGTTATGTAAGAAATCATCATCATCATTGCGAATTGGTGCACTTCACACACCTTCAAGAACATTATGAAGAACTCTCAGATGTGCAGGTTTCCTCACGATGTTTTCCTTCACCGTTGAAGCAAGTGATATTTAATTGCACTTGACTCCGAAACGTCAGAGGTCCTGCCGGGATCGAACCTGCAACCCCACCGAATAGGAGACCACAGTCCTAACCACTAGGCTATCACTGCTTAGTGAGAAATATGCAAACGTACCTAACTATAATCTTACTAATAATAAAAATGCGAAAGTTTGTGAGGCTGAGATGGACGATTGTGAGGATGGATGGATGGGTGGATGCATGTGGATGGGTGGATGCATGTGGATGAATGAATAGATGGATGAATGGATGGATGTTTTTTAATCCTTTACGACACAACGAATTAACCGATTTGGCTGTTTGGACTGGAGATAGCTCATACCTGCATATTTTATCCGGGAAAAATAAAGAATTCCCGCAGGAATGATTAAATGTTAATCCACGCGGACGAAGTCGCGGGCATAATCTAGTAATTTACACAATTTGACCAAAAATGCACGCCAGGTACTCTTCTGATTTTGTAAATAGAGTAGGTAGGTCTAGGTAGTAGGTACTTGAACTGTTAGCGGTTTGAAATTATGTTTATTACCTACACTAAATGGATGTAGGTAAGTATTTCATAGTAAGCAAGTCATGCTCTATAAATTTCAGCCGTGATGCTTAACATTTCGTATTGATAAGTTGCAGATGATAATGCACTTTCTAAATCGTTCGCCATTCATTAGTCAACATGGATACACTACCCATTACCCACAGAGTACATATACAGGGTTAATTTTAATTCACCAACAACCTCGCACATGTAACTTCTGTGCATAATACTGAACAACATTTGTTCAACGAGTTTTCACATAACTCAATAAATTCACCAAAAAAAGAATTCTACGTTTTTGTTGAAGAGTCTGCCATATTTTAGGTTTTTAGGGTTACCCAAAGGGTGCCAATGGGACCCTATTACAAAGCCTCCGCTGTCCGTCTGTCCGTCCGTCCATCCGTCCGTTTATCATCTCGTAAACCGTAATAGGTAGACAGTTGAAATTTTCACAGTGTGTATTTCTATTGCCGCTATAACAATAAATAATAATAATAAAATTAAATTAAAAAATAAAGCGAACTCCTATACATGAAAAAGGAGTCGAAATAAAATTTTATTTTTTACCCTAGCATGTGGGATGTCACATGGGGTGGGGCATTTTCTAGAGCTCATTAAGTGGAGTTCAAATATATTTTTTATTATTTTTTATCTTCAAAAATGAAGAAATGGGCCTTCAAATTTGTGACCAAAACAAACGAGCATTTTTTCCCTTAAGGTAATTTATTACTATCTAAGAACTAAGATATCGAAATAGGTATGTACCTTTTTAGTTTAAAAAAAAAGGGATTTAGTCATATATACGGAACCCTAAACGAGCAAGGCCTGACTCGCACTTGGCCGATTTTTTAACTCTATGGTCATTTTATGTAATGTCTCTTCCACACCTGCGTGAAGCGTCAAGCTTCGTATTTACAAATGCTATGTATATTACTAATATCAGGCTGAGCTATCGTTTGCAAGTCCATAATTTTGCGTTTATCGCGAACACCAAAAAGGCTTTCCGCGGCGACAGACATAAGTATCGGACCAGCATTAACTTCCGAATATCGAGTGACGCGCGTTAAATACGCCACAATACGTTGTCGCGTAGATATTTTTAAATTTTAGAACAGAAAAATATACATAAATATTATTTATTTTTGTATGAAAAAAAAACTTTTATTTTTAGTAATTTTAAAAAGTCGTGGAACAATAGTTATTTACTTTGATGCATAGAAGTTGACTGTAGAAGGTTGTTGGCATTTTACAATTAACCCTGTTCAATAGACTACTAGTTACTACCTATAGGTATTAACAGAATGAACCATTTATGTTCTAAAGGAAATTGTTCCCAATATACAGTGTCTACCTATATTAAAATAAATGAACGCTCAGATCATTATTTTAGTAGCTTTTTCTGCCGTGGATAATAAAAACCTAAAGAGTAACATCTGGGGGCCGATCCGTTGCTCCGTTGCTGCGTGATTGAAGGACAAACAAACAAACAAACACAATTTCGCATACTAGTGATGGGTGACGCCACTATTGATATTTTACTTTCATATTTTCTTTGTACAGAATTACTTTTATAACACTAGCGGAATTGAAAAACGCTGTCCTGCCCGAACGTTGGCCCGAATTCTATCCCTTTGCCTATCCCTATAGGAACCTACTCAAACAGCACACAATAATATCACTAGTGGTTCGCCCCGAACTGAGACCTCGCGGTAACGGTATCCCATAATTATTATTCATTCAATCAATACATGACGACCAAAACTGACATTATTATTATGCCCGTTTTCACCAACCATACCTAAATCATCCCCTAAGTAGGAGTCTCTTTAAGTAGGTAGAGTCTAAATACAATCCTAAGTCCTAATATTCGTCCCAATGTCCTTTTAGGTGTCCCGTACAGGTTCGTGATAACGAAGTTGACAGAAAGCATCACCTAACTTAACATAGGTAGCCCGTTGTACTAACGAGTAAAAACGGGCATCTGTAAAAAGCGTCATCTATCGACATGAATAGAAAATATACAAAATGTAGTAATTAATATACAAAATGTAGTAATAGTTTATTGATGTTTGATATTTAACTAAATAATAATCTTAATTGAATAGTATATTATGTTATTATATGTATTAGTACTTGATATACAAAATGATAATGATCGACACAAAACTGTTTTTTGGGATAGTCAATAACAGCGCCATCTTTTTTTTTTTTTTTTTTTTTTTATTCGAAGACAAGCTAGTCCTTGACTGCGATCTCACCTGATGGTAAGTGACGATGCAGTCTAAGATGGTAGCGGGCTAACTTGGAAGGGATATGGCAGTGAACATTCAACCCATACCCCTAATCTATTAACATTATTGTGAAGCTATGTTGAAAATTACTGATGCCCATTAAAAATTAAATAATTTCGTTTCTTTTTAATATTCATATAATTTTAGTTTTTGTAGTTCAAGTACAGGATATAAGTGAAATAAAAAAATAGTTTCAGCTTCAAAATATATAGCCGATTTACTAGAGCTTCTTCAAGCGAGCGCATTCAATCTCCACTTTGAAAGCCCCCCATTTCGTCAATTTTAAGGGAAAAATTAAAAAAAATATATTTTTGTACTCGGTTCCAAATTATCTTTAAAATGATATACCACAACCTAATGTAACGCTATAAAAATATTTTACTTCGCCTTCGCTTCTATGAGAGCCCCCCTCAAATAAAGATTTTTATAACTTTTTAAGCAATATTCGGCTGAAGTTATTATGTTTAAATTTGAAGTAATTACGCTCAGTAATTCAGAAGTTATAAGGCTCTGACGGACGGACGGACGGACGGACGGACAAGTGCAAATTCATTCAAGTAGACTCAGAGACCTTCGCTTCGCTTGGTCAATTAAAATGGGTTCTGTGATTTAGGAGTTCAAGGTATAAAAGAATCCATACTGATATTATAAATGCGACAGTGTGTTTGTTTGTTGGTTTGTCCTTCAATCACGCAGAATCAACGCAACGGATTGAGGTTATTTTTTGCATGGGTATACTTGAGGACCTGGAGAGTGACATACACACACAATATCATATCAAACATACAAGTTCCCGCGGGATTTCAAAAACTAAATCCACGCGGAAGAAGTCGCGAGCATAAGCTAGTTATTAAGATAGAAAGAAGATAGTAGAAATTATGTTATGCAAATATCAAAACTATTTTAGCGAAGTCGCGCAGAGTCGTGTTTGAGGCACAAAAGCATTTTTAGGATTGTAACCGTTACAGGGTCGCGGTTTGAGGTTTAGCACTTTGATCCTCTTTGAGACTCAACTCTGCATATTCAAGTAAAGCAAACTTTTCTTCTATTTATTTCTTTAAAAAGTCTCAATAGTTCAAAACTTCGTCATTATGCATAGTCACTCACTCAATCACTCAATCACCCAGCATCGTCGTGGACTATGGCATAAACGCTTCTCATCCGAGATAATGATTGAAACAGTGCCCTATATTTTTAGAAAATCTCCCAAGCTAATCGCCTCTCGGATGATAAGCGTTTATGCCATAGTCCACCACGCTAAAGGCAAGTGCGGATGATTGAGTGATTGGCGGACTATGCAGTATGCATGCCAAATAAAGTTTTTCCCGTCGTTGATACTGACTGCGTGCATTTGGTAAATGCAACAAGCAAATTATTAACATAGAATAAAAACCCGACTGCTGTGTAAGGATTCTAACGATCCCCAAACATCCAAAATTCGAAGTTATTCAAAGTTATTTTCAAAAACCAATTTATTTTTAACCCCCGACGCAAAAAGAGGGGTGTTATAAGTTTGACGTCGATGTCTGACTATCTGTCTGTCTGTCTGTGGGTGTGTGTGTGTGTGTCTGTCTGTGGCATCGTAGCTCTCAAACGGATGGACCGATTTCGATGCGGTTTTTTCATTTGAAAGCCAGTTTCCTTGCGGTGGTTCTTAGCTATGTTTGGTTAGTAACGGTCCAGCAGTGTAAGAATATCAGTTCATTTCCAAAATGATGGAAGGCATTTTTGGCGTATGATTAATCGATTAAGTGCTTCACGCGTGCCAGTATAATCGTTAAATGACAATTAATTGATAACTTCGACAGCCATAAATTCTCATGCCGGGGGTGTTTTAAATTTTCAAACATAATATAACTTTTATTCTTGTAATCCCTTTTTAATTTCCTTTTTTTTATAGGTACCCTACTCGATAGGTTTGGTTATTTTTTTAATACGTATATTTCGCGCCAAAAATTAGCCATTTATTCGCGCCAAAAATTAGCCAACAATTTTCTGAGGACACTTAGGTTTTTAAGTCGAATATAACGATACTTAAACTGTTGAAATCCATTCTGCCGTTTAGAAGATACGGGGTAATAAAGAAATTAACAAACATACATACAAGATACGCGCGAAAACATAACCCTTACTTGGCAGGCTTAAAGCGGGTAAATATACCAACGCCTTTGTATTGTAAAATTCGTTTTATGTTGTGTATGTGGGACAAGCGAGTTGTAAAATGAAAACAAAGTCTAATCTCAAACGACACAGCTATCAAATCAATGATTAGGAATGACTATTGTGGAATTTATGGTTACTTTACGTAGGCCATTTAGATACGGTGGCTGAAATTCCAAAATATATTTCGTAGTCAAGATATTATTCTCAATCTTTTACGAGAAGTCGTTTTCAAGTATTCTCGAGTACGCCTCCCAAAAATGAAGATGTTTGATTCTTATTTGAGTATAAATACCGCCTATATCTGAATGCAAGGGAAGGAAGTCGCGGGCATTTGCTAGTTCTTCAGAATTTTTATCACTGGATTTTTTATTATATGTAGTATAGGACCTACTGTATTATTAAGTGTTATTTTTTATAATTTATATGATTAATTAAACATTAACTACCACCCTATTGTATTTTAATTGTATATTGTAATTTAATTGTATTGTATTAATTTTTAATTTTATTTTATTGTATTTTAATTTTATATTGTAATAATTGTAATTCACATACTTACTTTAATTTTCTTAAGCTTATACCTTTTGTTTACACACCACAGAGATAAAGACATTAAATACACAGGGTGGGCATATACAAAGGTAGTAGGTACTTTCAGTTAATATTATTTAACAGAAATTCATGCTATAATGACGTCAGCCGCAGTAATTCCTAGTTCCATGGCCGCATTATTATGGTTATAATTTTTGAAAAAATAGGAGCTACATAGTAGTAACTTTTATACTGTTAATATTCAATTAGTATAATAATTAGGTATTGTACTTCTGTAGCCCTAGTGTAACTTTTGAAATTTACGTTAATAACTGTGAATAAATCCGTTATTTAGTAGGTCATAGGTATGGACGGGAAGGAAACGATCATTTCATAATAAAGACATCGCTCGCGATCAGAGAATGTGTAGATCCAATCTAAGCTACACTAAAATGCTTAAAATAAATAAAATAAAAAATTCTTTTAAAAAATAGATTTCAAACGCCACTACAAAGTATAAAATAGTTTTAGTTTGTACACGTACCTAACTACCTAGCGGGTTTAAGGTGGAAGACACAGTTCTGTCCGCGAAATTCAAAAATTTGGTTTTTCGCAATTTGTAAACTAATACGACAAAGTAGGCTTATGGCATTCTAATTGCGACAGTGGCAGTATCATTTTCACAGGTTTATATAAAAATCTTTACTTGAAAGTGTCCAGTTTAAGAAATTAATCAAAATATCGACTAATTTGTGAGTAACTCACGTCCAACTCAGTATTTTAATTAATTTCTTAAACTGGTCACTTTCAAGTAAAGATTTTTATGTAAACCTGTGAAGATGATAATTCTACTGGCGCAATTAGAATGCCATCAGCCTAGTTTGTCGTATTAGTTTACAAATTGCGAAAAACCAAATTAAATTTGAATTTCGCGGGCAGACTCGTATAATCAATCATCCTTAAAAAGAAACGCTAGCGCGACTTCAACACGAGATGTTGTCGTGCAAACTAAAATTATTTTATACTCTGTAGTTGCGATTGTAGTCGGTTTAAAAAAATATTTAATTAATATTTTACATTAAGTATTTTTAATTATATTATTTTTAGTTTAACTCTATATTTCGATAGTATAGGTACTACTAACACATGATTCAAGACACAATCATTTCACTGAGGGGAAAAAATAATAATTCAGCGTGCATAATTTATACTTACTTTGGGTGTATAACTATGATGAATAAATATTTTTATTGCACTTTCCCTTTATATAATACTAGCTATTGCCCGCGACTTTCTTTGCGGTGGACTTTTTGCTGCTATCGCCGAGGAGTTCTGCCCTGCATTTCTGATAGTATTTATTAGATCTTCACTATATATAATGGAACACACTTTATAATGAAGAAAAAAATATTAAAGTCGGTTCAGGTTTGACGAAGTAATGGAGTAAAATCTACAAAAACTATCATCTTCTATTTCATCCCTTCAAGATTTATTTTTGCGGCCAAAGGAAATTTATGTCCTTTCCCAACGTCCAATCTATCATTATACCAAAATTCATCAGAATTAGTTCGGTGGTTTTAGCGTGAAAGCGTAACAAACAGACAGGCAGGCAGACAGTTACTTTCACATTTATAATATTAGTAAGGATAGGGAAGTAGGAATATTTACCAAAGCCACTTTAATACCTACATAATTTAATAAGGGTTCCGTAGAAGAACAAAAACTTAGTTTTTGTGGCCAACAATTAATATAATTATGATATAATTATATTTTTAAATTATATTGTTTAAAAATATTCTTAAATAATTGTATGGGGAAAAAATTAAGCTTAGGTACCTAACGTAAGCAACATCCTTATTAATTAAACATAGTCTGTGTAAATATTTTCAAAATTTTAAATTATTTGTAAAGGAACACGAGCCGAAGGAGAAAAACTTTTTCCCACGAGTACGTCCGCGCGGAGATATGTAATTCAATGGCGCGGAGTCATATATTTTTTAACCGTCTACGCCAAAGCCAAAAGGAAGGGTTATGATTTTAACAATATTTATGTATGTATGTATGTATGTGGATTGGATGTAACATTCAGAAAAACGGGTCTCTAAATTTTTTTTTGTTATCGTATCGAGTTGGATGGCAAATATAAGAGGAGAAAACTTTGATTTCATAAATAAATATAATAAAGTACAATGTTAAATAATACAAAGCGACAGAAAAACAATTTTATCATAAAATTCCAGCGTATAATATACTACTACTAGCGCTATCCATCGGCAACTCATAAGTTAGTGCAATAACATAAATAAAAATAAAAAGACATTATAATTTATCAAAATATGTTAACATTAAAGTGTTAAGCTAACGGACTTGTGTGAGTTACAAACTGTAGCTTAGCGAGTCGAAAGTGTTGTTATTCTAAGAGATATTCACTGTAAACAGTCATAGCGGTTTTATCTTTTCGAATCTTCGTTAAGGTTGTTCCACACCTATGATTCTTCATCCGAGGGCCATAGCTGGCTGCAGCATGGATGCGTGTTTTACTCAAGGTAAACTTTTCAGCTAACTACAATATAATAGGTACTGCTACTGCCAATAATTAAGATTTCATCAGCTAATCACTACCTGATTATGAGAAGGTTATGTGTTTATAAAATTGTGTGTGTGTGTGTGTTTTGTTAGTTCATCGGATGCCTCATATTAAAAAAAAGTTGGAAGCTGTTAAGACTAGTTAAACATAATTCCTTGCTCCCTGTAGGGCTATATTCTCCATCTCAGTTTAATAATCTCATTCTCCATCACCGTTTAGTTGCTAACTAGAACTGTCAATCCCATATTTTGTATAAGGAATTGCGGGCTTGGCATTTCTTAGTTTTTTTTATTGTTTTCCATAGCCAGTGGGAATGTCAAAAATAGACACCTGCAGGCCGATTATGTGAAAAGTGGAGATTATACATTACACATTATTATCACAGACATTGTGGTGATTGGAATTTATCGCGTTCTATCTGCAACATTGCATTTTAGCGATTTAGTGAGTAACGGCCAGAGGTGATGTAAATCGTCGCACTGTAGAAATAATTTTTAGAGAATGTAAAAAATAAAAATTTTCGAACCAGTGCAGTGGGAAGTTGTTATTTATTCAACAATATAGCAAGTTTTTTTGTTGTGAGTGCCTAGTTTGAATCCCGAGCGAGCGAAGGATCCGGAAGGAGCGAAGGATTATGTAGAATCCTGAGTTTAGAGAAGGATTTAAAGGCACAAGAAACAAAAACTTTGCTATCAAGTGATATATACAACTTTTCACCTCAATAGCGAAAAAATACAAGATAACGTAAGAAAAATATTTATTGAAACACTAAGGAATTTTTGCATTCATGCATATTGCGTATTTAAATAGGATAAAACCACATTTTTTGAGCAGGTCTTCACAGCTTTAACAAGTCTCCAATCGTTAAATAATTCATAAGCTTTCAAATAATTTTCACGCTACTTCCGGAAAAAAGTTTAATTCAGCGTTAGACACTGATTCCTTTAATTCTGATGGTGTTGAATTATCCCCAGAATCACTAATTTTGTTACTTTTAAAACTATAACAATAGGCTATTTGACTACTTTTAGAAAATCATCTTAAATTGTTAATAATGCTATGCTGAAGCTAACAAAACATATATTTCGGCATAATTTTCATTATTTTTCATAAAAATCGAGAAATAAATTCAAAAAAATAAATTGCCGCCGAAACGTTCCATTTGCTCTCATGACGTAACAGTTCACATTTCAAACAATGACAATTTTATAATATGTGTTTAGGCCGCGTGTCGCATACTATTTGGTATTTAATAAAATAGTAACGATGAAAAACAGACGAAATTAGCCTATTACGCCGCACAAACACGTCGAAATGTATTGACAAAATGAGAATTCCATAGGTGGTGTGGACTGTGACGTCATTCGAGATCACGGAACGTTTTCGATCACGTGACCATGGCCAGAATTATAGCAATTTTATTTAATGTTTTCTAATTAAATAAAGCTTTATTTTTTAGTTTTGTCGTATGGAATAATGTTTTTAGATAATAATCTTTTAGGATGACACCAGTTGAAACGATATTTTTATCATAGTCAAATACCCTATTATCTTACAAGTAGGTAGGTACATAATTTTTAAGATAATGGACAATTTTTCTTTTTTTTCCCACCATGTTTTATTCCTTTTTGTCTGCGTTTGGAATTATGTCATTCATAAAAAAATAATAAATAATTAATTTGAATTCTGCTTAACTCTTTTAAGTTTTATATTGTTTTATAGATTTATAAATTCTAATACACATTTTAACAAAAACGTTTAATAATAAAATAGAAAATTTGATGAAATAAAAAGGTATACAATATTTTATACAAAATTTCCGAACTATCTTTGAGACAATGAATTATTGAAGAAATGACAATACAAAGTGTTCTAAATTCAAAACGCGTTTTCTCACTGAGTGAGCAAAAACGACTTTTGCCCTGACTTTTTGACTGGTATTGGGCAGCAAAGGCGCCCTTTTTGAGCTAGGGATGAAAAGATTTTTGAGTGACGCGCGAGTGTGTCCGAAGCATTAGGTACAGAGTACTTGTTACCAACGGCCATTTATAGTCTTCTGTAATGTCAGTGCCGTTGAGAGAAAGTGCCAGTGAATCGACGCGAACTGACGGTCCTCGCTTGAGGTCATGCGCAGAACAGGTTTCGACATTTTACTTTTCTTACAGAGGAAGTAAAAGTGCGTCGGCTTCACTTTTTGACACCGGTGTATACCTAGGTCACGGCAACGTATATAAACATCGGTGTCACTTCGAAGCAATGTTGCGTTGCATTGGCATCAATTTTAAATAATAGCTGCCCATTGTCATTCGCAATTTATTACTAAAATCTCTGCCATCAACCTCATGGTTTTAATTTATACACATACAGACATACTTTCGCACGTGTGAGCTATTGTGCGATCTGAGGAATTCCATCGTCATTGTCTAAATCGACAGACATTATAAATCTTAATTCCTGGATGGATGGATGTTTGTTACTCTTTCACGACACAACGAATATACCGATTTGGCTGAAATGGAGATAAATCATACCCAGGATTAACACATTGGCTTTTTATCCCGGAAAATTAAAAGAGTTTCTGCGGGAAATGAAAGATCTTAATCCACGCGAACGAAGTCGCGGGCATTATCTAGTACCTACATTATATTGCAATCTTCTTCACAGAACACGAACTTGTGCCGCTTATACGCAGATACGTGATCCTGCAGAGTGACTGCCATAACGGCGATAAGATCTGCAAACCAAACTTGAATGGTGTACATAATTTATATATTCCTTGAATGTTTCCCGTGAAATCTTCCCATGAAAGCACTGCTAAAATCATAACCCTTTTCGTAGTCGGGTAAAAAGTCGCAGTCATGAGTATGATAACTAAATGAAAGCAACCCCCTTAGTCAAATTAAATATCGTCGTATCATATCTATTTCTATGATCGTTAACGCTTTAGAGCATGGCCAAAGTTTTTTTATCACGCCTCCCTTTTGAAATGACAGGAGGCGTGATAAAAACTTTGAGAACCCCTGCTCTAAAGCGTTAACAATCATAGAAAGAGAATAGATACGACAATAGATATTATGTAATTTGGCTAGGGGGGTAGAACATGAATATGGCATCAGCTTTTACTTCATATACTTTGCAAAATATCTTCATACAATCACTAAAAACACTACAATCTATAAAAAGATTTCCATTTAAGTATTTCTACTAAGTTCTCTTTAAACATCTTTGAGTATTAAACCAACACCGGAGTGGAAATGACCCAAAGATAATACTATAATACTAGAATACTCAAGAGTTACGTTAATAATTAGCTCTGTTGTGATTGAAAGTTAGAAACGTACAAACAAACCAACAAAATATACTTTCGCATTTATTTTAATAACCTAGCTAGGTTTAGGAAAAAAGCACAGGTCAATTTACACTTGTATGTAAGTTGGTTGGATTTTCTCTACTAAGTACTAACGGAGAAAGTAACTACAAATACTAGTCCAGTCGACAGGTAGTTTCAGATGGAAAAGGTCAGAAGTTAATGAAACATTGGGATGTTGTTTAGGGATGGCTAATTAATATTTTCTCAAGTTTTGGATCCCTTCCGCCGGTTTTTCTTCAATAAGTTATACTTTTTTATAGAACGTTAAATTTACTACAATTTTGACTAAACAAACATGTTCGTATGTTAATTAGTTACAGAGATATGATTGCTCTTTGAAAAAATAGTTCAGTCGAAAGGTAGGAAAAAGTGGGGATATGTGGCAAAAGGTCTGAAGTCAATGAAACTTTGGGATATTGTTCGTTTTCTCAAGTTTTGGACCTCGAGGACCCTGTGCTAAAAGAGGAGGGTGGGGGGAAAGCTTGTTTATACCAACCATTTAGCTTGCAGAGGGGGGGGGGGACACTTGACTAATAAAATTTGGCACTTTAAAATATCATATTTCACAAACGGATCCCTGAATCGAAAAATGGTTTTCCCACACCCACAATATTTTTGATAGACCTATTCAACGACACCCCACAATATGGGATAGACGAGAAAAAAAAATCATCCCCACTTTACATGTAAGGGAGGTAGGTAGGTACCCTAAAAAAATTATTTTTCACAAATGGCGAAACTATATAAGGGTTCCTTGTTTACTACGGAACCCTAAAAAAAGGGGCTTCAATATCAAATATAACGTATATATTTTTTGGTCTCAATAGCCCATCATCTCCGCAACGGTGATAGTTGCGAAAATCGGTGACATATAATTTATTTCATACTTCAAAATACATAACTGAACGTAAACATGACCCGCTTAAAGTTAATTATATACCTACCTAATGGTAAAATAATAATAACCCGGAAATATTATAATTTACCTATGTCCTATCTATACCCTATTAAATATAATTTATTTACATGATTCCGCAGAAAAAGAAGACCAGCGTGAATTATGACGGCGGCAGCTTTCCTGAGCGAGGACGAAACACACAAGGAAAATATAGAAGACACACACACATACGTTTCTCAGGGAAAAAGGAGAGATTACGAGTAAGTTATTTATACCATCTAAAGTTCAAAGCGACGCCACTATTTTGTGGCGACACGAAACAAAAAAAAACTTTTAGCATTGACAATGGGTCTGGCCATTTATTTTAGTTAGGGATATCAAAATGATTTTGGAAAATTGTGTGTATTTATTTTCTACAATCACAAAAATGACTTCTTATTCAGGATTTCATGTTAATAAGTACTTAGTTGTTCTAAAATGATTAAGAACATTACTTATGTTTAACATTTTGTAACTTTGCGATAGTACAATTATTTTATTTTTGTGCGAATTTATAAAATTTTATCTGACATATATTTTAACCCTAGTGTGCAAGCACCTTTAGAATTAAGTGACAGTGACAGTTTGCACCAATATGTATTTACAAACACGCAGCTTATATAAAAATCTCGTGTCACGATGTATGTTCGGGATAAACTCAAAAACTACTGAACCGATTTTGATCAAACTTTGTAACTATCTGATTTGATTCTTGAACTTCGTAACTATTTGATTCGAGATTTAGGTTGCTAGGCAACCTAGCAACCTAAATCTCGAACTGTATGTATGACTGTCGTGTAATTAACATATTTTAATTTGCAATAACAAATATTGATGATATTGATTTGCAATAACAGATCTTTTAAGTTGGACCAAACTACAGATAGTTACGAAGTTTGATCAAAATCAGTTCAGTAGTTTTTGAGTTCGATCTCGAACGATGTTAGATTGCGGTTGTTTAGATTGTGTTATAATTTTGCATTAATGATATTATAAATGCGAAAGTGTGTTTGCTTTTTGGTTTGTCTTTCAATCACGTCGCAACAGAGCAACGGATTGATAAGATTTTTTGTATGGGTATAGTAATGGGTGCAGTAGTGGGTCCTCAGACTGGAAGAACTGTTTTTAATCTCGGATAATAATCAAAGAGTTCCCGCGGGATTTTTAAAAACTAAATCCATGCGGACGAAGTCGCTGGCATCAGCTAGTTTTATTATAAAAAATTGATTTTACATTTTCAGATGGCAAATAGTCTGGAGAAACGTGTTAGCTTTCATTTACCTCCATGCGGCAACTTTTTATGGCTTTTATCTGGTTTTCGTGGGCAAAACGAAAATATTGACGATAATTTTTGGTAAGTTTTTCTATGAAATGTTTCTTTTCATTCTATTTGTAGGTGACAGCAAGAGTGACAGGAAAATAGTCAATTCTATAATATTATAAAGAGAAAAGATTTTTTGTTTGTTTGTTTGTACCGAATAGGCTCTGTAACTACTGGACCGATTTTAACCATTTTTTCACCAATAGAAAGCTAAGTGATCAGGAAGTAATTAATATTCAAAAATCATTCAAGCTATAATTAATATTCAAAAAAAATTGGAGATCCTTAAGAAAATTGCAATTATGTAAACCATAGGCATCTTCTAGGCAAACGCATTCCACCTTAGGCCACATCATCACTTTCCATCAGGTGTGATAGTGGTCAAGCGTGTGCCTGTAATGTATAAAAAAGAAACAAGGTAGCAAAATTTTGCCTATAAAATGCATTATTTGGCGTGTGCTGAGAAAACTATTGATGATACATAAAAATGGTGTACCTACTACATGATTAAAGTACTCATTAGTCTCTACAAAAAAGTCTCCGAGGAAATATAGCTAACTATTATATTTAAGTCACAATAGTTGCTTTCGTGTTCTAAAATTTAATTAGATCGCCTTTATTATCGTATAGTATTAATTCTTCTTTACTAATACATAATTATAAATGCGAAAGTGTGTTTGTTTGTTCGTTTTTTGGTTTGTCCGTCAATCACGCTGCAACAAAGCTACGGATTGACGTGATTTTTTTGGATAGGTATAGTTCAGAGCTTGGAGGGTGACACAGGCATCCCGGAAAATCAAAGAGTTCCCGCGGGATTTTATAGACGCGCGGGCATCAGCTAGTAGAAAATATAACTTTCCAAATAGAAAAGACTTAGAGACTATAATTATTATTATACCGGGAGCCGGTAACAACAAATAAAAGGGTTTTCGCGGGATTTTTAAAAACCCAACTCCATTCATATACGACGTCGCGGGCAAACGCTAGTATAGTAACCTGAACTAAAAGTTTACGAAACTGAACATCAGAATAGCACATAGGCTATCTTTAAAAAAAAAACATGTGCCTTTATAAAATTAAAGAATACCCGCGGAAATCAAAAATCCTTAAACCGCGCGGATGAAGTCGCGGGCATCTTCTCATCATCATGAGCAACCCACTTACGTCTCACTAAACAGCTCAGAGGTGCGATGGTCTAAAGTTATTCCATTGATCGTAATCGTATTCGATGACATTAGCGTCAAAGTAAAATAAGGTGCATCGGGGGAATTCCGATAGAAATTTTGATGAGATGACAGGCGGCTTAACGTTGTCGAATTAATTTAAAATATTTATAATTTTATTTACTAACAAATTTTACTACCGTTTTTTTAAATAAATGACCTATTGATCCTTATGAAGAGATTCAATAAAAATGCTTATTTAAATTAAATACAAATATTCAAAAATGTAGTTCGTATTTTTTGTTAACAAGAGTAATTCCGATATATGTTGGGGTTATTCCGAATATTTTAAAAAATGAGTTTTATTAAGTTTAAGTTTAGAGTTCATATTTCATTTTTACCCAAGATAGTCCTTATGTCAATTTAGTTCTTATTACTGTTGTCGATGACCGAGAACATCGATTTAGCCATCTAATGGTTCGGAATAACCCCGCCAAGAACCTCAAAGAAATAATGGTTCCCAAATTTCAAGCATTTACTTAAGTACCTTTTCAACCACAATATGTTACTAATTAAAACAAAACAATAATTACACGCAATTCTTTATTGAGATCAATTTGAGCAATTATAATTAATTTTTAAGCTTAAGAGAACTATTAAATAGTTAATTCACTTTATTATTTATGTGCTCTGGAATCGTTTCTCAAGCAATAAATAGCTTTCCATTTCAGTATTTTCTTCATTGTGTCTTCCATCTTTAATATCTGCAATGGCTTGAACCAAATCTTTTGGTTCGTTCTTTTTCTTTTAGCGAACATAAGTACGAGGCATAATTCTGAAAAAAAAAAGTACAATAAATACTATAATAATAATGTTAAAAAACCGAAGCGGCTAACCCATACGAGGGTCCAAATTCCATTTTAGGGTGAACCTATGCTTTGCTTAGTAAACTAATTATTAATAAATAAAAGTAAAAATCAAAATTGACTTAATTACATTTAATACAATTATTTAAAAAATACTACAATATTATGTTCTATTAATCAATTTTGTTAGCTGAAGCACCTAATATTATTATGAGCAGTCAACTACAATATTTATTTTGCCAATAAAATATATTCAGTTTGACAACCACTGACAATAACTGTAAACGAGGTAGCTCTATCGGAATTGCCCCGCAGGGGTTATTTCGAAAAAAAACCAAATATAGAGCTACGATATTCTGAATCATTTCATAATTTAGTAAAAACGTCAATATATTTGAAAAACTAATTAATATTTCAATAACTTACCAGATCACTGAAAAAAATTGCACGGGGTAAATCCGAATGTCGAAAATGGCGCGAAAAATGAGTAGGCTCAGAGAATTTGAATTTGCACGCGTCCATTCGATGGTAGCGGCTAGACTCAACTGAAGCGGCGGAGGGCATTAAACATGCCATCTATTGCAGTGCTACCTTAAAAGAAATGATAAGGCGTTTCGTAGAAATTTTAGACTTTCGGAATATCCTCTTTTTCGTAATTACCCCAATGCACCTTAAATCATAACAGCATTGAATTAGAGCTCAATTTCGTGTGTGCATTGTTATACGTTTACGTATGTACGATACGCTCCATAACGCTCCATATTAAAATCGGTTGTACTGAATTATGAAAATACAATCAAGGATTATTTTACTTTGACGCTAATGTTATCGAATACGAATACGATCATTGGAATAACTTTTACACAATTGGTATCGTCTTCTATCAGAGAAGGGCTAAAGGCCGTTGGGCACGCTGGCCCAATGCGAATTGGTAGACTACACCCGCCTTGGAGAACATCATTCACCGTTGAAGCATGTGATATTGCTTAAACGCACATACCGACCTAACTCCAAAAGTCAGAGGTGCATAAGTCATCAGTCATCACCGCATCCACTATCTAAGGCTATCACTGCTTGTCATCATAACGTAATCTTCTTCTTCTTCTAAATACCTATATAAAAGGAAAAGTGACTGACTGACCGATTATGACTGGCTGATCTATCAACGCACAGCTCAAACCACTTAACGGATCGGGCTAAAATTTGGCATACAGATAGCTACTCGTATTATATAACGTAGGCATCCGCTAATAAAGATTTTTGAAAATTCAATTCCTTACGGGATGAAATAGGGGTTTTATAAATCGAAGTTAACGTGGCGAAGCCGCGGGTAAAAGCTAGTCAATATATTATATAAAAATGAATTGACGTATGTTAGTCTCACACAAACTCGAGAACGGCTGAACTGATTTGCCTAATAATGGATTTGAAATATTTGTAGAAGTCCAAGGAAGGTTTAGAAAGCTGAGAAAAAAAGGTAAAAAAAAAAGTTGGCACCCTTTGGGTACATAACCCTAAAACAGTAGCTTTGTAAATTGTAACTACCTTTACTACCGTTCGGTTTGGATTAGGAATCTCCCCACCCCAACCCTACATCACTGGACTACATCTTTGAAGAACAAGTACCTACTCCCCAATCCTGTTGCTGTTGTGTCTTGTCCACCTCTTATAGCCTGGATATTTAGGATTGTCTATTGTGAATTTGTATGGTGGGTATCAAGTATGGACGACAAAGGGGGGTAGTGCAGACGTAAACAACTTCATGCTTAACAATAACAAACAGAAACCGATTTTTAAAAACTATTCCAACGCGGATGAAGTCGGGGGCATCAGCTAGTATCAATAAAATCGTTTGTTTTCGGCAGCGCTCGTGTTCGCGGCCATGTCGGCGATGGGCGTGACGGCGGGCGCGCACCGGCTGTGGGCGCACCGCGCGTACAAGGCGCGCTGGCCGCTGCGGCTGTTCCTCGCACTCATGCAGACGATGGCGTTTCAGAACCACATATACGAGTGGGTACGCGACCACAGGTAAGCGGTAACATACATCTTGTTAGCAGCTATCGGCGGCGCTCGTATTGTCGGCCATGTCGGCGATGGGCGTGACGGCGGGCGCGCACCGGCTGTGGGCGCACTGCGCGTACAAGGCGCGCTGGCCGCTGCGGCTGTTCCTCGCGCTCATGCAGACGATGGCGTTTCAGAACCACATATACGAGTGGGTACGCTACCACAGGTAAGCGGTAACATACATCTTGTTAGCAGCTATCGGCGGCGCTCGTGTTCGCGGCCATGTCGGCGATGGGCGTGACGGCGGGCGCGCACCGGCTGTGGGCGCACCGCGCGTACAAGGCGCGCTGGCCGCTGCGGCTGTTCCTCGCGCTCATGCAGACGATGGCGTTTCAGAACCACATATACGAGTGGGTACGCTACCACAGGTAAGCGGTAACATACATCTTGTTAGCAGCTATCGGCGGCGCTCGTGTTCGCGGCCATGTCGGCGATGGGCGTGACGGCGGGCGCACACCGGCTGTGGGCGCACCGCGCGTACAAGGCACGCTGGCCGCTGCGGCTGTTCCTCGCGCTCATGCAGACGATGGCGTTTCAGAACCACATTTACGAGTGGGTACGCGACCACAGGTAAGCGGTAACATAAATCTTGTTAGCAGCTATCGGCGGCGCTCGTATTGACGCCTTGACGGTCATATCGGCGATGGGCGCGACGGCGGGCGCGCAACGGCTGTGGGCACACCGCGTGTACAAGGCGCGCTGGCCGCTGCGGCTGTTCCTCGCGCTCATGCAGACGATGGCGTTTCAGAACCACATATATGAGTGGGTACGCGACCAAAGGTTAGCGGTAACATACATCTTGTTAGCAGCTATCGGCGGCGCTCGTGTTCGCGGCCATGTCGGCGATGGGCGTGACGGCGGGCGCGCACCGGCTGTGGGCGCACCGCGCGTACAAGGCGCGCTGGCCGCTGCGGCTGTTCCTCGTGCTCATGCAGACGATGGCGTTTCAGAACCACATATACGAGTGGGTACGCTACCACAGGTAAGCGGTAACATACATCTTGTTAGCAGCTATCGGCGGCGCTCGTGTTCGCGGCCATGTCGGCGATGGGCGTGACGGTGGGCGCGCACCGGCTGTGGGCGCACCACGCGTACAAGGCGCGCTGGCCGCTGCGGCTGTTCCTCGCGCTCATGCAGACGATGGCGTTTCAGAACCACATATACGAGTGGGTACGCTACCACAGGTAAGCGGTAACATACATCTTGTTAGCAGCTATCGGCGGCGCTCGTGTTCGCGGCCATGTCGGCGATGGGCGTGACGGCGGGCGCGCACCGGCTGTGGGCGCACCGCGCGTACAAGGCGCGCTGGCCGCTGCGGCTGTTCCTCGCGCTCATGCAGACGATGGCGTTTCAGAACCACATATACGAGTGGGTACGCGACCACAGGTAAGCGGTAACATACATCTTGTTAGCAGCCATCAGCGGCGCTCGTGTTCGCGGCCATGTCGGCGATGGACGTGACGGCGGGCGCGCACCGGCTGTGGGCGCACCGCGCGTACAAGGCGCGCTGGCCGCTGCGGCTGTTCCTCGCGCTCATGCAGAAGATGGCGTTTCAAAACCACATATACGAGTGGGTACGCGACCACAGGTAAGCGGTAATATACATCTTGTTAGCAGCTATCAGCGGCGCTCGTATTGTCGGCCATTTCGTCTATTATACTATTTTAAAATATGTAACTACATATAAGTGTGTCTAGTGCTAATAAATAACTACCTAGATGATGACCGCGACTTCGTCCGCGTAGATTAATTTTTTTAAATTCCCGCGGGAACTTTGTAATTTTCCGGGATAAAAAGTAACCTATGTGTTAATCCTGAGTATGAGCTATTTCCATTCCAAATTTCAGCCAAATCGGTTCATTGTTGTGGAGTTGTAGAATAACAAACATCCATCCATCCATACATCTACACAAACTTTCGTATTTATAATATTAAGTAGGAAGTAGGATAATTAGCGCCGTAATGAGGCCGGTTTCAATACCAATATAATGACTGATAATGGCTGACTAATTAATAGTACATTATGTCTATTTCAGAGTGCATCATAAGTTTACGGAAACGGACGCGGACCCACACAACGCAAAGCGGGGGTTCTTCTTCTCTCACATGGGATGGCTGATGGTGAGGAAACATAAAGAGGTCTTCGAGAAAGGCGCTTCCGTAGACATGTCGGACCTCGAGAAGGATCCCATCGTAATGTTTCAGAAGAAGTAAGCCTAATGAAAACTTTAATTTATGATACCCCATACTCTCGACATACATCTTCATCATTTTCATTAACATATCCCACAACGTGACTGCCTATATTACTTATTTTGGAAACCTTTTTTTGGGTTTCGTACTCAAAAGGTGCCCACGGGACCCTATTACCAAGCCTCTGCTGTCCAACCGTCTGTCAGTCAGTCACTTAGCCGGTTTTATTTTTAATAATCTGCAATGACTAATAAACACCTAATAAACCATAATTTTATATATTTAACAAAGGTACATCAATATTCCATTATGCATGATGCAAATTACTGTTGGATGATGTGAGGAAGTATCTACTTACTAATCGTATTTCGAAAAAACAAGATGGTTTGGTAGATATATTTTACAAAAACGCTCGACGGTGTCATGGCGTCGTGTCGTTTATGACGTCACCTCTATGTTTTGCCATAGTAAAGATAGATGTGACGTATCGCTCTGATTGGTGCTCAGTCCACTATTGCGGATTGCTGTAATTAGCCGTAGTCATAATTCCTAGTTCCATGTAATTAATATAGCTTTATTTTATCAAAATAAATACCTATCAATCTCGCGCGAAATAGAAAAATAAAAAATGTGTGAGTGTCGTGGAACATTCGGTTGAATGAAGTTCCTTTTAATATGTTATAATTATTATGGTACCTATTTAAACAATATTATGAAAATATTTTCATCTAATAATGAAAACATTAACTTTTAGAATCAACGCCAACTCTCGCCACATGTTAGAACCATTTCGCAATGTGACATACGTGCTATATTTAACCGTCTACACTACTCGTGATGGATAATTTTTACACTTTTTTATACGCTTTTTATTAGCTTCACTTGTATGTTTGTAACAATGTTTGTAACAATGTTTGTAACCGACTTCTTTGGGCGCGATTTTGACCCACTTTAAACGGCCAGATTTCGTTCAAACTTTGTAGATTTATCGAGGACCGATGACAATACACTAATTTGATAAAAAAACAAAAAAAAAACTTGTATGTTTGTAACCGACTTCTTTGGGCGCGATTTCACTTGTATGTTTGTAACTTGTAACCGACTTCTTTGGGCGCGATTTTGACCCACTTTAAACGGCCAGATTTCGTTCAAACTTTGTAGATTTATCGCGGACCGATGACAATACACTAATTTGAAAAAAAAAAACAAGCTATTAAAAATAAACCAAACTAAAAAGTAGAAAATAAATAATAGTTTAAAAAAACTAAAAACACGCTTTTTATAGAAAACCAAACTAAAAAATAGAAAATAAATTTTAATAAATTTAAATTAAGAATAGGGTCCAAAAATTTCAATAAATATAAATTAATAATAGTGTAAATAAAAAAAATGTATTTTATTTTAAAAAAAGCGTGGGGTGCTTTTTAAGATATTATCAAAATGATAATCACTCTACTCATATCTGTCAATAAAATATTTATAACTATTGACACCATGCACCCCACGCTTTTTTAAAATAAAATACATTTTTTTTATTTACACTATTATTAATTTATATTTATTGAAATTTTTGGACCCTATTCTTAATTTAAATTTATTAAAATTTATTTTCTATTTTTTAGTTTGGTTTTCTATAAAAAGCGTGTTTTTAGTTTTTTTAAACTATTATTTTTTCGCCTAGCCTTCATCCGCCAAGTCCGTACCGCTCGATAAGGAACTTCGTTCCAATACGTTTTTTATAACCCATGAATCCATAAATTCCATTATTCATAATTTCATTGATTCTTTTTTGCTGTCAACATGCCCACTTGGACACATGCCATTAGGAAAATTTAAACACCTTATGAAGAAAACTGATACCCCAAATGGTGAGGTATGTGGCGAAATAGAGGATGTTTCACACCTGCTATTGGCATGTGTTCGGAACCACAATTTGAGAGAAACACTAATGTATGAACTTAATTTAAATTTTATGAATATTGGCATATTTAACTCCATTTTCAGTACTCCTTTGAGCATTCCGTCTATTAAAGTACACTTTGTTAGTGATTCTCTCAAATTGGTGTAGTTTTAGTTTTAGATTTAATTATAATTGAATCAATGAATGATTTTTTGCGTAAATTGTGTGTACCGATGGGGCTGACATATAGGTCACCTATAAAAGCTCCTTAAAATAAATAAGATTAAAAAAAAGAGACGTGTCAAGGGACACCCGGATGGAACGTAGTACCTTAGTAGTAGTATTTTAGTGAAGGAATTGTAATAAACTAGTGGTGTCATCTAGTATTAAATTGATTAACTACGATGAATTATTTTTAGTTTATTTCTATTGCACTGATACAACACCAAAGAGTTACTCTGGTGGAGTTACTGTTTTTTCACAGATGGCGTTATCCAATTTATACAATAAAAAATTAGGGAAAAATTCCACATTTAGAAATTATTTAAAATAGAAAATTCAGTCTGTCGAGCTGGGATTCGAACCATCGACGTTGAATTTATAGGCGACTCTCCTAACCACTAGGCCATGCAGACGCCGAGTTCTAAGGCGAAAATACCGAATACAATGCAAAATTCACATTCAACAAAAATGACGTTTCAAAAATGTGTCGTGTCGGTTTCCTTAATTTTTTCCGTCTAGCCCCCTTCCGTACCGCGCGATAAGGAACTACGTTCCAAAAAAAAACATGCCCACTTTTCACAGGACATACTTGGTGGTGATGCCGCTGCTGTGCTTCATCCTGCCCGCGTGGGTGCCGGTGGCGCTGTGGGGCGAGAACCCATGGTCCTCCTGGTACGTGGGGGCGATCGTCCGGTACACCATCTCGCTGCACTTCACATGGCTCGTGAACTCCGCGGCGCACATCTGGGGGAACAGACCCTACGACAAGTGAGTTGCTCACAGTGCGACAAGTATAACCTGGCGCGGCTGTGCGCCACTGTGCTCAGTTTTACTATTGCCATTGTATAGAACACTAGCTGATGCCCGCGACTTCGTCCGCGTGGATTTAGTTTTTAAAATCCGCGGGAACTCTTTGATTTTCCGGGATTCCTAAGTCACCCTCCAGGTTCTCAACTATACCTATCCAAAAAATCACGTCAATCAACGTCACGTCAACGCCAACAAACAAACACACTTTCGTATTTATAATAATACTAGCTGATGCCCGCGACTTCGTCCGCATGGATTTAGTTTTTGAAAATCCCGCGGGAACTCTCATTATCCGAGATAAAATGTAGCTCTCCCGGTCTGAGGAACCACTACTACATCCATTACTATACCCATGCAAAAAATCGCATCAATCCGCTGTTCTGTTGCGACGTGATTGAAGGACAAACTAACAAACAAACACACTTTCGCATTTATAATATCAGTAATGCTTTATTATAACACTTTTTATAATTGTCAAATTTTTTACAGATGCGTTTTTGTTATACCACGTTTTATAGTGACTTGACGGAAACGCGGTCGAACGGGATAAAAAGTATCCTATGTCCGTCTCCTGGTTCTGAGCTACCTCTCCACCAATTTTCAGCCAAATCGGTTCATCCGTTCTTGAGTTATAAATAGTGTAACTAACACCACTTTCTTTTATATATATAGATGTATTAGTAAGGAAGAATTATTACTACGATAGTAAAAGCGATGTAATTAAATTTAAGAACACAAAAGTTACTATTTTGACTTGAATTGTAGATAAATTCCCACGGGAACTTTTTTGTAGAGAATAATAAGTATACTTTAATCATGTAGTAGGTACATAATTTTTATGTATCATCAATAGTTTTCTCAGCACACGCCAAATAATGCATTTTATAGGCAAAATTTTGCTACTTTGGGTAGGTATTGCAATTTTCTCAAGGATTTCTAATTTTTTTAAAATAAATGATAGCATACGTTACTTCCCGATAACTTAGCTTTCTATTGGTGAAAAAATGGTTAAAATCAGTCCAGTAGTTACAGAGCCTATTCGGTACAAACAAACAAACAAACAAACAAACAAACAAAAAGATCATTCCTCTTTATAATATTAAGTATAGATGAGACTAAATTTAGGGTTTTTTTAATTTAACATTTTTAATTTACACAATAAACGCAAAAGCACACAACGAGATCCAATAGTGAATTTTCAAGATGGCCATGGAGTATAAAAATTGGATGAACGAATTAGTTCCTCAAAACGCCACCACCAACTTATACTTGTGGCACTGTACTTGAGTTTCTTGCTTTGTTCTTTTTTCCCCGGTTAGGTTAGGTTAGGTTAGGCTGGCTCATTTTTTCGCGCAAAGGATCAGCCTGACTATGTCCAACGCAGAAATGTAGCCAGTATTCTTGGCACCATCCGTGCGGACATTATTTGTATAGTAATTAGATTAGTTTAGCTACAAGTTTTTTAAATAAAAAAAATATTACCGAAACTGTGACACAGACTGAATAACATATTATGGAGTCTATTCTCTATCTCAGTGGAATAACTTAAGTGTTTCTTAGGTACTCAGTTTTGTTGTTATATAAAGTTCATTTCCTCGTGTAATAAATAATAATATTGAAATTCTGAGCAGAAGAGAAGTCCCGTGCTCATAGTAAGTAGTTATTCAATGTACTTACATAGCAGGAAACCGCTCGACTTGCTTTCGTTTACATTACAAGATTCTGTTGGCGCTGGTCTAGTGTTCATATTACGTTAACTGTACGTAAAGTCATTTAATATGGACAGGAAAGGTAACCTAGTATGGACAGGAAAGTTATGGAGAAGGTTTTTATCCCTTTTCCGTCCTTAGGTAGGTACTAATTTACAGATTTATGCACAGTTATCATAAACGTGAAGAGTTACACTAGGGTATCTAGTTGCGATGACCGAACCCATTACTTGTCTTAAATCTCAGCGATGTTCAGAGAAAAATTTAGCACTATCACGATTTCACCAACAACGTCGAGTGACGTTTTACCGAGGAATAAATTAGGCGTTTTGAAAATATTGTCAAGTTTTTGTATTGAAAATACTGTCAAAATAGAAAATCGGCCATCATCGTCATGCATCCATTGTTGGATATCCAACATAGCCTTTTCATGACTATAAAATAAAGCAGATATACTTAATAAGAAATAAATTCATATTATATTACTAGCTGATGCCCGCAACTTCGGCCGTGTGGATTAGAGATTAAAATCCCTCGGGAAGTCTTTGATTTTCCGGGATAAAAAGTAGCCTACGTCACTCTCCAGGTCTTCAACTATACCCATGCAAAAAATCACGTCGATTGAAGGACAAACCAATAAACCAACACGCTAAAAAAGCAACAAAGAAAAACACACTTTCTTATTTATAATTTTAATAAACACTGTGCAGTACTGATGTACTCGTGCCTAATCGTAAATGCAGTAAAATATTTTCAGGCGCTAAGTACCTAAATCCCAGTGTTGTTTGAAAAACTTCTAAATACCACAATTTACACGACAGAAAGTCTGTTACAATAGAATAGAAATATTTTTCAACGCCTAAAAACTACTTATAAGCGTATGTAAATGTCTGGTCTGGTCTAGTGGGGCTGGCCGTAGCTAATTAAACCACTTGCACAGCGCGTGATGGAAGTGGGTACTCCAGGCATCCAGGTGGTGAGGGTGAAATTGCTATCGGTATCAAGCGTCCAGCTCGATTGAATTTAATTTTGTTTTTATTTATTTGGCAATCATAACAGATTACAATTAGCTTAAAAATAATCTTAACATACTTACATGTTCTATAACTAATTGTAACTCTAAGTGACTGATCAGCATGACAAAAGTTTATAAGAAACAAAGTACAGAAAGAAAAGAAAAAGTAGTAGTTAGGTGTAATATAGGTATATATGAATTATGTATTTTACTTTATTAATTTTACTACCTCGACATACCTAGAATTTATTAGAGCGACCGTTAAAAATATCAATGTCAGAGTCTCTACTGGTAATCTCATTAGGTACGTATATAGGCGACACATTCTTTTAATGGGATTATAGTAGGATGTATTGTTTTTGCAAATTTCGGGATTGTAGGAGAGAGAGGGTGGGATAAGGTCAAACAGCACCTCAGAACACTTCCCGATTCTGCTATTTCAGATACATTGGCGCCACAGACAATAAAGCTGTAGCGATATGCGCGTTCGGCGAGGGTTGGCACAACTACCACCATGTGTTCCCATGGGATTACAAGGCAGCCGAACTTGGAAACTACAGTACAAATTTATCAACCGCACTGATTGACTTCGCCGCTAAATATGGTACCGTTCATAACATTTTTTCATACTAAAAACCCCTGCTTGATCCAAATTGATGGTCGAATCTCCCATTCAAATAAACGAGTAATCGTCGTTTTCAGTATGTTTTTGAACTCTTGTAAAGTAAAACAAATTGTAAACTTTTGATTGAATTTACCTAACTTAGAATAAATACTCCTAGAAACCCAATACCTACTTAGTCGACGCGGTGATAAGCCTTTTTTAGTAAGCCGAAAGCATATAATATATTCCTACGCAGTACATAATATCGTCGCGTAAACTCGCGTTAGTACGACAAGCTCGCAGAAAATTATTAAAAAATAACGTACTGTGCTGTGAAAGGGTGTCATAATTCATCACAATAACCTTGATGGTTATTTATTTTTAAACGTAATTAACTAGAACAGAAAATAATTACATGGCACTCACACATGCATTGCTTGTTTAAGGCTCCTCTCACACCTCCGCTGCGAAACCATAACAGCGGAACCGCATTAATTTCGCTGTGTTTTGTCCGTATGTAGGAGAAGCGGAACTGCCACGGAACTGCCTGTTCTAACGCATAGATTTAACTATATTCTATCTCTTTCACCGCGCGGTTTCGTCGATAATACTCCGACGCCAGCCACACTACCGCGCTCCGGCCGCCATTTTGTTGCGGTGCCGCGTTGTTTTCGCACGTGTTTGTGGAAATCGACAAAAATTAAAAGCGAAACTACATTTATTTCATAAAATGGACGTCGATTTCACAGAAAAATTAATTCAAGAGGTCAGAAATAGACCTATTCTTTATTTATTAAATCATCCGGATTATAAAAATAATATGAAAAAACTGCAGGCATGGAGAGAAATCCAGAGGGAATTAAATGAGGAAGGTATGTAGTCTTTTTATAATAATAATAGACTGTATTTGTAATGTATTTGTTTATTTTGCTTATAAGATAATATTATGTATTATATGTATAATTATTTATTTGTACTTATTATAGATAATATTATGATAACGTTAAGTTCTCTGCGTTTGTGTAAAATATTGAACGAATTTATCTCTGACCTCAAACGCTGCCGACGATGCTCTCTGTCGGTTGCCAGGTCTATTTTGTGGTAGAAAGGCACCTAGCTGTTCTATTTCAAAGCTGGAACTGGTATGTACGGCTGACTCTTTCGTCTGTATAAAGTTGTGCAAACAACAAGCTGCTTTTACAATTTTTATTGTGTTTGTCAAATCTGTTTCGAAAGGTCTTAGGAAAATCCTAAACTTCTGTGCCATTATTCCAAAAGCACATTCCACAACTACACGTGCTCGACTGAGCGCCTGATTAAATCTCTTTTTATCTCTATCTTGCATAGCCGCTTCTCTTACAAAAGGTCTCATCAAAAACGTTTCCAGCTTAAAGGCACCATCCCCTATTAAAACATAAGGCAAAGGATCTGTGCCTTGTTGTAATGGTTGGGCATTTGGTACATTAAGTTGACCAGTTCGCAATAGTTGTAAAAAAGGTGTTTTTTCAAATATAGTACTATCAGAATCTTTTCCAAACGATCCAATGTCAACATATATGAATTTGTAATTAGCGTCTACAACAGCCAATAACACAATAGAAAATTTACTTTTGTAACAGTAAAACATTGAGCCGCTATCTGGAGGGCATTTAATGGTAATATGCTTTCCATCCACGCTACCCAGGCAATGAGGAAATCCCCATTTCCCAAAAAAGTCTTCTGCGATATTGAGCCACATTTCTTGTGTAGGTTGTGGAATGGCTAATGGTTGTAAAACATTCCATATTTCCTGACATACTTCGGTCACTATTTTTGAAACTGTTGAATTTCCTATACGATATGAAAACGATAATGTCTTATAGCAATCTCCAGTAGTTAGGAATCTGCAATGAAAATAATATTAATTTTGAAATAATATTAATTTTGTCTTATTTTGTTATTTTTCAGTCGTAACTTTGAAAGCGAAGTGGAAGAATTTAAAAGACTCCTACAAAAAGTACAAATTATCTAAAAAGAGTACAAGTGGCCAAGCTGCAAAAAAGCTTCAAAATTGGACTTGGGCAGATCAAATGAATTTCATTGATCCAGCAATTACATTGAATGAGACTCAAGGTAGTATGGCATCTCTGAATGTTGAAAAAGTTAATTCTACTGACTCTCAATCTACGGGAGACGTAACTACACAAGACGTTGCACAAGATACCCGCCCGCAAGAAACTCAAAACGCCCAACAAATTTATAGAAAGCATAGGAGAAGTAATCCGGATCCGGATCCAACAGATAGAATGATCCAGTACTTACAAAATAGAAGAGATCGCAACAGAAGTGAAGATAAAGTTGATTTAAAATGTGATGGAGTAGATTTATTATTTTTGGGATACGCTGATACTTTCAAAAAACTATCAAAGCGAACACAAATAAAAGCAAAATTTGATATCGCCCGAATTTTGATGGAGGCTGAATTAAGTGATATGGAGGCTGTAACTTCTAACAGCAACTCTACTGCAACGGGTAGTTTCAACTACTCTGTTCTAAGTGATACCACGCATTCTCCGGCTACTCCAGGAAATTACTCCATGATCAGTGACGCAACAGTTACTGACAATGCTAATTATTATATTCTTCCACAAGAGGGCAATACGGCTATACCTACTGATTTAACAACCTCAAATCAAAATGATCATGAACAAATCAACATGTTTCACTTATCGTAGAGTTAGTAACATGCCGAATATTTTTTTTGTATTAATGATTAATAAATAAATAAATAATTTACTTACCTCAAAGTTAAGGCTAATCTTTCTCTGCTAGAAATAGCTTCCCTAAACCTTGTATTTTGTTTAGTAATATGTGGCTTCAAAAGATTATGTAGATCTTCAAAACTCCCTGGGCTCATTCTAAAATATGTATAAAAACGATCTTCATGTGACTCTAGTTCTTTACATAATAGGTTTTCTCCTAATTTCTTCCTTTTTTCATTAATCTCGTGCACCCAAATTCTACGAGATTTACGCCTTTTCAAAGTTAAAGTCCACAATAATATTTCCTCCTCCTCTGACTCTGATAACGACGACATTTCGCTCCGATGGCTGACTGATGACTAGCAGGTTCCGACGCCCGTTCCGCAACTACACAACTACACTTTATCGCAGCGGAATTCCTACAGCGGTTTCGCAACTGAAGTTTCGCAGCGGAGGTGTGAGAGGTGCATAAAGCTTAAGTTTGGAGCGGAACTTTGTTAGAAATTTCCGATCTATGAGTATTTAATCTAAGGAATTTAATATAAAATATTGTATTCCAATTTCCAGGTTTAGCGTACGATCTCAAAACGGTGTCCATCGAAATGATACGCAAAAGGGTGGCGAGGACGGGTGATGGATCCCACCCCTTCGACAAGGAGATTGAAGACAGAGACGATGATCACCACCACCCCGACAACCCCGTGTGGGGTTGGGATGACGAAGACATGACTGAAGAAGAAAGGAAGCTGGCTGAAATTGCTCATAAACAAAAATAGAATAATAATACTATATGTTATTTATATCGAACTGTAACAAGAAAGAAGAAAAGAAGCGCAATTGTCGACGCGGTTATAAGCCATTTTTAGTAAGCCTTTAAGGGCCGACTACATAGTATATACATACCTATAATTTTTTTATTAAAATGAATTTGTAACTTTTTTTAATAATAGTTAAATCTGATAGTACTCCAGACTGAGCTATGTTGATCTAAGCAGGTCTAGTTCACGCTATTTTGACTTTGCATCGACAAAACGTGACTGGTACGAACAATAGTACCTAAATACTGTCGCCTGGATCGAGTCATGCCTTGACTGCCGTTTTCTAAAAGATCATCATCATCCTCATCAGCAACCCATAAGCGTCTTACTACTGAGTGCAAGTCTCCTCTCAGAGAAGGGTTATTGGCCATAGGGCATAGTCCATCACGCTGACCAGATAAAAATTGGCAGACTTCACATACTGGAACTATCAGGCGTGCAGGTTTCCTCACGATGTTTTCCTTCACCGTTAAAGCATATAAGTGCTTAAACTCGTGCCCGGGATCGAATTTGCGACCCCCCAAATAGGAGACCACAGTCCTAACCACTAGGCTATCACTGCGGCTAAAAGATAGATACTTTATATTTCATAATTGAATTTTAAGGAAGAGTTAAAAGTGCCGTGCAAAATCACCCGCTAATGTATATTGCTCCAAGTACCTAACTCAATTCGTGTTTTGCGTTATGCATTTTCTTGGATTATTAACCACTGTTGGTATAATTTTTTTTTCAATCGGCTTCCTACTCACGCCAACCAACAATTTGCCTACAAAATTCTTTGACAGCGACTATTGTACCTACATTTATCTGTAGCACACTCTTACTTTTTTATACAGAATAGATATTAGAAAGTAGGTCCGTTTTTGCTTTTTGTTTTCCTCTCGACTGATATTAATTATTCTAATGTTTTATTATTATTTTTTAGGTAAATTCTATTAAATTATTCAAAAAACCTTAAATAATAAGTATATGTATATTTTATAATAATATAAGTGGTTAATTCAATTAACCAAAGATTTTTGAACCAAACTTGTACCAAAGTACCAAATAAGTATGGTGCAAGTTGTAATTTTCATTCACAAGTTACAACTTTCGTTAAGTACAAAGATAATGTTTATTTTTATGTACTTGCTTAGAGTAAACTGCTACCTTCACACATATTGATACACAAAGATATTGAAATTCGATGCTGACAAGACAATTGAAAGTCTTTTCTTTGAATGCCTGTATCAACAGAAAAATTCTAAAGAAAGTGACCCTTTTTACTGACAAAACAACTGAATAGTTTTTCTTTTAATGACTTTATCAATAGAAAAAAGTGTGTGTCAGCTCCGGCCTCCGACGCACGACTGGAGTTTACGCGCGACCGGCGACGCTATATCCTTCTCTATGCGCGCGACTCGGGTCCGAGCGCGCCCCGACTGACTTTCGCTTCGGGGACTCTTTCGCACGAAATCCAACCTTATTTACTCAACGTTAGGGTAGAAATTTCAACGTTGTGAAAAACGTAACAGAAAAACGTAACGAGGTCATTGATAAATTGATTTTACTGCCCGGATTTTTCTCATACCGGGCTGCTAAAATCGATTCTTAAGGAGCAAACTCCAAAAATTCTAAAGAAAGTGACGCTTTTTCACGTCAAAAAGAAAACGTCATATTATGTTCAAATGATTGAACAAAAAATATTTGCATTGGTTCCTGGTATATGTGTAGGTAATTATTTAAATAAATTAATGAAGTAAAATTATTTATTATATTAATTTAAATAATTATAATAGCTTTTTTCTCATAATCATGTTATTTATTTATTTGTGTTTTCTTTCATGTGGTCTAGCTCTTTATTAAAACCAACCTTTATATTTTAAACCTTTATTTTTCTGTATATTCAAATTCTATTGGATTTAAAAAGGTGATAGCACATTGCAGCACTCTTTATGCATTTTCAGTTGGTAGGTACTTACAATACCTATTAAAATACCAAATAAGTCATCAGTACACGTCGACCGCATCGACCGTTCAACTTACTAGCCATCCATAGTTCATCGGTTAACGAGCAGCCTGCATTTCGATAGGTTTATCTTGAGAGTTTGATACCCACATTCCTTGTCCTTTCGCTAAGAGCGTGGCACCTATCCTAATGTGCGATACATCATGGTATTGTAATAATTATACGCCATTTTTACTTATTTTACAATTCAGTTATAATAAGTAGATATAGTTATTATTATTTACGTTAAAATAAAAGTTTCAGTTACAGTTACTAACTACTACTTAATAATACTTAGGTATTATGTAGAGTTAGTAACTGTCACTGAAAGTGTACAGTGTATTTTACAGTACATTGTACCTATATATGAATTTGTAATGTGATAATAGTATCTATTTAATAAGGGGTGACTGTTTATAACATTAATTTATTCTTTAAAAAGTCAAATAAATATATAATTAAGATTAATTTATTGTCGGTAAACTTAGACTACACGGTAAATGTTTTTAGAAAACTGTTATACATTAGACTTGTATGGAATAAAAAATCAGTATTTTGAATAATACAAGATAAATTATATTTAACTGTCTTTTTTATTCTGTTAACCAAATCTATTATCTAATCTTTACCAATACTATAAATCCGAAAGTGTAGATATTGAAATAAGTAAATAGATTCGTTTAAATAACAAGATTTTACCTGCGACTTTTATTATTTTAATATTCGCTACCTATTATTAGCTCATATAGAGCTTCTGCCCGCGACTTCGTCTGCATGGAGTTAGGTTTTTAAAATCATTCGGGACCCCTATGTTTTTCCTGGATAAAAAGTAGCTGTTAATCTGGTCCTCAACTACAGTTATGCGAGGTCGATCTGTTACCCGGTTTCTGCGTAATTGAAGGAAAAGCAACACACTAACAAAAAAAAGTGTGTGTGTCAGCTCCGACGCACGATTGGAGTTTACTTCTTATAGGCTGATTACACCTACCGAGTAGAGATGCGAGACAGTACTCTCGGCCGAGTACTCGGTGCGTATAAACACTTCGCCGAGTGCTCGGCCGACCACTCGGCCGAGCAAAGTGGCGAGACAATAGCTCGGCCCCCATTCGCTCCGACCCGATCGGTACGCGCTCGGCTTCCCGAAGCGAAAGCGCTTTCGCATTCGACAACTCAAGCGAAAACCAACCTTATTTACTCAACCTTAGGGTAGAAATTTGCATCGTTGTGAAAAACGTAACAAGGGCATTCGACAACTCAAGCGAAAACCAACCTTATTTACTCAACGTTAGGGTAGAAATTTGCATCGTTGTGAAAAACGTAACAAGGTCATTCAAAACAGATTTCACTGCTCAAATTTTTCTCATACCGGGCGCCTAAAATCGATTCTAAAGGAGTAAACTCCAAAACACTCACGTTTATAGGATTAGTACGTAAGAATCAGGCAGGTAGTAAAAAAATGTTGGTTAATTTATGAATCATTTAATAAATACTTAAACTACAAAATAAGAAGAGGCATAATAAATATTTTCCTATTTCATTTGAGAAATAATCCCCATCGATCCCCAAAACATTACTGAGTTATAAGAACTAAGTATTCTCAAACTTCACCCATTTTTAAATTAGTACATCACATAGATATTCCTTAAAATAAAATTGCAGGAAAATAGAATTTAAATAGAAAATTCAAATGAAACTTTAGTACCTATAATCTCTATGTTATCATACATAATGGTACAACATTAACTCAGTCATTAGTCATTAAGTCTCACAGTCAAATATTTCCAACCCATTCTGTTTCTTTGCCGACATCGTATTTTTTTCTCCACTCATTTGCTACCAAGTTATTTCCGAAAATCTTCACATCATCTTTTCCTGTGATTTGTTTGAGCCAATCTGACTTGATAGGATAATCCGTGTCGAACGATTCTTGGCCAGTAACATGAAAATCCTTAAGATCGCTGCTCTCTAAGGCCGCAAATTTGTCTGGATATTTACCACTATATTTATCAAAATCTCCTTCAACAATAAACTCAGGTGGGCTGTCGGCAAGCGGTTCAAGTTTATCAGTATGGTAACCATGGTTTAGATAAATCACTCTGTTCTCATATCTATCATTGAACGCGTTATTTCTGAGGAGGGTGAACACGGCTCCGGTCAAGGCCATGTTGTTAAGCATTCCAGCTCCTACGGTCATCATTTTCAAAGTCGGCAAGAAGAATGGCAACACCGCGGACATCAAGAGACCGGGCAATATAATGAATGGCACCAATTCATAGAAGTATTTTTCAAACTTTTTCATACTGCCCCTTCCCACCGCTCGATCATCTGAAATTAAATAAAACAAAGTTAACGTTCAACTTAAATAAAAACTTTAACTAATATTATAAATGCGAAAGTGTGTTTGTTTGTTGGTTTGTAGGTTTGTAGGTTTGTTGGTTTGTTGGTTTGTCCTTCAATCACGCCGAAACAGGGCTACGGATCGACGTGATTTTTTGCAGGGTATTGTTGAGGAACTGGAGAGTGACATAGGCTACTTTTTACCCGGAAAATCAAAGACTTCTCGAGGGATTTTAAAAACTAAATCCAGTCGCGGGCATCAGCTAGTAATATTATAAAATCATAATCATTTGGCCGACACGTTTCATGTATAAATTACCCTTACAGCATCCGGACTGAGGAGTTGCAACTAAATGCTCAATTCACTTGTCTGTAAGTATTTTGCACCCTCAATATCAATTCGCAATTATTGGCAAATCCTACTGCATCTTACAATTTATTTGAACGATAGCATACGAACATTAAAAAAAAATCTGTCTATTCGAATGGGTTATTCTTCGTAACATCTGAACTGGTTCTGACGTGATTTACCAGCCAGGTAGAGTATTATTTAGGGAGTGACTAGCTAGTTTTTCACCATCTAAAAAAAAAAGAGAACGCATGTTTAACAGCTATGTACCTAATAAACTTCGAAATTTCGAAGCCTAATTGAGTTTTTTTTTTAATTGATTGATCTGGTTTCAAATTCTTAATCCTATGCTGCAGCCTGCAGGGTACTGACTACTCACCACCTAAACTGTGGGGATTTAGGAACTGTTTGTGCAGATACCAAGAAAAGACTTCATCATTGAACTGCAAATTCCAAATCCTCAACTCTTAAGGAACAGTACTCCTAAACCGTATGAATTTAGAGATTGTCGAGTGTGAATTAATATTATTATAGGTACCACGTCGGCATAGACTTCAACAATGAACTTCAGGTCCCACTCCCAACACCTAAATTATATTCTGATGCTAAAAAGCTTAAAATAAGAAAAAGACGACGAAACCGATGCGACATGAATTTTGAATTGCGGATTTCCTGAAACACGTTTTTCAATTATCGTTTTAAGAACGCGGTCGCTCGAGGTCGCAAACTCGTAATATCAATCAGAACACCAAGCTTTAGAAATCTAGTAAATTAAAACCCTCCTTGATCTTTATTATGCCAGAAATAGAACCTAACACATTGCCTAGCCTATTACAACTTAAAATTTATATCTTCTTCTTCTTTATCAAGCGATAGACGTCCATTGCTGAACAAAGGTCTCTTGCATGGACTTCCACAGGGCTCGGTCTTGCGCCGCCTGTATCCAGTGGTCCCTGCAACTCGTCTGATATCGTCGGTCCATCTAGTTGGGTCTGTCAACACTGCGCTTCCCAAAAATTTATATAGATACCTATACTAATATAGTGTTAATATAAAATACATATACAATTAAAAAATTAATTATTATACAATTAATAAACAATAACCGTTAAAAACAGTTGTTTTAATAACAACTGTTTTTTTATGAGAATACGGACAGTATTGCAAATCATTACTTGACTTAAGTAACTAGTATACCGGTATATTAATTTTCTAAGAAATTATTTAATTTTATACTTCGCGTGTAGATCTTAAGTGTATTGTCATCTGACGATTGAAAAAGCTATTTATGCAACTGCATCGTAATGAGGGTCATTTTAATTCGAGTGCTGTTTTTTGATACGAGGCTTGCCGAGTATCAAAATAGGATAGTACGAGAATTAAAATGACTAATTACGTTCAGTTGCATACAAGATTTTATCTACGACAAGGAAAATAAATCATTAACAAAATACGCCGTAGGCTCAATAAAGTAACAAAAAGTAACTCCGTAAGCCGCCACCAGCCGCCTGTGGCGCCTCTGTCAACAAAAAGTAACTCCGTAAGCCGCCACCAGCCGCCTGTGGCGCCTCTGTCGTATGAACGGTACAAAAGTGCCAGAACTCAGAGCCTCAGCTTTAGGTATCCTATTTTAAGAAGATAACCATTTCGATTCAGCTCCCATACAACGAGCTGCATCGAAATGAGAAGCAAAACCGAAAGAGGGTTCATTTCGATTCAGCTGTCAAATTCGAAATTGGAACTTTTCGATGTTGGAGTAGATAAAACATTATTCGTTTCATCATGCAACTCTGATTTTAGTGCTATTAGTACTTATAGTATACATTGTACACTATTGCACGTAATTACAGTTATTAATTTGTTTGTGCTTTGTTCAGTAAAAATGTATAGTGTAAGCTCCATTTAATGCCATTCGATATAACGACACACTCCCTAACACGTCGAAATCACTTGACTCTGGTTGGTTTCCCTTATAAAGATACACTCTATCCACTGAGCGCAGTTCTCCTCTCAGAGAAGGGTCATGAACGTTATAGGCCCTAGTCCATCACGCTGGCCCAATGCCAATTATTGTCAGACTTCACACAACTTGAGAACATTATTGAGAACTCTCAGGCGTGTATGTTTCTCACAATGATTTCATTGACCGTTGTGCGTGCCCGGGATGGAACCCCCGACCCCCCGAATAGGAGAACAGGAGACCGTAGGCCTAACCACTGGGCTATCACTGCTTGGCTTAATTATTGTTATGATTGATGATGATGAATTATTGTTCGAATGTTCATTCAAACATGTGGGAGATTGTGACTATATAAAATGTATTAGGTAAGTACTTAAAAACGTTACAATATTTTTATGTTGAGAGAAAGTCTAAAAAAATGCCTACGTATTTTTATATTGGAAATTCAGACTAACTATGGTTAATAATTTCTACAGAAAATTTGAGTATTTAATTTATAAATAAAGTTTCAACAATTTTATCAACGAAATGAACATAATAAAAGGCTCCATAAGCATATACAATGACCTTTAACAAGTACTGGCAAAAAATATACCCGTTTACGGAGTCAACGGAGGAAAAATTGAAGTTTTCTCGGCAACAACCAAATTAAATTAGAATGTTGTAATATTTCTTATTTTTTACAGTGAAATATCAAGTACGTATTCATTATAACAATACCTATTCGTTATAATAGTAGGTATGATTTTTTTTATATATAGTTTAAATATTATACATAATAAGAAAGGATTTTACTTTTCAAAATATCGACGCTCAACGATCCATTTCTAGTTACTCCCAGTTGCAGACTGTAATCTTCATTCAAGTTCAGTTGGAGCGTACGCCGTTGAAGCAGCCTCTCTGTTCCATCACAGAGCTCCGTGTACAGTTCATCATCGGAAACATTGTAGTACCGTTGCCACGGAAACCTCGCACTATCTAAAGGTTCAGTACGCGCGCCCGCTTGTAAAGATTTTTCCGCCCGCCAAGCTCCGTACGCACCCACGCATTTCGAGAGACCTAGATTTCGAACGCACGGTACAAGATGGATTAAATTTTCATTTATTCCGTTCGCGAAATTTTGGCTGTTTTCGCGCGAATACGATTTTTGCGCGTGAATAAAACATGGCCACGCCGCAAGAAAGAGAATGGCGGCGCGTGCGCGCATCGCTGCAGGTTGACTGACTCGGTGTCTGCGCTCACTTAGACCACGATGGAAGGGACGTATCGTTATAATACTTAGAAATGCCAGATCAAATATATAGATCAATGAATGTTTCTACCACTGCACGCGCGCAAATAATAATTCAAAATATAGCTTTTCCGGTAGTTTTCTGTTGTATAACATTGTGCTTATCAGGTACAACTGCCTGTTGATGCAGATGGTTATCATGCTTAACTGCGAATGACAGTGCAATATTGCACCCTGAACCAAAAACGCAGGGGTTTTTCTGTCATGAAATTTTTAGTAACAGTAAGGTTTGGAAGTTTGTGTGTCACCCCCGTGCCTTGGAGAGCACGTAAAGCCGTCGGTCCTGCGCCTGATTTCTCTGGTCGTGTCTACTATTATGAGAGGGCGGGTATAGAAAGTGCACTCGTGTTTACGCACGGACTTGTGCTCTATATTTTATATTAGGTATACTGAGTAGTTAGGAAGTTTACGCCTCCGTTGAGATTGGCTGAAATCGGTTGGCAAGAATATTAACTATTATATAGCATTTGCCCGCGACTTCGTCCGCTTGGAGTTAGGTTTTAAAATCCCTCGGGAACCCTTTGTTTTTCCGGGAAAAAGTAGCCTATGTCACGCTCCGAGTCCTCAAATTGCTGTTGCTGCGTGGTTGGAGCACAAACCAACAAACACTTTCGCATTTATAATATTAGTAGGGGGTATAATAAGGACTGGATGTACTTATAGGTAGGTATACCTAGTAATTATGTACCTTCCTAGCTGCCATCTCAACATCCCGCCTGCTATCCCGTTATGTTATGTACGTATGTGATTGTTAATTCAGTAACACGGGGCACATATACATACACAGGGCACACAGGGCACAGGTTACATTTACACACGGGGCACATAATCTGCACACGGGGCACAAATGCACACAGGGCGCAAATACACATGGAGCACAATCTGCACACGGGGCACATTTACCACAGGACACATATACACACGGGGCACATAATCTACACACGGGGCACATATGTAGGTACCTAATTTGAAGAGCCAACGATGGTAGTTGGGGTCCAAAGGTGTTGAAGTGGCCGATCTCGCACCAGAAAACGCAGTTTTGGCATATCCCCTACAATTTGAAGTCGCAAAGAGCCGCTTGATACAGGCTGCACAAGACCGAGACATGTGGAAGTCCAAACAAGACGTATGTCCAGTCGTGGATATCTATCAGTTTATAAAGAAAAAGATATATTCTTTGGTTTGCATATTATTTTTCAATGATTTCAAATTAATTTTTGTTTTATCTATTCTAGAAACGTTGTCATGTGAAAGTATAAATCGCTCAAAAGTAGGTGACTATAATTTTGAGTAGAGAGTGATAAATAACTTGCAACATTCCAGTTTAGAGGTGTTTCTATTATATAACTATTATAATAATATTTGTTATGAATAAAATTATCATCGATAATATTATATTTCATATGTTTAAAATTAATCAAAACCAACTTATCTTATAAAGGACTGGAATATAATGTCTTGGTATATTTCTTCGAAGAAAGAAATTCATTATGTATTAGATTAAAAAACTACACAAAAATCTTCTTATAAATCGTGTAATGTGGTCGACACTTCGACATTTATTACATTTTCGCTCCGACGCGCGACGAGCGAAATAGTTTATTCGGAGGATTTTGTGTGGTGTTGCGTTTTCCCTGTTAGATACTTTTTAGGGTTCCGTAGAAAACAAGGAACCCTTATAGTTTCGCCATGTCCGCCCGTCTGTCCGTCTGGTACTAGAAAACTGTAATTTGTCAAGGGTATAAATATTAATCACACCAAAAAAGTAAAATAAAATTGGGAAAAATATATTTTTTTAGGCTACCTCCCCTACGTGTAAAGTGGGGATGATTTTTTTTTATTTATTTAAGTTTAAGAGTTAAGTGTCCCCAAAGGCAATTTTATTAGAATCAAGTGTCCTCATAGGCAAAATATACGGATAGGCTGAACCAAAATCTACCAGCCACATAATGAAAGCATTGCGAGTCGGACAAGTATACACAGGTAACCACCACACAATATAATTAAATTCTTCGAGTTCGAGAGTTCGAGAGTAAAGAGAGTAAAAAAAATATGATGATTCAGATTATGCTGATGGTTGCCTTTTAGAGCCCAGCAGCCATGAGGAGATCCTCATACACTTCGACCAGTAGCTAGACTCAAATACGAGAGGCGTGAGAAAGAGTAATTTTTGGCGGTGATTCAAGATGAGAAATTGTACCCTGGTCTCATAAATGAAAAGGGAGCAACTGCAGACTCCTTTCTATTCCCGGCGGGGACAAATTGGGAATTTATAGTTTATGAATTGTCTCTGGTTTGCTCTGGTGGAAGGCTTTGGCCATAGCTGGTTACCAGGTTAAAGACGTGCCGCCAGGCGATTCAGCATTCCGGCACGATGGCATTAGAAATAGCTTAGGGGAATGGGTTGAATTTACGCTGCCACACCTCTTCCAAGTTAGACCACTACCATCTTAAATTGCGTCGTCACTTACCATCAGGTGAGATTGCAGTCAAGGCCTATCTTGTCATCGGATGGTAAAAATAATGGCATTCAGTTAAGTTTTTCTCCATAAAGTATGTGGGGGTCTGTGTGGCGTAAATTTAATTTAATTAAAAATAATGTTTCTGATTATGTGCCACTGTTTATTAGTCAATAAAAACCAAGTTAGATATATCCAGTCTTTCAGTCACTAAAACTCTTATAATTTAAATTAAAGTATATGACTTTTTATTTGATATTTACTAGGAATAAGAAAAATTGGTTCAAAGTCACCCCAAGTTACGGTATGCTAATTTTTTGAGATTTTTTGTATGGGAAACTCTTGATTTCATTTTTCTTTGATTTTTAGGGTTCCGTACCCAAAGGGTACCAACGGGACCCTATTACTAAGCCTACGCTGTCCGTCCGTCCGTCCGTCCGTCTGTCAGCGGGCTGTATCTCGTAAACCGTAATAGATAGACAGATGAAAATTTCACATAATTTATGTATTTCTATTGCCGCTATAACAACAAATAATAAAAATTAAATTAAATTTAAAAAATTAAATTAAAATGGGTAGGTGGGTAGATGGAAATCTTTTAATTTAATTTTTTTTAACGGAACCCTAAAAGAGCGATGCCCGACTCGCACTTAGCCGATTTTTTTTGAGATTTTTGTATGGGAAACTCTAGATTTCATTCTTCTTTGATTTTTATTATTTGTCGTGAAAGAGGTTAGTGCGAAATGTGACACATGAAAATTGCAATTTCCATTACATCTGAACAGACAGACAGCGGAGCTTTGTAATGAGGATTATTGTTTGGCACCCTTTGTTGGGTACGGAACCCCAAATAAATAAAATAAAAATTCTCTTTTGAAATCTAACTTCAAATGTAACTACAAAGTATAAAATATTTTTAGTTTGTACACGTATGTTGATGAATGAAGACGGGCGGAGGCGGGCGGAAGAGTTTACCTCCTGTATCACCGAAGATATTCATCAGATCTTCACCTAATTTAAATGGTACCAACCTGATGATATGTCTATTCAAATAAAAAACTTGAGAGGTGTCAAGGGACACCCGGATGGAACGTAGTTCGAACCATCGGCTTTGAACTGTTATGCGACTGCCGGAGCCACTAGGCTACGGAGACCCAATGTTGTATCGCGAAAATACCGAACACAATGCAAAATTCACATTCAACAAAAAAGTGTCGGTTTCAAAAATGTGTCGAGTGTCAGTTCCTTATTTTTTCCGTCTAGCCCCCTTCCGTACCGCGCGATAAGGAACTTACGTTCCAAAAACATTATTTAAATCAGTTAAGATTTGACGCAGCTATGGAGTAACATCGGCAAAAAAAATACACGTCAAATCGGTAACCTCTTCCTTTTTTTGAAGTCGGTAAAAAAGAAAGAAATTTTGCCAAATTCCAAAAGTTGGGCGAAAGTTTTTTTTGCATTCCGTGTATGCAGGAAACGGCCCATATTATTGCCAAATGCATGGCATTTGCATATACGCGGTCACGGACATGCGACCGACGCGACGCGCTTCGCTCGTGTCGACGCCCCCTTATACATAGTTTCACCGAGCGATACGACTACATACGTGATGAGGTTCTTGATACGGTGTGTTAATTATACCACTCACACGCACAGGCGTCATTTCCCTAATCATTTCTAAGCGACATTGGACTCAAGTGTGAATAATCGGATTAAATTATTAAATATTTTAAATTAAAAACTGTTCAAAATATTGTTAGGTGTTACTATACGATTAACTGCCTCGTTGGTCTAGTGGTTAGCATCTTTGACTGTGGAAGCCGAGGTCCCGGGTTCGATTCCCGCGTCGGACCAATAATAATTATTATTAATGGGTATAGTTGAGTTTAGTTGTAGCAGTGATAACTTAGTGGTTAGGACTGCGGTCTCCTATTCGGAGGGGTCGCAGGTTCGATCCCGGGCATGCACCTCTGAGGTTTCAGAGTTATGTGCGACTAGATGATGCCTATGACTTCGTCCGCGTGGATTAAGGTTTTTTAATTCCCACGGGAACTCTTTAATTTTCCGGGATAAAATGTAGCCTATGTGCTAATCCTTAGTATGAGCTATCTCCATTCCAAATTTCAGCCAAATCGGTTCATTTATGAACAATCCTTCAAAACAACTTTCGATGTAACGTGCTCAGTTCTCACAGAATGTTTAATTGTATACAATCAAGTAGATTAGCATCAAGTTATCAAGCGTAGTGCTCCTCACATGGGAATTGAATATGTGTGTCGTTGCTTCTCCTTTCAAAGAGATACTTAATTTAAAGGGAAAATATTCAAGGTATTATTATCTATGTACCCTATACCTTTAAATCATTTAATTAGGTAGTACTATAAAAATGCCTCGTAGGTCTAGTGGTTAGCTTAGCACGTTTGATCTCAATAATTGAGGAGTGTCTGATCAAAACCAACAATTCCATTTTCTAAAAAAAATACTTTTTGTTCTGATCGTGACAAAAATATTGAAATGACCATGAAAAAATCGTCCCCACCCACCAACAGATTTCAAAAGTATATCAGGTAATATAATACATCATGGCAGCCTGACGATTTTTAGGGTTCCATACCAAAATGGTAAAAATGGAACCCTTATGGTGAGACTTTCTCCGTCCGTCTGTCCGTCCGTCTGTCCGTCCGTCTGTCACAGTCGATTATTTCAGTAACTATTAAAGCTATCGACATGAAATTTGGCATAGTTGTGTATAATAGTGACCCAAAATCATTGGAATAAAGAAAAATCGAAAATTATTTTTAGTTTTAATAAAAAAAGGGGGAAAATCGGGGGTTTGAAATTTCAAAGTAAAATAACTATATCGAGTGGGGTATCATATGAAAGGCCTTTACTTGTGCATTCTAAACCAGTTTTTTATTTATTTCTATATATAATAGTTTTTGATTAATCGGCCAAAATGTCGAAAAAAATACCGTTCCCCCCCTTATCTCTGAAGTTTACCAATCGAAAAATCTGAAATAATTATGGTCAATAGAAATTTATGTATATTTTACAGGAAAAATAAAAAAAAATGATTAAAAAAGGGGGAAAATCGGGGGTTTGAAATTTCAAAGTAAGATAACTATACTGAGTGGGATATCATATGAAAGGCCTTAACTTGTGCATTCTAAAACAGTTTTTTATTTATTTCTATATGTAATAGTTTTTGAGTAATCGGCCAAAATGTCGAAAAAATACCGTTCCCCCCCCCCCCCTTATCTCCGAAGTTTACCAATCGAAAAATCTGAAATAATTATTGTCAATAGAAGTTTATGTATATTTTACAGGAAAAATAAAATGAACGCGAAAATTATTTTAGTTTAATTAAAAAAGGGGGAAAATCAGGGGTTTGAAATTTCAAAGTAAGATAATTATACCGAGTGGTGTATTATATGAAAGGCCTTTACTTGTGCATTCTAAAACAGTTTTTTATTTATTTCTAGATATAATAGTTTCTGATTAATCGGCCAAAATGTCGAAAAAAATACCGTTCCCCCCCCCCCCCCCCCTTATCTCCGAAGTTTACCAATCGAAAAATCTGAAATAATTATGGTCAATAGAGGTTTACGTATATTTTGCAGAAAAAATAAAACCAACGCTCTAACTAGCATAGTTTTTTTTATATTAACAATAAACCTCTACAAACAAAGTTAACGATAAATAAGCAAATTAATATAATATTATCGTTTTACTTTTACTTTTGGAGTATGGAACCCAGGTGCGCGAGTCCGACTCGCACTTGGCCGGCTTTTTTTTACTATGACGACATCCGCAGTAGAATTAGGGTTTTCATGCAAATCGAGTTGATGTGGATACCCGTTTTATAGTTTACAATTACGGTAGAACCTCGTTAAATGGAACCTCCATAAGTCCTCCTCGTACGACCTCCAAAGCTCGAAAATAGTTATTTGTGTTATATGGGGCCAAAGGAATTTTTTGTTCCCCGAGGGCGTTATTTTGAATTCAGAGCGAAGTGAAGGATTCTATAGTAGACTCCCGAGCACAGCGAGGGATTCTAAAGTAGAATCCTGAGCGTAGCGAGGAATTCAATATACGCCGCCCGAGAACAAAAAATTTTGGCCCCGAATGACACACACTATTTTTCATCATTACCTATGAGAAAAAGCTAGGAGTATCAACCTACTAGTACTATGTATAGTATGTATAGAGTATAGACATTACCAATACGTATATTGAAAGTTTAAATTCGTAAATAAAACACAATTAAATTTTTATGAAATAATTAAACATTAATAATATTTATGTTGGAAGTATGGGCGTATAATATGTCTAATCCTCTAATCGACAAATTTGATCACGTGACTTATCGTAGACAACAGCTTCTCAAACATTTTTGAATTTCGAAACATTTTTGAATTCTCCCTTCTGATTGGTCCGCGTTAGTGCTTTAGTATGCTAAAGCACATAACGCGGACCAATCAGAAGAGAGAAATGAAAAGTCCCATGGGGTTAAAATGAAATTTTGCTCCCGCTGTCCTCTGAAGCCAATATTCGTTTTTCGAATAGGTATGATGAAAAATGTATTGTTCCCTTCCCTTCAAGCCCCAAAATCTCCATTAGTTAAAATCTCAACCCTCTATAAGTCTAAACAATCAGTATACAAACTATTTCGGTATACGAAATTTGACCTCTGCATCTCGAACATAGCAATGTTTGATTTTACAACCTTTACAACTCGAACATTTGAAACTAATTACCTCTATAGCTCGTAAAAAAATATGTTACCGATGTTAAGAATTTGCCGACAAGATACGTAATTGTTTCTTAGAAAACAATGTAGGAGTACCATAAATAGGATTACCAATTCTATGAAATGGTAAATGAATTTATGGCTGATTTAAAACGTGCTTGTTTACTTTTTATTTTTATTGCTACATTTAGTTATTTAGTTTTATTGTTATTCATAGTCAGTTGAAATTTAGCGAAGCAAGTGTTTTGTTATCGATTGTTAGAATGAATCTTCACCTCTACAAGTCGAATAAAATAAGCCTAACTCGAAATCCTTCTTATGTCGAAAATTCTGTAACACGAAATTTTTGGGGTCTGCCTTGAAGTTCAACTTGTAGAGGTCTACTGTATAAAGCATCATAGAGGAGCACTAACCAACTAGAAAATAGTTATTTGTGTTATATGGGGCCAAAGAAATTTTTTGTTCTCCGAGGGCGTTATTTTGAATTCAGAGCGAAGTGAAGGATTCTAAAGTAGAATCCTGAGCGTAGCAAGGAATTCAATATACGCCGCCCGAGAACAAAATATTTTGGCCCCGAATGACACACACTATTTTTCATCATTACCTATGAGAAAAAGCTAGGAGTATCAAGCTACTATGTATAGACATCGTATATTGAAAATTTAAATAAAACACAAATAAATAATTTATTATTAAATAATTAAACATAAATATTTATGTTGGATACAGTATCGGCGTACATTCCGATCGACAAATTGATCACGTGACTTATCGAACAGCTTCTCAAACATATTTGAATTTCGACACATACTAAAGCACGAACGCGGACCAATCAGAAGAGAGAAATGAAAAGTCCCATGGGGTTAAATTAAATTTTGCTCCCATGGGGTTCAAATTGAATTTTGCTCCCATGGGGTTAAAATTAAATTTTGCTCCCGATATCCTCTGAAGCCAATATTCGTTTTCGAATAGGTATGATGAAAAAGCTATTGTAAGACGCAGATGTGTTTCTGAGACGCAGAGATAAAACCGCGCCGCGCGCTGCCCGCGCTCCCTCTGATCACCCGCGCCCGACCACAAATATTGATATTTGATAACCGCCGCTCAAATATCAATATTTCTATAATAAAAAGTTCCTTCAAAAATCTAATTCGGATCAAAAACCAATAATTTCATTTGAAATAGATACAGTAATGAAACGTGTAATATAAACTTCCTGTAAGCTACCAATATTTCCTGTAAAGGAAATATTGGTTTTTAGATCACTCAATTATTATCAACATCAATGTCTTGGGTTTTTCTGTCAGTAAATTCTCAGTAGGTAGGTACCGGTAGGTGTGTCCCACGCGTGCCTCGGAGATCAAATAAAGTTGGTCCTGCGCCTGATCTGTCTCCGCTCGTGTTGGATCCCATCAGACTATGAGAGCTAGGGAATAGAGAGTGCACCTGTGTAATCTGTGTTTGCGCACACACTTGTGCACTATAATATCTGCCGCGCAGATGGCTAATCTCTGAGGAGGTTTGCTGCCGTCACCGGATTTCACGTATTATCCTAATAGGAGAGCAAGATGATCATTGTTCATAATTCCACATTGGCCTTATGTGTACCTAAACGTTGAACCAAGATAATACTACATTTAGATGTTTGTATGGTCAGCGCTGGCCATACGTATCAAAAGTTACGCTAAATTATGGTTTTTTATTTTTTTGCAGTTTCTTGTCGGCTTTTCTCATCAGAATCAGCTTTTCCAACCGCGTGGTAAAATTTAATTCATCGTTCCGAAGGATGTTATCTAGGCTATCGTACCTACTAAAATCAATTACAAGCAAACTATATTGGTTTAACCGAGGACCAACTTAATAAACTTGAGCGAATTCAAAACCTTGCTATTAGGTTTACATTTGGCTTGCGCAAATATGACCATGTCTCCGAATTTCGTTCAAAGCTCAAGTGGTTACCCATTCGCTTTCGCCGGAATTTACATATTGTTTCTCTTCTGTACTGTGTATTGTTCAATCCTATGACTCCAAGTTATTTAAAGGAGAACTTTAAATTCGTGGTCATGACAGACCAGATAGAGTCTTACGGCCAGCGGAAAAACTCAAGCTAGCGACACCTACTGCACATCGGACGAAGTATTTTAGTAACTCCTTCACGGTCAAGGCTATTTGTCTATGGAACGAGCTTCCCTCGCAAATTCATCGTGCTGAATCCCTTAATAAATTTAAAACTGACGTCAAAGATTATTACCTATCTCTGTGCTATCATCAATAACGACATAGTTTACGATTTAAATCAGTAATGTATATATATATATATATATATATATATATATATATATATATATATATATATATATATATATATATATATGTATATTATATAGTCTTATCTATGTGTTATATTTATTTTGTATATATTAGTATATTAATATGTTATTATTATTATATTATATGGTTTAGTTTATTTACCTATTAGTATTTAGGTATATTATATACACCACCTCCCACTGTCTACTTGTTCATTTTCTCCCTAGCGTTAAGCTTGTCTGGAAGAGATCGCTATTTAGCGATAAGACCGCCTTTTTGTATCTACATTTTAAGTTTTCTTTTTTGTAACCTGTAATTCATTTGTGTTTTGTGGTGCAATAAAGTATATACATACATACATACATACATACATACAAGTTTTAGGACACCATGGACACTCATTAATTCTAACTGTCTACCATCGAACTATAACGATTAGAAGCGCAACAGTCGACGCGATGATAAGGCATCTTTAGGAAGCCTTTAAAGGCCGACTACGAAGTATCGTCGCGTTTGATCGCGTTAGTACAACGAGCTCGCAGAAAATTATTAAAAAATTGGTTGTCTGTAAAGTTGGTTTACGGACGTTAGTTTTACGTGATAACGTCATAAAGGCGACACATCCGCTAACCATAGCGCGCCCGCGATGACTGGCGAGGGGCGGGCGGCGGTGGGCACTCTCTAGTCAATTCTGAGTTCAGAGACATCTTCAAAGTTCTGCGCTCTCGCTTGCACGCTCAGGCTCAGGCGGAACGTGACAATTTTTCGTGCGTGCAGCCGGTGTTCATCGATTTAAAAGACGTTATCACGTCAAAAATGACAGATATTGGGCTGTGAAAGGTTATCATAATTCATCACAATAACCATCAAAATATTATCTGTACGAGAACCAGAAAAGAATTACATGACACACATTCATTAGTTATTCGTTTGAAGCGGAACTTTGTTACAAACTTCTGTTCTAAGTGATATAGCTCGATGCAGCCTACCTAATTACATTTCTACAAAGCCGACGTGCATAGACAATCATCACTTTCACCCACGCGCTAGTGTAGCGATAGGGATCGGAGGAAGTTCTCAATGTCCAAGGGGAGCGTATGCCCGTTAATGATTCGGCGTTACTCCTTAACTGGCGTTCAATATCTGGGTCGATATTACTACCGCACGATCACGTTGTCCTGCACTTTCTTTTCGATGTTTGGTTTTGCCGACTATTGTCTTCCGTAGGACACTTTATATCCTGCCGATCGATCATAATGGGCTCCAGTCAAACTTGAGCAGGCGTTCTGTGATCATCATTTTTCGGCGAACCTTTGCCTGTAGTCGCCAAAATGTGTAGAATGCTCGGTGTGTTGTCCCTGGCCTATGTGGCCATCTTCATGTTAGCTGTAGTGCACTGTGAGGATATAACAAGCACGGGCCTTGTGGATTTTATGAACAAAGGTAAGCATAAGAAACCGGCAAAAACTAGCTGATGTCCGCGACTACGTCTGCGTCGATACCCCATTTTCACCAACGTTCCCTAACTTTTACGGGCTCCCTAAGCTTAGTTAGGTGACGCTTTCTGTCAATTTCAATTTCAAGAAGTTTAAGGAACACCTATAGGTGAAAATGACATTGGGTAAGGGATTGTATTGAGGGGTTACATATATAAAGAGTCCCCTACTTAGGGGGTGATTTAGGTATGGTACGTGAAAACGGGCATAAAGGGTTTTTAAAACTACACTCTTTGATTTCCGAAGCTATTTTTGTAGTCTGGGCCAAGTCGTCAAGATCAGATCAACAGTTACGCTTTGAAAATCTATTAACCTACACTGAATGCCAAACTACCGAATGGTACTGCGCAAAGAAGTGATATTCATTCCCGCCAATTGTAATAGTACGCCTAGAAGTATTTATTAAGTGTATTGAATTGATATTGCAAACAGGAAGGTCTATAGACTAGACAGGAACCCAGGTCTATACTATCGAGTTTTGACAAGTTGGATTTGACTCGACTAGTTCATAGTGGAAAAATTAGAGATGATGGAGAAAGTATGTCTAGCAAAAAGTCAAGAACGGTGGCCTAGTATTATTATGGATACGGTGGCCTAAACCCTTCTAATTCTGAGAGAAGACCCTTGCCTAGTTGTGGGTCGGCGATTGGTTGGTTTGAGGAGGGTTAAGGTGGGTTAAGGTGGGTTGAGGTGGGTAAAAAAAAATAAAAAAAGGGTTGTGGGATGCTCGGATACAAGAGCCTGTAGATTCAAGATATTAGAATGGAATATTTGGAGTTCCTCCGTAAACCAAATTGATATAATTCTAATATTTAGCTTTGAGTAGAAACAATTTGTTAGTGACAATAAAAGGTTGTTAGTAAATCATCACCGGTCTAACCGCTGAAACAAATTTGTTGAAAGGCGGAGATAGCTTGTATTTCGGAACTCAGCCTTGCGCCGCCTGAATCCAGCGGCTCCCTGCGACTCGTTTGATGTCGTCGGTCCACTAATTGAGGGTCTGCCAACACTACGCTTCCCGGTGCGTGGTCGCCACTCCAGCACCTTGAGACCCCACCGACTATCAGCTCTTCGAACTATGTGTCCCGTCCATTTCCACTTCAGTTTCGCGTGTCACATAACCAAAGTGGAAATAACGTAGTATATAGGTATGACGGTATTTTATTAAATCTTAATCCACGGGAGCTGTAATAAATCGTGACATCAGCTAGTTATTAATACCTAGGTATACCTAGTTTAACCTTACTTTACAAAATCAATTCAAATCTTTTTAAATTACTTTACTAAACTTGTCACTTTTTAGAATCTCATTAAATTTTCTATTCCAGTATGTATAGACTAATAAAAATATAATTGGCATATTATTCTGTATCGTCGCGTGCAAACGTAAATTATTCTTTTCAGTCAATTATGATATCGTTACTACGTTAATCGGCTTTAAAATTAAGAAACACGTATTCATTTTGAGCACTGATAGCCTAGTATGTAGTTAGGACTGCGGTCTTTTTAATGGTGGGAGGGGTGGGTTCACAAGTTCGATTCCAGGCTTTCTTCGACGACTGAGGTCTAAAAGGACAGAGTGCGATTTTTTATCAGCTCGCGACTAAATGACGTCACGCCCACAGGTTTTGATTCAATGAAAGAGCGCGCACGATGCCAATCACTGCGATTAAAAATTGCAGCCATTACTCCTATACGTCCTTCTACCCCAATTCTTTAATTAAATCACACGAGTAATGAATCTTTCCTTAGGTGATTGAATATTGTTACAAGTAGGTAAACCCAGTTAGGTACGTCTAGTATATTTTTGATACCTACCCACTTACTTTTATAGCGGACTTACTACCACATGAGTAAAGATCCGGATCTTTATAAGAACAAATGTACTCCACAGTATTTACTCAAAGACTAGGTACTTTTTAACTGACTTCCAAAATGGAGGAGGTTTCAATTCGACGGGGTTTTTCACTCAAGATACAACTTGCCGTACGTTACTGCGTCTCCAGTATGCATTTTTGTCCTTTATTATCATAAATACCGCAAAGTGAAGAACGCTTCTTTTCAATATTCATGACACTAAGTAACGTCTAGTGAGTAGTCCATGGAAGTAGGAATTACGACTAAATCTAGTCATTTACTTAAATTTATGAAATTTTTATGTTTTACTTTTAAAAGTTCAACTACCACTCGGTAACTAGTAAAGCCTACTTTATCCGTGATAGTTTTCCTTTGAACTTCGATACCTACTATCGTGAATACTTTTATGGGCATTATACTTCTTTAACTTTCGAATTTATAAAAATTCAAAATTCAAAATTATTTATTTCACGTAGGCCAACCTGTGGCTCTTATGACAAGTCATGACTCTACCACCGGTTCTGAAAGCGGATTCTGCTGAAAAGAGCCGGCAATAAACTCATCAGTTGCTCTTTTCAAAATAGAATTATAGGTACTATTAATAAGGATATTGTATGGACTGTTTTCACTTTTTCAGACGCCAACGTCGGCCGTACGTTTGGCCACAATGCTCTGAAGCGCCTCTCGTTCATTTTCCTGCCGGTGATGTTCACTCTTGGCGTCATCTCCACCCTGCTGATGGCTCTGGCTGTCTTGTCCGTGAAGAACCTCGCGATCGGTGTCATCCTCCTGATCGTAGCCGTTAGCCAGGTAATTTATAGCTTTTACCGCGGGCTTTTCAACTAGGACAAACAGTTTGAGCGCAGCGATCGAATCAAGAAATTCCGTAACGAAAAAAAAAACTAAGACCGTCGTTCAGTAAGCGTTCAACATTTTAGAGGTTCACATTTAGCTCTGTTTGGCGCAGTGGGCGAGCGGCCGCTTTCATTAGATGTCGCAGGTTCGAATCTCACTCGCGAAGTAGTGACAGTTCGCTCTTCTTGTTTGTTTGTTTTTTAATTTTTTTTTTTGCATAATTTTATTATGCAAAAAAAATATTGCATAAATATTATAATTGCATAAGTTGATAAAAAATGCTATGCAATAGCTTTACCGCGGCAGTCCCCGAGTGCCACTTAATTTCCTTCTTAATTCTTTATTGTCATAAACTATTACATGGAACGTTAACTAGCGTACACTATCTTTATTATTTAACTAACTTACAGGCTAAATTGCGAATTTTAAAATTTTTATGCAGAAGACTGAAGAGCTGATACATTTAAATCATGAATATTATTAATTACAATAACATTGTATTAAGTATGTATAATATACTATATGCGAGGTACTTGAGCTGTACCGCGCTTTTTGTAGGGTACCTAACAAAAACAAAAACCGATCACAGTGGCCAGTAAACAAGTCAGTCGCGCTTATTATACCCGGTAATAGTCGCGATAACTTAATTAATTCATTTATTAATAACATTATTATGTGTTGCGGCAGTCGTGTAACATAGTATTGCATTATGTATAGTTTTGTTTTTCCAGTTGAAAAATTAAATATGCTTCCCCGTTAAATGCTGTAACGGTGAAGGAAAACATCGTGAAGGAACCGATATGCGTGAGAATTCTCCATGATGGTTGAAACGGCGCTTCAAACCAGCAGTGGTAGATTATTTTGAAGATTCAACAAGCAAACACACTTTCGCACAATATTAGTATGATTATAATATTTAAAAAAATGTTTTGACTTGTTCACTTCAAGAAAAATAAACAAATTCGCACAACACATCAATAATTTTATATTTTTTATTAAATAATAGAACATTTAGAAGATGAATGATGAGTGATATATTTTTCTTCTTTCATATATTGTGTGTAATCACTTACAAAACATGTAAAATTAGTAAATGATCAACGCTATACTGGCAAAGGTTTCGAGAATTTTACACTGGCACATCCACGTGTAAACGCTAGTTACCAATAAAATAAGCTAATGCAAGTTGCAACGGTTTCGTAAAAATAAAGGAAATATAAGTAGTCGGTTCCGGTATAGCCTTTCTAACGTTCACTTTTACTTTTGATTTGCTCGGGATAGTAAAATACTATTGTAGCTAGCTTGAGCCCGTGCTTGAGCTAGTATTATTCGCCTGGATTTGGGTTTCTAGAAATCCCTATGAATTATTTGATTTCCCGAATGTATCTTATATCCGTCTCTAGATTCAAGTTGTCTTTGTGGAAAATTTCAATCAGTCAATCGATCAGTTAAAGAAAAGTCTATTTATAAGTATTTATTGGTCTTTACCTATGAAATTGCCGTTTTGTATGCAATAAGTGAAAGTACTTATTTTTTCAAACTTTTTTATTTCTGTTATTCGAAGTAATCACCCATGCAATCGACGCATCTTTGCCAACGCATTGGCAGTTTATTGATGCCCTCCTTGTAAAAATCAGCTGGACGGGAGGCAACAAACTCTTCAAAGGCATTTTCTACTGCCTCTCGGGAATTGAATTTTTTACCCACTAAAAAGTTGTCTAAATTTTGGAAAAAGTAATAGTCGGTAGGTGCAAGGTCTGGTGAGTATGGCGGATGAGGGAGAGCTTCCAACCCCAGCTCTTGCAGCTTGGAGACTGTCTGTTGCGCAGTATGGGGTCGCGCGTTGTCGTGAAGGAGCAGTGGGTTTGACCAAACCGATTGACCAAAGCTGGTTGCAGATGTGCAAGTACACATCTGCATTAATGCTCATGCCGTTTTGTAAAAAGCTGTGGTGAATCACACCCGCACTAGACCACCAAACAGTGACCATCACCTTTTTAGGGGTCATTTTTGGTTTAGGGCATTGCTTTGGTGCTGAACCAGGGTCTAACCAACTTGCTGAGCGCTTTCGATTGTCGAACAGAATCCATTTTTCGTCGCACGTAACAATTCGTTTCAAAATTCCTTCATTTCTTTGCCTGTTGAGCAGCGCAAGGCAGGTCTCGACGCGTACGTTGCGCTGGCGATCGTTAAGGTCGTGGGGCACCCATCTATCAAGCTTTTTTACCTTGCCAATTTGTCGCAAATGGATCAATATTGTTTTGATGCTTACATCAAAAGCTGCTGCTAGCTCAGTTGTAATTCATTATTGTTAACCAATGTCTCCGGACGACCACGAGCTTCATTTCAAGTCAAAATTTCCAGAACGGAACCGGGAAAACCAATAACGGGTTGTGCGATCGTTTGTACAGTTCTCTCCGTAAACGTTTTTGATGTTACGGGCCGTTTGTGTCGCGTTGGTGCCACGACGGAACTCATATTCCATAATTACACGAATTTTTAAAGTATCCATTATGACGAAAAATGTTCAAATGTAATGAAAATACAACGCTAATCAAAAAACAAAAGACTGAGTTTGTAAATAGAATGTCATGGTTTTAAAACAAAATTAATTTGAATTTAGAATACAGAGCCATTACAAACTTTTTTTTATTTGAAATGACCAGTACTGAAGAAAGGCAATTTCATAGGTAACGACCTATTATTAGTATATTTCTTTTCGTCTTTTTATTAGTATATATTATTTCTTTTATATTTTCCAGCATCCTAAAACAGAATCAAAGTCTACTTAATTACACACATAAATAATCATCTGATTCACAAAAATTATATCTATCCGTTATTTTGACTAAATATCCGATAAAAATGGGTTAACAGAATATTAATAAATAAATATCCGTTCTGGAGCGAGTATTTAACCTCGCCCATCACTAACTGCAAGAGAGACAGACACATTTTTTCATTCAGGTATACTTATCTAGATTAACAATTAATTATGTAAAATCTTAAAAAGAACAAATCATTAATTATTATTAAGAGTTAGTTAGTTAGGCAATGGAAACTGGTGCGCAATTGATTGGCACAATCGCCAAGTAAATTTTGACAAATTTAATCCCGAAGGAAATGAGGGGTGTTATTAGTTTTAAAAAACCGGCCAAGTGCGTGTCGGGCCACGCGCAGTGTAGGGTTCCCTAGTTGAAAGTCTCAAATATTATTGCTGACCTAGGATAGTGCTTTTATTTTATTTATGAATATTGAATACATTTTGAGTTCCATGGTTTAAATACTACAAAATATGCAACTTACACTACGTGTAATACCTAACTTAGAAAAAACAGATATAACTCCTTAACTAATGAACCCCACTTAGCTGTGATAGTTTTCCTTTAAAATTCATTATATATACTACTGCTGTGAATTTTTTCTTGTATCCTTAAACAACCATTTAGCTGGCAGAGGGGGGGGACACTTGACTCTAATAAAATTTAGCACTTTAAAATATCATATTTCACAAACGGATGCCTGAATTGAAAAATCGGCCAAGTGCGAATTGGGCCTCGCTCTTTTAGGGTTCCGTTAAAAAAAATTAAATAAAAATATTTCCATGTACCCATGGTAATATTTTAATTTAATTTTTTTAATTTAATTAAATTTTTATTATTTGTCGTTATAGCGGCAATAGAAATACATAATAATGTGAAAATTTCATCTGTCTATGTATTACGGTTTACGAGATACAGCCCGCTGACAGACGGACGGACGGACGGACGGACGGACGGACGGACAGCGTAGGCTTAGTAATAGGGTCCCGTTGGTACCCTTTGGGTACGGAACCCTAAAAATGGTGTTCCCACACCCACAATATTTTTGAAAGACCTATTCAACGACACCCCACACTATGGGATAGACGAGAAAAAAAATTCATCCCTACTTTACATGTAGGGGAGGTACCCTAAAAAAATTATTTTTCACAATTTTATTTCACCACTTTGTCGGCGTGATTGATATTTATACCCTTGTGAAATTACAGATTTCTAGTACCAATAGTCTCTGAGCTAAACCGCGGACAGACAGACAGACAGACAGACGGACGGACATGGCGAAACTATAAGGGTTCCTTGTTTACTACGGAACCCTAAAAATAAACAATTTTAATGTAACAGCATTTCAATTTTCTTAAAACTGTAACAGCAATAACCTTTATTTACTACATAATATAAAATTTTAATAGTTTGTCAGTTCACGCATCACGCACCAACCACTGGACCGTTAGAAAAACTTTCGCCGTTGGAAGGCAGTTAGCGTGAAGTCAGCCTTATGTACTGATCCAAGTTTAAACGAAATCAGTCCAATAAAACCCAAGATTCCTAATTTCGCACCTGTACACATACATATCTAATGCGTAATAGTTGTCAATACGCCGAAACATACATAAATAGACACAACATAGGTAGATACTTGCACATATAGACTGCTAAAATCATAACTTTACCTTTTGGCTTTCCTGTAACATACGTAAATTTAAAAACCTATGTAATGTACCTACTACCATAGCGCCTAAACAACTGAACCGATTTTGATGAATAAAGTATCAATCGAATCATTTATATGATCCGGCTGACTAAGGCCAGGCGCTCATTGTAACTTTTTGTCGCTGTCGCTTACTGTCGCCACGATGCGCCCACTGTTAGGCCAGCCGCATGTCATTGGGCGACAAAACGCGCTCAATCTTGAAATGGATTTCAATGAATAAAGTATCAATCGACTCATTTATATGATCCAGCTGACTAAGGCCAGGCGCTCATTGTAATTTTTGTCGCTGTCGCTTACTGTCGCCACGATGCGCCCACTGTTAGGCCAGCCGCATGTCATTGGGCGACAAAACGCACTCAATCTTGAAATGGATTTCAATGAATAAAGTATCAATCGACTCATTTATATGATCCGGCTGACTAAGGCCAGGCGATCATTGTAATTTTTGTCGCTGTCGCTTACTGTCGCCACGATGCGCCCACTGTTAGGCCAGCCGCATGTCATTGAGCGACAAAACGCGCTCAATCTTGAAATGGATTTCAATGAATAAAGTATCAATCGACTCATTTATATGATCCGGCTGACTAAGGCCAGGCACTCATTGTAATTTTTGTCGCTGTCGCTTACTGTCGCCACGATGCGCCCACTGTTAGGCCAGCCGCATGTCATTGGGCGACAAAACGCGCTCAATCTTGAAATGGATTTCAATGAATAAAGTATCAATCGACTCATTTATATGATCCAGCTGACTAAGGCCAGGCGCTCATTGTAATTTTTGTCGCTGTCGCTTACTGTCGCCACGATGCGCCCACTGTTAGGCCAGCCGCATGTCATTGGGCGACAACACGCGCTCAATCTTGAAATGGATTTCAATGAATAAAGTATCAATCGACTCATTTATATGATCCAGCTGACTAAGGCCAGGCGCTCATTGTAATTTTTGTCGCTGTCGCTTACTGTCGCCACGATGCGCCCACTGTTAGGCCAGCCGCATGTCATTGGGCGACAAAACGCGCTCAATCTTGAAATGGATTTCAATGAATAAAGTATCAATCGACTCACTTATATGATCCGGCTGACTAAGGCCAGGCGCTCATTGTAATTTTTGTCGCTGTCGCTTACTGTCGCCACGATGCGCCCACTGTTAGGCCAGCCGCATGTCATTGGGCGACAAAACGCGCTCAATCTTGAAATGGATTTCAAGTGTCGTCAGTTGCTGGAACTATTTGTCGGCGTCTCTACAGTGAGCGCACTTCTATAAAATATCTTCATAGCACTCCCCTTGGTGACAAAAAGTCACGGCGACAAAATAAAGTTGCAATGAGCGCCTGGCCATAGGCTACATATTAAACGTACCTACAAAATCAATATAACGGCGAAAAGGCAAGGAAAAAAATCGTACCTATCTCATTTTTCGTTGAGCGCAAAAAGCATCTTTTATTTACTAATAATATTATTTTAACTCAAAATCGGTAAGTGAGTTACTTGTTTTTCCTTGCAGGTGTCGACGGAAGTTTTATCCAATTTTCCGCACATGGGTTACGTAATACGTTTTAAAACTTTTTCTCGTTTATATACGAACAAAAACAAAATCAATATATCGAATAATTATGGTACTATATCTAACTATCCGTATAGTTGGGTTGTAAGACTGTAGTTTTAAAACTTTTTTTACCGACTTCAAAAAGGAGGTTCTCAATTCATCGGAATCTTTTTATTTTTACTTTTTTTTATGTATGTTCACCGATTACTCAAAGACGCCTGAACCGATTTGGAAAATTCATTTTTTGTTTCAAAGGGTATAAATTTTTTATTCTATTTAAATTTTATCGAAATCGATTGAGCGGTTTTTAAGAAATCAACAACAATTTATGAACTTTGTAGTGGCGCGGGAGTTAAAAGTCGGTTTTATAAAAAGAATTTTTTATCTTAAATTATTTCTTTTTCTAGGCCGTATCGAGGTTGTTTTCTGCGGCAGCGCCTGCCCCCTTAGTGTTCCACCCCCGGGCTGAGCTGCTGCCGGCCCCTGCCCTGCCCGCCCCCTGGCCACCAACTGGACCTCTGCTGTCGCCGTGGGGTAGATCCGACAACGACGCTACGATATCTGACTAAGCACCTGTCCTTGCACCGAGTTTTGTTAGCTACAATTCGACAATCGCATGGCATTGGCTACCACTAAGTATTGGCTAGAACCTGACCACAGTTAAAGATTATATTATTTAGTCTTATTTTGTGGTTTGATGACATATTATTACGAGTACGTACCGCGATAAATTCCTAGTTGACATACCTACAACAATTTATGCTCCGCGATCGTAGACTTCTGAGGATCGTTGTTTTTAGAGAGAAAGAACGTAATAGTATATTAAACACCTAGGGAAGTAAAGTAAGAAATGTCTCAGATCACATGTAATTGTTGGCCGAGGCGAAGCCGAGGTCAACAAACATGTGCTCTGAGGCTTTCTTATTTACTTCCCGTGGAGTGTATACTATTTTTTTGCTCGACGAAGGCAGAAAGGGGCAACTTCGTTTAGCGCAGCGGGCCGAAAGTTGACGCTTTCTGCCCGTCGAGCAAAAAATACTTTTTCTCACCTCCGGGCGGAAAGCGTCAATTTTCCTCCCGCTGCGCTAAACGAAAATGTCGCTTTCCGCCTCCGTCGAGGAGAAAAATAGTATACACACCACGGGCAGTAAATAAGAAAGCCTCAGATCACATGTAATTGTTGTCCGAGGCGAATTCTTATTTTACTGCCCTAGATGTGTAATGTACTATTATTTACATTTATACGACAAAGGATACAAAATAAGAAACAGAAGAAAATAACGATTTTAAAACAATTTAAACTGTTTGATGTTTAATCTGACATCTTGCAAGTTGCAAACTTGCAACCCCGTAGTCCATGCAACTGGACTGAAATATCGATAGTTTCAACTTCCAATTAAAACATTTATCGTGGTCAGTACTTGTATAATATATCATCACTATTCAGAACACATTAATGTTGTATTAAGTGTATCGTACCTTACATTAGGTCAATATCACGATTGGGATGTGATTTAGTAAAAGTTCAGTGCAATAGAGGTAGATCCCGTAGTAGCCAGAAATAGAATACCAGAAGTGGAAACCAAAAAACGCCAGATGGATGTTTGAGAATTGAAGAAATGAGTACAGGGCCCGAAATTATACCTAAGATTATTGTCGAAGTAATAGTGTATGACTGAACTATGAGATACTACTTCCTGTTTACAAACGTACGTAGGTACTAGGTATACAAATGCATTTCGTCTCAATTGTCCCAGGTTGATTCTCGGCTGAGTAATTTTGGAAACTATTTTAAAACAGGGTAGAATGTTTGTTCTGGGGTCAGTAAAATTGCCATTTTTTAATTTGATGTTGTTTGATGAATAGCGTCATAGGCTTGGGTCAAAGGGTCAGATTTTATGAGCTGAGAGAAGTCTGCTTCTGTTGAGATATATGTATACATGAACGGTAACGAACTTGATATCCGGGTATCAAAACATAAACAAGTGGGTTAACATCCAGGATGTTAATTTTTATATGCTAGAGCATAGGTATAACTGACCATTAGAGAGTTTGCACAAATGCACGGCTCAAAGACGTTGACAGATTTCGAGCACGGAAATACACAACAACGTCAGACTTAAATTGACTATAACAGTCCTAGTTTTAAAGTCGTGGATTCATTCAGTGATACCGATTTTCACTACTGCAATTTTTCTCGTCGGGTGATGGTTGACCAAACTCGAGCCTTAAAACATGCTTAGAACAGGAAAGATCCATTTTAATCTGACATTATAGTGTTTCGATTTTCGAAATCTATTAACGTTGTCGAATGTATTAACTCGTAGTGACCTTATTGTTCAGAAAAAATGGCTCTTATAAATTATAATATATTACAACAACAATTGATATGGATTTGGTATTTATTAATATGTATGTATTTATTTTATTGTCATGCATTTTTTCTAGGCGTGAGTATTTCACGCGAGGCATTTAATGCTATAAAAATATAATCTTCGTCAATTTTTCGCGAATTAAGTGTCTATAGCTACATTTCGTGAAAGATAGACGACGAAACATTTTCTTAGTATATAGTAAGTAAGATTATTTATGTTGTAACAAAATGAAATATAAATAAAAGATAAAATGGTTCTGTTTGTTTATTTTGTTTATTTATCTACCTACCTTATTAAAGGTATGCCGAAATCTACTAGACTGAGATAATTATACGAGTAACATTCAAAGAGAAAATTCCTAATAACCAAATAAAAATATAAGTAATAAATAATTATTATACTATGTAACTAGAGTCAGAGAAAGTCTATGAGTTTTTTACTAACTCTTTATGAGTCTAACTACCAACACCACAGATATCTACTTATTATAGTTCTTGCAATTAACGAGGGCGACTGACTTATGGTTGTCTGTGTGTCGTATCTGTATAAGTGTGAGCGAGCGCAATGCTCGCGCCTGCCCGCTCCCACCTAGGCTTTGACAGGCACGCACACTTATGTAATGTGCATGTACACGAAGTAACCACAAGTAAAGCTCACTCGCCTTCGTGAATCGCAAAAACTGTACTAATGATTGACACACTTGTGACTTTATCTAATTGATCACTCTTCGCTCTGATTTCCAATGATTGTACGAGAGGGTTTAAAAAATTTCTTTTTGTACAATTTCATCGCAACAGCTCAGTCTACTATAGACCATTCAAGATAAGACATAAGCCAAGAGCTAATTATACAGGCTAATTATACGGGCAGCATGCCTCGGCAGACATGGCTCTGGATCGGAAAAGAATAGACGCCTTCGGTTCACACATTTCTGACTGGCTGAATATTAATGCCGTTCTTGCTGCATCAATGCATTTGAACCAATAGCGAGAGAGTACCAGACGTACTTACAACTACTAAAACTAAGTAAGCTAGGCGTTAAAACTCTGCTGTTCATCTGCCTAGGGAAAGCTTTTGGTTACTCAGTAAGGAAATTCTCGAGCAGCATACTAAGTAAACTCTAGTAAGTATATCATCATATAATATACAGCATGTAAAGAAAGTTCTTGAAAGTACTGAAGGGTTATGTGTATAATATGCATCTGATAAAGAATCTGTAGGGGACTGAAGACCCCAAATAAGTTCAAGTACCAGACCTAACAAATCCTTGAGCTTAATTCCGAAGTCTTTACGTTTTTTGAGGAAACTACACCTATAGTTTTCATCAAAAACATTTAAGTACAATATTAATATTTGGTATAGTCGTAGCTGATATCGTTCATCCATTAAGAGGTAAACAGAACTCTTCCTCTTAAAGAAAATTTAAGTAAAAACGATCGGACGTGTTGCCGGGTCGATAACAGCCTTAAATTAGGTTACCGCCACAAAAAGACATCAATGAATCATATTTTATTCATGACATGTTACCAAAGCAAAAAATTTTCATTCATTTTTTTGTCGGGCTCAGAGAAAAACTTTCACATCTATCGCTCCGATAAAACGAACCTCCATTTTCTAATCAAAGCACATTATATAAGAAAATATCTTTAGAATTTTATAACATTGAGAGAAATCCCACTCGGCATCAGATACCGGTCAATAGATATCGTACTAGCCTAGCCACAGGTTTCTAACCTGTTTGAAACAGGCTCCTTGCCAACAGAAGTCCCTTATATCATTCATCGGCACAAATTGCTTACTTATATTTTCAAAGTTTATATAATATAAGTAATTCCACTTTCGAACTTTGGTTATGAACTTTGCGATGATTTTTCGACTACATAGAATCTATTCTATGTAGTTGTAACTTTTCAAGTAAAGTTTTCAGTAGTTGAAGCGACTTATTTTTAACAACTTTATCAGTGACAAAGACAGAGAAGTTTGCTCTGAGGCTGAGATCCATAGATCGTACTCTGGCTCTGCTCAAGACTCAAGATAGAGTTAAAATGGGACACAAATATGTTCAGACATAAATCTGTCTCGTTTAACTCAGTCTTGAGTCTGAGCTGATTGAGAGTGCCATTTGTAGATCTTAACCTCAGTAATAAATATCAGACTTATATCAGAGCATGAAGCCGATCTAACTGTGGAAATATCATTTTGAACGACTTTCCGCACCTTTCCGCGCCATTTTCCAGAAACAGAATAACCTACCTAATAGTGGCAAATTATTTTTACCTAGTTTTGCAACTTAAAGCTTATAGATACCTACATATTTTAATTTGTCCATTTACTTAATTTGCCATTATTTTAATTCCCTACACCTACAGGTAAGACACTATGTATTAGAGGATGGAGCAGTTACTACGTATTGTATAGTCGTAGTAGCCGTATATATAGGTAATACGTATTGAAATAGGTAGGTAAGAGTATTTTATAGTTTTAAGTATTTCAGTTTTTATCCTTTATCATTTTCAGTTGTAGATAAATAGTATCTTTACCAAGAAAATCTGTAAGTAAGCTCAGCTGTAGTAAGCTTGGAGTAAGGATTTTAGAGCTTAGCATCTAGTATTGTTGCAACCGGCCGTGCCTAGGAAAATACGTAAAGCCATTGGTGCTGCGCCTTTTCTCGTCTTGGACAATGACAGTCAACTGTCAAGACTCAAGGAATGAAGCGTGCACCTACTGTTTGCGTGGAACTAATCGGGGGATAGTAATTCATCGTACTCTTTGTACAGTAGATAGAACTTCTCTAAATACAGAGCAACTCGTTCTCTCTCTAAGCAACAGGCTGATGCATTATTCAAGCAAAAGGAGGGGACGCGCGCGCAAAGCATTGGTAAAGTTGCCGTCACAATGGAAGCACCGGGCGTGTATTTGCTGTTGCTCGTGTTTGCGACTCTGTGCGCAGGTTCTGCGTACTCAAACAGCGACCAGGATGGTACGTCGGGCGTGCGTAAAGTTGAGCTATATGATGGTGTATACGTGAAAATCCCCGAAAACACCAACGCAACCAGGAAACTCATGTCGTTTGAAATTGATACCAGCAGGACCGGAGATAGCGGAGAGACAGGTGAGTTTGAATACTAATTTATTAATTTATTTATTTGACACACAAAACAGCTAGCAACCCAACAAAAATAGCATTACAATAATTAACAGATCGGTCACAAAATTGGCTGCTCGCCAAAATATGTGTGTTCAATTACTTAGAATCCAATAAAAATATTAAGTTAACAAAAATTAAAATAAAAACAATTGAATTACTTACTAAGCCTAAAACAGATTGCAACAATAATAATATTTTTATGGGGGATTATTTGCTACGCGAAGCAAAGCATTTTTTATTTTTATCTTGTAGGGACCCTCGCGAGGTTCAAAGATACAAAGCTCCTCTTGAGCCTTGGACGCCAAATCGTTGTACATCCTGCTCATTTTTACTAGTGGATTATAAAAAGATGTGTTGTTTCTGTATGCATGTAAGACAAGAACATTCGAACGCCTACATTGATGTCTGGTATTTATATTTATGTTTTCTAATAAGGCTGAACAGTCCAATTTAAAATGTTTCTGTAATTTTATGTAAGGTCATTAAAAAACTTATATCACGTCTTAGATAAAGAGGTGTAACTTTAAAGTACTTCGATGTCTCAGAGTAGCCTTGAAGAACGCGAGAAAACCAAATCGCCAACAATGAATAATGTAAATGATAATGAATAATGATTTTGTAGAAGGATCTTTAGTTTGTCCTATATTTTTGTATGTCAGTAATCATTTGACATTTTCATGTTATTCAATTTAATATTACCAATATTCTTGTAAATAAAATATTATGCTATTCCATTTAATTCTGAATTTCATTTACGTGTTCATAATTAACTGTCTTCTTCATAATTTCTTAGACGTTAAGGTAAACAAAATGAAAACCTTAATCTAACTTTGCCGTAGGTATTAATCTCCGCCCACACTTTGCTCTTTCAAAAACGTTTACTTATTCTATTGTATAATATAAAACGGTTACGAAAGCAATTTCTTATTAATAATTAATTGAAGGAGTTATTTCTTGGAAGCGAAACTTTCCCGCACTCTCGATAAGCCCAGCCACCCGTTGCAGATCTAGATCGGCTAGAATTTACCTGAGTGAAACAACTCGAAAAGTGTTACATGTAGATACTATCAGAATCGTATCAACATTAAAAATTAATCTCAGCATTACAGACATACCGTTTCAGTACATGTATGTCAAGTAGGTAGGTAAAACGATTTCATTGTGTAGATTCCGAAAATAATGATAAACATTTTTTCAAAGGGATCATAAGGAAAACATCGTGAGGAAACCTGCACATCTGAGAGTTCTTCATAATGTTCTCGAAGGTGTGTGAAGTCCACCAATTCGCAATGGGCCAACGTGGTAGACTATGATGAACCCCATCGAATTTTGATTCGTCTTGACAAGACGTACTCTGGTCCTAGATGATATCCAGGATCTGTTAAAATTTTCGAGAATTGTTCCTTAGCTGGTGCCCACGTCATAGCTACATATTATCTTCTTCATGATTTTCAGCCCGATCCGTCCAATGATTTGAGTTGTGCGTTAATAGATCAGTCAGTTAGTCACTTTCTCCTTTTATATATTTAGAAGTACATATAATATGATAAAGCTATCTTGAAGTTGACCAATATTCCCCATTCTCCTCAATTAATCGTTAAGCTTGTGAACCGTCAATTTTCTGTTTTTAGCCCGCACCTTAGATAATCTTTGAGCTGTTGAGAGTATTGAAACCTCTGCAAATCTGTTATTTATATTTTAAAAAAAACTTGAGAGGTGTCAAGGGACACCCAGATGGAACGTAGTTCCTTTCGATTACATTGTGTTCGGTATTTTCGCGGTATAACATTGGGTCTCCGTAGCCTAGTGGCTCTGGCAGTCGCCTAACAGTTCAAAGTCGATGGTTCGAATCCCAGCTCGACAGACTGGATTTTCTATTTTCAATTTTATTTTAAATAATTTCTACATGTGGAATTTTTCCCTAATTTTTTATAAATAGGTACGTTATAAAATTTTTATTTTAAATAATTTCTACATGTGGAATTTTTCCCTAATTTTTTATAACTTATTTATAAAACATTAGGGAAAAATTCCACATGTAGAAATTATTTAAAATAAAATTGAAAATAGAAAATTCAGTATGTCGAGCTGGGATTCGAACCATCGACTTTGAACTGTTAGGCGACTGCCGGAGCCACTAGGCTACGGAGACCCAATGTTGTATCGCGAAAATACCGAACACAATGCAAAATTCACATTCACCAAAAAAGTGTCGGTTTCAGAAATGTGTCTAGTGTCGGTTCGTTAATTTTTTCCGTCTAGCCCCCTTCCGTACCGCGCGATAAGGAACTTACGTTCCAAAAACCGGCCAAGTGCGTGTCGGGCCACGCGCAGTGTAGGGTTCCGTAGTTGCAAGTTACAAATATTATTGCCGACCTAGGATAGTGCTTTTATTTTATTTATGAATATTGAATATATTGTGAGTTCCGTGGTTTAAATACTATATGGCTTGTATTATACAATTTCGAGGAACCGCTGTCATCTAATACACACGTCGTCTAATACACACACTCACACACACACACAAACTTTCGCCTATATACTAATACTAGCGGTCGCCCGCGACTTCGTCCGCGTATAATTTCTGATTTTCTATGAAATTATAAAAAGATAAATTTTCCCGCTGCAAGCAGTATATCGAAAGTTCTACCGCTAGTAAAAACCTCGACTTCGCACCCAAGGATACCACTAGTAGACGATACTGCATGGTAAAGTCGACATCTCTTTCGCTGTCCCGATACCGGAGCATCTGAGGAAGCTCCGGTGTCGGGGCAAAACGTGCGTCGAGAGTAAGTAGTGTAAAAGTCTCTGTGGTGGTGCATGTGAGTGGTGGTGGCATTGCTTGCTTGGGAACTTGGCTTTCTTGCTTGGTTGGGAAGGTGAGCGGTGCTTAGCTTGTATCAATATTATGTTCATATTTCAACTTATTAGTTGAATTCCTACCTAGAGAGAGTAGCTTGATTGTTTATGTCTATCTTCCTACCGATAAAACAATAAAGCAGTTATGCCGGCTTTAATAGAGCGTTGCAATGGATATTACACCGCTAACTGGCTAAAACTGGAACCGTAGAAAGCGAGCATGCGCGTAAAATAGGGTTATCACACGATCAAAGACGCGTACAGCGGACTGTATTTCCGATTTCGTCAGCAAGATTGCTCGTTGGACTGCTTCGGATGAAGTTTAATTGCAGTTGGCCAAACTGCATTGAAACTGCCGACAGACTGCAGTCTGCAGTCGACGTGAATTGGTTTAGCTTCATTAATTTCTTGATGGATATCGATAATTTTTGCCCTGATTTCTATTAAAACTTACCTAAGGTAGTTTATTGTAATTAAGTAATTAATTTATTAATTTATTTTTAAAAGAATATTAGCCAATATCAAGATGTCTTATATATCCTCCTATATTATATTATAGAAGCAGTGATAGCCTAGTGGTTAGGACTGTGGTCTCCTATTCGGGGGGTCGCAGGTTCGATACCGGGTACGCACCTCTGACTTTTCGGGTCAAGTGCGTTTAAGCAATTAAATATCACTTGCTTCAACGGTAAAGGAAAACATCGTGAGGAAACCTGCACACTTGAGAGTTCTTCATAATGTTCTTCAAGGTGTGTGAAGTCCGCCAATTCGCATTGGGCCAGCGTGGTGGACTATGGCCTGTAACCCTTCTCTGAGAGGAGACCTGCGCTCATTAGTGAGACGTTGATGGGTTGCTAATGATGATGATGATTATATTTTATCCCACCAAATAAGTGGAAAGCTTGTGCTAGGAGTGGGTACGACAATTATAGAGCAACCACTCCTTACAGTCTGCAGTCTGCACCTATAACCATTTGGGGCTATTGAGGCTTCAATTGTATAGAAATAAATAATATTTTATTAATTATCATCAACACTAGAAACTTCTCCATTGCTCGAATTACATGTTTTTTTGGGTTCGAATCGAATCGTTTTGCGATTTTTAGTCTCTTTTCGGAAGCTCGATGCCGCCTCCGAACGCAAAAAATGCCGATCGCCGCTGATAAAAGCATAAATGGCTGCCCTGGCCCTCACTATAATTTTTAGAGATCAGCAAAACTCCTTTCTAAATGCCCTGTAGCTGTAGGCTTGGTAGATAAATACGGACCTTAGAAATAAAAGGGTTGGTGGTGTCGGTTGGTGTTGAGGCTGTCAAATAATTTTACCAAAATACTATTTACACTTTTCTTTAATACAAGTTGGAATTCTCAGCCTCGGTGCACAAGTCTGATTTTATTAACTACGATTAATTAAAGAACAATTTGTATGAACCCCGTCCCCAGTGATGTAGCATCATGGGCCATGGGTAATAAATCGGCCAAGTGCGAGTCGGGCCTCGCTCTTTTAGGGTTCCGTTCAAAAAAAATTAAATTAAAATATTTTCATGTACCCATGGAAATATTTTTATTTAATTTTTTTAATTTAATTTAATTTTTATTATTTGTTGTTATAGCGGCAATAGAAATACATAATATGTGAAAATTTCATCTGTCTATCTATTACGGTTTACGAGATACAGCCCGCTGACAGACGGACGGACGGACGGACGGACGGATGGACGGACAGCGTAGGCTTAGTAATAGGGTCCCGTTGGTACCCTTTGGGTACGGAACCCTAAAAATAGATATTATTCTGAATAACAAATAAGTAATTGAATGAAAGAATGAGAAAATGAATGTATGAATGTGGATTTTTTGTGGACTATTCTGCTATTTATGATTATTATTTTATTATTATCATGTCCGAAATGTCTAAATGTCCGGTTTTAAATAACAAAATCATCGTTAGAGATTTTATATATTTTATGATCTACGCAGAACTTTGAGTATATAGTGTTGGTTATATACTCAAAGACGCATAAAGGTTTATAAAATTGACATAAAGAAAAAAAAGCCGGCCAAGTGCGAGTCGGACTCGCGCACCGAGGGTTCCGTACTCCAATAGTAAAAGTAAAACGATAATATTATATTAATTTGCTTAATTATCGCTAACTTTGTTTGTAGAGGTTTATTGTTAATATAAAAAAAAACTATGCTAGTTAGAGCGTTGGTTTTATTTTTCCTGTAAAATATACATAAACTTCTATTGACCATAATTATTTCAGATTTTACGATTGGTAAACTTCGGAGATAAGGGGGGGGGGGGGCGGTATTTTTTTCGACATTTTGGCCGATTACTCAAAAACTATTATATATAGAAATAAATAAAAAACTGTTTTAGAATGCACAAGTAAAGGCCTTTCATATGATACCCCACTCGGTATAGTTATCTTACTTTGAAATTTCAAACCCCCGATTTTCCCCCTTTTTTAATAAAACTAAAAATAATTTTCGATTTTTCTTTATTCCAATGATGTTGGGCCACTATTATACACAACTATGCCAAATTTCATGTCGATAGCTTTAATAGTTACTGAAATAATCGACTGTGACAGACGGACGGACGGACGGAGAAAGTCTCACCATAAGGGTTCCATTTTTACCATTTTGGTACGGAACCCTAAAAAGTTATTCAACCTAGAAAAAATGATTAATAATTGTTTTTATCTATCTATCTTCTTCTATATAAATAAAAATGAATGTTGGTAAGCGCATAACTCAAGAATGGATGGACCAATTCGGTTAATTTATTTTTTTGTATGTTCCTTAAGTTCCAAGGAAGGTTTTAATACAAAAAAAAAACAAAAAACTAAATTCACGCGGAAGAAGTCACGGGCATCAGCTAGTAATTAAATAATTATAAAAAAAACATTGGTTGCCTGTAAAGTCGGTATACGGGCGAAAGTTTTACGTGACAACCGAAATAGAAGCGCAAGACATGAACCGGTGTGTATGCCTATCTCTCTCACTCTCTCTCTCTCGCTCTGTCTCTCTCGCTCTTAGGCGGGCTAACTGTGCTCGAGTGGAAGGGACGCGTGCCTTTCACTTTTTATGTCTGTCTCTCTCGCTCTTAGGCGGGCTAACCATGCCTCTCACTCGCTCTCATTGTGAGCGCATAACGTGAGCGGAGCGTAACGCAGTTTCTTGAAGTGTCACCCGGCAAACCAATTTATAAGACGTTGTCACGTCAAAAACAATTATTAATCATTTTTTTCCTAGGTTGAATAACTTTTTACTCCAATTCTTCACAAATTTACTGCCATGCCGATGTATTTTTTATGTTCTTTCATTTGACATAATTGAGATAAAGTGCTACTCAAGGGTGGGGACGGGTTTCCCAATGTCCTTAGAAAGTAATTAAAAGTCTGGAGTCGTGACTCCAAATAATTGTTCATCTGTTATGAAACATTTTATGACGTGTTTCGCGGAACTATCGTTGATTCGTCGCGCAAAAATTGAATTTATTAATTATGCTCACGTACCAAAGAAATAATAATTTAAAGAGAGCATCTATTGTATTATGTAATACTCATATTTCTGCACGCGATACAACAATTTATGAAGAGTTATGTCATATGTATGACGAGACAGAGTAAAAGTAATTCCATCGCCAATTTACCGATCGATACATAAATAAGACATATCCGAAAACGATAATAGAAATCGAAACTAAACAATATAATAAATAAAGTGATGGCAATTAATGATGACTAATGCAGGTGAAATTGAATGCAAGCTAATATCGCCTGTCTATCAATAATTTTATATCGGAAGTATACTTACAGTGCCGCCAACTTACTTAACTGCTCCAAATTTATACTAAGGCCAACATACTATTGTACAATTGGTTTTTTAATGTTTTCCTCCCTTTTTCCTCTAGCATGGTGATCGGGTTTGTTCTAAGTCGGGACTTTGAATGCTAATTATTTTTAGTCTTTTTCAAGTTTACTTACCTGGCTCAAAATCACCAAGGTGCAGAATTCGCTTTGCGAGCAATTTAATGTCTTAAATCTTGACTTTATTGAGAAAATAAAATTAATAAAATACTAAAACTAACCTGTTTTGTGTGTACATCAAACAATATAATTTACTAATGAAGTAATTTTTAAATTATATCAATATACATGCATAGAAAGTCATTTCGGGAACGCGTCCTAATGTACGATCTTCAACAACAAGTCCAAAATATTAATGAAAAAATTAAGATATTTAACACCTGTCAATACTTAATATACCGTAAATTTTATACAAAATCTAGTTTTGAAAAGGATACTAAAAGCTTGTTTATTTTTAATTATAAAAATGCAAAAATAGTTTGTCCGTAGCGCACGCGTCATGTCAGTGAACGAATCGATAATCGAACAAAAATAATTTTAAGTGAACGCAGCCATTCGGTGTCAAACGTCAGTAGAGGAAGAAAACAATAACAAAGCCGGCTGTCAGTGTATTTATCGTCAAATAAATTATATCTAAGTGGTAAGGACCTTTCAATTCATTATTCGTAGAGCGTACATCAATAGTCCGTCAATTCGTGAACGTGTTTATTACATTTAAATATTGATGAAATTCTTTTTTACGACACGAATTATCAAAGTAACGTCAAATATTTTAGTATTGTCAAAGTCAGATCGAATTTAAGATGGCCGCCGTATAATCAAAGCGCGTGCTTATTTGAAATCGTCATTTCGTGAACGGTCATTTCGGGAACGTTCCCGGACATGATACTCTAATTGTAAGAACTGATTACAACTTTAAGGAGACATAACTATGACTAGAAGTTCCTCTAGGCTGATTTATGAAAGTGTTATAACTTATTTATAATAAGAATGTATTAATAGTAAGTGATTTTTCTTAAGTGCAAACAATATGGCAATATAAATAAATAACTTTGTTATTTAAAACGTTGTTTATAATTATAATATTTCCTAACTTATGCCTTATGATATCAATACCATCACTTCCGTAACATTTTTGTCATTCCGGGAACGGTTGATCGTTTCCGGGAACTAAATTTCAATAAAATACGCATAATTTGATCTATTTTTTTAGAAAAAACATATTTTATTACATTAAAAAACTTTCATTCTGTTCATGTAACGTTAATTCGATTATTAGAGTTTTGAATATTTTGAAATTTCTTAAATTTTATCCACGATAATAGCAACTTCTTTAATTTTTTGACGTATTTTACTTGTAGAAGATTTTGTATGTTTTGTTTTCATTATTGTTTATATAGTATAAATATATAATATACCCATGTTATTCAACAAAGCTTAAATTATGTACTTTGTTTTGTTTTTGTTAATTTTATCAAATTTAGAAAAACGTTCCCGAAATGACGATTTTCTGTAAGATATTCGCCAAAACGCAATATTACAAAAAAAGTATAGAATTTTGTGCGCTGCCCTGTTAAAATTTATTAATATACAAATTTTGCAACAGTATAAACCAAGAGTCATCATTATAGTTTGTATTTTTTTTTGTCATAAAACCAATCTTGAAATTCGCAACCTTGGTGATTTTGAGCCACCTACTCTATTTTTTTTTTGGTACCTACTAGCTACACATCATACTCGTAGGTGCAGTTGTACAAGTGTTCATAGTCTTTGCTGTTATATATTTTCGTTACGGAATTTCTTGGTTCGGTCGCCGCGCTCAAACTGTTTGTCCTAGTTCAAAGCCCGCGATAAAAGCTATGCAATAGCTTAAAAAAATAAGCCTTTTAACTGAAAATTAAATAACAGATTTTATAACTAACTAAAATTATATATTCATTCCAATTCCTAGTATTCTAGTAGATAGTGGATATGAATAAATCTTTTAACAAACTACTTATTCATAAGTTACCCACTATTGTTACATTAGGTATGTACATTAAACAATGACAATTATTGTCATCATTAATAGCTCATTATTATTTGTATGGACTTGGAGAGGCGTGCCATGTTAAATTAGTTAATCTCTAATTAAATAAAACTTTTAGTATTATTATTCACACGGAACACGGACGCATTTCTAACTTTGGAATTTTCTTTACAGGTCGAGGTAAACATAAGAAAATCATGAAGAGAATTTTGCCCATGTTCATCTTGCCCTTCGTCTTCCAGTCTACCATCGTGCCTCTGTTCCTCGGGGTGCTGAAGTTCATGCTCTTCAAATCTTTGATGATCGGCAAGTTGGCGTTAGTTCTGATCATAATCAACGCCTTCAAAAATAGCAACTCCTTTAAAGGCAGACACGACGCCGATATAGCGAATTTACATTACGGATATCATGGTAACGGAATGGAGGAATTCGCTTCGCATTTTAATTCGTAACAGTTGAAATTATTAAAATATGAAATTATATAATATTATTTAACCAAAGACCCGAACAATAAGTTTTTTACCGACTACAGCTAAGCCATCAGGAAGGTTATGTATCTAGCAGTCTATATGTAGGTAATAATTTGAGCAGTTTATGCATCATCATCATCATGAGCAACCCATTAACGTCTCACTAATGAGCTCAGGTCTCCTGTCAGAGAAGGGCTATAGGCCATAGTAGTCTAGTATATTAGAATTGGTAGACTTCACACACTTTTGATTATGGAGTACTAAGCATTATGGAGAACTCTCAGGCGTGCTGGTTTCCTCACGATGATTTCCTTCACCGTTGAAAAGCAGTCTATGTACTACGCGTTCGTTTCAAGTTGAGCCCTGCACCATAGAGTAAAGTAATCGACGACGCGAAGCACCGCTTATTAAAAATAAATTTCAAATTCAAATTGAAATTATTTATTTGCACAGATTGAGTAGTACAATGGTGTTACATTATAATAAAAGTCCCAATCTGCCGGATAGGCATGCAAAAATAATATTTAATAATAATTCTTATTCTAAGTTTACGTATTAAAAGTTCAATTTATTAAATTGAACTTTGGATATTAGGAGTTTTGGTAGGTTTGGTTAAAAAAAAAACTAAGAATGTTGTATATCGTAAAGCATTAGAATAATAAACACTTTTTTTATATATTTTTTTATTATTTATACCAATTCGAATTCAATATTCATAGTTAAGACAGGTCAGCTAGTGCTTAATAAATAAAACAATAGATAAACTATTATACTGCATCTTCTTATACTGTGTCTTTACTGTGGGTCTGATTTGAGGTGCGGTGCGGGGAAGCGCGAGGGGTGAAGATTTCTTTACTCTATGGTGCAGGGCTCAACTTGAAACGAACGCGTAGTATGCGTGTATATTGTATAAACTACTGAATGTTGTGTCAGTCGATTATCATCCGGGTGACATTGGATAACTAGATACATTTTGTCATGGAACTAGTGAGCAGTCGTAATTCCTACTTCCATACAATTTTATTTAACTACATCCAATTTTCCGTAGTCGGTTTACAGTTTTTAAACTTTTTCTGGCAACTCTGAAGTTGTTCGAACTCTGGAAACGATCAAATGTTCTTAAAATAGTATAAGGATTTTTTATGGATACATTATGTGTAAACACGGCTGTTTTTAGACAAATGTTCTTAAAATAGTTTATGGATTATTTATGGATACAGTATAACACGGCTGTTTTTAGTCTATAAGCATACCTTTATTCTGGTTTTGATAAATCTTAGCCCCCGTTCTCACGGAGCGATTTCACCTGTGCCCGCAGCGGTTGCGGGCCCGCGACCTCTATAGAATGTAGATTTGTATGGAAAATTAAGTAGCAATTTTCACGGCGCGGTTTGCGCCCGCGCCGCCCGCAGTAGAACCGCGCGGGTCGTGGTCGCCCGCGAGTTTGGCGGCAGTCGCCCGCGGCATTATAATTATATTCTGTGCCCGCGGACTCTACGATTAAGTGCTTAGTCGCGCGGCTGCGGGCATGCGGGCCGACCGACGCGACGTAGGCGGGAGGTGTTCTCTCCTTCTGTGTCCTTTCCCGCAACCGCGGCGGCTATGCGGCGGGACCGCATAGGGAGAGGGCAAACTGGCTGTTTCGGCGTTTGTTTTGTGAGGCGGTTTTATTGCTATTAGCGATTTGCAGCTAAAAGTAGCCAGTGTGCCCTCTCCCATAAAGCTGAGGTCTCGTGAGTATTGAAATAAAACAGCTGTACCGCAGCCGCTGCGGGCGCGGGAGAGAACCGCACCGTGAGTACGCGTACAAATATTCAATACGGTACGGGCTGAGACTATAATATAGCTTTCGTTTTAACCTTATTTTAATTTACGATTTTGTGATGAATCAACATGGAAATATCTTGTATGGCGAGCCATAGAACTTTTATTTGAGCCTGTTTGTTGGTGCTCCTTTTATATTACGCAAATAACAAGAACTCTCTAAGCCTCAAGCTTACCATAATAAGTAAATAAAAGCAAAACTGATTTTAAAAATGTAGTTAATCAACGGAAGTATATAAATGAATAAACATCAGAAGTCAAATCGGAAATATCAGTGTAAACTTTCTAGTTACATAATACCTATGAATAGGTGTCGTAATAAATATTATAACTAGGTATACCAATACGTGAAAAAAGTTTTGTGAAACAAAGGCATATAAATCAAGTTGAAGTAAGGAACTAGTTTAATTAGAGGCATAAAATTAAATAAGTACCTTACTAGCTACTTCATTGCCGTGTGAGAATAACGGAAGAGGAAATAATATTAGGAAGGAATGTGGAACACGTAGTCACTTGAATGAGTACAGATTTCTATTTGATAACTGAAGTGGAACATCTTTTCATGTGATCATTCTTACTTTTTTCTTGTTACAAGATGGACGACTGGGTGGTTTTTTTTTTAATTCTTTAAGTACATATTAATTTAACTGCTTGGTATATTATCTAGCGCGGCTGCGTCTAACTGCCTCGTTGGTCTAGTAGTTAGCAAGTTCGCCTACGGATGACGAAGTCCCGAGTTCGATTCCCGGGTCGGGCCAAAAAATGTAGGTATTGAGTTTTTCTGTCAAGAAATTCGCAGTACCAGCCCGGAGTTAGGAAGTTGGCGGTGAGTCAGTCCTGCGCCTGATCTCTGTCCAGTCGTGTCGGATTTCCGTCCCATCGGACTATGAGAGTGAGGGAATAGAGGGTGCATCTGTGTTTGCGCACACACTCATGCACTATAAAATCTCTGGAGTGGTATTCTCTAACAATTATTGCTTCAGTGTGACGATCGCAAAAACCTCCGATTGGCTGAATTTATGGCGTCCTAGAGTACCAGCCAATCAGCTCAATGATGCAATCATTTTTAGAGAATACCACACTGCTGATTTCTCTTCAGTCTAATCATAAATACTAATCAAAGCCAAATGAATATTCCAGAGTTGATGAAGTAGCAGATATTATCGACCGAGCGAAGCGAAGGTCTTTGAGTCTACTTGAGTGAATTTGCACTTGTCCGTCCGTCCGTCCGTCCGTCTGTCAGAGCCTTATAACTTCTGAATTACTGAACGTAATTACTTCAATTTTAGATATAATATGTAAACCGATGGCCTCCAGCCGAAAATGGCTTAAAAAGTTATAAAAATCTTTATTTCAGGGGGGCTCTCATAGAAGCGAATGCGAAGAAAAAAAAAATTTTTGCATTTCATAGAGTTACAGTACCTCATTTTAAAGATAATTTGGAACAGAGTACAAAAGTATTTTTTTTTTAATTTTTTTCCTAAAATTGACGAAATGGGGGGCTTTCAAAGTGGAGATTATATTTGACCTCACAACGTAATAACCATTGAGAGCTGTTCCTTGAAAGTTTTATAATTTTAGCGTAATATCATGTACTTGAACAACAAATACTAAAATTAGATAAATTTAATAAGGAAACTAAATTATTTAACTTTTAATGAGCAGCAACAACAGAACTTCACAATGATGTCAATAGATGGCGCTCTCATCTCATATAGCAAATGCAGCTATATGTAACATAATATTATTCAATTAAAATTATTATTTAGTCATTTAGCAAACATCAATAAAACTTCACGTTGCAGTTTGTTTTTACATGTTTTCTGATCGTGTCGATAGTTGACGCTGTGTACAAGTAATTTAATTTGAATGTTCCAAAAAACTACCTATACCTAAGTTTGATTGAGGCCTTGAGGATTTTACTATAACAGTTCCCTAACCTTTACGGGCTACCTATGTTAAGTTAGTTGACACTTTCTGTCAACTTTGTTTTTACGAACCTCTACGGGACAACTTAGGTGAAAATGACATTGGGATGTTAGGATTGTATTTAGGGGCTACCTACGTAAAGAGACTTCTACAAAGGGGATGATTTAGGTATGGTTGGTGAAAACGGGCATAATAATAATGTCAATTTTGATCGTCATGTATCTTTTGAATGAATAAGTAATAATGGGAAACCGTTACCGCGAGGTCTCAGTTCGGGGCGAACCACTAGTGTAGGTACATGTAGATGTTTAAAACTTTAGTTTATCTTAATTTAATTACAATAATTTATTTTATTATGATAAGTTTCACCAAATATAATTGTCCTTAAAGGTCTAAGATAAGAAATATTTACATAATGTATTTAATTTAATTTAGCCTCTACGCGTTGGACCATGTTGGACCTATGTCCCCGCACAAGCTTAGAAATTAGAATCCGGGCTTTGTCCCGTGAGGTTACACAAAATAATTATAATAATATCGTTCTTTGTGTAATCCTAAGTCGTAATACTTTAGTGTTTATTTAATTTATTAATTTCATTTATGAATTTTTAATTTTTTGTTTATTTCATTTCACATTTTTTTCTGATTATGAGAGATATTTTTATTTGTACGTGTAGATATTTAATTGTATTAATGAGTGTTCATAATTATTACTGCCAATAGGTAGTTATTTATTTATTAAATTATTGCCTTCTCTATCTGTGGTGTTTTATTACTCTATGATATAATTGGATTGTGGCGTGTGGATTGTAATTTTGATCGTTAATAATACTCTATGATATAATACTCTATCGTTGGATTGTGTTATCTAGTTTGCTGTTGCATAATTTCGTGAATTTTGTAAGTCAGTGATTCCCAAAGTGGTCCAGGTGGACCCGCAGGTGTCCACGGGAGACTCTACGGGGGTCTACGTTGGCGTCACTATGCCGGGGGTCTACAAGAAATTAAATTTTGGGAACCTCCGCTCTAGTCTATTAAACTCTTTGACTTAGTATAAGTATTGAATAGATTGAACGACAGATTTTTCCTTACAGATAAATTCTTGGCAAATATCAGTTTATCTTATTATCTCGGCCGTGATAGAGACACCTCCTTATCGCGACATTGCATAGGGCCACTTCAGTCTAGCCTAAGGTTGCAATAACCGTTAAGTATTAATAAACAATCACATTGTATTGACCCCATTTTCTTTACCAATGTCCAGCAATTTACTAAGGTAAAAGCGTTTGAAAGAAACCAAAGTAAGTAGGTACAATTGAGGACAAATTCCTACCACTTTCTGCGCCTCCCTTAGCCTTGAGCCTCAAAGCCTTGAGCGGATTATTTATTTAATAGTGATCGCAGTAAGTATCTATAATCTATTTTTCCTTAACTGTATGGCTTAGCAAGCAATGATAGCCTAGTGGCTAGGGAAGCAATGATAGCCTAGTGATTGGTACTGCGGTCTCCTGTTTGGGGGATAGCAGGTTCGATCCCGGACACGCACATCTGACTTTTCGGAGTTATGTGCGTTTAAGCAATAAATATCACATGCTTCAACTGTGAAGGAAAACATCGTGAGGAAACCTGCACACCTATCTCCATCTCCAAAATGTTCCCCAAGGTGTGTGAAGTCCGCCAATTCGCATTGGGCCAGCGGTGGACTATGGCCTTATGGCTCTCTTCTTCAACCTTCTCTGAGAGCAGACCTGCAGCACGCACGTCGCATGCACGTCGAAGTGATATCTCGCGAAGAGAGAGAGAGATATATGAGTTTCTTGCCGGCTCTTCTCAGCAGAGTCCGCTTTCCGAACCGGTGGTAGAGTCATGACTTGTCATAAGAGCCACAGGTTGGGCTACGTGAAATAAATAATTTTGATTTTTTTTTGGAACGTAGTTCCTTATCGCGCGATACGAAAGGGGGCTAAGACGGAAAAAATTAAGACTAAATTGAACCGACACGTTTTTGAATGTGAATTTGGCATTGTGTTCAATATTTTCACACTACAATATTAGATCTCCGTAGCCTTGTGGTTTCTACAGTCGCATAAAGGTCGATGGTCGATGGTTCGAATCCCAGCTCGACAGACTGAATTTTATATTTTAAATTTTATTTTAAATAATTTCTACATGTGGAATTTTTCCCAAATTTTTTTATTTTTATTATTAATTTATTATTAAAAGGAACTTCGTTCCAACCGAGTGTTCCACGACACTCACGCATTTTTTTTTTTAATCTATAATATAATAAAACTGTAACAGGTCCAATTCTGTACATTGAAGATATTTTGAAAATTTTTCTTTGAGGGCACTCTATAACCGATACTGAAGCCAAAACAATTTTTTTTTTATTTTTTGTCTGTCTGTCTGTCTGTCTGTCTGTCTGTCTGTCTGTCTGTCTGTCTGTCTGTCTGTCTGTCTGTCTGTCTGTATCTTGGCCGCGCATCACGCGGAAACTACTGGACGGATTTTTAATGAAACTTGGCACGATTTAAGTTAATACTACGAGGTATAATATAGGATATCTTTAATCCCGAAATTCAGCACGGTTCCCTTGGGAGAGGGGATGAAAGTCAAAATGTATGTTCGCTGTAATTCATTAAGGCGTATTCCGATTTAATCCATTCTTTTTTTGTTAGAAAGGAGGTTCTTTAGAGATTGTCCTGTAATTATTTCAAGGTCGTCAATTTCGTAGTTCAGAAATTATAGACATCACAATCTTCAGTATAGGTCCAAATAACTTGAACCCCGGAATCTACAGGATACTTTGAATGTAATTTATCGTATATAGCCATCGTGTATACTATTTTGTCAAAGTCAAACTACTCCAAAGGCGTCAGATTTTGTCAAACGATCATTATACCTACATACTACATAGTAGGTATGGATGTAATACATCGTATGGACGTAATATTACAGTGTTTTCCTATGTTATTTAATATTCTAATCATAGTTACTAATATTATAAATGCGAAAGTGTGTTTGTTTGTTGGTTTGACCTTCAATCACGCCGCAACAGAGCCACGAATCTACGTGATTTTTTGGATGGGTATAATATTGAGGACCTGGAGAGTGACAAAGGCTACTTTTATCCCGGAAAATCAAAGTGTTTCCGAGGGATTTTAAAAACTAAATCCACGCGGACGAAGTCGCGGGCATCAGCTAGTATATTATATATTTGTCGATAGACTGATTTCTCGTTTACTCTTTTAAACTTCAAAACTCGAGAAAATGACGTCGCCACTCGCCATGTTAGAGTTCGTAGAGAAAAATAGAGAAAATAATTTTAATTTTTAGCTCTACTTTTCATCGACGAATCATGGTGTGCAACCATGTTAGTTTCGATAGAGATATAGAGATAATACGAGAAAAGGGGAAGGCAAAATTTTCCCGCGCGTGCATCCTAGCCCTGCTGGGTTGCTCATGATGAATGATAGCTCAGCTTAAACGGTAAACAAGTGGTCTTTTTTGTCTTAAACGCTAAGAGCCTGTCCAGATGAGGCGTTTTACGCGCGAGTGCACTCGCGCGTTTCAATTTATATTGCGTCCAGATATCACGTTTTACGCGCGTTCCTACACTGGGAGGGATTCAGTTATAAACATGGACTCGGATACAGCGGTTGTGTTGTGGCTTGCATACCGTCGATGGAAACGTCGTAAACGAAGAGAAAGTAATATTATTAAATAAACTATTGTTTACTTACCTAAAGCTTTTTTCTTTTCTTCGGAATCGTCAGGTTCACAAAAAATTTCGACTATTTCTTCCCAGTTCCTACGTTTTATTACTCTATTGGAATAGTCTGAAGATTCCATATCCCATATGGCTATTGTTTTTTCAATTTCGTCTATAAAAAGTTCGGTATCGAAGTTATCACGCTCCATTTTGAATACGTCCACTCGCTACGGATTCGCGCGTAGTACTGGACGCAGTAATGGCGCCCGAGTATCTCGACTCGCGCGTAGAACGCGCGAGTCGAGAGTCTCGCGCGTAACCAGCGTCTTACGCGCGAGTTACGCGCGAGTGAGGAAACGCGCGTCATTATCTGGACGGAATATATGTAGCTCTAGTATCTGGGGAACGCGCGAGTGTCTACGCGCGAGTCGACTCGCGCGTAAAACGCCTCATCTGGACAGGCTCTAAACGAGTGGTCTTAGCTGTCTAAACGGTAAACGATTGTTTCTCGCAGAAAAGTGTAAGTTACGTACTACGCAGTGCGCATAGAGCGTTCTACCCAAACTGGCGATGAAACTACGTGCTACGTAACGCCTACAAGGTGAAAAACCAAACTTAAAAACGTCGTAAGCTTCCGGCCAAGTGTTTCGGTGTCTCCGTTTTTTCTGAATGAAACGAAACCGAAGTGGAAATGGGCGGGGCACATAGTTCGAAGAAGCGCAGTGTTGGCAGACTCCCCACCAGGTGGACCGACGTCATCAAACGAGTCGCAGGTAGCCGCTGGATCAAGGCGGTGCAAGACCGAGGCCTGTGAAATTCCATGCATGAGACCTTTGTCCAGCAGTGGACGTCTATCGGTTGATAAAGAAGAAGAAGAAAACGTTTGTTGCGACTTGATTTGTAACTTACTTTAGATTATAGAGACGATACTTAAGGTTTACAGGTGCCACTACAAAGTCGGTCCCTAAGGTCTTGCTAGTCTCGAAATGAGGAAGAGTAGGTACCTACCTTACCTACCTACCTATCTAACAGATTAAAAATAGGTAACTCGGTCCGTCAATGAAATATATATGATTTGAAAGTCAAAAAATTATCTTTAAAATAATTATTTCACCTAATATACACAAATAGTTCTATTCACAGAATGACAAATGTACATAATTATATACATAGGCAAAGGTATTAGAATAGAATAGAATAGAAATGTTTTTTATTCAAATAAACTTTTTTACAAGTGCTTATGAATTGTCGATGAGTCTACCAGTGGTTCGGAATGCCGTTCCTGCCGAGAAGAACCAGCAAGAAACTCGGCAGTTGTTCTTTTCAAAATAAGTTTACATTCAATAGAATAGTTATACAGTTAAATTACCACCTACTGTCTCATGAATCGCTGGAACGAATAATGTCCACGCTTTTTTTAGAAACATAGACAAGTAGATAGGTAGGTATATATTGTTGATCATAATAATGTTCAAGGCGATCCAATCTCTGAAACAATAGTCTACATCCATAATAATGATTGCCTAGTAGTGATAGGTAGCCTACGTATCACTTGGCGATCATTATGGACGTAGTCATTTATACGTAATGCATTACCTAAATTAAATATCAGGACCATTACTGCGCAGTATTGTAACCATGAGGCCATGAACATGATATAAACTTATTATGTATAATTTATACTGTATAGACTATATTAATATGATTATGTAGGTGGGTAGATTACTACTAAATAGGTACCTAGTATAGGTAAATGTAATGAAGTTTATAAAAAAATAAAAATTAAAGAGTCGTTCTAAATCTTCTATTTAATTCGTTTCCTTTTGAATAATATTTACTAATTTGATCAACAAACCGAAAAGCATGAAAAAAAATAAAATTCAATTGAATTAGGTATTTATCAGTGTTATAGTTTTAATAACCTACATGCTTGCTACATTTACCTATACTTGGTCAATCAAGGCAAATATTGTAAATAAAAATGTCTTTTTTGTAGGTACATAGGACATAGGTATGCCTACACTTCATACTTACGATGCAACGATAATAATAAGGCTACGACTTTGGCTACGATAATACTAGTGTCCGACCGAAGGTCGATTTCAGGCCGAAGCCAAAGCCGAAGATTGATTTAGGCTGGAACCACATCTGTGCGCATCGATTCGCATTTTGTCCATACAAAACTGTTATTTTTCATAGAGTCGTGTACGCATCAAATCGGCTTTTCGATGCGTACACGTCATGTAAGTGGTTGTAATTCCTAGTTCCATATTCGTACACGACTAAGAAAAATGTTACAGTTTTGTATGGACAAAATGCGAATCGATGCGCGCAGGTGTAGTTCCAGCATAAACCTAAAAAATTCCGTTCAAGGCTCGCTAAAAGACATCTTTATACTGTGCTAAAAGTGAATATAATATTTATTTTTTTAAAGTTTATGTTGACTGTAATGTACTTAATGTAATGTTATTATCTTAATATATATAAATTACGTGTCACGTTGTTTGTCCGCGATGGACTCCTAAACTACTTAACCGATTTTAATCAAATTTGCACACCGTGTGCGGTTTGATCCAACTTGAAAGATAGGATAGTTTTTTTTATTAGGATAGTTTATTTGTTTTATTCATATAGATAAGTTGGCGGTACGAAGTTCGCCGGGTCAGCTAGTAAAATATAACAACGGATTGTCAAAAATGATAACACTTTGAAATATTATTGTCTTAGTGAAATTGTGTCCCCTGCCCCCGCGTGTCGCCTCTTCCTATAGAAACCTTCGACCATTTTCACTGAAGCCAAAGGTTTGGCAGAAGGTTGTATTTTTGGGCGAAGTTAGCCGAAGCCAAATGTTCGATCAGACTCTAGGTAATACCAATCCTTTATCTAACCTTTTCTCGTACTGTGTCACAGATAAACGTAAATATGCTAAGTGATCATCTCTTTGAAAGATCTGATATTAAAATATTATGATACCTAGATACGTCGGCGCCTAGGTAGGAGCTGTTAAGTACCTACCTATTTGAGTAAAATAAACTACTGTTCTCGCCAACAATTTTTTAGGTATCCAAATAAGAAAATAAGTAGGTACGTAGTACTATTATATATTCTGTGGAATAAGTTTGATTCACCTTTAGGTAGGTACATGGATTTCTAGTAAAATTTTATACATGTATGTATTTTATGTATTTGTATGTATAGTTAAGGAAAGTTTTTAATTCTTCAATGTCACGAAGTACCTAGGTACATATTATAGGTAATATTATGGAAAAGAAAATCCATAATAAGTAATTATTTTTAATCAAATAATTTCCTCCGGGAGACCCTCTTTTATAAAATCTCCCAGCATTAATCTAAGCTCGAAAGTCCCTAGCTGCCTAAAACAATAACGAATGATTCAGGCCTATTAATTATTTGTATCCCTCTCTACCTACCCATAATCGTAATTAAGTATTCAGTTTATTAACAATACAATATCTACCTACTCTATTTTTTATAACTAAATAAAGAATTTATAAAATTGACTAAAATCTAAATGAAAAAAATATACAAATAATAAGTATCTAAGTATGCATCACAAAATAATGACGAAACGCACAACCTCGAATCAAAAAATGTATTTATTTAAGGTTCTTCTGACGGAGTTAGGAAGTAGGTGCGTTGTGTCACCCCTGTGCCCCGAAGAGCACTTAAAGCCGTCGGCCCTGCGCCTGACATCTCTCCGGTCGTGTCAGATTTCCGTCCCATTGGACAATGAGAGTGGGAATAGTAAGAATATTCCCTCAGTCTCACAGTCCGATTTTGCGTAGCTATAATAGCTATAATAGCTTCCGTGCAGATGCCTAATCTCAGTAAATATATTGGCCCGCGCCCGGCTGGGAGGGAATTATTAATTAACTAGCTGATGCCCGCGACTTCGTCCGCGTAGGCATAGCCCCAGCTGCATCAGAATAGAGGAGTTGGATCCTGGAATTTAATTATGTAGGTAGTCTTTGCTTGGTCTCTAAATATAACAACTAAGTATTTCATAATCGGCAGTTTAGGTGGGCAGTACCTACCCCTGCAGCATCAACATTGAGGAGTTAGAACTAAGACCCTCCACAAAGTTTCTGTATCGATTATTATTAATTCGGTATATTAATTTGTTCTGTGGCTTAGTCCATGGTTTAACGTAGGGATTCCCAAACAATTTTGGGCAAGAGATCTCTTTTCCAAAATGAACTGACACCCCATGACCCCCATAGCCAAATTACTTTAAAAAACTTGAGAGGTGACAAAGGACACCCGGATGGAACGTAGCTCCTTCCGAATAGTGAAGGAATTGTAATAAACTAGTGGTGTCATCTAGTATTAAATTGATTAACTACGATGAGTTATATTATTTTGTTTATTTCTATTGCACTGTCACAAAACCAAAGAGTTACTCTGGTGGAGTTACTGTTTTTTCACAGATGGCGTTAGCATTTTATCCAATTTATACAATAAAAATCGGCCAAGTGCGAGTCGGACCTTGCTCTTTTAGGGTTCCGTTAAAAAAATTAAATAAAAATATTTCCATGTACCCATGGAAATATTTTAATTTAATTTTTTTAATTTAATTTAATTTTTATTATTTGTTGTTATAGCGGCAATAGAAATACATAATATGTGAAAAATTCATCTGTCTATCTATTACGGTTTACGAGATACAGCCCGCTGACAGACGGACGGACGGACGGACGGACGGACAGCGTAGGCTTAGTAATAGGGTCCCGTTGGTACCCTTTGGGTACGGAACCCTAAAAAATTAGGGAAAAATTCCACATGTAGAAATTATTTAAAATAAAATTGAAAATAGAAAATTCAGTCTGTCGAGCTGGGATTCGAACCATCGACGTTGAATTTATAGGCGACGGTCCTAACAACTAGGCCATGCAGACGCCGTGTTCTAAGGCGAAAATACCGAATACAATGCAAAATTCAAATTCAACAAAAAACACAATGCCAAATTCACATTCAAAAAAGTGTCGGTTTCAAAAATGTGTCAAGGTCGAGTGTCGGTTCCTTAATTTTTTCCGTCTAGCCCCCTTTCGTACCGCGCGATAAGGAGCTACGTTCCAAAAACCTATCTATAATTTTCTATTGATACAAAATACTTACCAATTTAAAAACTTTGCAGTTGGTTAAGTGAGTAAAGTTGACATCATTTTCTCATCAAAATTTATAAAAATCAATAGATGTAAAGTACAAGAATGATACTTCCTACTGAAATATACTTAAGTCACTCTTATAACAACATGTAACACAACTATACTGTATCTTGATAGTTTCAAATAAGAACTTGTGTTAATTAATAGGGGTCGATTTTTAGACCTCGTCGACCCCCAAAATCAGTTCTCGTTTATGCCCACCCTTAGGAAACCGATTTCGACCCCAAGGGATCGATATCGACCACTTTGGGTATACTTAATGGATCAGCGTATGAAACACAAATCACGAGTTCTGAATAACTCTTCGCATCCAATGACCAAACGTACTATTTAAATATTATTCATATGTACGACATTTCAGATAAATTGTTTATTTAAATATTGCAGCAAGATGGCTCCTACCAGTGTGGTCACTGTACGTCGAACAATCAGCAAGTTGATAAGTTCGCGAGTGAATTTCAACTATGTTGTAAACGCAACTACCTATTGCGCAGGTTTTAGTTTCTTTTTCCGTTTGTCTCGCCGCTGCTGTCTTGTATTCTGTCGCTACTTACTGTAACTGTTATAATGATGATTTAACAACATAATCACGTATTCGTGGTTGTCTGCCAGTGTGTCAACTGTGAAAGTGAAAGTGGATTATTAGATTAATTCATCTAACGTAAGTTGATATTTTAGTATGGATTTTTTATTTAAATTATTTAGTAGCTCTATTTTATTATCTATTGCTAAGTTTCGACCTAGTAATTATACTAACCTATATACCTAAGTAGGTTACATAGATAAATATGTATTAAATATATTTTATTGCAAGAAATACATCGTAGGTACTTAAGTATATTCATTGTGAACGTGACGAGGCAGCAAAAAGTTTGTATTATCAAGCTAAAGCTGTTGTCCTGTTGCTTTCGCAATCTACGAATGGCCTGTTTTTGACGTCTTCTGTTTGGAATAAGGGTAAACTTTGCTACCTTCATGGGGTAAACATAGTGTTATTCTGCTTCAGGTTGTCAAAATAAATAATATTTACTTAGCTACACTAGCGGCACGCTATGATGGCCGGTTTGACGTTTGTCCGCTCATGAAGTTCCGTATTAATTGATAACGACTTTGAAGGAAATAATTGTATTACTTTATTGACGATAGTGATGTGCAGAGATTCATAAATTTTATCGAATGTAGTTTTAGGTTTAGGACTCAAAATTTATTTATTAAATTGATTTCTAAAATGTATACAAGTGTAGAAAAATCAGTTTGCACCATTTAAGGGGTGAATGTACTTGTGAATATGAACAATTTTCACTATGTGGACAAACCTCTGAAATCGCAAAAAAATATCAGCTGTTTCATACAAAAGGTAAAATTTTTATTTTTATATGATATATACCACAACTCGGCATTTGGTTTTCTAAATTGAAAATTTTTAAAAATGGAATCTAATACGATCGTCACATAGGATCGCTGGCTAGCACAACTACTACCTCCGGCAAACTCGCGTCAATGCTCAATGCAAAACAAAGCAGTTTCGAATTGACGTTGCTTCGAAAAGTATAAACTGTCAGTGCAATGCGATTGTGATATAGTTTTGACCTGGCTTTGGATTTCAAATATTGATACTGCATTACTGTTGACCCTTGCTCGTTAATTTGGACTCTGTTCAAGCCCTTTGTTGTGGATTTCGTCGATATGACCGAACGTACGCAGAGAACTGTTCTAAATAGTCAGACACGTGAGTTCGTAATACGCCTTCGTAACTATTTCGATCGTGAAGCTCAAAATGGAGGGCCAATTTTACCTATAACGTCAGTGGTTGAACGCGTAGCTGATGCGCTTAATATTGGACAACGAACTGTTAGACGGATAACTAAAAAAAAATATGGCGAGACTGGCACAGAAGAAAATAAACTTCACACACCAAAAAAGAGAAAACGAGCAAAACCAGTCGTAGGCATCGATAGCTTTGATGCCGATGCTATCCGAAGACATGTTTACGGCTACTATTTACAGAAGGAGTATCCAACAAGAAAAAAGTTGGTGCATTCACTGAAGGAAGCTGGATTATTCTTCGGTGGGGAAAGTTCTTTAACGAAGATTTTGAAGACCATTGGATTTCGATACAAAAAATGTAACAAACGCAAAATATTGATGGAAAGATTTGATATAGCGATGGCAAGGTATACTTTTTTACGGCAAGTGAAAGAAATCAAAAATTGGCAAAATGTTGTGTTCTTGGATGAAACATGGCTTAATGCTAACCATACTGTAGGCCGTTCTTGGAACGATGACACAGCAGCATCTACTTCCAAAGTTCCTGTAGGAAAAGGATCGCGACTTATAATTTGTCACGCCGGAACCATCAACGGGTTTGTCGAAGGTTCTCTCATGGCTTTTGCGTCAAAAACCACTGGAGACTATCATGAAGACATGAATGGAGAAAAGTTTACTGAATGGTTTACCTCAATGTTGTGTAGCCTCCCTGAACCATCTATTATAATTATGGACAACGCCCCATACCACTCGATGCAAATTGACAAGCCACCTGCCCAATCCCAAAAGAAAGCTGATATCGTCGCATGGCTTCGTAAAAATGGCGTAGATGCAAACATGAATATGTTAAAAGCGGAATTAGTACGTCTTTTAAAAGAAAACAAACCAACCAAGATCCGATACGTCATTGACGAAATAGCATTAGAACATGGGCACAGAGTTATACGGTTACCGCCTTACCATTGTGAGTATAATGCGATTGAGTTGGTGTGGGCTCAAATTAAGGGATATGCTGCAAGACACAATACAGAACCCCCATTTACCACAAAAAAAATGCTAAAATTATTAGAAGAAGCTTGTGAACATGTGACTAAAGGAGACTGGGAAAAGGTTGTGAATAGAACTGTTAAATTAATAAGGGAAGATTATGAAAGAGATGTGAAAATAGATAATATTATAGAAAACGAACATATAATTATTAATGTAGGTGATGATAGCAGTGACGACAGTGAAAATAGTAGTATGGACGAATCTGATTAATTATGGCCTTTTGTGGCACCTTTTTTGGTATCTTTTGTATTCATATGTTTCTTGTGTGCATATAAAGTATGTATATTCATTTTCATTCAAATATTCAGTTCGTTCAAATAAATTAAATAAACATATACATTTTTGTTTTATTAAACCTATTTAATCAGGTACAAAAACAAAACTTAATTGTTTTTTGTTCGAGAATAAATTGACATTCCACATCACTATTGTAATGTGTCAAACCGGCCATCATAGCGTGCCGCTAGTGTAGTTAGTATCTTTTTTAGGGTTCCGTAGTAAACAAGGAACCCTTATAGTTTCGCCATGTCCGTCCGTCTGTCTGTCTGTCTGTCTATCTGTCTGATGAATTTTTTTTCTCGTCTATCCCATAGTGTGGGGTGTCGTTGAATAGGTCTTTCAAAGATATTATGTCCCCCCCCCCTCTGCCAGCTAAATGGTTGTATAAAGGATACATGAAAAAATGCACAACAGTATGTAATATATATTATAATGAATTTTAAAGAAAACTATCACGGCTAAGTAGGGTTCATTAGTTAAGGAGTTATATCTGTTTTTTATACGCTTTTTATTAGCTTCACTTGTATGTTTGTAACAATGTAACTTGTAACCGACTTCTTTGGGCGCGATTTTGACCCACTTTAAACGGCCAGATTTCGTTCAAACTTTGTAGATTTATCGAGGACCGATGACAATACACTAATTTTTATAAGTTAGGTATTACACGTAAGTGTAAGTTGCATTTTTGTAGTATATTATAGTATTTAAACCATGGAACTCAAAATATATATTCAATATTCATAAATAAAATAAAAGCACTATCCTAGGTCAGCAATAATATTTGTGACTTGCAACTACGGAACCCTACACTGCGCGCGACACGCACTCGGCCGGCTTTTTTACAGGATGAATCATCAATAATAATTATTATCAACCTTACAATTACATAAGTATCCTACCTACCTAAAGATCCGTTATAGGTGGGTGCTCCTAAGTTTTTAAGGGTTCCTTGAAGGAAGTCTTAAAGTAACGCCTAGTCCGTCCGTCCGTCCGTCCGTCGGTATGTCCGTATGTCTATTCTGTCCGCGGTCTAGCGCAGAGAGTCAGAACTATTGGTATTTGGTACCTACTAAAGAGCTGTTCGGCAAGGTTATACCTGCATAATTAATTACGCCGACAAAGTTGTACAATAAAATCTTGAAAACTCTTTTATTTTGGATATAATTATTTAATGATAATCGTACTTAATATTATAAATGCCAAAGTGTGTTTGTTTGTTGGTTTGTCCTTCAATCACGCCGCAACAGAGCTACGGATCGACGTGATTTTTTGCATGGGTATAGTTGAGGACCTGGAGAGTGACATAGGCTTCTTTTTATCCCGGAAACAAAGAGTTCCCGAGGGATTTTAAAAACTAAATCCACGCGGACAAAGTCGCGGGCATCAGCTAGTAGGTATCTAATATTTTTACTATGTTCTACCTGTACTATGTATGTATTCTGTGATATTACCTACGTATAACAAGTGTTAAGATAATTTAACTTATTATAATCTACCTATCTATCTATCTATCTATCTATCTATCTATCTATCCCGGTGTATGTAGGTGATAGCATGCAGGGGGTTTGGGGGGCGATAAATCGATCTAGCGAGGTTTCATGTTTAGAAAAGGTCGTTTTATCCGTGTTTTCAGGCAATGAAAAGCCCCTTACAATATCATTAGAATACGAAGGAAAATTCGCCATCATCTATAAGATTCCAATAGCTCGGGAAATCGGGCGGTCCCGAAACCAGAAGACCCCGGTTCGAGTCCAGATGATTACATTTTCCCCTATGTTTTTTTTTATATATAATTTCCAAAAAACACGATTTACCAGATATTTTTACCTAAGTATGTGATTAATTTTTTCAGATGAAACCTCAACTAATGAGATGGGTCCATAACAATAAACTGCTTGTATTTTTTGGCGTGGCCACTTTTTGTTTCCTAGTCTCCACAGTAGCACTCTCTGCGCAAAATAATACTCTAAAACGAACTATGATGTTAATCCAGCAAAGATCCTTACCAAATCAAGCTAAATTGGCAGAGGTAAGTACCCACTGAAAAAGAACCGAGAAGAGTTTAGCAGTCTATGTTTACATAATATTATGTACAATATGTATTTGTATGCGTTAGTGCCCGCATTCAGAGCACTACCCGGACCCTAATGAACCGAAAGGTGGCGGTTCTATCCTTTCCACCAACAAAAGCATTCCCAAGGAGGGTTGACGTCAGGCAGGCGGCCGGTCGTAAAATGTCAAGCCGAACCACTTACAACATGGCTTACAAGACATGTTGTCCCGACCCCACATAGCGTGGGCCAAGGAGAAGGAGATGATGATGATGATGATGTATTTGTATGTGTCTAGTGTCTATGTCAAGCCGAACCACTTACAACATGGCTTACAAGACATGTTGTCCCGACCCCACATAGCGTGGGCCAAGGAGAAGGAGATGATGATGATGATGATGTATTTGTATGTGTCTAGTGTCTATACTCTATTTACGTATCTATGTAGCGCCCGTCCACCGAAGCCTTTGAGTATTATAGTGTGTTGGTTATATACTCAAAGACCGTAGCGCCTGAAACTATTGTACTGAGCCGATTTTTATGAACGAGGTGTGAAATGTCAACCGATTAGATAATAATATTATCTCTATGGATTTGGGTAACATCTAATGCTCCATCTACACGGGCGAGGAAATCGCAATGAGTCCGTCCCAATATCGCGTCGGATATTTATTAGGTATCGTATCACCGCGGTTGTATCGCCCTGTGGAGATATCGAATTGTTGATTGTTGTTGAATGGTGCCACGGCGAGATTATCGCCGCAATACTCTCGCCCGTGGAGATGGCGCCTAAGGCTGGATTCACATCCATCCGTCCATACAAAACTGACATTTTTCATAGAGTCGTGTACGCAACGAAGAGCCGAATTGATGCGTACAAGACTCTATGAAAAATGACTCGATTGCGAATCTATGCGCACAGATGTGATTCCAGCCAAAGGCTACATTTTATACGAACAAAGGCGATATGACGTAGGTATGTTACATGGTTACAGTTACCGTTTTAAAACTTTTATTGTTGTACCTACTTAATATTTGAAAAATATTGTTTTTGACCACTAACCCGAAGGTCTTTCGATCAAGTGCAAAGATATCGCAAGATAAGCACTATTCTGATTGCTTGCGGGGTAGTACAATAGCTATTTATGCAACTGCATCGTAATGAGGGTCATTTTAATTCGAGTGCTGTTTTTTGATACGAGGCTTTTTTTCCAACTTTGGCACCAGCTACCAGTTACAAATCAGTTAGACTTCCTAACATAGGTAAAGTAGATAGATATGGTCGATATTATTCGCAGAGATTTAAATCTCTGAATAGACGGGTAGGTAATAGGTATACTAGTCACAATAGACAAGTAAGATACGTCTACTCATTAGACTATCAATGGATCGAAACTCGAAAGTAAGCGCTCCCTCACATAATCACATTCGCACGAATACCTACCTAAATTAATTATCCAATAAGGGAGGGTACAATTCGCAAATGCAAAGGTTTGAATTGAATGAATATGCCAAGATTTGAATTAGCTTTTCCCACATGTGTGAACAGTGAAAACATTCATAAAAGAGGAATATAAACGAATTTTTTTTTTTCAGAGTAACCGCTACCGTCTTCCAAAGCATGTAAAACCTATAAGCTATGCTTTAAAATTAAACCCAAACCTTTCAAAAAAAGTTTTTGAAGGAGAAGTAAAAATTTTACTCAATATTTCAAAGCCAGTAAGAGCGATTTCTTTACATGCAAAAGATTTGAACATTCATTGTGCTGAAGTCAAAAGCATCAACAATCAAACTATACCTGTGGTATCTACAAATATATTTTCGACTTCAGAGGTATTTCAGGTGAATTTAAATGAAGAAATTCAAACAAGTACGAGTTATGAACTTTTTTTAACGTTCACTGGAAGATTGGAGGGGATTGTTGGATTTTATGCGAGTACTATGCGTAGTGGAAAGTAAGTACCTATCATTTAACATCACGTTTATATCACGAAGATATCATTCCAAAAATTCCAAAAGAGACAGAGCCCAAAGCTGAAGAAGAAGTACCTATAAATAAAAAAGTAATTTTCTGGTCACTGGTACACGTGACATCAATGTTGTTTTCATGGTGTATTTAATTTTTAGGGTTCTGTACCAAAATGGTAAAAATGGAACCCTTAATTATGGTGAGACTTTCTCCGTCCGTCCGCCCGTCTGTCACAGTCGATTATTTCAGTAACTATTATAGCTATCGACATGAAATTTAGAATATTTGTTTATAATAATAGCCCAACATCATTGGAATAAAAAAATATCGAAAATTATTTTTAGTTTTATTAATAAAGGGGGAACATCGGGGGTTTGAAATTTCAAAGTAAAATAACTATGCCGAGTGGGGTATCATATGAAAGGCCTTTACTTGTACATTCTAAAACAGATTTTTATTTATTTTTATCTATAATAGTTTTTGATTAATCGGGCAAAATGTCGAAAAAAATACGGTCCCCCCCCCACCCCTTATCTCCGAAGTTTACCAATCGAAAAATCAGAAATAATAATGGTCAATAGAGGCTTATGTATATTTTACAGGAAAAATAAAACCAACGCTCTAACATAGTTTTTTTTTATATCTATCTATCTATATAAATAAAAATGAATGTTGGTAAGCGCATAACTCAAGAATGGATGGACCAATTCGGTCAATTTATTTTTTTGTATGTTCCTTAAGGTCCACGGAAGGTTTTAATAAAAAAAAAATTTACTTTTAACTTTTGACAGAACGAAGTCTGTCCGGGCAGGTAGTTTACAATAAACCTCTACAAACAAAGTTAACGGTGAATAAGCAAATTAGTATTATCGTTTTACTTTTACTTTTGGAGTACGGAACCCTCGGTGTGCGAGTCCGACTCGCACTTTGCCGGCTTTTTATTTGTTGTGTAGGTGTAGCTCTACGAATAAAATAATATAATGTATAGGTACTAGGTAGGTATGTCGGCGTAGCTAACAAATATGTCTGACAAATTCAGACATATTTGTTGCGCAACGAGAAAAGGTAGCGTGGAAAAATCACTTTATTACAAGTAGGATGTTTATTCTTCGAACAAAGTACCCTCAAAAGCCCCTCTTTTACATTTATTAGCCATAGTCAAGAAGCGGGAATTGTTACTCAAAAACTAATCAGGACTTTAAGAGAACGAACGCTGAAACCCTACCTAAAGCCGTCTCCAACCACCCCTATAACGGCCCCTGAACCTCACATCTAATCAATTTAACCACAACACGACAGACAAACCACCAAGGAACATACTACTCTCTACCGAGAGCAAACCACCATCTGAACGTGAGGGTAGCTATCAAAAATATCAAAGTATTGATTAATCAAACCAACATCTGAACGTGAGGGTAGTTATCAAAAATATCAAAGTATTTATTTATCATTTACATATAATCTAAGAGTACAGACACGGGTACAGACAATATTTATTCGATTAGGGAGCGATTATTAAAATTCAAAGGACATGGCCGAAATTTGCCCCGGGCTGTCCAAACATACGAGAATAATAAATAATTTAATTAAAATAAACAATGAATTTTAAATAAATATTTATATTTCAAAGCAATCGCTGAAAAAAATATTGAAAAAGAAGACTTTAAATCGATTTTTTATGTTCAAAATCATGTGATCTTTGTCTTACGTCGAAACGTCAGACGTCAACTAGACACAGTCTATGATTTAACCTTATGCCGACATTATATCGACTAATTTGTGAGTAACTCACGTCCAACTCAGTATTTTGATTAATTTCTTAAACTGGTCACTTTCAAGTAAAGATTTTTATGTACACCTGTGAAGATGATAATTTACTGGCGCAATTAGAAGGCCATAATCCTACTTTGTCGTATTAGTTTACAAATTGCGAAAAACCAAATTAAATTTGAATTTCGTGGGCAGACCCGTGTCTTCCACCTTAAACGGAAATCAATTGCGCCCACGTCATATATTATGACACAGAATATAAACCTAATAGTCAACTAGTGGTTCCCTTCCAATGTTTGAAGTGTGGTCCCACATTTAGTACCTACTACCTACAAACATTTTAAAGTTCCGCAACGGCAAATATTGTGGCCTGTGGGTGTCGCTCGTTACCGGTTGGTTGATTCTGATTGAGTTATTTGCAGATAAACCATGTAATAAGTACCTATTTATTAATATGTCTATGGATGTAACACGCAGTTGCAGTTTCTAGTCACTACATCACTACATATTATAAAACAAAGTCCCCCGCCGCATCTGTCTGTCTGTCTGTTCGTCTGTCTGAACGTATTTTCATGCAGTTTTCATCAATAGATGGGCATAGACGAATGATATTTACTACAGTGATAGGGCGATTCATGAGGAAGGTTTTAGTGTATAATTTGTTAAGATTTTGTGTAAATTGGTTGAAATATGCCGATAATTGTTGACAATGTCAGAAAAAATTCAAGCCGCCCGGGAGCTCATTGACAACGCTTACGTACTTCCTTTGAGATATAAGAAAACAATGTATGGTGGTGGTATGGTGAGATAACTCTCTACAGAAAAGTCCGCGATGGCAAATATATCTTTTACAGGATAGCTTACTATACCCACTTTAACTTCTAAAAAAATGGTCACGTACCATGAGGTAATTGGAAATCTTTTTAGACAGATACAGTATTAATCCTTATCAACTTAAATACGTTATTTACCTTAGGCATTTCATGCACACTATGATAATCCTTTACACCATAATATAATTTTTAAATGTATATCTTAGGAGTTATCGCAAAGTAAAAACGATCACGCGCCATAATAAATTCAAGCGCGCGCCGCGGGTTATGTTAGCCGAGTGCTTCCGAGCGATAGGTACTTCTCTTATAAGCCTATGTACTGTTCAATATGCTGTTCAAGATATAACTTATACGGAACATTCCAAGGAGTTTGCAAAGCATAGGCGTAATATTATACTCTATTACCCGTGCGAAGCCGGGGCGGGTCGTTAGTACTTATACTTATACTTTTCTTTGTGGGGGCAACCATGGGTCAACACCTGTCTGTTGATGGGCGAATTTTATGGATTGTAGTCCCTTACTTTCCTTAGGCCCGCTTGCAGAGATAGACGCCGGGTTAGGCTTGACCCAGGAATAAATAATTTTGACAGAAGCTTTATACGAAATCTGTCAAAGCAGCAGCTAATTCTGTGATAAAAGGATAACTCGGCGTTTCTGCAAGCGGGCTTTACTCATTGACTACTCTTACTTCTTACTCTACTTCTAGGGCGAATAGGGTATTTGACTATAATAAAAATATCGTTTCAACTGGTGTCATCCTAAAAGATTATTATCTAAAAACATTATTCCATACGACAAAACTAAAAAATAAAGCTTTATTTAATTAGAAAACATTAAATAAAATTGCTATAATTCTGGCCATGGTCACGTGATCGAAAACGTTCCGTGATCTCGAATGACGTCACAGTCCACACCACCTATGGAATTCTCATTTTGTCAATACATTTCGACGTGTTTGTGCGGCGTAATAGGCTAATTTCGTCTGTTTTTCATCGTTACTATTTTATTAAATACCAAATAGTATGCGACACGCGGCCTAAACACATATTATAAAATTGTCATTGTTTGAAATGTGAACTGTTACGTCATGAGAGCAAATGGAACGTTTCGGCGGCAATTTATTTTTTTGAATTTATTTCTCGATTTTTATGAAAAATAATGAAAATTATGCCGAAATATATGTTTTGTTAGCTTCAGCATAGCATTATTAACAATTTAAGATGATTTTCTAAAAGTAGTCAAATAGCCTATTGTCATTGATTGACAGAAACAAACACTTGGGGGGTGTTCCGATATACACTGCGAGCACTGCTCAGTGCTCTCACGCACTGGTGAAAAATTGTGCCAGTACACTGCCGCAGTACCCTAGGGAAATATATGACGTCATAACTCGCTGCCAATTTTAACTGTGAGCACTGGCGCTTACGAGGTAAGGTGCTCAGCCCCCGTAGCCAAGTTACACTTCTTTGTATCGTTTCTCTTTCTACGATCGTTGTCACTCGAAGTTTTGGCTAGTGCTAGACTAGATGGCGCTGCAGCTGATCAAAGACAGAAATGTATTGATAATATTTCGCGGCATTTTGTATAATAAATGTTTTAAATGCTAAAAAAAAAACAATACAAAATGCAGCGAAATATTATCAATACACTTCTGCGTGGATGTACGATATATTTTAGCTATATTGTGTTTCGCTCGTTATATTACAGTTTCAGGTTAGACTGATATCGGGTTTTAGATATTTAAGCAATTTAGTATAGATTCAATAACTTTAAAGTTTTTTAGCACGCACCCCTACTATACTGGACTGCGTTCCGTTTCAAACAGTAACCAATATTTAGCAAACTAAAAAGGAACGGCTTCACAGTATTACCTGTGGTATTACTCTCGGATTCTTCGTTTGAGGAATAGGTTAATTGACTATATTAAAAATATCGTTTCATTTGGTGTCATCCTAAAAGATTATTATCTAAAAACATTATTCCATACGACAAAACTAAAAAATAAAGTTTTATTTAATTAGAAAACATTAAATAAAATTGCTATAATTCCGGCCATGGTCACGTGATCGAAAACGTTCCTTGATCTCGAATGACGTCACAGTCCACACCACCTATGGGCTGTGGAATTGTCATTGTTTGAAATGTGAACTGTTACGTCATGAGAGCAAATGGAACGTTTCGGCGGCAATTTATTTTTTTGAATTTATTTCTCGATTTTTATGAAAAATACTGAAAATTATGCCGAAATATACGTATTGATAGCTTCAGCATAGCATTATTAACAATTTAAGATGATTTTCTAAAAGTAGTCAAATACCCTATTACTAAATGACGTCACACCTTACAGTGGTCCAGTGCAAAGACTACAGTGTATAAAGGAGAGTGTATTTCGGAACACACCCATAGTGCATACACGTAATAGTGTTCTGTGGCATACACGTCAAAGTCATGCGCGACTGCGAATGATCTGACCATTCGAATAATCTACAACTACTAATGTACACATTCGAATTGAAAATTAGTAATATACTAATGCTCTTATTCGAATGACGACTACTAATTAGTAACTACTAACCGCGTCACGTTTCGACTGCTTTGTTCGGCGCGCGCTGCACTCGAGTTTGACTAAATGCTGTTCAGTATACTAATACTTTAAGGGCGTTTTTCGACTGGATTATTTCGCGACTTAGATTCTTGGAAATCGGGTTCGCTCTCGCCGCTACGTTATAAATGACTTATGGTTTCAACTGTATGATTGGAATGTTAACCATATTCTATAGTGATAAGACTCAATTTCAAAATTTTCAAGGGGTTTTCAATAGGGTTTAATACAATAAAATTTTTAGAGTATTGAATCACAGAGTAACGAAGGTAAGGATTGAATGTAACCTTTTATTGCTGGCAAAATAAGACTTAATTTCAAAATTCTGACACATATTACTTTTTAATAGAAGCTAGAAAGCGCTTTTTTGGTGTTGTTAGTATTTACATTTTTGATTTTACCACCAGTTGAATTACATCATTCAAACTGTGTTAACCATTTGATGATTCATCACTTATCTTAACATAAGTTATGTTTTTTAAGAGCTAGTTAACGTTTTTCATTTCCTCTCTCTCTCTAACATTCTAACATTTTCAATGATTGTAAAAGTCACAGAATACTTTTGACCAAAGTGGTACCTATATTGTTATACTTGACAGTAAAATTACGGATATTTTAGACATATTTCTAATGTCCTATGCCTAGTTTATAATAATACTTATAAAAAATGACGAAAGTAACTACATAGTAACTTTTATCGCCATTTCTCTTTATCAAAAATAGTTATATATGATAAAAATATAATTTTTCTAAAACACCTGTCCATAATTTTACTGTCATTATTTTAATGTGTGTGTTGTGTAGGATAATAATGTACCAAGTAGTTAGATCAAAATATTCGGATTGAAATTGTTAGAATATGTGCGATAGATAGGGACAAAGTTTTTACATCTACATTTTTAGCCAGCTGAATACGCTACGGTAGGTAGGTAGGTACGATGTTTTTATTGTCTTCCGTAGATATAGGTAAAGGTACCATACATATTATTTTCAATATGCATAAGTACTTAATATTATGAGTATAGAAAAAAAAATGCACTTGCAATATTTTCTCCTTAGTACGTTGGAACTAAAATAAACAACAAAAGTTTTGCGATCTGCTGCTTTTATAATTACAACAACTCAATGACCAATGTTCGTCCGTTAACCGCTAAAGCTAAACTTATGCACAAGTCGACTCAACAAAAACTACTAATACTAACGGAGTCGGACTTCGGTGTACTAACAAGTAACAACTAATCGAATCGGAGTATCAACTACTAATCCGAATCGACAGTCGACTCAATATAGATTTTAGTGGAGCTCCATTCAAATTAAACTAGCGGCACGCTATGATGGCCGGTTTGACGTTTGTCCGCTCATGAAGTTCCGTATTAATTGATAACGACTTTGAAGGAAATAATTGTATTACTTTATTGACGATAGTGATGTGCAGAGATTCATAAATTTTATCGAATGTAGTTTTAGGTTTAGGACTCAAAATTTATTTATTAAATTGATTTGCAAAATGTATACAAGTGTAGAAAAATCAGTTTGCACCATTTAAGGGGTGAATGTACTTGTGAATATGAACAATTTTCACTATGTGGACAAACCTCTGAAATCGCAAAAAAATATCAGCTGTTTCATACAAAAGGTAAAATTTTTATTTTTATATGATATATACCACAACTCGGCATTTGGTTTTCTAAATTGAAAATTTTTAAAAATGGAATCTAATACGATCGTCACATAGGATCGCTGGCTAGCACAACTACTACCTCCGGCAAACTCGCGTCAATGCTCAATGCAAAACAAAGCAGTTTCGAATTGACGTTGCTTCGAAAAGTATAAACTGTCAGTGCAATGCGATTGTGATATAGTTTTGACCTGGCTTTGGATTTCAAATATTGATACTGCATTACTGTTGACCCTTGCTCGTTAATTTGGACTCTGTTCAAGCCCTTTGTTGTGGATTTCGTCGATATGACCGAACGTACGCAGAGAACTGTTCTAAATAGTCAGACACGTGAGTTCGTAATACGCCTTCGTAACTATTTCGATCGTGAAGCTCAAAATGGAGGGCCAATTTTACCTATAACGTCAGTGGTTGAACGCGTAGCTGATGCGCTTAATATTGGACAACGAACTGTTAGACGGATAACTAAAAAAAAATATGGCGAGACTGGCACAGAAGAAAATAAACTTCACACACCAAAAAAGAGAAAACGAGCAAAACCAGTCGTAGGCATCGATAGCTTTGATGCCGATGCTATCCGAAGACATGTTTACGGCTACTATTTACAGAAGGAGTATCCAACAAGAAAAAAGTTGGTGCATTCACTGAAGGAAGCTGGATTATTCTTCGGTGGGGAAAGTTCTTTAACGAAGATTTTGAAGACCATTGGATTTCGATACAAAAAATGTAACAAACGCAAAATATTGATGGAAAGATTTGATATAGCGATGGCAAGGTATACTTTTTTACGGCAAGTGAAAGAAATCAAAAATTGGCAAAATGTTGTGTTCTTGGATGAAACATGGCTTAATGCTAACCATACTGTAGGCCGTTCTTGGAACGATGACACAGCAGCATCTACTTCCAAAGTTCCTGTAGGAAAAGGATCGCGACTTATAATTTGTCACGCCGGAACCATCAACGGGTTTGTCGAAGGTTCTCTCATGGCTTTTGCGTCAAAAACCACTGGAGACTATCATGAAGACATGAATGGAGAAAAGTTTACTGAATGGTTTACCTCAATGTTGTGTAGCCTCCCTGAACCATCTATTATAATTATGGACAACGCCCCATACCACTCGATGCAAATTGACAAGCCACCTGCCCAATCCCAAAAGAAAGCTGATATCGTCGCATGGCTTCGTAAAAATGGCGTAGATGCAAACATGAATATGTTAAAAGCGGAATTAGTACGTCTTTTAAAAGAAAACAAACCAACCAAGATCCGATACGTCATTGACGAAATAGCATTAGAACATGGGCACAGAGTTATACGGTTACCGCCTTACCATTGTGAGTATAATGCGATTGAGTTGGTGTGGGCTCAAATTAAGGGATATGCTGCAAGACACAATACAGAACCCCCATTTACCACAAAAAAAAATGCTAAAATTATTAGAAGAAGCTTGTGAACATGTGACTAAAGGAGACTGGGAAAAGGTTGTGAATAGAACTGTTAAATTAATAAGGGAAGATTATGAAAGAGATGTGAAAATAGATAATATTATAGAAAACGAACATATAATTATTAATGTAGGTGATGATAGCAGTGACGACAGTGAAAATAGTAGTATGGACGAATCTGATTAATTATGGCCTTTTGTGGCACCTTTTTTGGTATCTTTTGTATTCATATGTTTCTTGTGTGCATATAAAGTATGTATATTCATTTTCATTCAAATATTCAGTTCGTTCAAATAAATTAAATAAACATATACATTTTTGTTTTATTAAACCTATTTAATCAGGTACAAAAACAAAACTTAATTGTTTTTTGTTCGAGAATAAATTGACATTCCACATCACTATTGTAATGTGTCAAACCGGCCATCATAGCGTGCCGCTAGTTTAGTTACTAATTTTGGTAAATCATTCGAATGATTCGAATGATTCATAGAGTCGAATAATTCGACTGGAATCATTCGCAGTCGCGCATCGCTATCAAACCAGTATATGTTGTTCTGTGAGTCAAACTCAACTCTGCTCAACTCAAAACATGTAAAAGTTTTAGTCTTTGACTCAAAAGCGAAATCCCGAAACCGTAAAATCTCAGTAATTTATTTGAGTTTCTTTTCTAACTAGATTTTCTTGTGTATTATAAATAAAATATTACTACCTATAGCCCTGGACATAGCAGCCAAATTAAAGTTGCTTAATTAAAGAAGATCATAATCTTCAAAAGCACTTGGAGTCTTAGACAAACCTTTAAAATTTTGACTCGAAGTTGTCCGTGCAAAAGTATTATTTCCATCAATACCATGGAGAGCTTTTGTAAAAATAAACTAACTGAAAGGCTTTGTGATTTCGTTCGGCCAACGCATTATAGACTGTTACTCAGTCCTGATCTGAAAACTGGCCTTTTCGTTGGCGAAGTTTGTATAGACATTAACGTGAAAGAAGTCAAGCAGTTTTTGGCTTTACATTCGAAATTTTTAAATATAGACGATGTGAAAGTGTATAGAAACAAAAGTGAAGTGTCGATAGGAAAAGTTCAGGAGGTAGAATCATTAGAGCAACTGATAATACAGTTTGACAATAATCTAAGTCCTGGTAGTTACCAAGTACAAATTAAGTTCAATGGCAACTTGATTCGCAACATTGTTGGATTATATTTATCTAACCTAAAAGATAAAAGGTGCTATTATAATGTTCCTATTCTCCTATTTGAAGGGTTGCAGGTTCGAGCCCGGGCACGCACCTCTGACTTTTTAAAGTTAACTGTGTTTAAGCAATTAAATATCTCATGCTTCAACGATGAAGGAAAACATCGTGAGGAAACCTGCATGCCTGAGAGTTCTCCATAATATTCTGAAAGGTGTGTGAAGTCTACCAATTCACATTGGGCCAGCGTGGTAGACTGTGGCCTATAACCCTTTGCTGAGAGGAGACCTGCACTCAGTAGTGAGACATTAATGGGATGCTCATGATAAATGCTCTCAAAAGTGTCAGAAGTCTGCCAGTTTGCACTTGGTCATCATGGGGGATTATGACCTAAACTTATCATTCTGAGAAGGGACTCATGTCCAAAAGTGTGTCAGAAAGAACTTGAGATGATAATAAATATTTTTTAATTTCAGTACCATGGTGGCCAGTAAATTCCAACCTACCTATGCTCGGCAAGCATTCCCCTGTTTTGATGAGCCAGACTTCAAAGCAACATATGATATAACACTTGTGAAACCTATCAACTATGTGGCTCTTTCCAATATGAACGTAAGATAAGTTTTTAAGGTAATATATATAACTAGCTTTTGCCTGCGGCTTCGCTCACGTTAAGTTCGATTTTTCAAACCCCTATTTTACCCCCTTAGAGGTTGAATTTTCAAAAATGGTTTCTTAGCGGTTGGTTAGCTCACGTTAAGTTAGATTTTTATTGGTAATTAAAATCCAACCTAAAATATATCTCCGTAAAAAGCCAACATACCAAGTTTCATGGATATTACTTGAACACTAAAATTTTTGCGAAACACGTATTTCTTATTTTTTTAAGCCCAAAAATTAAAGTTTAATGGTTAGTAAAGTACGGTAGTTTCATGGTAAGTAAGTAAAGTTACATGAAAAATAATTTGATAAATGACAGACTTTTATACAAATTTTCAACCCCCATTTAACCCTCTTGGGGTTGGAATTTTCAAAAATCCTTTCTTAGCGGACGTCTACATCATAATAACTATCTGTGTGCAAAATTTCAGCCCGATCCGTACAGTGGTTAGAGCTGTGCGTTGATAGACCAGTCAGTCAGTCAGTCACCTTTGCCTTTTATATATTTAAGATGAAAGCTAAAGTACCAAGTTTGATGGATATTACTTGAAAATTAACTTAAAAATCTGGACTTTTATACAAATCACCCCCTATTTGAATTCTTTGGGGGTGGAATTTTCAAAATTTGCGAAACACGTATTTCTTATTTTTTTATCGAAAGCCCAAAAATTAAAGTTTCATGGATATTACATGAAAAATAATTTGATAAATGATGGACTTTTATACAAACTTTCAACCCCCATTTAACCCTCTTGGGGTTGGAATTTTCAAAAATCCTTTCTTAGCGGACGTCTACGTCATAATAACTATCTGTGTGCAAAATTTCAGCCCGATCCGTCCAGTGGTTAGAGCTGTGCGTTGATAGACCAGTCAGTCAGTCAGTCAGTCAGTCACCTTTGCCTTTTATATATTTAGATGAAAGCTAAAGTACCAAGTTTGATGGATATTACTTGAAAATTAACTTAAAAATCTGGACTTTTATACAAATCACCCCCTATTTGAATTCTTTGGGGGTGGAATTTTCAAAATTTGCGAAACACGTATTTCTTATTTTTTTTATCGAAAGCCCAAAAATTAAAGTTTCATGGATATTACATGAAAAATAATTTGATAAATGACGGACTTTTATATAAAACTTTCAACCCCCATTTAACCCTCTTGGGGTTGGAATTTTCAAAAATCCTTTCTTAGCGGACGTCTACGTCATAATAACTATCTGTGTGCAAAATTTCAGCCCGATCCGTCCAGTGGTTAGAGCTGTGCGTTGATAGCCCAGTCAGTCAGTCAGTCAGTCACCTTTGCCTTTTATATATTTAGATTAATGCAACAAAAAGTTGATTCTTTCATCTACAATTTATTTATTTTGTGCATTTACAAGTTCTACTTTTTAATTATTTGATTTACCAACAGCTTATACATTTAAATAAATTATTATGTCTAAATTATAAAGTACTAGGAAAAATGATCTAATTACAGATAAACACTGCATTTAGAGTGGTTAAAGCTCAATTACCTAACAGTTAAAGGTGCAGACTGAAAAGTGAAAGGTTCCAGGTTCGATTCCCACCTGTTGCACTTTCGTTATGTGACCCACTCCTAATAAAAGCTTTCCACTCTGCTTTTTTCCTGCATAAAAAAAATACATACTTCCAAGCCTTGACCGCCAGCTTATCATAAGCGACATTTTTACTTAAATTGAGATTCCTATTACAAACAATATTTTAAACTTAGGACTAGAGCTCATCAACAAAGTTAATAATAAATATTATATTCCGGTGAAATGACGACATGCCCTATAGGTCGACCGTTTAACTCGCGTATCGCATGCGCGGTAAGAAGGGAGCGGGGGCGGGTAACGCTACACACGGAGTCAATAATCCAAAGATTTATCTCGAGATAGACATTGTTGGTAAAGAATTAAGTATTTATTTTTAAGTTTTAACATCTCTAACATCTCCCTCCGCTCCCTTCTTACCGCGCAGGCGATACGCGAGTTAAACGGTCGACCTATAGTGCTTTATATTATAACACATTGTAGTAAAAAACGCAATTTAGGAAATAATGTCGCTAACGATAAGTCGGTGGTCATGGTTCGATTTATTTGGATAATGCATGATAAGCAAAAAGTATCGTACACAAAATTAACTATCGCTTTTGCTTTTATAGGAAATATCGAAAACATTGGACCCATCTTCTGACAAAGAAGTAGTTACATTTGCGACAAGTGTACCGATGTCAACGTACCTGGCCTGTTTTGTTGTATGCAACTTTGACGCCAAAGAAAATGAAATCATGGCCAACGGCATCGGAAAAAACTTCCAACTACGATCTTTCGCCCAAAAAGACCAAACACATAAGATTGATTTTGCTCAAGACATTGGAAAAAGAGTGACAGAGTTTTATATTCAGTATTATGAAGTTCCCTTCCCTTTGCCGAAATTGGGTATGTCATCTCAGTTGTTTTAATTTTTTTTTTGTATGTTAAGCGATCATTCAGTTAGTGGTGAATAGATTTTGACGATTCCTGTTTGTTTGGTAGATCATACTTTAGAGGTGGGCCCATATTATTTTGTAAATATCATTTAGGATTTTTTGCTCATAGCTGTTTTCATCGTTTTTATTTATGTTTTGTAAGTAATGTTAAATAACCCATTGATGTTTCGACCCACTGGGACACCCAGAATTGCCTTAGTTAGAATAAATTTTATTGGAAAGAAGTTCCTTTTCGGACGGTTTGGCGGATGGAGGCTAGCCGATAAAAAGTGTAAGAATTTTCCGTCACGACACTTGTTCTCTTTGTTTATTAAACACTTTGCATCATAACTTTGGTAGCATAACGGTTTAACGAAGGAATGAAACTCTTGGTTGGGGTACGTCAGTATTATAAGGTCTGTGGTTGGGGGGTTCGAATCTTGACTTAAGATTATTATTTTCTATTTTATTTATTTTTATTGTTAATTCATTATTATTTTTTGGTAAAAAATTAAAAATAATGTACACTTGTTCACTCAAACTTAAGCTGACTAATGTCTTTAAGAGTGAAATTATGGGTTCGGAGGTTCCAAACCTGACTTCAGATTAATAATTTTTATTTTATTTATTCTTATTCTTATTGTATTATATTATATAGTGTTCCACAAAATTCATTTTTTTTTTCTTTCAGATATGATTGCAATTCCCGATTATGTCTCCGGAGCGACCGAACACTGGGGTTTGATAACTTACAGAGAAACATCATTTCTAATAGATGAAGAAACTGCCTCTTCTAGAAATAAGATCAGTGTTGCTAACACTGTGGCGCATGAACTGGCTCATATGTGGTTTGGTAACTTAGGTATGTACATGCTGCAAATTGGATATTATTATACTACCTTATAATCCTTCTAGATGTTTCCCATGGCTTCTTCCGTGTGGGTTAAGGTTTTTTAATTCCCCGCAGGAACTTTAATTTTCTGGGATAAAATGTAGCCTATGTTTTAATCCTGGGTATATGAGCTATCTCCTGTCTTTTCAGCCAAAAGTTATGGTGTAAAGGAGTAACAAACATCCATCCACCTTCCCTCACAAACCTTTACATTTATATTATTAGTACGATACTAGGATTGTATTGTATTGTATTTATGGAGGAGATGCCTGCTAACGCCAGGCGGGTGATTAGTCCTGTGTCAGAACTATTCCACCCAATTCCCCGTGTTTGGACACAGGTCATTCCTATCCTATCCTATCCTAGTATCCTAAGCCTTGCCTATCCATTCCGTACACAATTGTGTACGGAATGGGTATACGTAATGGGTAGGCAAGGCTTAGGATACTAGGATAGTAGGATTGTAAGGATGTGTCAAATATTTTGATTTTTCATAATAAGTCCATAAGTCAAGAAAAGACTGATGAAAAATTCAAATGCTAAGTGACTTAAAATCATGCACTGACTGGTTTCAGTTTTTGTATGCATGTCATTTTCACCCAAGACGCATATTATTAAAAAATAAGGTTAATTTATTTATTTTTTCAGTTACAATGAAATGGTGGGATGAAGTATGGCTGAATGAGGGCTTCGCTTCGTACATGCAAGTAAAATCACTAAATGCGATAGAACCTTCTTGGACGATGGTAATATTATTATTTATATCTCAGCCGTCATCTACAAGTTCACCCATGGGGAATTAGGTCCTTCAAAATACCAAGGGAATTTATTAATACCGTTTTGTTACAGTTTTTGCAATTCACGAAGACGAGTGAGCTTTACTCGTGGTTACTTCGTGTACATGCACATTGCATAATTGTGCGTGCCTGTCAAAGCCTAGGTGGGAGCGGGCAGGCGCGACCATTGTGCTCGCTCACACTTATACAGATACGACACACACATAAGCATAAGTCAGTCGCCCTCGTGAATTGCAAGAACTATACCTGGGTTGAAAAATAGCCATGATAGTGTCCCATCAAAATCGATTTAGCCATATAAGTTTGGTTTAAAATAATCATAATAACATAATGACACAGCAACGGCGAAACAAATAAACGCACACATTAATATGTTCATGATCATTGAACATGAATTGACGAATTTTTGGAACGTCCCCTCATTGTGGAAATATTCTATTGTATTATATTCTAACAATTTGCATGGGATAAATCGGCTTGGCATCCAGCTGCCTACAAGATAGTATAAAAAACTTATTACAATGTAAATAGCTACATAATAATATTGTAAAATGATTATTTTGAAAAGAGCAACTGCTGAGTTTCTTGCTGGCTCTTCTCAGCAGAATCCGCTTTCTGAACCAGTGGTAGAGTCATGATGTGTCATAAGAGCCATAGGTTGGCCTACGTGAAATAAATAATTTTGAATTTTGAATGTGCGCCAGAAATTTGCTTTTTTTTTTTTTTTGACTTAACAACTTGCATGCTTTTTTAGCTGGATCAATTTTTAACACGAACGTTGCACTCAGTGTTGGTGACTGACGCTAAGCTGTCCAGCCACCCTATAGTACAAACAGTTGAGACACCGGACCAGATCACTGCCATTTTTGATGCCATCTCCTACAATAAGGTTAGCAATGTCATTCACACAATTGGCCTAAAAATAAAGAAATTTTTAAATATTGTAACACACTGCCATTTTTCTTTTTTTAAATATCTTCAACTAGTCTCAAAAATATAGAGCTTTGAAGTTTCCTGTTAAAGATGATGATGATGATTATGTTGTCATGAATAACAAAAATTACAGGGTGCCTCTGTCTTGAGAATGCTGGAAGGTTTCATTGGGGAAGAAAACTTCCGTCGGGGAGTTTCGGATTACCTTAAGAAGTATGAATTTGGTAACACTATAACTCAGGACTTGCTATCGTCCATGGAACCTTACTTTAGGAAGGACAATCCTGATCTGAGCCTAAGGTAATGAATTGCCGATTTCAATATTTAAATTCTAGATAGGTTTTAAGGTTGATTATATGGTTGATTATATGCCCGCGAAGTTCAAATTTAATTTGGTTTTTCGCAATTTGTAAACTAATACGACAAAGTAGGCTTATGGCATTCTAATTGCGCCAGTAGAATTATCATCTTCACAGGTTTACATAAAAATCTTTACTTGAAAGTTGAAAGTGACCAGTTTAAGAAATTAATCAAAATACTGAGTTGGACGTGAGTTACTCACAAATTAGTCAGTATTTTGTTAGTTTACAAATTGCGAAAAGCCAAATTAAATTTGAATTTCGCGGGCAGGCTCATATAATCCACCTTAAGTCTCGCCTATCGGTTAAGGGTGTGAACTGCAAATTGAAAGGTCTACGGTTCAATCCCCACTATCCTTTGTAATATCGTATCCACTCCTAACACAACCCTTTCGCTTATTTTTTGAACACGCAATGTATGGTGAACAACGAACACTTGAAGCAAGTACTGCGCGTCGCAAACGGCGGTTTGCTTTGAACTATTGATAAACAGTAGATCTCGTTAAAATGAACATTGCTGTTTTGTGTTAAATATGTATTGTCATGTGTTAATTTTTCAATTAGAAGTTGAAATACATACACGATTCCAATAAAAACTGAAAAAAAGTGGAAATCACGAAAAGACCAATGAAAATTCCAAGGATGAGCTACTCAGAATGACGTACTTAATTTGGAGGGGAGAGGAGAATATTAGCAAGTTAGGCTTGGCTTTTATTCTTTAAAAAATGTGATGATAGTAGATGATAATATCATTTTTTAAACGAAACACCGTGAAAGCATTGTGAGAAGACCTGCACACCTGAGAGTTCTCCATAATGTCGAACGTGCGTGAAATCTACCAATTCGCATTGGGCCAGCGTGGTAGACTATGTCCTTTATTCTTCTCTGAGAGGAGACCTGCGCTCAGTAGTGATACGTTAATGGGTTGCTCATGATGATTATAATTTTTTACAAGCTTTTATTTAACTTGCAATGTATGTATGTTTATGTCAAATCTTGCAAGATGAATTACAACCACTTCCCGGTTTCCAAATTAGCTGAAATTTTGCATGTATATGTAAATCAGATGACAATGCAATATTATTGTGACATGGAGCTGATAATAAAACAACGTAACCCCATCGAATTTGGGCTCGTTTGATTTGTCTTGACAAGTACTCTGGTCTTAGATGATATCCTGGGTCTGATGATGTAGCCAGCTACTAAAAGCTTATTTTTTAAAAATATTTTTTTTTATTTACACTTGTTTAACTGACTTCATAGCTTAGACACGCTTGCAGAAACGCCGGGTTATCCTTTTAACCCAGAGTTAGCAGCTAACTCTGGGTTAATTGATTTGACAGATTTCGTATAAAGCTTCTGTCAAAATTACAAATTTATTCCTGGGTAACTAACCTGGCGTCTCTACAAGCGGGGCCTTAGGATAGTAAGGAATATATATGTTTATGCTTCATAGCTATATAATGGATACATGGACACGACAGATGGGCTATCCTCTACTAAGCGTAAAGCCAGGAGGTCAAGCTAACACTTATATTGTCACTCAGACAAGATTCCTGTTAAACCCAGAAGTTGTGGACAACCAAACATCAGAATTCAGGTATGTGGATTAGATATCAGAGATTCAAATGAAAATTATAACATTACCTAATTTGGTAATCAAGTAGTGTACTAAATGAAGAAACAATTTTCATCCTTAATAATATTATAGAAATGTGTGTGTTTGTTTGTTGGTTTGTCTTTCAATCACCCACCAGTAGAGGAATTGAATCGACTTGTTTTTTGCATGGGTATAGTTGAGAACTCTGAGAATGACATAAGCTATCTTTTATCCCGTAGAGACCGCGGGTATTCGCGGGATTATTAAAAACCAAACTCCACGCGGGCAAATAGAATAGAATAGAAATATTTTTTATTCAAATAAACCTTTTTACAAGCTAGTGCTTTTGAATCGTTGGTGAGTCTACCACTATTTCGGAATGCCCTTCCTGCCCTTACAATACAATAAATACTATGCTAAGTATGCAATGTTTCCACAATGAGGGAAGTTCCAAAAATGCATACCTACTAACAATACAATATACCCCAAGATGGGCAGACAAAGTAGCCCCCGCTGTGGCACCCGTTCACGAGCTTGAGGCATGACCCAGCCGTTGCTTCGCTCAACCATATTTGAGGGAACGTAACAACCCGCATCACACGACACCACTGTTGTGTTGTGTGAAATGCAAGTTGAATTACCTATAAAGTAATAATATAGAAAAATAATTTACCTAATAGAACCTGCAACTAAATAACTAGTGGTTCGCCCCGAACTGAGACCTCGCGGTAACGGTATCCCATGATTATTCATTCAATCGATACATGATAACCAAAACTGACATTATTATTATGCCCGTTTTCACCAAACATACCTAAATCATCCCCTAAGTAGGAGTCTCTTAACGTAGGTAGCTCCTAAATACAATCCTAAGTCCTAACATCCGTCCCAATATCCTTTTAGGTGTCCCGTACAGGATCGTGATAAATAAGTTGACAGAAAACATCAATCACCTAACTTATAGGTAGCCCGTAAAGGTTAGGGAACGTTAGTGAAAACATTGAATTATTTATCAAACATTGAATTTAACTCGTAGTTCCATGGGAATAGTTACTGACTGCGCCATCTATTAGCATTATTGTGAAGCTATGTTGATGCTATATGAATTACTGACGCCCATTAAAAATTAAATAATCTCGTTTCTTTATAATATTCATATAATTTTAGTATTTGTTGTTCAAGTACAGGATATAAGTGACCTAAAAACATAAAATCAGTTTGAAAATCCATGGCGGATTTTTCTAGAGAGCGTCTTCAAGCGAGCGTATAAAATCGCCACTTTGAAAGCCCCCCATTTCGTCAATTTTAAGGGAAAAATTAAAAAAAAAATATTTTTGTACTCAGTTCAAAATTATCTTTAAAATGATACCTAACAATTTTATGTAACGCGATTTTTTTTTTTTACTTCGCATTCGCTTCTATGAGAGCCCCCCTGAAATAAAGATTTTTATAACTTTTTAAGCCATTTTCGGCTGGAGGCCATCGGTTTACATATTATATCTAAATTTGAAGTAATTACGTTCAGTAATTCAAAAGTTATAAGGCTCTGACAGACGGACGGACGGACGGACGGACGGACGGACAAGTGCAAATCGCCCTAGTTAACTCAAAGACCTTCGCTTCGCTCGGTCGATAATCCGTAAGGGATATAAACTGGGATGTAACTGAAGTTCCTTCACGCATAAAGTATTTTAAACATAGTACGAGTTAATTAAATAACATCTTTTGTTTGTCACTAAGGGCCAATTTCACCAACGTAAAATAAGTCTTATCCGAGCGTAAATTTTATATTTTGACAGTATTTTCAATACAAAAACTGTCAGATTGCCCAATTTATTCCACGGTAAAACGTCACTCGACGTTGGTGAAATCGGCCTTAAGGCCCGCTTGCAGAAATGCCGGGTTATCCTTTTAACCCAGAGTTAACTGCTGCTTTGACAGATTTCGTATAAGGCTTCTTAAGTGTTCTGTGTTAATTTTGTTGAATATATTAGATACATTCAACAATTAAATAGTATTTAATTAAGAATATTTTTTTATTTTCCCACCTCTAGATATCGCTGGTTTATTCCAATAACATACAAAACTAACAAAGGCCCAAAGAAAGAGATAGTCTGGTTCCCAAATAGTCAAGAGAGCGGTAAGTTTTTACCTGATTATTACGACTCCAAACCAAATGCAATTCGCACATTGAATGTAATATAGTCTATTTTTCCTTGGGATTAAATATAACGACCACCAAAAAATACAATGAGACCCTAAGCTTTCTTACTAAAAAAATATATTCGAAGACCAGCCCCCCGATTGTCTAAAAGTTGCCGATCAAATCGTCAAAGTTAGCGTCAAAGTAAAATAAACCAAAATATCATTGAACTAGAGCTCAATTTCGTGTATCCATTCTCATACGTTTAGGTATGTACGATACCCTAAATGGTTGAGAATGGATACACGAAATTGAGCTTTAATTCAATGCTTTTATGTTTTAGTTTCCTTTGACGCCGAGCTTTGACGATTTGATCGGCAATTCTTACACAATCGCACCTCTGAGGTGCGATCGTCTAAAGTTATTCCATTGATCGTAATCGTATTCGATTACATTAGCGTCAAAGTAAAATAAACCATAACATCATTGAATTAGAGCTCTATTTCGTGTATGCATTCTTATACTTTTACTTTTTTTTTACGTATGTGCGGTACGTTCCATAACGCTCCATATTCAAATCGGTTGTACTGAATTTGTGACAAAATTAATACAATCAAGGATTATTTCACTTCGACGCTAATGTCATCGAATACGATCAATGGAATAACTTTTAGAAAATTAGTACCCAGATGTAGTAAATGATCACCAAATCTTGTCTATCAAGTAGTATTTATTTGCCAAAATCTTAAGTTAGGTTAGGGTTGGACATGAATATTCAGGTGCCTTGCCAAGTTCTATTGGGTTATACCTAACTTAAAGTTTAAAAAAATGTTTTTTGTGTGATTAAAATTAGAATTATCTTAAAATTTGGTTAAAATTTTGGTAGTCATTTACTAATTATATTGGTGATTATTTACTATTGCTAATGATCAGTTAAACATATAAGCCTTTTGCCTTTAAGCGACGCGCTAAGCAGTAATATTGGGTGGTCTCACAGATTTTGTATTGAAAATACTGCTAAAATTTACACTCGGATAGAGTTATTTTACATTGGTGAAATCTAAGTAAGCTAAGAAAAAATAAACTATAGTTGACAAATGCCTCGTAGTAATTCCATTGTCATTGCAGTCTAAATTATTTCCTTTCGACAGTTACAATAACTCTCGGCGAAGGAGAAAAGTGGTTGAAGATTAACAACAACCAAGTCGGTTACTATCGAGTGGACTATACGGCCGACATGTGGCGGAATCTTATACAGGAGTTGAAAAACCGTTCCGAACAGGTTAAAATACTTTATTTCACGTAAAATGTCAGACATTGTAATCTATATATATATAAAAGAAAGTGGTGTTAGTTACACTATTTATAACTCAAGAACGGATGAACCGATTTGGCTGAAAATTGGTGGAGAGGTAGCTTAGAACCAGGAGACGGACATAGGATACTTTTTATCCCGTTCGACCGCGTTTCCGTCAATTCACTATAAAACGTGGTATAACAAAAACGCATCTGACATGGAATAACAAAACTCAAATGACAGTGGAATCACAAAACGTAAATGACAGCTAAACGTAATTTTGTCTTTGGTTGTAAAAAATTTGACAATTATGAATTACTGATATTATAAATGCGAAAGTGTGTTTGTTTGTTGGTTTGTCCTTCAATCACGTCGCAACAGAACAGCGGATTGATGCGATTTTTTGCATGGGTATAGTAATGGATGTAGTAGTGGTTCCTCAGACTGGGAGAGCTACTTTTTATCTCGGATAATGAAAGAGTTCCCACGGGATTTTTAAAAACTAAATCCATGCGGACGAAGTCGCGGGCATCAGCTAGTAATTAATACATAAAAGTTAAAACTGCCAAAGAGAGCTTTAATAAACTAATTATTTTATTATTATTTAACACTTTATTTGTACACTACAACACAAAGCATATAGAATAGGGTATTTAAAGTTCGGCTGTTCAGAGAATGCGTTCCTGACACATTTTTAAAAATATTGTTTACCAAGTTATTTGACACTCAGTTTGGCACAAAATTATAACATTAATTGATTATTGATATAATAATGTTGTTTTAATGCTCATCAATTGTTAAAACGGTAAACAACCAGCAATAATATTTTTATCGTAACTGCAACGCCATTACAAAGTTACGTCGTCAGTTCAATCGCGACGTGTCAGGAACGCATTCTCTGAACGGCCGTAGTATAAATGATATTTTTTAAAATATATTTAGAAGTTTTCCATTTTTTTAAATAACTTAACTAGTCTCGGAAATATAGAGCTTTAAATTTCCTATAGGACAAAGAGAGCGCTAGTGACGACGTTTGAGGTCACAAGACAGTAGCTCCATACACTCTTCATAGAAAATTTCGTTTTAGAAATAGACAGATATAATCGCAGTAAAACAGCTTATAATTTATAGCTTATTTATTTTCAGTTTTTACAAATGTTATTCAAATATGTTATATGACATACATTTTCGATTATAATTAATGAATATACAGTCAAATACCCAATTAGATAAAAGATACAAGAAGAAAGAAGTAGAATATACAAAGAAGGTGGCATCGCTTAGTAGCGATCTCCGCCAGGCAAGCTTAGGATTAGGAAAGTCTCATTTATTTTAGCATAAAAAAGAAGAATTGCAAGATATAATTGATTTTTTTTATAAAAACATAATAATTTATTAGTAAGTTAATTAAAGGTCGTTGCTCACTTATAAACCCGGCACCCGACAGTATGCTCAACGTCTACTCGTCGACGAGTGGCGCTCATGGTGATGCCACGCGGCCGTCGAGTGAATGCCCTGCGGTTAACGGGTGAACGCCGCGTAGTCAACCACGCGTTGGAAACGCCTGTCAACGAATTATCAAGTATTGTTGAAATAGATTGAGTAACAAATCGCGGGCGGCACACAGTCCACTGGAGTCATTCATATGGCCAATGCACACAAAGCGGGCGCTTAGCGGGTGGTCACAGAGTTGTTCACACACCGATTGCGTATGGACAGCTTGCTAGCGAGGTGATCCTGTGAGGCTACAGACTTGATAATTGAGGGCAAATAATGTAAATCTAGCCTAGTGGTTAGGACTGTGGTCTCCTATTCGGGGGGTCGCAGGTTCGATCCCAGGTACCTCTGACTTTTCGGAGTCAAGTGCGTTTAAGCAATTAAATATCACTTGCTTCAACGGTGAAGGAAAACATCGTGAGGAAACCTGCAACCTGAGAGTTCTTCATAATGTTCTTGAAGGTGTGTGAAGTCCGCCAATTCGCATTGGGCCAGCGTGGTGGACTATGGCCTATAACCCTTCCCTGAGAGGAGAACTGCGCTCAGTAGTGCGCCATTGATGGGTTGCTAATGAATGTAAATCCATCCAGGTGTTGTTCGGGTGCCATGCCGGGTTGATAAGTGAGCGACAACTTTAAAGCGCAGGCCACATAGGAGAGAAGCGAAACGAAACTAATTTTGGATCACATCGCAAACCACCAGAGTTAAACTAAGCCCTTTAGCTTTAGCGTAGCTCTATAGTTCGCGGTTTGATCCCAAGTATGAAATCACGCGATAGTGCCAATGTGGCCAGCGCTTATGACGTTGGCGGTGGTGTAATGGATTCATTATTTCAGCTAACAATATCAGACCGAGCACATCTACTGAACGATATATTTGCTTTGGCCGAGTCTAAGATGGTGCCTTACGCGGTTGCGTTAGACCTTTCGACTTATCTGAACGTCGAATCCGACTTTGTGCCTTGGGAGACTGCCACGTCTATATTCGCAACACTTTTCGATAGACTGTCCAATACATCAGCACAAGATAGCATGGAGGTAAGGTGTTCTTTCACGGTACCAATATATATTTTACGGTGAATGTAATTAATTGAAAATCATTATTAATTATTATTATAAATCATTATTAATCATCCTACTTCCTACTAATATTATAAATGTGAAAGTTTGTGAGGATGGATGGATGTTTGTTACTCTTTCACGCCACAACTAATGAACCGATTTGGATGAAATTTTATATTGAGATAGCTCATACCCAGGATAAACACATTAAAGTTTTGAACTTTATCTGGTTTTATTATTAACAATCATTTTCTTTTGTTTTAGAAATATTTACAAAGTCTAGTTAAGCCTTTGTATGAAAAGCAAACTTGGGAAAAGACGAGCCTGAGCGTGATTGAAGGGTACGTTCTAATTTTTATCTGATTACCTTTTTGCTACCTATACACGTATTCACGTATATCTCATATATTTAGTCATATAGTTTTAGTGCTTATAATATAGTCACATAGTTTTATTCCTGAAAAGCAGGCAACGCATTGCTGATGCCTCTAGTGCTCCAAATTTTCATGGGCGGTAATTGCTTGCTCACTTTTTATATAAAAACTAGCTGACCTAGCGAACTTTGTACTTACCGCCAGCAAAAATATTTAGGGGTGGGTCACCCTTATCATTTAGGGTATGAAAAATAGATGTTGGCCGATTCTCAGACCTACCCGATATGCACACAAAATTTCATAAAAATCGGTCCAGCCGTTTCGGAGGAGTTTGGTAACAAACACCGCGACATGAGAATTTTCATGAGAACATTAGAAGATAAACGGTCAAATGCGAGTCAGGCCATGCGTAGTGTAGGGTTCCGTAGTTGCACGTCACTATATTATGCATACTTAAAAGGGAGTACATAATATTATGTAATTTTCATTATTCATAAACTATGATAAAAAATATTTTTAAAACACCGACTTAAAACGCCAGCGCCACCACAAAGTATATAATTTATTGTTGATTTTTTAAAAACTGCTCGACCGATTTCGATAAAATTTGAATGGTACCTGGGAAGTGTACCTACCCTTTCGAAAAAAAGAATTTTCTAAATCGGTTCAGGCATTTTCGAGTAGGTAATCCATCGATTACCTACTCGAAGATGCCTGAACCGATTACCACCACCTAACCTAACGGTCACCACCATACATAAAAAAAAATATCCGACGAATTGAGAACCTCCTCCTTTTTAACCGACTTCCAAAAAGGAGGAGGTTCTCAATTCGGCCGGTATCTTTTTTTTTTCTATTTAAAGTCGGTTGAATATGTAATTATTTACATTTTAAAATAACATAACATAAATAAAATGGTTTAAAAATAAAACGCCTAGATTTAAATCAATAGCAAAAACGAGCAAAAACGTCACTGGTTTGTGGATTATATGCTTTGAAAAGTTGTAACTTTTCATTGAGTTAAACTAGAAACTTGAAAGTTTCACAGTTTTAACAGGCCATTGAGCTTTCTACCACTACATAACTTATAAAACAAAGTCCCCCGCCGCATCTGAATATCTTAGGAGTTATCGCAATTCCACGCAACCCTACGACAGAAAAATATGTAGGCATAATAATATTCTCTACTACTCATGCGAAGCCGGGGTGGGTCGCTAGTTAAGTATAAATTAGTACTTCAAGCCGTTTCTAAGAAAAAGGGTCGTGACACACAAACAGACAGACGGACAACGAAGCGATCCTATAAGGGTTCCGTTTTTTTTTTTCGGAACCCTAAAAATTGACTGACTTATTCTCTTATTCTAAAGTATGCTACGAGCGCGAGTTCTGTCCCTGGCCACAGCGTACCGGCTGCCGGCAGCAGAAGCGAAGGTCCGCAGTCTGTTCCTGGCGTGGCTAAATGCGGACTCCGATCAGACCAGAATAGAACCTGATTTGCGAGATTTTGTATACTACTATGGTTAGTGTTTTTTTTTTTCACTTTATTGCTCATCGTATACGAAAGGCGGATTTACCTAATTCTACATTTTTTTATCAACCGATAAACGTCCACTGCTGGACAAAGGTCTCCTGCATGGACCTCAACAGGCTTCAGTCTTGCGCCGCCTGAATCCAGTGGCTCTTTGAGACTCGTTTGATATCGTCGGTCCACTTAGTGGGGGTCTGCCAACATTGCGCTTTCGGGGTCGCCACTCCAGCACATTGGGATCCCATACGACCATCAGGTCTTCGTACTATTTGCCCCGCCCATTTCCACTTCAGTATCGCGACTCGCTGAGCTATGTCGTTGGACGTGTGACGTGCGAATTATACATAACTATTGTATAGAAGGAAAACGAGAGTATAACGAATTGATTGACTCCTCGTTCGTCAAAATTGGCTCAGTATATTAGGTGCTAAGGTGGAACATACTGAACAGACATTCACATCTTCTTTATTAACCGATAGACGTCCACTGTTGAATAAAGGTCTCTTGCATAGACTTCCACAGGACTCGGTCTTGCGCCGCCTACATTCAGCGACTCCCTGCCACTCGTTTGATGTCGGTCCACCTAGTGGGGGTCTGCCAACTTCCCGAAAATAGAAAAAATCTAATTGATAATTATGCGCGCACGTCTATGCAACGAAGCAAGGGAAGCAACGGCTGGATCATGCGTCATGCTCGTGAACGGGTGCCACCGGCGGGAATGGGGCTGTTTTCTGTCTGCCCGTCTTAATATGTATTGAATTTTTGGAACGTCCCCTCATTGTGGAAATATTCTATTCTAATTTCTATTCTAACAAAGTTGCATGGGTTAAATCGGCTTGGCATCCAGCTGCCCACTAGATAGTATAAGAAACTTCAATGCAATAGCTACATAATAATATGTAAAATGATTATTTTGAAAAGAGCAACTGCTGAATGCCTTGCTGGCTCTTCTCAGCAGAAACCGCTTTTCGAACCGGTGGTAGAGTCATGACGTGTCAAAAGAGTTACAGGTTGGCCTACGTGAAATAAATATATATTTTTTTATTAGGTGTCAAATCAGCCACGCAAGATGAATGGGACAGGTTGTGGCAAAGGTATTTGAAAGAGGAAGATGTACAAGAGCAATCTAAACTGCGGAGTGCGCTGTCGTCGCCCCGAGATGTTAACATTTTAAGAAGGTAAATAGAATAGAATAGGAAAACATCGTGGGGAAACCTGCACGCCTGAGAGTTCTCCATAATGTTCTCGAAGGTGGGTGAAGTGTACTTATTTGCATTGGGGCAGCGTGGTGGAATGTGGCCTATAACCCTTGAGACCTGCGCTCAGTAGTGAGCCGTTAATGGGTTGATCAAAAAGAGAAATCCCGAACAAAATATTTGCGGCAAAATTTACTAACGCCATCTATTGTGGGCAGCGTGAACTTCCTTGAACTTGCTTTAATGTCTTTTTTACGAGATGGTTTTCACATGTGGCGAGAGATGGCGCTGATTCTGAACTTCGTTACAACCGAGTGTTCCACGACACACGCATTTTTGACGTGATAGCGTCTTATAAATCGATGAACACCGGCTGCACGGTCAAAAAAAGTGTCACGTTCCGCCTAGCCTGAGCGTGCAAGCGAGAGCGCGGAACAAGCGATAGAAAGGCACGATCGGCCCAAGCGTTGGCTTAGAGAGCGCCTGCCGCCGCGCCGGGTGGTTAGCGCTCATCAATGTTTCTTTAAGACGTTATCACGTAAAACTATCGTCTGTAAACCGACTTTACAGACAACCAATTTTTTTTGTAGATATCTGGACCTAGCGTGGGATGAGAACAACATCCGTAGCCAGGACTACCTCAACGTGCTGTCCTCCATCAGTGCCAATCCACACGGCACGGAACTCGTTTGGGACAACGTGCGAACCAACTGGCCCAAGCTGGTAGACCGCTTCACTCTGAACAGCCGGTACTTGGGTAGCCTCATACCGAGCATTACCGACTCCTTCAGAACGGATCAAAGGTTGAAAGAGGTGTGTATCTAGCTAATCCTTCTTCTTCTTTGTTTGGGACAACGTGCGAACCAACTGGCCCAAGCTGGTAGACCGCTTCACTCTGAACAGCCGGTACTTGGGTAGCCTCATACCGAGCATTACCGACTCCTTCAGAACGGATCAAAGGTTGAAAGAGGTGTGTATCTAGCTAATCCTTCTTCTTCTTTGTTTGGGACATCGTGCGAACCAACTGGCCCAAGCTGGTAGACCGCTTCACTCTGAACAGCCGGTACTTGGGTAGCCTCATACCGAGCATTACCGACTCCTTCAGAACGGATCAAAGGTTGAAAGAGGTGTGTATCTAGCTAATCCTTCTTCTTCTTTGTTTGGGACAACGTGCGAACCAACTGGCCCAAGCTGGTGGACCGCTTCACTCTGAACAGCCGGTACTTGGGTAGCCTCATACCGAGCATTACCGACTCCTTCAGAACGGATCAAAGGTTGAAAGAGGTATGTATCTAGCTAATCCTTCTTCTTCTTTGTTTGGGACAACGTGCGAACCAACTGGCCCAAGCTGGTAGACCGCTTCACTCTGAACAGCCGGTACTTGGGTGGTCTCATACCGAGCATTACCGACTCCTTCAGAACGGATCAAAGGTTGAAAGAGGTATGTATCTAGCTAATCCTTCTTCTTCTTTGTTTGGGACAACGTGCGAACCAACTGGCCCAAGCTGGTAGACCGCTTCACTCTGAACAGCCGGTACTTGGGTGGTCTCATACCGAGCATTACCGACTCCTTCAGAACGGATCAAAGGTTGAAAGAGGTATGTATCTAGCTAATCCTTCTTCTTCTTTGTTTGGGACAACGTGCGAACCAACTGGCCCAAGCTGGTAGACCGCTTCACTCTGAACAGCCGGTACTTGGGTGGCCTCATACCGAGCATTACCGACTCCTTCAGAACGGATCAAAGGTTGAAAGAGGTATGTATCTAGCTAATCCTTCTTCTTCTTTGTTTGGGACAACGTGCGAACCAACTGGCCCAAGCTGGTAGACCGCTTCACTCTGAACAGCCGGTACTTGGGTAGCCTCATACCGAGCATTACCGACTCCTTCAGAACGGATCAAAGGTTGAAAGAGGTGTGTATCTAGCTAATCCTTCTTCTTCTTTGTTTGGGACAACGTGCGAACCAACTGGCCCAAGCTGGTAGACCGCTTCACTCTGAACAGCCGGTACTTGGGTGGTCTCATACCGAGCATTACCGACTCCTTCAGAACGGATCAAAGGTTGAAAGAGGTATGTATCTAGCTAATCCTTCTTCTTCTTTGTTTGGGACAACGTGCGAACCAACTGGCCCAAGCTGGTAGACCGCTTCACTCTGAACAGCCGGTACTTGGGTAGCCTCATACCGAGCATTACCGACTCCTTCAGAACGGATCAAAGGTTGAAAGAGGTGTGTATCTAGCTAATCCTTCTTCTTCTTTGTTTGGGACAACGTGCGAACCAACTGGCCCAAGCTGGTGGACCGCTTCACTCTGAACAGCCGGTACTTGGGTAGCCTCATACCGAGCATTACCGACTCCTTCAGAACGGATCAAAGGTTGAAAGAGGTGTGTATCTAGCTAATCCTTCTTCTTCTTTGTTTGGGACAACGTGCGAACCAACTGGCCCAAGCTGGTGGACCGCTTCACTCTGAACAGCCGGTACTTGGGTGGCCTCATACCGAGCATTACCGACTCCTTCAGAACGGATCAAAGGTTGAAAGAGGTGTGTATCTAGCTAATCCTTCTTCTTCTTTGTTTGGGACAACGTGCGAACCAACTGGCCCAAGCTGGTGGACCGCTTCACTCTGAACAGCCGGTACTTGGGTGGCCTCATACCGAGCATTACCGACTCCTTCAGAACGGATCAAAGGTTGAAAGAGGTGTGTATCTAGCTAATCCTTCTTCTTCTTTGTCAACCGATAGACGTCCATTGCTGGACAATGGTCTCTTGCATGGGTTTCCACAGGCATCGGTTTTGCGCCGCCTGAACCTAACGGCTCCCTGCGACTCGTTTGATGTCATCGGTTCATCTAGTGGGGGGTCTCCCAACACTGCACTTCCCGGTGCGGGGTCGCCACTCCAGCACCTTGGGACCCCAACGACCTCTCGGCCTCTCGGCTCTTCAAGCTAATCCTACTAAATACTAATATAAATGTGAAAGTTTGTGAAGATGGATGTTTGTCACTCTTTCACGCTACAACGTATGAACCGATTTGGCTGAAATTTGGAATGGAGATAGCTAATACCCGGGATTAACACGAAGGCTACATTTTATCCCGGAAAATTACAGAGTTCCCGCGGGAATTAAAAACCTTAATCCACGCGGATGAAGTCGCGGGCATCATCTAGTATTATAAATGCGAAAGTGTGTTTGTTTGTTGGTTTGTCCTCCAATCACGCTGAAACGGAACAACGAATCCACGTGATTTTTTGTATGGGTACAGTTGAGGACTTGGAGAGTGACAAAGGCTACTTTTTATCCCGCCTCGTTGGTCTACTTAGCATATTCGATTGCAGATGCGAGGTCCCTTATTCGATTCCCGGGTCGGACTAATCTAAATATATACAAAGTAAAGGTGACTGACTGACTGACTAACTGATCTATCAACGCTCAGTTCGGATCGGGTTGAAATTTGGCATAAAGGTAGCTATTATGACGTAGACTTCCGTTAAGAAAGGATTTTTAAAAATTCAACCCCTAAGGGAGTAAAATAGGGATTGGAAAGCCGAACTTAATGTGAGCGAAGCCGCAGGGAAAAGCTAGTATAATGTCATGGGTTTTACTGTTAAGAAATTCTCAGTACTAGCCTGGAGTTATGAAGTTGGTGGTGAGTCACCCCCATGCCTCGGAGAGCACGTAAAGCCGTCGGTCCTGCGCCTGATCCCTCCGGTCGTGTCGGATATCCGTCGCATCGGACTATGAGAGCACGGGAATAGAGAGTGCGCTTGTTATTGAGCACACACTTGTGCACTATAATATCTCCGGCGCAGATAGCTGAACTCTGAGGATGAGGTTGTTCGTCGTGACCGGATTCGGTCGGGAAGATATTATTCAATACTAGCTGACACGGCGAACTTCGTACCGCCAACTTATCTATTATAATTTGTTTTTTGTTTTTTTTTATTAAGTATTAAAACCTTCCGTGGACCTTAAGGAACATACAAAAAAATAAATTAACGGCATTGGTCCATCCATTCTTGAGTTATGCGCTTACCAACATTCATTTTTATTTATATAGATTAAGGTGGAAGACACAGTTCTGCCCGCGAAATTCAAATTTAATTTGGTTTTTCGCAATTTGTAAACTAATACGACAAAGTAGGATTATGGCATTCTAATTGCGACAATGGCAGTATCATCTTCACAGGTTTATATAAAAATCTTTACTTGAAAGTTCTAGTTTAAGAAATTAATCAAATTATCGACTAATTTGTGAGTAACTCACGTCCAACTCAGTATTTTGATTAATTTCTTAAACTGGTCACTTTCAAGTAAAGATTTTTATATAAACCTGTGAAGATGATAATTCTACTGGCGCAATTAGAATGCCATTAGCCTAGTTTGTCGTATTAGTTTACAAATTGCGAAAAACCAAATTAAATTTGAATTTCGCGGGCAGACCCTTGTCTTCAACCTTAAGTATAATACTTATTTTCAGATGGAAGAGTTCTTCGCCCAATACCCGGAAGCGGGTGCGGGGGAATCGTCCCGCATGCGGGCTCTAGAGACCGTCCGCAACAACATCCTGTGGGCGGCGACTCACCAAGCCGCTGTGTCGGCCTGGCTAGAGGACGCTGTCAGACAGAAACTGTAGAAGAGAAAAAAACTCAACTAAACTAGCGGCACGCTATGATGGCCGGTTTGACACATTACAATAGTGATGTGGAATGTCAATTTATTCTCGAACAAAAAACAATTAAGTTTTGTTTTTGTACCTGATTAAATAGGTTTACAGTTCTCTGCGTACGTTCGGTCATATCGACGAAATCCACAACAAAGGGCTTGAACAGAGTCCAAATTAACGAGCAAGGGTCAACAGTAATGCAGTATCAATATTTGAAATCCAAAGCCAGGTCAAAACTATATCACAATCGCATTGCACTGACAGTTTATACTTTTCGAAGCAACGTCAATTCGAAACTGCTTTGTTTTGCATTGAGCATTGACGCGAGTTTGCCGGAGGTAGTAGTTGTGCTAGCCAGCGATCCTATGTGACGATCGTATTAGATTCCATTTTTAAAAATTTTCAATTTAGAAAACCAAATGCCGAGTTGTGGTATATATCATATAAAAATAAAAATTTTACCTTTTGTATGAAACAGCTGATATTTTTTTGCGATTTCAGAGGTTTGTCCACATAGTGAAAATTGTTCATATTCACAAGTACATTCACCCCTTAAATGGTGCAAACTGATTTTTCTACACTTGTATACATTTTAGAAATCAATTTAATAAATAAATTTTGAGTCCTAAACCTAAAACTACATTCGATAAAATTTATGAATCTCTGCACATCACTATCGTCAGTAAAGTAATACAATTATTTCCTTCAAAGTCGTTATCAATTAATACGGAACTTCATGAGCGGACAAACGTCAAACCGGCCATCATAGCGTGCCGCTAGTGTAGCATAAAAATGTTAAACGAAATCAAATGCTTGTCATTCTGGCCCACATCTATATGTATAAATAAAAGTACCTACAAATTACAATAAAATGAATTCAAATTATAAAGAGTTTTATTTTATACTAAATGATGCCCGCGACTTCGTCCGCGTGGATTAAGATTTGTTATTTTCCGCGGGAACTCGGTAATTTTCCGGGATAAAAAGCCTATGCCTAGCCTATGTGTTAATCCTGGGTATGAGCCATCTCCATTCCAAATTACAGCCAAATCGGTTCATTCGTTGTGGAGTTATAACATCCATCCAAACATCCATCCATACATCCTCACAAACTTTCGCATCTATAATATTAGTAGGATCTAGCCTGACCCTAATCCAACGAATCGATTGACAACTCATTGATCATACATCCATAGTATACATTTATACATACATAGACTGTTGATTTCATTGGTCGGGTAAAAGGGGGTACCTGGTACCAGGGTACAAAATAAAACTTTTTCAAAGTACGATTTGTTTAATTGTCAAACTAGGCTCATATTAAAGAATTGTGAAAATGTAGGTAGATACGAATTAATTGAAAACTTCTAGGCAAGAAATATTATTCCGATGTTTGTCTTAGAACTGCGTAGTAACTGTAAGCGTTGCGAAGAATCTGAAAAATGTTAAATTATACATAAGTATTCGATAGAAGGAAAACGAGAGAATAATGTTGAAACATACGTGAACCGACACACACATCTTTATCAACGGATAGACGTCGTCTACCGATAGAGGCACGATCGGCCGAAACGTTGGCTTGTGACTAGAGTAAATTGTAGTTTTCAATTAACTCCTTCTTTGTATAATACAAAATAATGATATTTCAGTGATAATAATTCAATTCAATTCATAAAAATATGCAATTTTTCATCAATGTTTCTTTATGACTTTATCACGTAAAACTATCGTCCGTAAACCGACTTTACAGACAACCAATTTTTTACAAAGGTTCTCTTGTACGGCCTTTCACAGGCCTCGCCGTCGTCTAGAGTCGTCGTCGTGTTGGTCCACCTAGTGGGGGGTCTTCCAACACTGCTCTGCTCTTCCCGGTGTGGGGTCGCCATTCGAGCATCTTGAGACCCCAACGACCAAAGAACTCTGTGCCCCGCCCATTTTCACTTCAGTTTTACGACTTTGGTTCTTCTACGGATATCCTCATTTCTGATTTGCAATGGACTATTTATCATGGACACATACATACATACATATACCTACATAGCCGTTTTTGTTTTTTAACCGACTTTAAAAAGGTTGAGGTTCATAATTCGACTGTTTTTTTGTAGGTTTGTTACGCGATTTTTAATGAATTGATTGGGCCGGTAGGATTTTGATGATTATTTTTTTATTTGGTAGGTAATACTACAGAGGTGGTGAAATTGATTCAGCGCTTTGAACAGTAGGTAAGTAGGTATACTTTGTAGTGCTGTTTAAAGTCGGTTCTTTGAAAAGGATTTTCCATTTAATAATAATCAATTCTCGCCCGCGATTATACTTAGATTAGATAAGATTAAATTACATTATTAGGTATATATTATGACAAAAAGTTGTATCAGCTAAGCGATGCTCGAATGCGAGTGCCGAAAATGTCGCTCGCATTCGAGAAACTCCTCGTGTAACTATAGAATAGAATAGAAAATATTTTTTTTCAAATAAAGTTTTATACAAGTGCTTTTGAATCGTTGATGAGTCTACCACCGGTTCGGAATGCCCTTCCTGCCGAGAAAACTAGCAAGAAACTCGGCGGTTGCTCTTTTCAAAACAAGATTCTATTCTCAATAGATACTATTCTATATGTATGCAGTGTTCCACAATGAGAAGTTCCACAAAAGCATACCTACTTAAAATTCAATACATGGGCAGACAGAAAGTAGCCCAATTCCCGCCGGTGGCACCCGTTCACGAGCATGACGCATGGCCCAGCCGTTGCTTAGCTGAGCCATAAGTCATATTATGTAAGTATTGTCCATAACCTGGACGAATGAGGGCAGATCCAGTGTTATGAAGAGCCCAGCGCGCAGTCTGCACGGGCGCGCCATTCCGACGGCCAGCAGCGCCACCTCGCGGCGTGTCTTGGGGCTCAAGCACCAGCAGGCAGTGCCCAGTGGGCCCTCACCCAAACCGACGGAGCTCTGCACAAGTAAACTGACAATTAAACATTTTTGTCGTGATAACTATATCGATGAACATCGGTTGCACGCACGAAAAAGTGTCACGTTCCGCCTGAGCCACGATCGAGAGAGGCACGATCTACCCAAGCGTTGGCTTTTGCTTTTCGTTGTTTGCTCAACTTCTTAATTTAACAGTTTGTGACTAGTGAGTTATAGTGACTATTTGACTTATTTTAATGAACTTTCCTTCGTACTTTTCAGGCTTAGGACTGTCTGTATAATAACATTTTCAACTGAATTAGGTACCTATTTTTATTGTTTGCAATCCGATTCCCAAATTCTAACTAGTAATAATATTATGAAATGCAAATGTGAGTTTTTTGTTGGTTTGTCCTTCAATCATGCCGCAACAAAGCCACGGATCGACGTGATTTTGACGTGATAACGTCTTATGAATCGATGAACACCAGCTGCATCCACGAAAAAGTGTCACGTTCCGCCCGAGCCTGCGCGTGCAAGCGAGAGCGCAGAACAAGCGATAGAGAGGCACATTCGGCCCAAGCGTTGGCTTGTGACACGTTTATTCATCAATGTTTGTTTATGACGTTATCACGAAAAACTATCGTCCGTAAACAGACTTAACAGACAACCAATTTTTTTTAACCAGAAAGGTTAGAATTATTTTTCTATAATCCGCATAGTCTACACTAGCGGCACGCTATGATGGCCGGTTTGACACATTACAATAGTGATGTGGAATGTCAATTTATTCTCGAACAAAAAACAATTAAGTTTTGTTTTTGTACCTGATTAAATAGGTTTAATAAAACAAAAATGTATATGTTTATTTAATTTATTTGAACGAACTGAATATTTGAATGAAAATGAATATACATACTTTATATGCACACAAGAAACATATGAATACAAAAGATACCAAAAAAGGTGCCACAAAAGGCCATAATTAATCAGATTCGTCCATACTACTATTTTCACTGTCGTCACTGCTATCATCACCTACATTAATAATTATATGTTCGTTTTCTATAATATTATCTATTTTCACATCTCTTTCATAATCTTCCCTTATTAATTTAACAGTTCTATTCACAACCTTTTCCCAGTCTCCTTTAGTCACATGTTCACAAGCTTCTTCTAATAATTTTAGCATTTTTTTTGTGGTAAATGGGGGTTCTGTATTGTGTCTTGCAGGCTGCAGCATATCCCTTAATTTGAGCCCACACCAACTCAATCGCATTATACTCACAATGGTAAGGCGGTAACCGTATAACTCTGTGCCCATGTTCTAATGCTATTTCGTCAATGACGTATCGGATCTTGGTTGGTTTGTTTTCTTTTAAAAGACGTACTAATTCCGCTTTTAACATATTCATGTTTGCATCTACGCCATTTTTACGAAGCCATGCGACGATATCAGCTTTCTTTTGGGATTGGGCAGGTGGCTTGTCAATTTGCATCGAGTGGTATGGGGCGTTGTCCATAATTATAATAGATGGTTCAGGGAGGCTACACAACATTGAGGTAAACCATTCAGTAAACTTTTCTCCATTCATGTCTTCATGATAGTCTCCAGTGGTTTTTGACGCAAAAGCCATGAGAGAACCTTCGACAAACCCGTTGATGGTTCCGGCGTGACAAATTATAAGTCGCGATCCTTTTCCTACAGGAACTTTGGAAGTAGATGCTGCTGTGTCATCGTTCCAAGAACGGCCTACAGTATGGTTAGCATTAAGCCATGTTTCATCCAAGAACACAACATTTTGCCAATTTTTGATTTCTTTCACTTGCCGTAAAAAAGTATACCTTGCCATCGCTATATCAAATCTTTCCATCAATATTTTGCGTTTGTTACATTTTTTGTATCGAAATCCAATGGTCTTCAAAATCTTCGTTAAAGAACTTTCCCCACCGAAGAATAATCCAGCTTCCTTCAGTGAATGCACCAACTTTTTTCTTGTTGGATACTCCTTCTGTAAATAGTAGCCGTAAACATGTCTTCGGATAGCATCGGCATCAAAGCTATCGATGCCTACGACTGGTTTTGCTCGTTTTCTCTTTTTTGGTGTGTGAAGTTTATTTTCTTCTGTGCCAGTCTCGCCATATTTTTTTTTAGTTATCCGTCTAACAGTTCGTTGTCCAATATTAAGCGCATCAGCCACGCGTTCAACCACTGACGTTATAGGTAAAATTGGCCCTCCATTTTGAGCTTCACGATCGAAATAGTTACGAAGGCGTATTACGAACTCACGTGTCTGACTATTTAGAACAGTTCTCTGCGTACGTTCGGTCATATCGACGAAATCCACAACAAAGGGCTTGAACAGAGTCCAAATTAACGAGCAAGGGTCAACAGTAATGCAGTATCAATATTTGAAATCCAAAGCCAGGTCAAAACTATATCACAATCGCATTGCACTGACAGTTTATACTTTTCGAAGCAACATCAATTCGAAACTGCTTTGTTTTGCATTGAGCATTGACGCGAGTTTGCCGGAGGTAGTAGTTGTGCTAGCCAGCGATCCTATGTGACGATCGTATTAGATTCCATTTTTAAAAATTTTCAATTTAGAAAACCAAATGCCGAGTTGTGCTATATATCATATAAAAATAAAAAATTTACCTTTTGTATGAAACAGCTGATATTTTTTTGCGATTTCAGAGGTTTGTCCACATAGTGAAAATTGTTCATATTCACAAGTACATTCACCCCTTAAATGGTGCAAACTGATTTTTCTACACTTGTATACATTTTAG